>JAESUZ010000750.1:1200000-1800000 GCA_017311185.1 Proteles cristata cristata
TGATGACCTTCATCCAATTCCCCCTCCCCCCACTTCATGCCTTTGGTAACCACATGTCTGATTTCTTTTTCTATGAAGTTGTTTTTTTTTAGATTCAATATATAAGTGAGATCATATAGTGTTCGTCTTTCTCTGCCTTATTTCACTTAGCATAATACCTTGAAGATCCATGTATAATTAACCAATATTAGAATTTCCCCATTTGTTAATGGCTGAATCATAGTCCATTGTATATGTATATACCACAGCTTCTTCATCCCTTCATCCATTGATTGATGTTTAGTTTGTTTCAGTCTTGGCTATTATAAATAATACCTCTATGAACACAGGGTACAGATACCTTTTTGAGTTAGTGTTTTCATTACTTTTGGATATATTCCCAGAAGTAGAATTTCTGGATAATATGGTAGTTATGGTTTTCACTTTTTGAGAATCTTCTATACTCTTTTCCATAGCAGCTGTAAAAATTTACATTCCCAACAACAGTGTATAGGATTCCCTATTCTCCAAATCCATGCCAGCATTTGTTATCTCTTACCTTTTTTTACAATGGCCATTCTAACATATATGGGTTGATATCTCATTGTGGTTTTAATTTGCATCTCCCCAATGACTAATGATGGTGAGCATCATTTAATTTTTTTAATGTTTTTAATGTTTTATTTATTTCTGAGAGAGAGAGAGAGACAGACAGACAATGTGAGTTGGGGGTGGGGGTCGTCAGAGGGAGACGGAGACACAGAATGTGAAGCAGGCTCCAGGCTCTGAGCTAGCTGTCAGCACAGAGCCTGACACAGGGTCCAAACCCACCAACCGCGAGATCATTACCTGAGCCAAAGTCGGACGCTTAAGCGACGAGCCACCCAGGTGCCCCGAGCATCATTTTATATACCTGTTGGCCTTTTGTATATATTCTTAAGAGAAATATCTATTCAAGGTATTTGCTCATTTTAATTGGATTATTTATTTATAACTTGCTATTGAGTTATATGAATTCTTTCTATGTTTTGTAATAAACCCCTTAGTCAGATAAATGCTTTGCAAATATTTTTTTCCTATTCTGTAGGTTATCTTTTCACTTTGTCTATGGTTTCCCTTGTTGAACAGACAGTTTTAGTTTGATGTAGCCCCACTTCTTTATTTTTGCTTTGTTGGTTTGTGCTTTAAGGTCATATCTGAAAACTCATTACAGAGACCATGTCAAGCAGCTTTGTTCCTGTATTTTCTTCTACAATTTTCATGGTTTCAGGTCTTACATTTACATCTTTAATCCATTTCAATTTAATTTTTGTGAGTGGTGTAAAATAAGGATCCAGTTTCATTTCTTTTTATGTGAATATCCAATGATCCCAGCAGCATTATTTGTAGAGATTGCCTTTTCCCCATTGAATATTCTTGGCTTCTTTGTCAAATATTAGTTGATCATATATTCTTGGGTTTATTTCTGGGTTCTTCATTCTGTTTAATTGGTCTATTTGTTTCTGTGTCACTACCATACTGTTTTTTTGACAAAAAAACCAAAATGAAATGGAAGGGCCATTCCAAACTGAAGAGTTCAAATTTCATCCTGAGGGCAGTGGGGAACTACTGAAAGCTATTAACCATGATATAATTGTATTTGAATTTTAGAAAGATTGTTCTTGTAGCCCAGTGGGGTAGTTGAGTGGAACAGAGTAAGACCAGAGCTTGGGGGTATGTTAAAATTGCTGTTGCAGTTACCCAAGTGATGAATGACAGTAATGCAAGCAGTATTAGGGGCCGTGGGAAAAGGGGGATGAAATACCAAGGAACTGAAATTATAGGATTAAGGATTGCTTGGATGTGTGTGGTCAGTGAGAGAAAAGAGGTCAAGAATACCATTCAGATATCTCTTGAATGAGATGACCACTGCAGGAAAGATGCATGGAAAATTAAATGTGAAGGAAAGAATGATTAGAAGTATACAACAGTATGGAGAACTATGAGAGTATTGATTTGAAAATTGGGGAAGGCTTCATGGAAGAAGTGGTATTTGAGATAAGCCTTGAAAGATGGGTAAGTTTTTATATGCAGAGTTGGTTGTTCTCCTCATGAGGAGGATGATAGGGTTTTAAAATGTTTGGAAGAGAGTGATGTGGCAGAGGGAGTCATTCTTTACTTTCATAGGTAGGTACATGCTGGTAGTTCAGTGCTATTGCCATCCATCCTCCTATTTAACTGTGATGATGTTCTCAGGAGAAACACATGATGAGCAAAATGATCTCCTTTTCAGGGGGAAGATGCCAAGTCTCGGGTGAAATGATGCTTCCAAGCTCCCCACTTAGTCAGGAGAAGAACCATGGCTTGAACCCACATGGCATGGAGTACCAGGCATCATGAAGCTGGATTCAAATGGAAAGTCAATCAGTTGTTGTTCATCTGTGAGGTAAGGATCTGACTTGAAATAGATCTCTCAAACAAAAGACATTTTTAAATAGAGTCAAGTCATGCTTGAACTGTATATCCTAGAGGAACAAACCCTGAAATTGAGATAACTGAGTGGGAGTTGTAGAAGGATCTTCAAGGACACTGTGAACCAGACATTAACTAAGGAAGGGCTTGAGTGACCTTTATTCTTTTGCTCTTGGGAAGCAGTAGCTTGCATGTGGCCATTTGAAAAGATGTACTATAAATCTAGGTATTATAATTATAATAATTATTCTAATTAGTTATAGTGCAACACAATTTTGTTTTATTGCTCAAATAATTCCATCTTTGGCCATTGGAAACTTTTCAAGTTGTCTTCTGTGCTCTTTTGACATACCTTCATCATTGTGGGCATTTACTTATTTATTTTTAGTGTTTTCTCACTTTCTGGCACTGTAAGATGTTTCAGGCTCTTCTTGGAGATTTCCTACCATGTCCTGGAATCAGTCGTTTTTACACAGAGGCTTGGTTCTTCTTTGTTTGTTTGTTTATTTTTTATTTTGGGGGGGTATTTTGTTTGTTTTTGGTTAATGATATTAGAAACCGAGATCTGGGTGCTAGATACTAGAAGTGCTTTTTGCAGCTAGGGTGCCTTAGCTTCCAACTACTCTCAGTTGATAGAACGAGGAAATACATGTGTGCATCCTAATTGGAATGTTTATGTGTACCCACACACACATGCTCACATACCTACCTACCTATAAGCACTTCTATATTTAACCATCTGTATCTACAGTAAACTGAATAAAGATTCATGCTGATGGCTCTAACTTGAATCCATTACCACACAGATTATTTTACCCTCCTCCCCTTGATTATCTGTAATTTCTGATTTCAACCATGAAAAACCTGGCTTCTACTATCTGCCATTCGGCTATTTAATTGTTCAAATACTGTATATATGCTTAATGTTTTCAGAATTGACTTATACTCCCATGGAAGAGTGTTTTTTTTTTTTAATCAAGTTGATATTTTTTTTTTTATCAAGTAGAGGACACAGTGCATATGTATATAGTTCCTTTTGCCTCTGCTCTTACAGACTGCACTAATTTTTAGGTAGGTTTATCCCATGCTCATGACTGATGTTGCTTCATACATTTATACCACAGTTAGAGTCCTTGGCCACATTATGCATTCCATCCTGATTCCCTGATTACCTAAACCATTTTTAAAAATTTGCATATGTTTCATTCTTTGTCCTTCAAAATTTTACAGGTTTTGACAAATGCATAATATCACATATCCAACATTATATTAGAATACAGAAGAGTGTCACTGCCCTAAAAAAATTCACTGTTTTAACCCTCCACCTCAAACTTCAGGAAGGAAGCAATTTATGTGTTTACCAACTCTATAGTTTTGCCTTTTCAGAATGTCATATATGTTGTGATCTCCTGGACCATCCCCAGGCTTGATGATTCAGTAGGAGGACTCACAGGACTTAGCATATAGTACTTACAGCTAAGATTTATTACAAAATACAGAAGAGAATACAAGGTAGAATTGACAAAAGGAAAATGCACATGGGGCAAAGTCAGGATAAAGGCACAAACTCCAGGAGCTCTCTCTGAATGGGGTCACACAGGGTGTGCTTAATTTCACTCAGCAATGAATTATGACAACACACATAAATGTTGTCTACTGGGGAAACTTATAAATGACTCTATGCCCAGGGTTTTTAAAAGAGGTTGGCCATATAGGTACACTATCTATCCCATGTACCAAAGTCCTAGACTCATGGAAGAAAAGGTGTCCAGCTTATACCATATTGTTTGCACAACAGTTTAGGCACAGTGATTCACTCATGAATTTTTGGAATGGTGGGAAACCCCCTGAAATCCAAGCTCTGAAATACCAGCCAAGCAGAAACCTTGGAAGCAGGCCTTTCTAAGGATAACAGTCTTAGGCCTTCTTTGTTAACTCTTTTATGTGTGTCATATGAATGAAGTCATATGGTATGTAGTCTTTTCAGACTGACATCTTTCACTAGCAATATGCGTTTAACATCCATTCATGTCTTTACATGATTTGATAGTTCAACCCTCTTTATCACTGCATAGTATTCCATTGTTTGGACATACCACAGTTTGTTTATCCATTCACCTATTAAAGGACATTTTGGTTAATTCTCGTTTTTAGAGATTATTAACAAAGCTTCTCTAAACATTTGTGTACAAGTTTTTATATGGACATGAGTTTTCTAACCAGTTGTGTACTGAGGAGTGTGATTGCTTGATTGTGTGATAAGATTATATTTAGTGTTACAAAAAATGACCATACTGTCTTTTGCAGTGTTTGTAGCATTTTGCTTTTTTACCAGAAATCAATGAGAATTCCAATTGCTTAAAATGCTTGCTAGCAATTGGTATTATCTAATTTTTATTTTTATTTTACCCATTTTAATAGTGCATGGTAGTAGTTCCTTGTTTTAATTTGCATTTCCTTAATGACAAGTGATGTTGAAAATCTTTGCTTGCCCTTCTGTATCTCTATGGTGAAGTGTATATTCATCTGCTTATTTTTAAATTAGGTTGTTTGTTTTTTTATTCATGGGTTTTAAATTTTTATATGTATTTTGAATGTAAGTCCTTTGCAAATGTATGCTCCTAGTCTGTGGCTTCTCTTCTCATTACCTTAACAATAGCTTTCATGGAGTAAAGGTTTTAATTTTAAAAAAATCCAACTTATCAGTTTTTCTCTTTTCTAGATCATATTCTTTGTATCTAATCACTCATCACCCCAGAGTCAAAGTCCCTTCTCTTCTCTTCTAGAGGTTTTATAGTTTATCTTTTACATTTTTATGATCCATTTTGAGTTAATTTTTGTGGGAGATACAAGGTTCTAAGGTCTGTATGTCACTTTACTTCTTGCATATAGGTTTCCAATTGTAGCAGCATCATTTGTTGAAAAGACTGTCCTTTCTCCATTGAATTGCCTTTGTGTCTTCGTCATAAATCAGTTGAGAATGTTTGTTTGAGTTTATTTCTAAGCACGCTATTCTGTTAAATTCATCTGTGTTTCTATTCTTTTATAAATAACACACCATCTTGATTACTATAGTTTATAATAAGTCTTGAAATAAGGTAGTGTGTCTTGAAGCTGTTCTTCTTTGATATTGTGTTGGCTACTCTAGGTCTGTTGCCTGTCTGTGTAAATTTTAGAATTAGTTTCTTGATATCTACAAAATAGCTTACATAAGTATATTTTTATTACAGGGTTTTGCAGAACAATTAGTATATTAAAGTGCATTATGAATATCTAAGAAAGATATACACTTTGCAGCATTTCCCAAACTTAGTTGACTTCTGTGTTCTTCCCCTCCCCCCCAGATCTATATTGCATGACCTCAGAGATAATTTCCTTCTTTTGAAATAAGAAAAACTGATGCTCACAGAGAAGAAAGTCTCTTTCTCTAGAGTAGGTTAGTAATTTATTTTGGGATCAAGGCCTGGTCTAGAAACCTGTTTTTTATTTTGTGGCTATAATTATATTTTGGTCATATACATACATCTCTATCTTCAGATAATTTTGTAGTTAGCATAAAAGCTCAGAGAAACATAATATAGATATTATCTGCCTGGAAATATTTCAATACTTCATGCTAGATGAATGGATTTTCATTCAACTTATTCTCTCAAATAATAGTGATTATATATTATATAGAATAATTTCTTCTTCTTATGCTTATTATGATTATTTAAAATTGTGCAATTTAGTATTAGGGATAATAATAAATCATATTATCCCATGCTTTTAAAGTCAACTGATACTCATTCAATAAACATAGTGGGATTGGGGACATACTCATTGAAAACTATAAATGGCAGTGGATTGAAAATACTAAAGTAAATCTGAAGCCCACCAATCTCATAGAGCCTTTATTGGCTTTAAAATTTATTCCCTTTACCCTTCTCACTCTCCTCAGATTCATGGGCTATGTTTTGTTCCTGTTTACTGAAATAGAGCTGTATTAATGAGTGAATCTGAAAGGCTTTCCCTAAGAGGGTTAACTTATTGGCTCCTCAGTTATATATTGCTTTTCTTCTAAAACTCCATCAGCTTATTTAAGTACTCCTGAAGGGTCATTGACACGATCATCAAGGTTCATGGGCTAGGTGGTTTACAGAAATGACAAAGTGTGTGCCTCTTTAATACCTCAGCTCTCTGCTTGGTTTATGTCTTTTTACATTATGTTTTGGGAGCAAGTTGGGGGCAGTACCAATGGTTGATTCTGTTGGTGGACTTGCAGCTTTATTTATGTAACTGGATTAATAGTACCTAATCATATCCTGAGCGAGTGTTCTGTAACAAGTTGAATGGTAACATTCAAAACAGGTATGTCCAAGTCTAAAGACTTGGTACCTGTGAATGTGACCTTACTTGGAAAAAGGGTCTTTGCAAATGTAATTAAGTTGAAGAGCTCAAGATGGGATAACCCTGGATTATCCATTAAATTGTCCATAAATTCAATGGCAAGTGTCCTTATAAGAGATAGAAAAGGAGAAGACTTTGAGAAAAGAGGAGAAGGGCATGTGAAGATAAAGGCAGAAGTTTGAGTTGTATTGCCATAAGCCAATGAATGTCTAGAGCCAAGAGATGCTGGAAGAGGCCAGGAAGTATTCTTTCCTAGAGGCTTAGAAGGGTGTGTGGCTCTGCTGACACCTTGATTTTGGACCCTTGCTTCTACAACTGTGAGAAAATAAACTTCTGTTGTTTAAACCACCAAATTTGTAGCAATTTGTGACAGCAGTCACAGGAAATATACCCTGTCTTCCAAGATTTCCAACTTAAGTTTTGAAATATTCAGAGTATCTTTCTGGTAGCTTGTCTACCCACAAGGATCCTCTGTGAGGGCTGCTTTAACTCATCATCATGTCCACATGCCTGGGTAGCTCTTGTGTCATCATAGGTTCAGTATTATAATTTTTAAGAAATACATATTTGGCCAGTGAGGTGACCAGAATATATTTCTCATATATATTTGAGACATTGTATATATTCATCCATAGTTTCTGTCTCACAGATCCTAAAACCCTTGGAATTTCCTGTGATGAGAGCTGCGAGGTGCTTTTGTTAAGGAAATTAGGTGACTTTTGGAAAGCACTCAACTAACCTAAAAATGAGGGCCTGGCTGATGGGAGAGCAACCTCATGATTAGAGTTGGAACTTTCAGTCCTTTGCTGCCATCCATGGGGAGCCTAGAGGGTCTGGAGGTTGAGTTCATTTGCCAATGGCTAATGACTTCATCAACCATGCCTATGTAATGAAGCCTGCATAAAACCCACAAAGGATAGGGTGCTCTGGGGTTGGTAAACACATGTAGGTGCAGGGAGTGTGGCATGCCTGAGGACAGCATGGAAACTCCTCGCCCTTTCCCCATACCTTGCCTTACGGATCTCTTTCATCTGGTTGTTTCTGAGTTAGACCCTTTTATAATAAACTGGCAATCTAGTAAGTAAGGTGTTTCTGAGTTCTGTGAGCTGCTCTAGCAAACTAATTGAACCTTGGGAAACTGATCTATAGCCAGTCAGTCAGAAGTACAGGTAACAACCTGGGCTTGGGACTGGCATCAAAAGTGTCCAGGGGAGCCTGGGTGGCTTAGTCAGTTAAGCGTCTGACTTTTGCTTAGGTCATGATCTCGCGATTAGTGGGTTCAAGCCCCGCGTCGGGCTCTGTGCTGACTGCCAGCTCAGAGCCTGGAGCCTATTTCAGAGTCTGTATCTCCCTCTCTCTCTGACCCTCCCCTGCTCACGCTGTCTCTCTCTCTTTCTCTCTCTCCTAGGGAAAAAAAAAGTGTCTGTAGGGGGTCAGTCTTGTGGGATTCAGCCTATGGAACCCGATGCTATTTTTGGGTAAATTGAGTTGAATTCTGACTTTGAGAACTGCTTATTGGTGTGGGACTAGCTTTAGCAGCTTTACCTGAGAACCTGTTAGAATGGCAAGAACCCAGGTTCCCTCTTCCAGAAAGCAGAAGTGACTTACCTATATGTTGTTCATTTATTTATTCATGTTGCCCGATTCTTGGGTTTGTTTATTTATTTTTAACTGGATCATTTTGGCAATGGAGAGAAGCCCATGGATGATAAAATATCCATGTCCATAAATGGCTGATGACAGGTTTTACTTAGAGATATGAAATGAATATATTATTTTATATATTATTGCCATTTAAACTTTTCGCTCCTATCACTTTGGAAAGACACTTAAGAGTGCTCTGCTGATTTTCAGACTCTCAGAGGCTGCAAACAAACCTAAAATCATGAGAAAATCTTGTGGTTTTGTAAACATGCCATTGAAATACAAAAACAGCATTAGGTTTTGTTCATTACTTTCTCTTCATTTTATTGTCATGATATCATTTCCTGCTCTTTTGCCATAGCTAAGTAACTATCTATCTTCTTCTAGTTTACTTTAAACAATCTGTTCTACATATAAATAACTGAATCTTCATACATCTCAGCTTTGATCATGTATTTGCCCTATTTAAATGCTTTATTTTGTCTACAAAGGGAGGCCAAACTGCTTAACATGGCCCTAGCCAATCTTTTCATCTTTATTCCCACCTCCTGCTTATTAAAAGTGCAGAGAGATCCTCGACTTATAGACAATGTTTCTCAAACTTTAATGCACATAGGGTTCACTTGTTATAATGAAGTGATCTTGCTATAATGCAGATTCTGATTCCATAAATCTGGGGTGGGAACCGGGTTCTTGCTGTTCTAACAAGTTCTCGGGTGAAGCTGATAAAGCTAGTCCAAGAGCCACACTTTGAGTAGGAAGACCCTGACAATATGCCCTTCTCCTATATGCTCTCATCACTCTTTATCATTCTGTGTTAGGTAACTGTCTTTCCCTTACTGGTGATTGTATCCCAGAGGGCCATAGACCATATTAGACTTATTAGTTTCACTGTTAAGTCCCTTGGCACCCAGCAAAATGAATCTGAGATTCTTAATACTCTGCTTTGGACAGGACCTAATTTCCCCCTTTTCTTTAAGCCACAGGCAATGAATTGACTCCAGAGAAGGAAAATGACCTCCCCAGGATAACCTTATGAATTTAGTGGCAAAGCTGGGGCTAGTAACTGGTCTCTGAAATAAATACCTACTGTGGCACAAAACTTCAAGTAAAGTTCTTAGGACAAGCAGCACATTATTCAGAACTTGCCCCCAAGGTATTGGATACTTAACATAGAACCCCCATTGCAAGCCCTTTGGCAAATTGCAAATGTCTGAGAGAAGACAAGAAATACCTCTGGGGCATTTCTCAGAGCCCATGGAGGCTCCACAATTAGACTAATAGCTTATAGGATAACTAGAGTGTAGCCAATTGAGAAGGATTGACCTAATTCTTCCTTTTTAATTACCTTAATTTTATGCATCAGGTAATTAATTGAATGACTTAGTGATTACAGATGCTTTTTCTGTCTCCAGCCAGGAATGAAAACAAGTTGCATCAGAAACGTAGGTGGGAGTGGGAGAGATCAGGGCATGGGCCCTGAGAAAGCAGACATGAGTGGTGGAAGGGTGGAGTACGGGGTGGGGAGATAGAGGATTTGCCTAATGTGGGGCTCAAACTCATGAACTGTGAGATCATGACCTGAGCCAAAGTTGGATGCTTAACTAACTGAGCCACACAGGCGCCCCAATAATGAATCTTTATAGAATAAAAGCCTCTCACATTTAAATTCACTGGTATGAATTTGTAGAAGCTATGTGCCTATCAGAATATCTGGTAACTTTAATGTCTAAGAAGATAATCTATTGGTCACCTTGATCTCCACAGCTGTTCTTGTCTTCTACCCCACCTCATCCTATATCTTGTTATCATTAGTAATTGTATCACCTCTGAAATTGTCGTTTCAAATACCTTTCTCTCTAATCACCAACCGTTGCGTTTCTGACTTTATTTCTTATCTAGTCCTCCCAACAATATTTAGACATCACCTATGTCTCTAATACATTTGACATCACCATTTTGCATCCCTGACCATGTCCCTCTTTTCCTAATTGTCTCTTTACCCAGTCCAGACCTTCTTGTTCATCATGGTAATCATTCCCTTGTAAAAGCCCTCGATAACCTTGCCTTACCAACCTTATAATGTGTTTGCCTGGCTAAACCCAATACATATTGAATCTAATTACTTACCTTGTCTGTATCTGTATCTAAACAAATGAACACCTGCACCTAAATGGAAAAGACATACAGTATAGTGACTAATTCGCTGCAGTTTAAATTCAAGACCACAAACCTCAAAGGGGCACTCACTCACGCTGCCTAGAATTCACATCCTGGTGACTGTTTTCTTCTCTCTGAGACAGCTCTGTCAGATGTCTTTCACTCCCTCAGAATATTGCCACACTTGAGCTCTCACCCTTATCTGATAACTTTGCCTGAAAAATAGAAGCAGAGAGAACTCTCATATACATGTTATCAAATCCAGAACACATCTTTCTTTGGACGCAAATTCTCTATCTTGCATCTTTTCATTTCCTCTGTAAAAGGGCCAAGTCTCTTCTTATGCTCTCTATCCCAGCTTCTGTAACTTCCTCAAGCATTTCCTTTGGTAGTTCCCCCACCCTCTGTGTTACAATTTCTCCCTTTTAACAAAATCATTCCCATCGAAAGAAGTACACTGTAGTTTCTCACATTTTACATTGCCCTATAACTATCCAGTTTCTATTCTTCTATCATCATATTTCTCTCTTTTTCACAGTAAATTTTGAAAGATTGGTCTACATTCACTGGATCTGAGTCCTTATCTCCCACTGTTTATTCACCCACTCCAGCCTGGCTTTCACTGTTGTTACTGCTCACACCATTCCTTTCTGTGATCATTGTGCTGCCAAAACTAATGGACACTTCTCTGAACTTCTTACTCACCATTAACTGTAGCCAGTCTCTCCTTTATGAAACCCTTCTCTTGGTGTCTAGGATATCACCCTCTTAATATATCTTGCATCTTTACATATCCTCTTTTATTTATTTTGTTGTTGTTGCTTCAATCCTACCTTTAATTGTTAGAGTTCTCCACTGGTTGGTCCTAGACCATTCTTTGCCTATACATTCTCCTGCAATGATCTCATCTACCTCATGACTTTAAATATCAAATGTATGAAGACGAGTTCCAAATCTTTACTTGTATCCTGTGTTCTTTTCTGTGTTTCAGAATTATATACCCATCTAACTCTTTGCTATTTATAATAGAATGTAAGATGCCATTTTCCAAACAGAGTTTTTGGGAGCACCTGGGTGACTCAGTTAAATGCCTGACTCTTGGTTTCAGCTCAGGTCATGATCTCACATTTGGTGGGTTTGAGCCCCATGTTGGGCTCCCTGTTGATGGTGCAGAGCTTGCTAGGGATTCTTTCTCCCTCCCTCTCTCTTTTCCCTTCCCCTGCTTGCTCTCAAAATAAATAAATATACTTAAAAAATTAAAACAAAAAGATGGGCATGAAGGAGGGCACTTGTGGGGATGAGCACTGGTGTTATATGGAAACCTATTTGACAATAAACTATTTGTTTGAAAAAAAAACAACAAAAAAAACAGAGATGTTGAATTTTTCCTTCCTCTTCTTTCATGACCCCCCCAAATTTTCTCATATCATTAAATGGCACCCTCACCCACCCAAGCCCACTCAGAACTCACTCAAGCCCAAACCCCGGAAGTCAACCTTGATATGTTCCTTACTTTCATTCCCAACTTATAATCACAGTGTTTCATTCTATTTCTGAAAAATATCTCCTTCTCTGGCAACAGCACCAAAACTTATTAAATTTTTTAAAGGTGAAAACAGATTTTATTCAGACTTTATTCAATAGGGGATAGAAACCCTACTATAAACTGAGCTCACCTCCAATTAAGACACAGGTGACTGAGATTTTTAAAGTGATGACAGAGAACAAGGAGGGACAGGGGGAAGTGAAAGGAGGGTGATAAAAAGGGACTGGGGGCTGTGGGAAATGGAAAACTACAGAAAGGAATAAGTGGAGAATTACCAGAAATGATTTGGCAGTATGACTTGGAACAATGCACATTTTGTAGTTTGGCAGCGTTGTGTTTTCTTTGAGCAAAGACTCAGCACCTGGCTCTAGGGTCACCTTTAGGCACATGGCCTAGTACAGGTGGAAGCCAGGCTAAGGTTTAGTCAAATCTCTTAGTACAGTGTTTGTGCAAATCCTTTGTGCCACACAGGAGTTTACAGTTCATGCCCTCTTCATTACTATCACCTGGCCCATCACTTACCATCTGGACTTTTGAAGGAGCCTCTTCAGTGGTCTCTTTGCGTATGTTCTTACCCAGTGCCCGTTAAGTCATGTGTTCACTGGCCATTAAAGACATACAAGTCAAAACCACAGTGACATACCACTGCATACCCATTCCAGGGTATGGAAAAGACAGACAATAATGAGTGTCAGTGAGATTGCCAAAAAAAAAATAATAAAAAATTAGAACCTTCATACACTGCTGGTGGGAACATAAAATGGTACAATCACTTTGGAAAACTTTGGCAGATTCTTAAAATGTTAAACATGGAGTTACTATTGACTGAGCAATTCCATTCTGAGACATCTACCCGAGAGGAATGAAAACATATGTCTACATGAAAACTATACCTATTATCTGTCCACTGTGGATCAGCATAGGGGCCCTGCTTCAAGCTGTCCATTGGAGAACATGAAATGATGGCATAAGCCACCTTTCCTACCAATAATTGTTAGTTGTTGTTCCAGAGGGAAGAAAACACTGGCAGATCTTACATCAGCAATTAAGTGATACATATTACTTCTGCTCTCAATTTAGAGGCTAGAATTAGTCACAAGTCCCCATCTAATATAAAAACAAAGAAGTACAGTCCTTGGAGGCAGAGAACCAGAGATGGTCCGCAAGCATACCAATGACTGTGGTCTGTGCCCTTGGCTTGGTATGATTTTTCTTCGTCTTTGTGTAAACCTGGCTCCTTCTCACCCTTTAGTTCCCAAGACTTTCCTGAGGGAGCGTCTGTAACAAGTTCATCCCAAGCAGTGCCTCTACTTCATGCACAGTCCTTTTGAGTTCTATGTCTCATCCCCCAGTGTGTTATGACACTGCTTATTTTGTGGTTTGAAATTGTTTGGTATATTTCTTTGTCTGTTTTACTATTGATTAGCTCTTCCCACCACAATGTAAACTTTCGGAGACTGTAATTCGTATTCTTCTCTGTTTCATTCATTACTGAATCCCCCGCTTTAAGAACAACGCTTAACAAGCTCATAACAGAAAATCAATAAATATTCATTAGGTGAATGAATGGACATTTTTTTTTTACCTCCCTCACATTTTTTACGCTATTCTTTCTTCCTCCTCTTTCAAACAAAATACTATACATTCTCTAATGTTTAGCTTAATGTCGTCTGCCCTGTAAAGCCTTTGCCTAATTAGAGGTAATTTCTAACTTCACCATACTCTCAAAAATTTTTCTTTTTTTCTTTTTTTAATAGCAATTACCCTGACTTCTATCTTTGTAATTGTATGCATGACTGTCCATTACTTCCTATTCCATACTTTGAATTAGATTTAAGAGCCTTATTAAGGCTCAGTATTAGGTCTCATAAGTATTTTATATCCTAGTGCTCAACACATTTAACAAATAGTTATTGAATATCTGTGTTCTAGGCAGTGTTCCAGATGCTGGGAATAGAGTAGTAAACAACACAGACAGAGTCCCTGCCCTCGTGACATTTATCTTTTACTGGGACAGACCGATCCCCTGACAAATAAATAGATGCAATTATTAAGATGCAATAAGCATTTTGAAGAAATTTAAAGTAGAATCAGGGAGATTGTAGCGAAGAGGGAATGTTGGTCAGGGAAGGCTTTTCTGAAATGTGATATTTGAATGGAGAGATGCATGAAGTAAAGATGTAAGCCATAAATCATCTGAGAAAAGTATGCTAGAGGCAGAGAGGACAGCAAGCACAAAAGTCCTGAGATGGTATGAGCTAGAAGAAGACTGTTATGTGGATGGAGTGGAATTGGGACCACATTTAATGCAGGGCCCCTGTAGGCTATGTAGTATTTTTGGGTTGTGTTCTAAGGGTGTTAGTACGGATTAATAGATTTGAACAGATGAAGATTCTTTAAAGCATCAAATCAGCTATCACTCCATATTGTGTGCAGAGAATAGTCAGTGGGGGAGCTAAGTGGAACCAAAAGAAGTTAGTTAAGAAGCTGTTTGAAAGGTCAGACAAGGGAAGATGGTTTGGATTAGCATGATAGTGAAGAGATGTTCGATAAGTAGCTGGAAGATGAATGATGAGTGTAGCATGCAGGGAGCCAGGTGTTTCTTTTTTTTTTCCTTTTTAAAAAATGTTTTGAGAGAGAGGAGGGGAGAGGCTGAGAGAGAGGGAGAGAGAGAATCCCAAGTAGGCTCTTCACTGTCAGTACAGAGCCCCATGTGGTGCTCGATCTCACAAACCATGAGATCATGACCTAAGGTGAAATCAAGAGTCAGACGCTTAACCGACTAAGCCATCCACGCACCTCAAGATAGTGTTTCAATAAGGAGAAGGACAAAATAAATGAATGCTTTGGAGGAGTTGAACAAAAGGGGACCTGCTAATTGACACCTGAGTCATTGGTGGGCTTAATAAATATAGTTTCCCTGGAGTAATGCAGATAAAATCCTGACCAGAGTGATTCCAAGAAAGGATGGAAGATGAAGTGGAGGCAGAGAATATAGACTGTGATGGAATTTTACTATAAAAAAGGAGCAGATAAATGGAGAAAGAAAGTATTTTTTGCATAAAAATGATTACTTAATGGATTGAAATTCAAAACCCAACACTCAGAAAGAAAGATAGAAGGGAATGGATTTATATGTAACTATTGGTCATTCACTCTAATCTTAAGTGGAAGCTTGAAGTCCTTCATTTAAGAAGACCTCCCCTCTCCTCTATCTTCTCTTCCTGCTGCTTTAATCTCTCTCTGTGCTGGGGGAGGAGAAAGACCTCACTATGGATCAGGGATAATCCATAAAAGGTCCAAAGGGACTCTAAGGACAGCCAGCCCATCTTGCTAAGAGTAAGTTCTGGAGGAAAGCATAAAGGGAAAACCTGTATATTTGTCCTAGGAAAAGGCTCTTTTGTCTCTTTTAGAATTATTCCTTCTTATTCCCATCCTTTCTTGGCCATGATATTCTTCCCTTTTTGGGTTTCTGCCCAGTGCTTTGGAATTTCACTTTCCAGAAAGCCGAATGTCCTGGTCAGAACTCTTAATTAAAGATTAGGAAAAAAATAGAGATGGAGAAGGATAGAAGGGGAGAGATAGGGTCAGTGAGAGTGGAGGAGAGAGAGAGAATAAAAACAATAAAAAAATAAAGCAAAAAACCAACTGTAATTGATTTACTTTAGAATGAAGAATCAATTCTTTTTGTACTTTTCCTCAGCAAAGAAATAAGATCTCAAAAAAAAAAAATTATCAGGCTATGGACATAGGAGAAAATATAAAAAAAAAATCCTTTAACTGTTTTTAGTCTTTATTAAGAGTCAGCAAACAATAACTTATAAGCCATGGGGCACCAGAGTGGCTCAGTCAGTTAAGCATCTGACTTCAGCTCAGGTTTGAGGGTTTAAGCCCCATGTTGGGGTCCACATTGTCAGTACGCAGTCTATTTGGGATTCTCTTTCCCTCCCTCTCCCTCTCTCTCTGGCCCTTCCACACTTCTGCTTTATCCCCCTCAAAATAAACTGAAAGCAAAACAAAATAAAACAAAATCAACAAAAAACCAAGGAGTTATGGGCCAAATCTGGCTTACTATCTATTATTGTAAATAAAGATTTATTGGACCACAGCCATGTTAATTTGTTTACATATTGTCAATGGCTGTTTTAATGCTACAACAACAGCGTTGAGTAGTTATGAAAAAGAGTTAGTTTAAACTATTTTTTCGTTCAAAATTCTAAAATATTTACTATCTGGTCTTTTTCAGAAAAGATTGCTCACCCCTGGGTCTGTACTAACATTTCCCAAAATGTGCCTCCAGTGACATTACCTCAGTGGGATACAATGAACACACAGGCATGGAGTCTCCAAATTAAACAAGATTAAGCTTATTTCCTCACCGTAGGACTTTACAGAGACTTTAATATTTCACTATGGATGTGAGTCTATAAAAGGTGATAAAAGGTACTTTGCATGTTTGAGAATAAAATCTTAGAGAACTAAGATGGTAAAATAGTTTTGATTTCTAAAAGTGCCTAAATTCTGGCCTTAAAGACACCTCTTCTTTCCATAAGGTCCCTGGACAAGTAATATCTACACAGAAGAATGAGTGAGAAAAAATGCCACATTATTAATAGCTGCTCAAGTGTCCAGTACCTCACTGCAGAGCTCTCCTGCAAATGGTGACAGTGAAACACAGAACTTCTAACTTAAGGTACATAAAGTACTTCCTACCCTCCCCCTGATTTATTTTATTTTTTAATATAGTTTATTGTCAAGTTGGTTGCCATATAACACCCAGTGCTCATCCCAAGTGCCCACCTCCATGCCCATCACCCATTTCCCCCTCTTCCTCACCCCCCATTAATCCTCAGTTTGTTCTCAGTATTTAAGATTCTCTTATGGTTTGCCTCCCTCCCTCTGCTTAACTATTTTTTCCCCTTCCTCTCCCCTGTGGTCCTCTGTTAAGTTTCTCCCGTTCTACATATGGGTGAAAAAAATGGTTTATGTCTTTCTCTGCCTGACTTCTTTCACTCAGCATAATACCCTTGAGTTCCATCCACATTGCTACAAAGGTCAGATTTCATTGCCATGTAGTATTCCATTGTATATATAAACCACATCTTCTTGATCCATTCGTCAGTTGATGAACATTTATGCTCTTTCCATGATTTGGCTCTTGTTGAAAGTGCTGCTATGAACATTGATCCTCCACCTGATTTAAATCTTGGGGTGTTACCATCTCATGTTAGACTCCTGGATAAAGGGTGTTTGAAGGGGATTGTTGGGGAGCGATATGACAGCTCTGCAGATCAGGCCCTAGCCTGAATTATATGCTTGGAGGAGGTAGAAAGAAGAGAGAATGATCATAGTCATGCCTGCACTAAAACAAGTTTGTGAATGGAAGTGTAGGAGAGAGAGTAGAATCTTGATTATGCTTTCAAGGGGCAGTGTTTGCATCTGATACTAACAATGGTCCAGTCAGTATTCCAGAACTCTGAACAATCTGATATATAATTCCTTTCCACATGCAATTCCTCCTTTTTTGCTGTTGGTGGAGACAATTAAAAAAGTGCTCTGGCATGGTGAGAGGATGCTGTAGTGTATGCTTTCTTTATAATTTGCTGATTTTCCCTAATTTTTCTGACTTCTGTATCTTTTGTATTTTATGGAATTCATAGTGCGACCACTATGAATATCTAGGACACACTCTTACAGAAAGTTGGCCTGAGCTGGTGGTCCTCAGACCTTAGTAGGTATAAGAATTCTTAGATTCATAATAATAATTCATATTCCTGTATTGGTATTTCATCTTAGAGGTTCTATTTACCAGGTTCAAGAATCTGCATTGTTTTAACAAACCCCCCAAGTAGTTCCAAATAAGGGAGTCAGTTGGTCATATTTTGAGGAACAACTACCTTGACATTGGCTGGAGAAGTAAAAGAAGTCTTTTCTTTAACTATCATTTTTTAAGTGGTTTTCCTAGAGTTTACAACATATATTTACAACAAAGCTAAGTCCAATTTCATTCTTCTTTATTTGTAATTACTTTCCTTACTTTGGATTAATATAGTTATTCTTGCTTTATTCTAATTGGTGTTAGCATAGTATATTTATGTCCACTCATTTCTTTAATTTATATGTATTTTTACATTTAGCATGGGTTTCTTGTAGACCTTCTTCTTCTTTTTTTTTTTTTTTTGCCTTCTGTGATTGTGAGTATTTTATATGATCCATTTTGTCTTTTTTATTTAGCATATCAGTTATATTTCTTTCCTACTTTATTTAGTGGGTACAAAAGGAATCCTTAGGCTGACATATAGTCCTACCCAACTCAGCAGAGAGGGTTGGAATAGAACTCAAGGCTGGGGAACTAATGTTGAATTTTACTCCAAAATCAAATATATTCTTAGGACACCTCTGACACGGGTAGGCAGTCAGTCTAGACCTTTCATTTGATATTTGGACAAACTTAAATCTCAGAGATATGATTAACAAATTAGACCTAGGACAATTTAGAAGTATTAAAGACTGTAGGCATTCTTTGTATGTTAGGAAGAGTTGAGTCATTTTCATTAAAAAAATAAGCAATATTGGAGGAGTCTTTTTTTAAGTTTGTTTGTTTATCTATTTATCGATTTATTTATTTATTAAGAGTGAATCAGAGAGAGACAGAGAGAGAAGGAGAGAGAATCTCAAGCAGGCTCCACATGGTCAGTACAGAACCAAACGTGGGGATCAAGCTCATGAACTGTGGTTCAGATCATGATCTGACCCAAAATCAAGAGTCAGATGTGTAACTTACTGAGCCACCCAGGTGCCCCAATATTTGGAGGAACTTTTAGGGTAAGACCTCAGAAAGCCTAAAATTCAGTTCTTTGGGTTATCTGAACATGCTTTCTGGAAAGTTATAGCATCTCCTTTTCTGGAAATTATTAAGAACATTATGAATAGTAGATGACATGAGAGAGCTTAACTAGTTTGCAGACTGTTTATAAGAGAAATGATGATTTACTAGAGCAACTAAAATAGAGCTATCTGCAAAGAATGAGCTTCCTTGGCAGGCAGCAAACTTACATAACTAAAGTGTTCAAGTCTAAGTTCGCTTGTGGAGGGAATTCAAATATCCCACCAGTTCTAGGGTTTTAAACTTCATTTTTATTTTTATTTTTAATATAATTTATTATCAAATTGGCTAACATACAGTGTGTAAAGTGTGCTCTTGGTTTTTGGGTTAGATTCCTGTGGTTCATCACTTATATGCAACACCCAGTACTCATCCCAACAAGTGTCCTCTTCAATGCCCATCACCCATTTTCTACTCTCCCCCACCTCCTATCCATCCTCGTAAGTTTTAAAGTCCTTACCAGATCTGAGATCCTGAGTCTCATGTATAAGCATTGCATAACAAAAACTGCATGTTTTTGTTGTTGTTGGAAAACAATGGCAATTTTATATTTTATTTCTGTAAAAATAACATATGTGTCCACTTGGGGGTAGTAAAGTATTTTTTCAGTATCTCTAGGGCGTCTTCAGCATTTTCCCTGCAAATACATTATATGTAAGTGAAAACAATACCAACTAGATTTTATTTTATCTTTTATTTTGTAAGTGACAGTTTCTTCTGGGGTATAAACAAACACAATAGGAATTATGAACAAACACAGATTTTATTTCCTTTTTTTCCCTGTAATACTCAGGAGTTAAAAACATACAAATTAAAATTATTTTATCAGCAACAAATATGCCCAGAGGCTGAATGACATTTGAGTTAATTCTATAATGGTAGTTTCATTGTATTCAATTCAATTCAATACAGTTCAATTCAATTCAATTCAATTCAGTAAGATAGTCCCAAGATGGTTTGAAAATTTCTGGGGTATAAAGATACACTAATACTTGAATCATTCTCCTCTTAAACAATTCAAGATTTTTATGTTTTTACTGTAATGATAGTAACATATCAATACTACAAAACTTAGTGGATTAAAATAATGCATCTTTGGGGCATCTCGGTGGCTCAGTCAGTTAAGTAGCTGATTCTTGGTTCCAGTTCAGGTCATGATCTCATGGTTTGTAAGTTCGAGGCCTGAATTGGGCTCTGTGCTGACAGTGCAGAGTCTGCTTGGGATTCTCTCTGTCCGTCTCTCTCTGTCCCTCCCCTGCTTATGCTCATTCACACTCTCTTTCTCAAAATAAATAACCTTAAAATGATGCATCTTTATTCCCTCATTGTTTCTATGGGTCAAGAATCTGGGCCAGCTCAGCTGATAACCCTGGCTCAGAATTTCTTATGAGGCTGCCATCAGGATGTCCACAGACCTGCAGTCCCTTTAAGGCTTGGCTGGGTTAGGATCTGCTTCCAAAGTCACTGGCAGCCAGCTTCTCTAGAGAATGCCATGTAAAAAGAGAAGAAGATCAATCATGCCTAGTAGAGAAGCCAGAATCTTTTCCTAACCTAGTCTTGGAAGTGACATCAGTCATTTCTGTCATATTCTGTTTGTTGGAAGCATGTCATTAAAGTCCAGCCCACACACAAGGGGAGAAAGATACATAGGACATGTGTACCAAAATATAGGGATCATTGTAGGGGTCCATTTAATAGGCTGCCTAACACAGACTTCACATTTTTAACTATTTCTCTTTTGAAAAATTACTCGGCAGCATTCAGTAGTTAATCAGATTTTCCTTTTATGGGTGTAGTGACCAGAATCTGTCTTGTACTAGTGTCAGTAGACATGATTCTAGTCTTGCCTCTGTGTTGACCAGCTGCAGTACCTCAGGCATTTAAATCCTGAATTGTGGTTTTCTTGTCAACAAAAAGAGGCAGTTGGATTATACGCTTTAAGATCCGTTGTAGTTTGGACATTCTTTCCCAACAAATGATCAAGTTCTGTTCTAAAGGGGTCTAAACTCTTTCCTTTAGATAAGAGTTTCTCAAGCTTAGCACTATTGGCATTTTGGGTCTGAGGATTCTTTTTGTTGGGTGGACACTGTATTGGACATTCTAGGATGTTGAACATCATCCCTGGCCTCTACTCACTAGATGTCAGGAATAGCCCCTTCTTTGTGACAATAAAAGCATGTCTCTGACTTGGAGGATGACAGATCTAAGCAGAGCTGTACTTTATTTAACACACAAAAATTATTTGCCTTTCTGTAATACCTTGATTTTCTTTCTCTTAAGGACAAACTATATACATTAATATATATACAGATGTTAATAGCTTAAAAATCTTCGTAATTTAAAAGAGAAGTGATCTTTTGAGGTAGAAATTTAAGACTTAGAGATAAGGTGTTTCTGGTGATTATAAAAGGGTGGGGTGAGGGGGGGCAGGGGTAGGACACTATTCATGCTAAGCATGAATCATATTTATCCTACAGAAAAAATAAAACTACTAGAGAATAATTTCCAGCAGCCACAGAAGTGATTGTGTGAAAGTACTCATGAGTCCTGTGATGGTTAATTTTATGTGTCAACTTGACTGGGCCATGCAGTGCCCAAACATTTGGTAGAACATTATTCTGGGTGTATCTGTGAGGGTGTTTCCTGGATGAGATTAACATCTGGATCCATTTGAATGAGCAGACTGAGTTATGCAGATTGCCCTCTCTGATGTGAGTTGGCCTCATCCAATCAACTGAAGACCTGAATAGACCAAAAAAGTTGAGTAAGAGGGGATTTTGCCTGCTTGACTGATAGAGCTGGGCCATAGGTCTTCAGCTCTTGAACTGGAAATTATGCCATTGGCTTGCCCCTCCTGGTGCTCAGGCCTTCAGACTCAGACTGGAACTATACTACCAGCTCTCTTGGGTCTCCAGCTTTCTTACCATAAATTCTTAGTCTTCTCAGTTTTCATAACATGAGCCAATTTCTTATGTTAAGTGTGTGTGTGTGTGTGTGTGTGTGTGTGTGTGTGTGTGTCCATCTTACTGACTCTATTTCTCTAGAGAATCCTAACTAATAGAAGCCCTAAGGGAATTTATGATAAAAGAAAAGACGGTCAAGGGAAGACTTCTGGGGAAAAGAGTTGAAAAGAAGATGGATAGGAGAAGTTCAGAGAAGCCAACTTTTCTAAGAATCATATTCCAGGCCCCAGCACTATGTAACACTTGGAAAGTCTCTCCTTTTGCCACAGGTTCCTCCTATGCCATTCTCAACTCCTAAACCCTGTAGACAAGGAAATGCTCTTTGACCAAACTTTAGTCAGTCCTTTGAGCCTTCTTTTTGATAAGGTCTCTTCTTGGTCCCCATATGTGGGACCCTGTCTGAGTCCAGTTTTAGCAGAGCATCCTGCTAAGCCAGTTTATAGAGCATCCTTCTTCCCATTGACATCCAATCAAGTTCTTTTCCTGTATCTTTTATCTAAGCAAGCTTTGCTTCCCCTCCCCCACCCTTGATACCTAACCAAGTTCCTGTTAGTAATTTTTAGTAATTTTGCATCCACTTTCTCACCCTGACCATTGGCCATAAATGGGTTCTGTTGTATTTGAGTTGAGTTCAATCTCTCCCTATTGCAGGAGTCTATCCCTTATTACAATTGTATTATGTAGTGTCTTCCTCATCATTTTTAACAACTTCTGAGTGCAATTTTTGTTTTATTTTATTCTACATTGCAATGACAGCTCTAGTAAATAAAAATTACAGGGGACAGATTAAGACTAGATTGTTAAACATTTCTTCAATTTGAGTTAAAGTGTGATTTTAATTTTTTTTCTACTCAGCATGAACCATGTAATAGTTACCTAGGCATGCCTTAAAGCTACACCTTTCTGTCAAGAATCGGTCTATATGTCGGGAAAATAAATTAATTTTATAGCTAATTAAGTAGATATAAACCTATTGATGAAGCCTTCTTTAGTGAGACCCAAAGATCAATATTATATATTTAAGAATTATGCTGTTTTTAGATTATGCTTCTTTTTCTGAATTATCCAGATTATATATTCTCTTCATTCATTCAAATATAGTGAGATACATGAAGTGAAATTGGAGTCAGGAGAAATCAGTCCAAAACCAATGCTGTCACTCACTGTTTTATCTTGGACAAACCACCTTTCTTTTTTGTGCTTTAGGCTGGTATAGATTTGTAGCTAACTGGAGGTCTAAACTTAGAACTGAATTAAATCTCATCTTCATCACTTATTAGCTGTATGACTTGGGCAAGTTACTTAACTTCTCTGTTTTAATGTATATGTCTTCTATGGAATGGGGATTATAATAGTGCCCATCTCTTGCTAAGTTCTTAGGAAAGTTAAATCAGATGATAAATGTAAAGCTTTTAGTACAGTAGCTGGAAAAGTCTCAATAAATATTGATAGTTGAAAGGCACATTGGGCTAGATGATCTTGAAGGATCCTTCATGTTCTAGATATCTAGATAAAATTTCTAAGTTACATAGGCATTCAAAATAGGCTATATGTCTCCATTTGGTTAAGGACAGAGTTAAGAATAGATAATGAAAGAATGAACATAAATTTCCTTTTAGTCAGTAAGTTTGAATCTCCATAGATTCAACAGACTGAGCATAAGGATGTACTTGTTATTCATTGTCTGTGTTGTTAGATCTAGATCAATGTCTGCCACTTGGTGTATATTTAGTATTTACTGGGAAGGGAAAGTGAATAAAATATAACATGTAGAGTAATTAAGAATAGGCTCCGGGTCAGACTTCCTGCCTTGACCGCTAGTCCTCTCACTTATTTGTATAAATGGCAACTCAGTTCCCTCTTCAAGCCTTAATTATCTCATTTGTCCAATGAGGATTGTTACAAGCTTTACTTGATAAAAATGTCAAGCACATGGCTCACTATCTGCCTTGCATATCTGTTTAATAAATAACCATATACAATCCAAATTTGATATTGAGATTTAGGCACACGATACAGCTAAACATTCATTTCTACATGTACTACAGATAGTGTAATGGTTAGTACTCCTGAAGCTTATCTCCTTTTTATTCCTCTTTGAGCTGGCCTATGCTAGAATGACCACATTACTTGGATCCTTAGCCTTCTAAGTCTTCTAATTCTGAGAATCAAAAAGGAGACATTTAAGTCCACAGATGAAGACATTCCAAAGGCTTAGCAACCTGGGAGCCTTGTGGTTTTGCTGACTGCCCTATCATAATATTGATTAATCTTTCATGCAACAAAGAAACAATCTTTAATGCATATTCGTGCCTTCATTATTAATAAAATCCTAGCAATTGGTGGTAGAATCTTGGGCAGTTTGTTTATCTGGTGGAAATGACTACAATAAACACCTGACACATTTCCTGATACAGAGCTCTTTTAAATCTTACATTTGAATGCTGACAGAGAGAGTAACATTCTCTAAAAATTGTAAACAAAGTGAAATGGCATCCAAAAATATATCTTCATGAAGCAATAAATGTCTCCCTTTCTATGGGTCATTTTCCCACAAACACTTATTATAACACTTAGTAGGTGTCAGGCACTGTCCTAGAATGTTACAAATAGTATGTTGCCTTATTTAATCATCATGTAACCACGGTGATATAGATAGATACTGTTAGCATGTCTATTTTATGGATGGCAAAACTGAACTATGGAGGATTAGGTAACCTGTCCAAAGTCATGCAGTTAATTATATTAAACCAGGATTTGAACCTAGGCATCTGGCTCTAGGGTCCATGTTCTTGACTACTGTGTTTGGTCTCCAATCTCGGTTAATGATTTGGTGGGAGATAAGTGAAGAGGTAATATTTGAAGATGGCATTGAACTGAAAGGCTTTTGTAGTGATGTCAATGAACTAGAGTCCCATGTAGAATCCATGTAGTAAAATGGGGGAAGCTCAGACTTTCAAGTCACATAGTTTTGGGTTCAAACTTGTTGCTAAATTCACTAGATGCATGCTGTAGTCTCAATACTTCACTACTTCTGGTGGTATTATAGATCTCGTCCTTGGCCAGGCCATGGTCTCATGGTGAGACGAGTGTAATTCCAGGCCCCCCAAGTTTGAGACTGGCCATGTGACTTGCTTAGCATGGGGAGAGCCTACAGTGGGTGGCCATTATATTCCTTGTGAATTCCCCAGCTTGGGTGGATTGGAGTCACCCCAGCTAGACTGCAGACAGATGAGTAAGGTATAAATACTGTTGTGTGACTCATTTAGACTTTGTGCTTGCTTTTTGTCTCTTTCCCCAAGTGTAAGAGAGGACAAGTCTTCTTTTGTCAACAGTAAGCAAGGAGATAACAATTCCCTCTTAGCGAAGGTCTGGGAACTTAGTGAGATAATCATGCATATGAATGTTACTGAGGTAAAGCTCACAGTTTCTACTATTAAAGAATTGGTAATAAAGTTAGGATTAATATTAAAATTTTTAACATTTATAAAAAGAAGCATGGAATTAGAACAAGATATTCCTTCTGTTGGTATAATATTCAACTAAACAAGCTTTACCCAAGCCTGGTTAAGACCTATTTTCAAAATATCTATGTACTCACAAATCATTCTTACCTATGCATTAATGTAGGCTTCTTAACATACACTTTTCTAAAAAAATAATGTTACTTTTCTTTTTAAATAGTATTTTGTTTACCAGCTCAATCTAACCATTCTAGCCTACTAAATTTACAGTATGTATTTTTCATAAAGTGTATATTTCACAGGCAATGGTATCACTTAGGTATATGCAACAATTTCTAGGCTATGTATAGATTAGTTAAAACTCCCTAATATTAGCATTACCAAGAAAATGTTTCCAAAGTATAGCATACACATGTGTCTAACATAGAGTTCAAATGTAATTTAATGCTTTAGAGGGGATGAAAAAAAGGGAAGGAATAGATTGTTTGGATTTACTTGGCTTGCATAAACTAATACAACCTCAAGCTTCCTTACAATGTTTATGTAGTACTCTTCTACATATTTAAAAAGTGAGGTCTCCAGCCAAGCTGAGAGAATGTGGAAATTTTGCATCTTTTTACAATGAATCTTGTGGGATATTTAAAAACAGATGTATAGGGAAGATAACATGTAGAGCTGTTACAGTTTTCTGCACTGATATTAATGGACAGCATCCAAGGATAATTCTTCCATTCTGGGTTAATTATAAAATGCTGATGAAGCTTTCATGTCATAATTAGCATGCTTTAGCTTATTTAATCTCATACCTCCAGGTCAAAATCTGGTCCATTGACTATTTTTTTTTGTCAGCGAGTTAACCACAAATTTAAGGGGTCTGTAATTATAATGGTGTTACTGGGCATCTATTCTACAAAGAAATCATGTGTAATACAGCAAGATGGCAGATTGCCAGCATATCAGTGGTTGGTTGTGTGCTGATCAGATGGCTCTGTGGGGGAAAAATAGCCCCAATGTAAAGTGTTTGCTAATTTCTATGGTGTAAATATTCCCACTGTGGCTGATTTCAGGCTACCAGTCATATAATACCAAGCTCTCAAAATTCCTAAATATGTAATAGTAAAATTTTGCAAGGCAGTCTGAGCTAGTACCAGTGCACCATTGAACAGCTAACACTTATATACCCTAGATTCTTATGTTGGAATAATGGTACTTTTAAATTCTCCTGCAATGCCTTCATTCAACTATAACTCATCCACTAAGTGACACCATGAAGGGTGCTTTAGTTAATTATAATAATTTGAGTCATAGACTACTTTGAGGGGCTAATCAAAGCTATAAACATTCTCCACAAAAAAAGTATACACTAAGAATTCTGAATACAATTTCAGGGGATTCTTGGACTTCCTGACACTTGTTCATGGGTCTCAGATTAAGAATCTCTGCTGTCTTTATGGGCTAGACAAATTAAATTGTCAAGCAACATTCTGAATGTTATTGCTTTGGTTCACTAAGTTGATGAATTGCTAGAGAGCTCAAAAGTCACTGTGTAATTACAAAAGAGTAAATTAACAGTATTTTATTAATCATGTTTGCTCTTTGGCCTCTTCTTTTATTATTCCGAAATGCAGAGATTGCAAGGAATTCACAAGGAGGTGATGAAGTCAACTATTGTGTATCATTGAACAATTTAGCTTTAGCTTTCCCCTTTGTTCTACTAATTGTGTGTGAACCATTATATAAGTTAACTCTCAGACTTTTGACATTTCAATTTTAATTTTGAAGTATAAGTTTCCTTTCTGTATATATGGGCATGTCTGTATGTACATGTCTATGAACAAAATCTCAACACTCTTTTTTCCCCACTTTTTAATGCTAGGCTTAATTAAACCGATTGCTCCTGTTAGATTTTTAAGAGAAAAAAGGTAAATGAGGAGGAAAAAAAGAGATCAAAGCTGTAATCAAGCAACAAATTTACTAGCTTCAGTTTTAGTGTTGTTTCTTTCTCTATCCATCTACCTACACCAGCAACATATTTAGTCCTGGTCACTGGGAGTTGACGTTAAGGATGATGACTCTACTAGATCTTCATTTGAGAATGTCTCTAAAATATGAGAAGGAAATTCATTTCTCCTCCATTTATGAGGTTTTGATTTGCTGAGTCTTTTCAAATTAATCCCCAAATGACCCGAGGGTTCTGCTCACCAACATAAACCATCACTGGAGAATTCTGATTTGTTAATCAGAACAAATTGGTTGTTGGCTGTAAATTAGCAAAGAGGTTTTTAAAAATATATTGAATCACTTTGAAGATGATTGTTCAGTTAGGACATAATGATGTCAAAGACCAATAATAGGATGGTTTCTCAGTAGGATGGTTCATTCAATTAAGGGAAAATTCTTAGACTAAAAGCAGGAACTTGCATGTTTCAGCATCAGTAAGAATCGGGGGTTGGGAAGAGACTTCTTGCACTTTGGGCACAGAAAGGCATGCTATTATAATCATAACTGGTTAAATGGTAAACTGAAAGATATCCTTGTCAGAAACAGAATTTTAGTCTTTTGGCTCTTAATGTGGTTTAATCTGGAGGTGTTCTTTGGCTCAGCACATTGGAATGTGAAGTCATCTAACTCACCACATATTTATTGAACATCTACCATTGCGACAGATATATTACCAGGATCCCAGCAACAGCAAAAATGAGCACAAGATACTTCACACTTTTGACAAATTTACAGTCTGACAAAACAAGAATATAAATCCCTGAAATATGGAGCAGAGTGGGGAAAAAGCTTGAGAGAGAGATTGACAAGTCAGATACCACATCTATTTGAATAAATCAAGCAGAGTTTTATGGAGGTGACATATTGAGATGGACATTGAAGGATGGGTAGGAGAGAAACAGATGGAGACTGGAGAAAAAGAGGGAATTTCATGAACAAATATGTGCATCTGAGATAACTGGGGAATATTTTCATAAGAAGAACAAGTATTCCATTTTGAATAGAATATACATTACATGTGATGATATAATAGAAGTCTGGAAGTTGATTTTTCTCATATGTGTGAAGAGTGTTATATAGATAATGAAGGATTTAGTAAGTGAAAGTCATTGGACTGAGACTAGTAGTTACTATATGATTGTTTCTTTTTCCAAGATAGTAGACCATACCTCTGTCTATTTATGGAGTAAGACTTTAGAACTCTATGTCCAGACAAAACTATGAAAACAATCAAGCCTGTGTTTAGTATAGTTTATGTCTCTTTTGACTTCCACCACAGCCTTCTCTCTCTTCCTGTTCTTTTCTAAGTTGAACTTGTATCTGATCTGATTCATGGTGAGAAGTGACGGAGAATGATGTGGGGATTAGGAAAGTGGGAATAATAGTTCTAAGGAGCATTCCCATATTATCAGGAGGATTCTTCAAGTATCAGGTTTCAAAACTCTAGTGTATCACATTAAAAAGGCAAAATATGAGTCAGTAGGATAAATAGTTTGCTGTGGAAGAACAATGGCATGGTTGCCTTGAGTCATATACAGTAACATAGCATCTACATGTCTTTCTTTTATGTCTCACAGGGGCCATTGGTTGTGAGAGTTACAGCCTGACTCAGAATGTAGATGATGCAGGACAAACTGTTTCCAAAAGTGAAAATCACTCAAAGTATAGGTGTCATGCTTTACTGGTCATGATTTTTTTTTTCTTTCCATGAACTAGTGGAGGAGCATGAGGCAGTTAGGATGGTGGAAAAGAAACTAAAACTCAGAAGGTTCTGGGTTTTAGATATAAGATTTGGTAGCAATTTGTTTAAAAACACACATAAATTACAAGTTGGTATATAAGTTGTAAGATACATTTTACCTCCCTACTATCATATAAGAAGGCATACATTATGGGATGTCCCTTCCTGTAGTATGGTGTAGTAGAGGAATGTCAACTCTTTGAGTATTCTTTTCATGGTGCCTGTCCATTACAGAGGGCTGTTGGGGGATGAGAGCTGCTGCTGATCAGCGGACAAGGAAAGGAGGGACCTGCATCTTCAGTCAGCTCCACAAGGTGGCATTCTGTCAGGAAGATGTTCCGCTGGGCAGGTGGCCCCTGTGGGTGGTGCTGAGAGTGCCCCTCTTTGCAAGGAGAGATCACATTCCGGAATGCTGTCCGGAAGCGGCGAGAGAGTAGGTTATAGATAATGGGGTTGACGGCTGAGCTCAGGTAGAAGAAGACACCTGAAACACAGGAGATTAAAAAAGAGACATGCTGAGGAGAAATTGAGTGAGAGGCATGGTAGAGTGAAGCATAAATATTTAACAAAGGCCTAGAATCCCTGTGATTGCCTCTTTTGGAAGTAATAATATATACAAGACTCTAACTGAGAATACAAAATGCTCTGAACTGATCTACCACCTGTGTATTTAGGAATCAAACACAGAAAGATTAAAGAGTCTTGGAAAAAATTTAGGCCAGCATGGGATCTCTCTGAGATGCTTGGCAAACTCCTTTGATCCTCATTTGTTTAATTAAAGAACATGCTCTCATAGCATTAACGTGAGATGCTTAAGTATCAGAGGAAAGAGAGAGGTTTTTATCACATTGGAGCTTTGCTTAAATCTATAATTTGAAACTGAAAGTAATGGAGGAATGGTAAATCAGTTAAGTCGTAGTCCCTGCTGAGATTTCTTATAATGCTAACTATGTCTTCATAGAAAGATTCCCCAATGGCCTTTTCCTACCTAGTCTTTCCCCTTGATGGCTACTCCCACCTTACTTTCGACTTGATTAATTGTATTTTGCCGTTTATTTTCTCCACCAAATTTCTTGCACACTGCCATTTTCCTGTTTGGTACACATGCTTCTTTTATTTCTAGATCCTATTTTATTTATCCTATTTCACCAACACCCAAAATGAGCCTAAGGTTGAGAATCAGAGAACTTCGTTTCTGATCTTAGCCCTTGCTTGTTCTATGACTTTAGATGGAACTGGCACTTCAATCCTTTTCTCTGTAAAATGGGAATAGTAATGTCATCCTAAAGTTGAGACACTATCCACAGAGAGACTGAGAATGGCTAAGAATATAAAACAAGTGATAGGTACTGTCATTAACATATTCGTTGTTGTCCTCATTCATATATAGTTCAGGACACACAGAGTGCCATACACCCTATGCACAGAACTGGGCAGGGAGGAATATAGAAAGGGAAGTTTTCTATGGATTGTGAATTCATTCAACAAGTAAATACTGATTGAATTCTTATTCTGTGCCAGAAACTTTGAGGCACATGGTAGGTAGTGGATTTAGACTTTGTTCTCCAAGGACACGGAATAGTATTATATGGCTAACTTCAACAGTAAACAAAAGAACAATACAGAACTATATCTGTTCAGAGAAAACAAAAAGTAATACTGACAGTCATCCTATGGAAATTCACATAATGGCATAAACACAAGGACTGTTATGGCCATGAAGGATTTAATGAGGTGACTGAATGCTGCCAACCCTGAAATGGGCAGGAGATAACTGGGGAAGAGATAAAAGAATACTGCAGGTAGAAGCCAAATGTGCACAGGCAGGAATGGTTATATTGTGCAGGAATAATGCAGATGTGCAGATCTAATTAACTAGTTTGACAAGTATATGATTTATAAATGGAAATACATAACTTGAGGATCAAAAGGCAAGTTGGGGGGCATTTTTTGGGAGCATTTAAGAGGTTTAGACTTCATCTGGCTGGCAATGTGGGGAAGAGAGAGATGATATTTTAACTGGAAAATGTTAATGTAAATGTTGTAATTTGGAAATCTTAAAATCGTTGTCTTGATGTATCTGGAGATGTAGAGTCAGTGAGTTGTCTCATGTGATCTTATAGTGTTTTCCAATTTATTTAATCACTTTATTTTTTTCTCAGCTTAACCACAAAGATATATTTTTGTGTTTTCATATTTTTTTGTTTTCACTCAGAATTAGTAATTAATTTAATATGGAAGAATATACTAATGTCAAGATATAAACCATACACAAGGCCTCCTGAGTAGAAAAGAAAGGATGATTGAATGTAGATAATATACATAGCATTCAGTATACCTATGAACACTGTTGCTTTTGCTTTTTGCACATCTGCAACTTAACGTGCACAAGTTGCTTTTATCCCTCTTCTCTGGTGAGGTCTTTGATGATCTAAAGTGCCCATAGAAGTAGCCAGTTACTAGCCAAGGTAGAGGAACAGGTGGTCTGCACCCAAGTCTAGCAGCCACATTGGCTGAGAAAGAGGGATGTGGGTAACCATTCTCTGTTCCATTTTGGGAGAAAGAATATTGAAGTTGGACAACTTGGACTGGAACATTGTTTTAACTATTTGCCAGCCAAATGACTTTGGGCAAGTCATTTCTTTCTTGTGGAACTGTTCTTTCAGCTGTAAATGGTGATGATAATAGCACTTAATAACCTTGTTATGATGATTATAGAAAGATACACAGCATTGTACAGCTTACAAAGCTCTTTAATCGCTATTATTTCATTTACTTCTTTTTACTTCGTAATAGCTATTTACTTCATTTACTTTTTACCAACAGCCCATGGTTTGTATAGGGCAGGCATTATTGCCATTTTCCCGTTGAGGAAACTATGGCATGAAGAAATCCACATTCTTCAAACAGAATATTAATGATGGAAATGAGATGCAGATCCAGATCCTCTGACTTAATGATCTTTCCACTGCTATTTCCACCCTATTCCATGGTATCCTTAACAAGCGGCATTAAATTAGCCTAAAAGCATACCTTGATGCCTCATGAATGCCCTTTTGTTGGTTTTCATGAGGATCTAACACTTGCTGAAGACAATATGAGATTTCAGGGACATGGATGTTTAATTCATAAAACCCAATTCCGTCATGTGGTCATTGGATACAAAACAAAGGGGTCACTTCTTAGACCATTTTTCTGCTGTAATCACCATGCTTAGAGTCTTCAATAAAGTAGGCCCTACAATAGTGATTTGGTATATTTCTTTTGGATCAATATCCCCATAATAATTAGTATATCTAAGTAGAACCAACTGCTCTAAGTGACATGAGGAAGTAGATATTTGTGATACAACCAAACCAGCCAAAATTTTACCTGACACCACATGGATGAGATTGAACACTGTAGCCAGGGATTCAGTCCACTCCTCCACAAAGCTGAAGAAGAGCCGATCAATGTGGAAGGGGGCCCAACAGATAGCAAACACTAAGACCAAGACAACTGGAAAAGGATGATGAATGAGAGAGCAAAGGAAAGTCAAGGCAAGGATAGGTATATAATGCCCACTCTGAGTCCATCCATTCCTTCTAGCATTTCCCCTCCACCATCTTTTATAAGCTATCATTGTAATGGGCCATCTAGATCCTAAAGAACCTCTATGTAGAACATTTACATATGACAATGAATTGCATAGGATTTAGGGACAGTTTCCATATGATTGTACAGGATTTCTTGTACAGTATGAGTTTACTTTAGAATGCTTAAAATAGTAATGACTTTATTCAAAGTTCTGAAAACATTCTATTTGGAAAATATGTGGCAAGAAGGTTGTTGGAACCATATAAACTGGTTATATAAATAAAATGATTCAGTTCAAGCAACTGGTGTTCTTTAAAGTACTAGATTAATTACAAACTATTGATGTAGCATGTAGTACAAATATTGTATGAATTTTTCTTGCCACTCTAGAAATAATTAGAAACTTCTGCAAATTCAATAATCCTATTAGGGGTGGGAGGGACATAAAGAGAAAAATCATGAGCATAATATTGCTTTACAAGCATCTTTTGATTGGGATGGAGATGTGTCTATTGTAACTTTTCTAGAGTACAGATTTCCTTCCAATTTCTTTTTGTTTTTGAAAAAATTATAGATTCACAGAAATACACTATTACCCAGCTGTTGTTGTTTTTTAAAATTTTCAGCTCTTAAGACAGAGATTAGTGCTACCATATTTTCTCTTCGGGCCATTTAGTCTTCACCAATATAAATATGTATGGGTTTTTTTTCTCTTCTGAAGTTGTAAAATACTTCTATTTCTCAAGATATGCTGCTGGAGATTTCCCTCAGGACAGTCTTGTAGGGGCTAGCGGAGAGATCAGAATATAAATGAAACAAGATTATCTATGAGTTGGTAATGTTTGAAGCTGGTTGATGGGTACACAGGTGCTCATTTTACAATTCTCTGAATTTGTGAGTGCATTTGAAGTTTCCATGGTAAATGGTACATATAGTTCCTATTGGCACTAAATGTACTCAGAGTAAGTGGTCTGCCTGTGTGGTGTAGTTTCAAGAATATCTGAACATTTCTTCTGAGTTTACCCCCCACCCCCACCAAGAAAAAGTCCCTAATCTGCTCACTACTGCCTACAATTCCTGTTAGTTAAAAAACTAATTACTATTAAAATTGAACACTCCAACCCCCAAAGCAAAATACGTTACTGTATATTTTATCACTGTGACTTTAATGTGCACACACTTCAGGTCTTTTTGTGAGAGCAGATTATGACCAAGGAGGAATGGCAGAGAGACATTATGAAGACATTAGATTTCTTAATAGGGAAAGTCAGGTGCCAACAGGGGCTAAGCAATTTCCCAGACGATGACTACTAGAATTGAAAAGACAGACTTTAATGACTTCACAGTGATTTTGCTCATAAACACCATTTGTCACAGTAAATGTTTTCTATACATATTTGCCTGAAGGATTTGTTTCTTTCAAACCTTTGGTTTTATCTTGGGAAGTTTATCTTAAATCTCCTTTCCTCCTTTCTCTCATCAATATTTCTTATTCACTAGTGCAGGACTACATATATATATATATATATATATTTTAAATATTTATTTATTTTTGAGATTGGGGGAGGAGCAGAGAATAAGGGAGATAGACAATACCAAGCAGGTTCCAGGATTCAGTAGAGAGCCTGAGCCCAATGCCAGGCTTGAACTCATGAACCATGTGCTCATGACCTGAGCAGAAACCAAGAGTCAAATGCTTAACTGAGTAAGCCATCGAGGCATCCCAGGACCACATGTTTTTATAGCATTCTTTTGGGAGAGTGTAGATCAGTGTGTGGATTTTTTTAAACACCTTATGTATACTAAAGAGTGTATTGGTTTATATAAAGTCATATGATGTTATAGGTGGTATGACTGCTTAGAGTTATTCTTGGCCACATGTTCTGAATCTGGAACTAAAGGATCCCAGAGCATCCAAGGATGGGTGTCAAGAGGTTTGTGATCCTCTGAAAAGGATTATAAAATATTTGTGTATGTGTATTTGTACATTTTCTGAGTGGAGAGTTCACAGCTTCCATAGTATTTAAAAAAAGCAACTCATAACACTAAGTAGGTTGAAAACAACCTGTTCAGTTTAGAGAGGAAAAGAAATGCTCAAAATCTCAGAGAGTGAGATTTACCAAATACCACAGAGAGTATTACGATGGTGCAATTCAGTGCATTGTTTTTGGGTTAAAAAGTGAAATAGAAACAAAACAGAAAGGTCCCAGAGCCTGAGAAAACCAAGGAAGACCAGACCTCAACATTATGTTTCAGAATTTTGATTCTGATCCCAGTAACACTTTCTCAGTCCCAAATGCAACTCCTTTGCTTTCACAAAGAAACAAACCAACAAAATGGAGGACTTACACAGCATCTTGGTGACAGATTTTCTGGCAGGTCTTTGGATATTTGCAGTCATTTCATCTGCCCTAAGCAGTTGGTCCTTCTTTAGCTGCAAGGGAAGCAGAAAAGGATGCTAAAGGAGGGAAACTTTTTTTCCTTCTATTAAGATCTGAGAAATGTAACTCTAACATTCATTTTGGAGACAAAACCTGGGACATACAGAAATGTAAGAATTTGTCAAATGTTTAACAAGTTGGAGGTAGAGTTGGATCCACGGCACCTAAATCAACAGGATAGAGGGCTGTGGCCATGTTGCAAGGCAACAATTTATCATATGCTATTCTGTAGAACCCTGGTTATATAGAATGTGAACAGGTTTTCTATAAAAAGTATGAAATTCTAAAGTAAAAAACGATAGGCCATTCATTCATTCAACCATATTATTAGATACCTATTAGAATGGAATCCCTCTGCTACAGGGTAGGTAGGCAGTAGAAAACAAAAACAGATATTGTTTCTGCTTCATACATTTAATAGTCTTTATTGTTAGCCTTCTCAGTCTTTAAGGTACTGATGGACATTATGAACATTTTCATGGGGGTTTGTGCATCACCCTTGCCCCATCCCCACCTTCCACACCCCACATCTCCAACCCCAGCCTCAAGGGAGATAGTGCTTCCTTGACTAAGCAACATCCCTCTACCCAACCCTTTCCAGTGGAATACCTACCGCATCTTAAGAAGCACAATCTGAGAAATTCTGTGTTACTAATGTTACTGATAAGACCGCATGTGTTTCTGAATTTAGATGTGGAAATGTACTCATCCTGTTGCAAGATGTGGTAATCCTTGAAGAAGTCTCTCAAGATATCACATATTAACACCACTGTACATGAAATTTTTTCTACCCTGTTCAAGTCCTATCTACCTCTGCAATAGTCTGGTGGCCACTGCATTCCATTATCCTCCCCTTCCTCTCAACTCCCATTGCACTGAAAATCTGCATCACTTATCTAGTTGTGGAATTTCTTCTTTTAACTTATATATTTTTAGTTTGTGGGGATATACAACCAGATAAAGAAAGCTTTAAGGACTCATGACAAACTACTATCAAGTATCTACAAGTTGGTACAGTATGTAGTTGCACTTGATTCTCTGGCATTTTTTTCTTTTCTTTTCCTATCAGTGATGCCCTGATTTTCCTTTAGGAAATTTACACTTTCTCCATTCGTAGTCATTCATTAATTTGGATGGCAATGAGCCCATCTCTGGCTCCAGGTTCAGGCCCAAAATAATTTAGCTCCTTTCCATCAGTCACAGTGATTAGATAATTGGAATCAATGGGGTTTTAGATACTTGCTTGTACTTCTAGGGATGGAAGTTTTATTTCTCTTTTATTGAGAGCCCTTCTTCTTCTCTGCATGGAATTCTGGCATACAACAGCTATATTTTTTTTCCACCATGAGGAAAATTCTGGGAGCCACCAATGTCCTATTGTGTGGATTTTGAGGTTGAAATCAACATTGTAGAAAGAAGAGCAAAGAAATAGAAATAAAGCTGGGTCTTTGAGAACATTGTGTGTTTATAGGATTAATCTTCATCAAAATCCAGCTCGACCTCTAGACTTTTCAGGTCTATATAGCCCTTCATATATTGCCAGATTGAGTTGCGGTTCCCTCATTAGCAATGTAGAAAGTTCTGACAAACTGATAAAGTCCATCAGGTGGAAGGAGCATTCAACTTATTCTATATAGTCTTGGGTAGGTTAGGATCAATTTGTCGAATTATAAGAAAATGTATTCCAATTCAGGATAAAAAAGAGTTTGGTGTGGGTATGTGCAACAGTAGAACAGACTGCACTAAGAAATCAGTGAGCTTCCTGTGCTGGATGGCATTTTTACAGAACATTTTAGAGAAGGTATTTAAAATTAAATAAGACTTTGGGCACCTTGGTGGCTCAGTCAGTTAAGTGTCTGATTTAGGGTCAGGTCATGATCTCACAGTCTGTGAGTTTGAGCCCCCGATAGGGCTCTGTGCTGACAGCTCAGAGCATGGAGCCTGCTTTGGATTCTGTCTCCCTGTCTCTCTGCCCCTCCCCCACTTGGACTCTGTTTCTTTCTCTCTCTCTCTCAAAAAACAAATACACATTAAAAAATAATTTTAAATTAAATAAGACTTGGAGGAGAGGGCCATTAAAAGTTGCCTACAAAGTTAAACAAAGGAATATCCCGTCTCTCTGACAAACATGTTAGCTCCTAGAAGTCAAGTAGCTTTCAAGATCACACCAGCCCTGAAGCATCACTTGGATAATTAACCAACCTGACCCTCTTTCTTTCTCAGTCCTGGGATTTCATCAGTCTTAGGCTTTTGGCCTTCTCAAGGGAGTGAGTGCCAAAGTCAGTCATCACTTTAGATTCACCAAGGGAGTCAATAACTTAGTAATCATCAGAGTTGCTATAGTCTCTTTAAAATCTCTTAGATTAAAAAGCTCTTGGAAACAATGTTGCCAACTCTCTTGTATTCCAAGGTAGAAAAGCTAAAGTCTAGCAATGAATGAAATAATTTAACTTCATTCATTCATTCATTCATTCATTGAGGTTACAATCTAGTGGGAGAGAAATAAATTAAGAAACTCACAAGTATAGAATTATAAATTGTAATAAGTGTAATGAATTGTAATAAATGCAATGAAGGGAAATCACCAGGGACCATGACCATGTACACTGGGAGCAGGTACAGCTAGAGTTGGGAGAGCTTTCCTGAGGGAGTGTGGATGAAGTATGATTTAAAAGATAAGTCAGAATTAGAAAAGTAAAGGGGATTGTGATGGTAAACAGTAGGAACATTTTGGGCAATGATACAGTAAAAGGTACATCATGTGCAAAGGCCAGAGACTTGGGCTTATTTCTCCTGACTCAGTCTACAGATCTTTAAAATCCTCTGGAAGTGATTTCCTAAGCTGAGAGTTTTCCCCTGGTGTCCTCTGGGTAACAACACTCATCCTTCCTAGAACAGGAATGTTTTAAGATTCACACACACACAGCAAACTAGGTAGTTTGTAAGCTATTGTCTGAGCTGTCACTTCTCTCCTGATACAAGGCAGCCATAAGTTCATGACAAGAGAACAAAGTGAAACACAAATTGGTTGGGGATAAAGGAATATGTTTCCTACTCAAAGTTAAATACTTCCTCCAAATTAACCCAAAATGAATGATTGTTTTGTATTGGATGAGATGGTATTGCTAAATTTGGGGTGGAGATTTCTCATAGGGCTCATGATATTTGGAATCATCCAGAAATCCTCCCCCCCAGTGATACACACAGGGCATTCTAAAGACATTGTAAGCTAGTCCGGGGTGACATGTGTTTCTGGGAATAGAGGGGCCATCCCTCTAAGAAGAGAATGGCAAAACTCTCTTCCTGATTAAATTTATTCCTGTGTCTAGACATTCGTGGTACATAGAATTTGGTCTTCCTACTTGGATTCTGCCACTCATTTTAGGCACAGCATGTATTCAAAAGGACCACTTGTGGGCATTAATTTTTGATATTCACCTTCCTCAAAGATGCACTGAGAGGGGAGTAACTTGACTGCCACAGAATACATGGTGGCAGAGTAAGGCATATGATGTGAATGTGATGTTTGCTTTGTTTTCCCTTCATTCTTCATTTTTGTTGCTCCTGCTCACAGATTTTTTCTGTTTTCTTTCTTCTTTTTTTTAAGGTTATTACAGACTGTTAGAGCTATCCAGAGCCTTCGATATGATGTAATATGACCTTTTCATTTTATAAATGTGAACACTAACTCCAGGAGAGAATTGTATGGCTTGCCTAAAAGTATATTTTATGTGAGCTTCAGATCTGGGAACCTAAGTAGTCCCAAGACTGTTTACAACACAAGCTGCCTCCTTAAATGGGCATAAAACTGTCACAGTTAGGTTTCATCTCTATGAATTTGGATGCAGAATATACCAGGAGAGGAATTATATAGACTCACTACTACCCTCACCAAAAGTAGTTTCTCTCAGCTAATTTTGATCTAGAAAAAAGAAAAAAAACAACAGCTCATGAGTACTGTATCACCATGAGTACAGGAAAGAAACCTCTAATTATAAGATATGTTGGAACAGAGTGATAGTGTTTTATTAATCCCAGCTATCATGTATCCCCACTTTCTTCTATCTTATGTGCTCTGCTCACTTCCTTGTCCCCCAAATTCCACCTGGTCAAGAGGAATCCAAGTTGGTCCCACGCAAGCCATATTTTTCACATTTTAGCCTGATATTTCAACCAAAGGGTCAAAGCGACCATAAGGAACAGTCTGGCATTAAAACTGTATCTCTGTCCTGGAGTATAAGATAGAGAGTTTATATTATACTCAGGCCAGCTGGGTAGAGAGGAAAATTTCAGTGAAGACAGTAGGTGTGCAGGAGACAACAGGGTGTGGACCAGTTTCTCCTGGGATGGCCACCTTGTGCTAGTTAAAATGAGGCTCCACCTCAGACCTCCTGAATCAGGATTTCCCAGAGGGAGGTGCCTGCACATTGATACTCATAGTCAGATTTCTAGGAACTCCTAGATTTGAAAGCCACAGGCATAGAGGGAAGAATAATGATAGATGAGTTAAAGAAAATGATTTATAGTTGTGGTCAGTGTTTGCCTAATATGGGGCCAGTCCCTTAACTTCTGTTTCCCCTCTGAGCTTATTCTGTTTTTCTCTATGCTTTCTTACAATTCTAAATTTCTCCCATTCTTAAGTTTTTTTCTCTGACCTTTGATTTAGTGGGAGAAGAAGGGGTGCTGCCTTAAGCTAGCGAGCTTGGATACTCACTTTGAGCCCCATGAGGTAGTAGAGGACACTGATGACGGTCATGGGAAGGATGTAGAAGAGGAAAGAAGTGACCTGGATGACGAAATTGTAGATCCATATGGGTTTGATGACCGCACAGGTGGCGGACCCTGGGACCAAGGACCCGTTGGGGAAGTAGTGGAGCTTGATGCCGTGAATGCTGGTGTTAGGCAGAGAGGAGAGGACAGAGAAGCCCCAGACCATGCCGAGGATCCTGAGAGCCCGCCTCCGGGTGCTCTTCAGTTTGGCACGGAACGGGTGGAGGATGGCCACGTAGCGTTCCACGCTGACCGTGGTGACGCTGAGGATGGAGGCAAAGCACACTGTCTCAAAGAGGGCCGTCTTGAAGTAGCAGCCCACCAGCCCAAACAGGAAGGGGTAGTTGCGCCACATCTCGTAGACTTCCAGGGGCATCCCAAGGAGCAGGACTAGGAGGTCGGAGACAGCCAAGCTGAAGAGGTAGTAGTTGGTGGGTGTCTTCATAGTCTGGTGCCGAAGAATCACCAGGCACACCAGAAAATTGCCAACGACTCCCACTACAAAAATCAGCGCATACACTGCAGTCACCGGGAAGAAGAAGTGGCTGCGTGGCGGCCCGTAGAGGAAGGCCAGGTAGTCCTCGGTGCTGTTCAGGTATTTCTCGTATGGATCTTCCAGTTCCTGCTGGTGGATCCAGGACGTATTCTTGTGTTTTTCCATTACTGACATTAAAATGCAAGACCTGAGCCTCCTCTGATAGAAGCGTCTGCCCCAGGCTGAGCCAGAAAAGAAAGAGAAAGCAGGCAGGAAAGCACAGACTCAGGGGAAAAAGGCTGGGGAAAAGTGAGTACTTCAGAAAGGTTGGGCTGCTCAGACCCGGATCCCTTTTGAAGAGCTAGAGGCCCCGCCCCTGCACAGGCTGTGGGCCAATGAGTGTGTGTCAGACGCTCAGCCAGAGGATCGCTGGGTTGGAGTGCTGGCTTTGAAGCAGGAGCTGGAGAGAAGCGGGAGACATTTCTCTGAATTGGAAGGATCCGGGGAAAATAGCTAACACAGAGGGTGATACTCTAACTGAAATAAGCTGTGGGCACTTTGAGGGGTGCATTTTGCAGAACTGTGGGAATCTGGGTGGCACTATGAAATAAAGTGGCAGGGTCATGGATAGGAGAGTACAGATTTCCATTGATCCTTGCAACCTGCACAGCATGACAAAAATTGGAGATCGATAGATTTCTCAAGTTATCTTGTTCCACTGGAAAACCAGGGCTCTCTGGGGAAAGCATGATCAATGTGACTTTGTGGCTTCTTTGCATCCACAATAGAACCCAAAGCCGGGAAGAACACTTGTGCATTATCATATAGCCCTGTCTACGTCTATCACTTTGGGCTCTTTTGGCAGTGCCTTGCTGCACTAAAAGGCAGTGGGGTTTAGAGTCAGGCACACCCAAAGAAATCATGTAAGGCATTGAGATTGTTACTCAGACTCTCCCAGCCTCATCTCCTTAACTGTAAATTGAAGATTTATTCACTTATTTTATTCAGCCAATAATTTCTTGAAGGCTCACTATGTTATTAGGCAATGTCCTAGGCTTTATGGAAACATCAGTGAACAAGCAAAACAAAAATCTCTGTCGTGGGGAGCTTCTCTTACTATAGGGAATTCTGAAAATATACAAGCGAACTAATAAATAATAATATGATTTCAGGTAATAATTTGTGTTGTGAGGAAAAAGAAGGATACAGGACCATACAAACATAAGGCTGGAGGTGTTCTTTTATTAAGGATGGTCAAAGAAAAGTTATCTCAGGAGATGTTATTTGGGCCAAAGTCTAAATGATGAGAAGTCGATCATAAAAGAGCAAAGGGAAGTGCAGTCTCAGCAAAAGTAATAGCAAGTGCAAAAGTCCTGAGACAGTAACCAGACTGATGTGTTTCAGAAACACCAAGAAGACAAAGGTAGATGGACCTAATGAGTGGACAGAAGAGAATGAGTGATTAGCTTGAAGTGACTGGTAGGGACCAGATCATGTAAATTTTTCTAGGATTTGATATAGAATTTGGGCCTGATTCAGATGGCAGAGAGAAATCTTTGGAAAGTTTTTTGAGCAGGAGAATTAAGAAGGGTGAAGTTTTAACAGGATGTAGGCAGGAGGCTGGTACAGTATTCTAAGTAAGAAATAGTATTGGATTACTATGGCAGCAGTAGTTTTGAGAGATATCTGAATTCGAGAATATTTCTGCAAGGGATGATTACTTACGTGGCTGTTGAGAAGATCAAATGAGAGTGCTTATCTTAAAGTGTCTTATCCTTAAGAGATGCTCACTAAATGTGAATTGTTTTTTCCCTTTTATTTGTTAAATTGAATGATAAAACTGAGATGATAGAAGTCAAGTGACTTGTCCAAGAATAATCTGTTCGTCAAGATGGGGCAGCTTATGATGTAAGGAATGATATCTCAGTGGCTTAAAACAGTAACAATTTGTTTCTCATGCACACTATAAATTTATCATTGGCCAGTAGGAGGGCCTGTCCCATGCTGTACTCACTCCAAGATCCGGGATGATGGAAATGATCACTCTCTGGGACTTTGATGATCATTGCAATAGAAAGTGATCTTTGGAAGGTCTTAGGCAGGCAATCATAAGCTCTCATCCAGAAGAAATACATGCCAACTTTGCTCATAGCTCACAGCTCTTTGGCCAGGGCCAATCATGTACATCCACTCAAAAGCAACAGGGGCAGGAAGCACTCTCCTACCATGTGCACAGACGATGGAGAACCAGGAAAATTTGCTGAACAGCCTTAACAGTGACTTAAATAGAAAGCCATGGCAGAGCCAGAATTTGGGCCCTCTCATTCATGATGAGCTTTGTCACTGAGATCACTATTAAGAAAAAAAAAAAAAAAAAGAAACTTTAATGTATATATTTCTGATAAAGTTTAAGTACTGGGATGCAGTATCTCATTGAGGTGCAGAGTCATTAAAATTATAAGGGTGGGCAGTAGCAGCCTGAATTCCAGGCTGGGGAAGATATACAATATATAGGAAAACAAATTAAAGATTCAAAGGCATCTCTATGTTGGGAAAAGGTAGATCTAATCAAACAGAATGATGTCTAATAAGGGATGCAGGGAGATGATATAGGAGTGATAAAGGCATGGACTCTAGTGCAGGCTCTGGATTCAAATCCTGGGCATTCATCTTACTAGCTTTGTGACCACAAGGAGCTTATTTAACCTCTATGAGTTTCAATTATCCCACCAGCAAAATGATTAAAATAGCAATACTATGCTTTTAGGATTGCTAGTAGAGTGAAATAGTTCCTGAAGAAATGTTCAATACTTATTATTTAAAATAGTACAGTATTTAAAATAACTAATAATAAGGCATGATAAGATAATTTAATAACAAACGTATTTCTTTTTGGGGGGTCAAAAAGACAGTTGCAAGACTTAAAAACCAGGAGATGTGGTTGGGAGTGTGAAGGTGAAAAGGACTTCTCAGTTTCAATGAGTTATCAGTACAGCACAGCAAGTCAAAGTAGCTGTTAAGAAAGTATATGCACATGTATTCCCCAGCTCACCTGAGTCTGAGTCTGCACCTTCCAGCTCTGTGAAGATGGCAAGATTGATGAGGGGCACAGTATCCCAAAGGCAATGCTTGATGCAGGTTGGGAATGGTTTGCCTGAAGAAGAGTGAAGTAGGATATCAGGGTGACCTTCAAATATGTGACAATATATTTGGATGACATTTAAGGAAAGAGGTGAAGCTCATGTACAGAGAACTCAAGAAAGTCACAACTGGGAGTCAATTCCACTGGAATTTCTGATAATTAAATAGAAAACCTCTCAGAATTATTCACCTGAATCAAAAGGAGCTTAAGTTTTTATCCCAATTACTGTCCCCCATTGGTTGAGGGCAGTAAGTCCCCTACATTTCTGGACTGTTATTGCTCATGGGTTGAACAAGCTTATATGTTGTCAGAGAAAGTTACAGGATAGAAATGCAGCATGAACTTATGGCACAACTCTATCAGCAGAGGTAAGTCTGAGCATGCACAGGGCTACTTTTTGTAGCTGTGGCCATCAGGTGGGCTAGGAGATGTGGCACGAGGGTACAGTAGCATCTACTAAAATCTATAAAATTAAAAAAAATAATAGCTGATATTTGTTGAATAATTATTCTTCCTAGACACTATTTTAAGCATCTTACATGTATTAACGCATGTAATCTTTACAATAATCCTGTGAGATAGGCTCTCTTTTCATTTTTGCATTACAGGCAAGGAAACAAAGCCTTGCTTTGTTTGGGGTTCACTTTGACAGATTTATAAAAGAGAAAGAAGAGATTCTTGATTTAAACTAATTTTCACAGAATACCTCTTTGTATTCACAGTTTCCCAGAAAGTCAGTTGGGACTCCCATGGCGGGAGATGGCACATATCTGGGAAGAGAATCATGGTTGCTGTTCATTTCTCTTTAGTCTCTTTGATAGAAATAAAATCAGTTTCCACTCCAATCTCAATGGCTTACATTGATTGGAAACAGAGAATGACTAAGGGTGCTTAAACCACCAACAGATGGAGACGTTACTAATTACATCTTTATGAAGGTAGATACCTGAGCAGCATCCAAAGCAGACAGTTTTCTCTGCAGATCAGAATGTGACTGAGTGGAAGTCAGCACGTGACAATATGGTGTGTTTTAAAAGGAGACAAAAGTCCCCATTGGCTGAGAGCCCTGCCCAAATAATGTTTAAAATCTTATTCCTTTAAGCTTCACACCTCTCAAAGGGAAAAGATATCACCATCATCCACGGCAGCAGTGGCAGCAATGCCAACTTCCATGCAGTTGGGCGCTAACTGTGTGCCAGGAGATACGTAAGTGCTTGTCAGTTTGCAGACTGGTTCCCATACACGGAGAGCAAGGAGAGACTGAAGAACAAGGCAGACCACTCCAGATTGGTAGGTGTAGGTTTAGCAAGCAAGGGAACATATGTATGCACAAGGCTTGTCCTGGGTGGCCATAAGGCAAGCATATTTCTGCACCTGCCTTTTAGAATCTTAAAAGTTTATAGAGAGACCTTAACTGGGTTCAGTCACATGTACCGTCTGGATGGTCTCGGCAACACCTTACTCTCTCTAGGCTGTGTTCTTAGAACAGCTCTTGAGTAGGTTTTGTGGACAGGACATAACATTTAAAGGACAGGAGAGAGTTTAAGGAGCCTCTGATTGCCTAGGTCCAGCTCCTGGGTCAACTGGTGGTCACATCCTCTTGATGACCCTCTCCACCAGTATTTTATTTGAATTCTTTAATACAATCCTTGAAAAACCCCGTTGAGGAGGTATTTTTTATGATTCCCATTTTACAGATGAGAAAATCTAGGACTTATGAAGATTAGATGCCTCACAAATTCACATGGTTAATTATTATCAGTTATAGGAACCAAACAGGATCTAGACCCAAACAAACTTGACCCTTTGCTACATGAGAGCAAGGTCTTTGCCCTGAATCATGACTCAGAATTACCATGTAACAAATTCTATTTTATTCTCATATGAATTACTGACTCTTGCATTTCAGGGATATCTACCTTTAAGTAGAGTGTTCCTATGGATACAACATATTCACACAAAGGTCAGTTCAGGGCTGATGCACATGCACTCAATTCTGGGAATCTTGTTTTAAGGGACTTCTTATTTAAGTTAAAAATTAAAATTTTATGCGCCCAAGAATAGAATCTATCAAAATGCTTTTACACAGAAGCACTCCATATTGTTCTTGTATAAATTAGCCTATAGAATAAAGTGGCAGTTTGCCATATTAGTGCTATTTTTAATATAAGGTGTCCTTGTAGATGACACCATTCAGCATGCCAGTTGTTGTATAAGGTATTTTGACTAAAACTAATCCAAGTTTTTTGTGGGCCAGTTGGAGAGTCAGACAATTAATAACATAAATAATATAAAATTATAGCAGGTTACACAAAAGAGGTACTTTATTAATAAAGCTGTAAGATGTGATATAGTTCTGAGAGCTGAGAGGTGAGAAGAACTAACAGGGAATTTTAGGGTTAGAGGCCAAGAGAGGAACATTGCAGGTAAAGCAAAGAACATGTGCAGATGTCCTGTGGTGATGGGAAGGGAGGAGTCTAGTGCCTATGAGAAGTTGGTGGGGTGGGGGGGCATGTTGCAAGATGGGGGCCATGGAGAGACCTGTAGGCCACACTGAGGTCTTTGTTTCTTTCTTTTCTGTTATAAAAGCCAATGAGGGGTACCTGGGTGGCTTAGTTGGTTAAGTGTCCAGCTTCAGCTCAAGTCATGATCTCACGGTTCGTGGGTTCAAGCCCGTGTTGGGCTCTGTGCTGACAGCTCAGAGCCTGGAGCCTGTTTCAGATTCTGTCTCCCTTTCTCTCTGCCCCTCTCCTGCTTGTGCTCTGTCTCTCTCTGTTTCAAAAACAAACAAACAAACAAACAAAGCCAATGAAACATACATTGGAAGCATGAGAGTGACATGATCCTCAGAAAGATCCTTTTTTGGCTACAGTGAAGAAATGGATAGAGGCAAGGACGATGAGGGGATATAGGCTATTTCGGTAATCCAAGTAAGAAGTGGTGATCATTCGGGCTTGGATGGTGGCAGTGGAGATGGTGGGAGGAGACAGAGACAGGAAATACAGATGACAGGACTACTGAGTGTCCAGACCTATCACATTCTATGGGACTTTGAGAAGATGCTGGATCTCTTGGAGTCACTATTTCTACCACTGTAAAAATTGAAACAATTGCAGTATTTACTTCAAGGCTGTATGAATTCATCTGTGTACCTGGCATATGGTTAAGTGCCTACTAAGTGATAGTTAGTATTACTAGTGGAAGAAGTCCTCATAGTAGTGATAGTAGTGTTATCAAATTTAGGATAAGGGAAATTTGACTGAGATGAAAATATTTCCAATAACTGGATTCATATAAATAGAATTCCTGTGCCAAAAAGAGATAAGATTAAAGAGAAATATACTTTCTTGTAACTTTTTTGTACGTCATATTAGAGACTTAAAAAAAAGTTAAGTTCAGGGGCGCCTGTGTGGATCAATCAGTTAAGCGTCCGACTCTTGATTTCAGCTCAGGTCATGATCTCAAATTGGTGGGATGAAGGCCTTTGTAGGGAGCCTGGTTGGGATTCTCTCTCTGACTCTCTGCCCCCCCAATAAATAAATAAATAAATATTTTAAAAATGTTAAATTCACCTTTTGGTCTCCAGTTTTCCAAAAAGGCTATTTAAATTTATAGTTCCTCTGTGGTGACTGAGCATTCACATGTCCCCAAAACCTTGCCAACACTACTTTTTGGGATACAGTATTGTTTTAATTGGGGTTAAGCCTGACTGTTTTTTTAATGTTTAATGATTAGTTTCTATTTTCTTTGAAATACCTTTTCACACAATTTGCCTAATGTTAAGTAATAAATAAACAGCAGGCTAGACCTCTGTAAACATCACAGAAACAGACACTGAAAGATAACATTCCAGTAAATTGTTGGAATATTGATAAGAGTCAGATGAAGGCAACCAAGATAGTAAGGAAATTAGAAATCAGAAAAGTGATAGCACAGAGACCCAGGGAAGATTTGGCCTCAGGGAACGAGCACTTCAGTAAGATGCAATGATTAAAGAGGTTTGTCCATCTCCAAGAGATTGTCATGTGGAAGATGAATTCAGTGTTTTCCATGTTGCTTCTTTAAGCCTAGTAAAGATGTTGCAAACAAGTGAGTATTGGCTTAAAATAAGGATGGAATTTCTAATAATTCTCTGAATAAAAATAAAAGAAGCTCTGTGAGAGGCAGGGACCCCTTAGCAGGGAAAATACTAAGAGAGATTAGAGACCTTTCAGAGCTGCTGGGAAGGATTTTAAGTCAGACAAAAATGAATGAACTTCTCACTACTCAGTGTTCTCCATAAACCAACAGCGTCAGTATCTCATAGGAACTTACTAGAAATGCAGAATTTGGGGCCTGGCCCAGACCTCCTGAATCAGTGTGTGTTTTAAGAATCTCCCAGGAGATTTGTTCAAATGTGAGAGTATGAAAATTACTGGACCGGATGTCCTCTCTAGTTCTCTCTTAATCAGTATGATCCTGTGAGTCGAGAAGTGATTGCAAGTAGAGGGAACTGGGCATGGTATGAAGACCGTGGGGAAGATGCTAGATGAGTGGGCAAGGCTTTCAGGGTGGTTCCAACTCCTCCAGCCATTCTTGCATCAAGTTCACAGCAATACCTGGGGTGATACTGGAAGAAGTAGGCATTGCTTTATACAGAGTGAATGTTGAACTGTTGACTCTCTGAGCTACAGGAAGCCCAGGGATTATCTGATTGCAGTGGCTTGACCTAGGTTAAAATAAAATTTGATAATCTCTTTATACTTTAGTTTCTAACCATGTTTGTTCTTTCCCTAGCTTGCTAGCTCTTTCCCTCACTCTCCTCCTCCCCTTCCCACCTCTGACATACAGATGCACATACACACGCATATGCACATGCATGCACTTCTTAATTTAAACAACCTACTTTCAAAATTAGTCTGGTAGCTGTCCCTAGGGCCAAACACCAAAATCAAGGAGAGAGGGAAATGGAATATGGAAGGAGTCTTTTTCAGGAATAGCAAAGCAGGCTGTGAAGAGCAATATAAACAGCAGTTGAAGTTGAAAGGAATATAAACTAAGAATGCCAACACTCTTCAGAGTGATATATGCTCTTCCTTAGTTCTTCCTCAGACTCTCCAGCTGAAGTTTGCCATTGGTTATTACAGTAGAGAGGCTAGTGACCTGATTTAGGTCAGGGAAGAAAATGGAGAATAATAGAGTAGCAGTGGATGGAAGACCCTGTCTCATCAGTCAGAAGATGGGTATGTCAGCCCCAGTTATAGCATCTAAGAGGACTGTGTTTGGTCTAGTGGGTCCCTGGGCAAGTTTTTTTTTATATGTACATGCTTTAGTAGCCTTATGCATAAAAATACGGATTATTCCTAATTGGCTTACAGGTTGTTTTGAGTTCCAATAACACTTTGTAGACTGCAAGAGATGTTTGTGGTTTCTTGTTTAAATTATCACTCTTGGGGCATGTGTGCGGCTCAGCTGGTTGAGCGTCAGACTCTTGATTTCAGCTCAGGTCATAATCTCACTGTTTGTGAGTTTGTGCCTGCGTCAAGTTCTGTGCTGACGGTGCCAGAGCCTGCTTGGGATTCTCTCTCTCTCCCGTTGTCTCTGCCCCTACACTGCTTGTGTTCCCCCACAACTCTCTTTCTCTCTCTCAAAATAAATAAATAAACTAAAAAAAATGAATCATCACTCTTCCCAAGAAAGACATTAAGATTAATTACGGTAGGGTGCTCTTTTACTTATTCACTGTTCCACTTCTATGGCTAGCACGATGCTGCTGCATACAAGGCAGAAAGAGTACTCAATCATGTTTTGCTACATGGTGGTGGGGGGGTATTGACATGCAGGTAAGGAGAGGGGGAGAAAAATGGAAGGACAGCACATTTGCTGCTTCTGTGACATTAGAGTCTCATTTGTGATAGGTTTCCCACAGTCTCTGGTCACCTCATCTGATGTTTCTCTCATTGGTTTTGCTGTTTAGTGATGGCACTAAACTGGTTAATGGTTTAGTGAGAAGAACTAAGGCTCCGTTCCAGGCAGACTGAAGTTTAGTTTGGCCACTTGAAACTGCGTGGAGTTGTGCGAATGACGTGGTCTGTCTAAACAGAGTTTTCTCAGTAAGGTGGGATTAACATTCTAACTCATTAGGATGGCTGTGAGGATCACAAGGCAGTATGGGACAAACAGCACAGTGTTTGAAATACAGTAAGCATTCAATAAATGCTTGTACTAAGTATTCAAGGAGGTTGATCTAATAAAAAGATTTGATCACTGGCCAGGAAGCTGGCACATGGTAGGCATTCACTAAATGACTTAAAGTAGGATGCATAAATGTAATATTGATTTCTGTCTTCAATCACATTTTAGTTGAAAGTGATTTGTAAATCTAGGATTAATTTTTTTATGTAAAAATTTTTTTAATGTTTTATTTATTTTTGAGAGAGAGATAGAGACAGCATGAGTAGGGGAGGGTCAGAGAGAGGGAATTACAGAATCCAAAGACAGACTCCAGGCTCTGAGCTAGCTGTCAGCACAGAGCCTGACATGGGGCTCAAATGCACAAACTGTGAGATCGTGACCTGAGCCAAAGTCGGATGCTTAACTGACTGAGCCACCCAGGCACCCCTCTAGGAATATTTTTTTTACATGATTAAATTTAAGTGGTTTTTTAAATCTTATGTTTTAAAGTGTCGATTATACAGCTTCTGCCTTCTGAAATTATTGATATTTTTTCTTTATTCTTTTATTTATAAAACCTATAATTAAGTTTTGTACATGTTATGTAAAAACTTGAAGACATATTTTTGATATGGGATAAAATCTTATCTGTATCTGTTAATTTCATCTTCCAGACTATATCAGTTAATTTTCTTTGATGAAGAGCATTAGTAATACTGTACAAGCAAGCAAATAAACAAATACAACTTGTTTAATTGTAGCAAACCGAGTAATTAAAAAAATTAAAGGATGAGATGAACAACCTGGCCTCAAGCAGGGCAGGAACAGTGGTCAGCTCTTGATGGCCAAGTAGGGGATGCTCATGAGTAGCATCATCAGGTCACTGTCATTTGATGTTTAATTCCAACTATATTCCCTGCTTTTGGTTCTCTGTTTAAGAGCCAGATTCCTCAAAGAAATAATGAGATTAGCTTAGCGTAAACGTCTTGGCTAATGTGAATTACAAAGGAGGTCCATTCCCAACTAGAAGAAAGGAGGAAACCAGACAGATAGTAACAGAAGCCCACTACCTGAACTATGAAGGAAACATCTTTATTCCTTATTTCAATGGTTCTCTTTGATTTGCCAGGGTAGGCTCTAGGTGTATTTACGAATCAGAAAAATGGAAACATGATTAGCTATATAAAAGGACATGGCTGGGCTTGGGTTCAAGGTACTCTCTTTCCTTGGATTTGTTTGTCTACAGAAAAAGAGTTATGGCTTGATTCTTACTATTAATACCACTACCACCGTTTATTGAATAATTTGATCGTTTGTTTATTCCTTAATTAGTATTTAAAATTTTTATCAGATACTATACTAGATATAATTCTGTCCTCATAGAACTTAGAATCTAATGGCAGGACAGGCATTTAATCAAATGAACACTTAAGTTGATATATGATTATGACTGGAGTAACTATAATGAAAGAGAAATACACTGTGCTTAGAATGTGTACGTGGAGACTTGACCTTGTCTGGAAGGGTAAAGAAGTCTGAGTTAGTGGTGACATTAGAGGATGTATAGGAGGTAACCAGGTGATGAGAGTTCAGGGATAGAGTTTTAGGCAATGAGATGATTATGAAAAGAGTCCATGCCTTGCCAAAGTTGATTTATCTGGGAAGCCAAATGAAGGGTCATGTGTCTAGAGTGCTGAGAGCAAATAGGTGTTAGGCATGTAAAGAGCCTGGAGAGGGCAACACAGCCACTCTTATGGACCTTATGGGTCATTTTAGCCATTCTGGCACTCAGCTAACAGTGCTATGAAGCTGTTGAATCCTAAGCATGGGAGTATGATATGATCAGGTTTACATTTTGAAACAGTGTTCCAGCTGCTGTATGAACAGATTTCAGAGGTGAAGAGTAGAAGTAGAGTATATCAGGAAATAATTGTAGGAGTCTGTAAGACAAATGAGGGTGGTTTACCCTGGGATTACGGAGTAGAGATGACGAGAACTGGACAGATTTGAGATCTGTTTAAAGAGGTAAAACAAACTTGGTGTTTGATTGGATATAGAGAGTGTAGAGAGGAATGTGACAAGCATGATTACTAAGTTTTAGCTGGTGTAATTGAATGATTACCCATCCATGAAATCATTTATTGAATGGATGGTGATACATTCAATTGTACCAATCAAAACCTAGGTCCATTCACATTAATTTAGGTATCAGTATAGGTCTGAGCTGAGGGGGAAAGATTATGAGTTTAATTTTAGATATGCCAGATTTGATATGCCTTTGTGATGGCTATGTGTTAAAATCCAGAGGAGATTGGATATAGGTGTCTAGAACTCATAGGAAGACCTTGACTAGTGATAGAAATATGTGAAATTTTGCTTATAGAAGATAGTTAAAGCTGCTGGCATGGGTGAGGTTGATTAAAGAAAGAATACAGATGAGAAGGAGATTTAGATTGGAAGAGAAACTCCCACATTTAGTAGCAAGATAGAACCTCCCCCAAAGAGCCCAAGAAAAGAGGAGTAAAGCCACGACAAGGTCAAGAAGGTTGATTCTTTAAGAAGTCAAGACAAAATTGTGGATGAATTTATGAAAGGTATAGAAATACAAAGATGGGGCATGCAGATTTCATGACTTGGGGGAGTTAGAAATAAGGAAATGGAGGATTTATTAATATGCAGCAACTGTAGACATTATTTTGAGAAGTTTGGCTGAGAAGGGGAAGAGGAGACATGCTGTGACTGGAAGATAATTTTGAGTTGAGTGAAAAATTGTTATTTTTTATGAAAAAGACTCATTTAAGAGCAGAAAGCACCCCTCTGAAAGAGAGAGAAACAGGGAAGAAAGATCGGGGACAGGGAGAGTAAGGGGTCACAGAGGAAGGACATGGGGATGAATGAGAGGGGATGAACAGCAAAGGGACACTTTATGTGTAAGATTATAGGAAAGTGGGAAAGGGAGTGTACAAATCACAGCTGGTAGAGCTCGCCTTGGGAAGGAGGAAGCTATGTCTCCTTTATTGTGAGAAAGGGGAAGATGGTTTCTAGATTTTGTAGCAGGAAGTTGAGGGACTCTGACCTTTGTCTGGTGGCTTCTGGTTTCTTTGTAAAGTACAAGGCCATGATTTCTACTGACAGTTGTCAAAGAGGTGACAGGGAGAGGGAGTTGGGATGCAGGAAAGGTCAGAGGTAGGGCTGGGAGTTTGAGGAGAGTAGAGATGACTGAAATAGGCTTATAAGCAAGTAGGAAACAGTTGATAAAAAATTATAAGTTTACTGGACATGATAAAGGCCCACTTTAAGCTGGTCAATAAGTTAGTCAACACATATTTATTGAGCCAGGCATTGTTTTTGCACCCAAGATACAGCAGTGAATAAGAGGAGCCTACTTATTAGTGACAAGGGTGATGGGTGATGTAAGTTTCCATTCAGGTACTAGTTCCTACCAAATGCAAGACTTTGTGCTTCAGGATAGGGATAGAAAGATGAAGTAAGACCATTGGGTTTTCCCCAAATGATACCCTCTCTCCATAACACTGAAGAGTTCCAGCTCTTTGATTCCTTCTTAGTTACTACAAATGAAGAAAAGATAGCCTTGGAACCTACAGGAAAATAAAGTTGCACAGTCAGAGGTCTGCAACTATCAAATGAGTTTCCACACACTGGCACATTTATCATATGAGTGGGAAATACACATTTGGATGATCAAGATGCAGTTTATAGTAGATCACAGAGACCAAGCCTGATGAGAATATCACAAATTAGCCACAAAAATGTATGAAACATTCAACTCCAAGTCTTGACATAAGAATTGTGTATAACCCACGTCCCTCTCTCAAGGAAGCTCTTCTGATAAGGATCGGGATGCAAGCCCTTGTTCCTTTCCTCTACCCTTTCGAGGCTCTGCCCTTGTGTAGGCCCAGCTCATTGTACAGCAGCTGTCTTCATTACCATGTCATGTTTTACTGATGGGACAGTGTTGCCATGGTAATGCTCGAATATAGGCCTGAACACAGACCAACAGGAACTTAGCCCAAGTTAGAGGCAGTAGAGCAGTGAGGGGTCATAAGCCCATCTCCTTTCTTCCTCATGTATGTGCTTCCTCATTGAAGGGGTATTGGAGTTAATAGAGATGAGCCCTTAGCAGTAAATGGGATGGATGCAGGTCCTCACATAGGTATTTTGTTTTATTGTAGTTATACTATTTTGCATAAACATATTTATGAAGGCTCCCAGGTTAGCAAAGACATATCCCGGTTCCTTGAAGAACTGGCAGTCTTGTTTTCTTTTTTCTTTGGATAGTCATAAGCTGTACAGGATGCACACATGTACTCATGCATCACTAGTAATAGGTAGAACTGAGAACTACATGGATGTCTTCTCTGAAGAAAGAGAGAAGGTGTTTCTTTACTTGTGGGATTAGTTTGGCTCTAATTGCTTCATCAAAGAGATTTCATATCCATTAACTCCCTTGGCATACCCACTGATGATATGAAGTGAGCGTAGGAGAGAAAATTGACTTGTTCGAGATTACCATGCACAGAGCTGGGATTCCTGAGTGTTAGTCCTTGTTGAGTTTTAATGTAACCCCTATGATCTTGAGAAAACGATCTTCAAAAAATGCAAAAAGGATTCTATCATTCTCCAGCTTGAAATCCTCCATTATCATCCCTATTCTATTTGGATGAATTCTAACATCTTCACTATGTTCTACAATGTCCCATACCACTTGGCTGGTCCTCACTTCCACTTCATCCTTTTTTATGCTCAGTCTTACCCACTGCCTTTCAGGAACAGAAAACTTCATTCATTTCCTTGACATACCCTCCTTTCCTGGCTCAGAGTCTTTGCATGTGCAGCTACTTCAGCCTGAAATGTTCCTTCTCCTGGCACATCACAAAACTGCCTCTTCCTCTTAGTTCCATTCTCAGCTTAAATGTTGCTTGCTCAGGGTCTTTTCCTGAACACCCCACCTAAAGCAAGTATACTCTTATTTTTTTTTTATTACATTTGTTAGTTTGTTACCTTCATAGCAATCTGTTTGTAATATTTTTGATGGCTCATTACTTGATTCTATTGTGTTTACTTGATTTATCTCATGTGGTTCATCTACTCTTCTGGAATGTAAGCTTCATGAAAGTAGGGACCATATCTATGTTGCTTATGACAGTGTTTCCAGCATCTGACACAATAGCTGGCAAATACTCAGTAACATTTCCTATATGAACAAAGATAAGAATAGATATGTCACTCTTTGAGTCTCTAGCTCATCATAAATGAAAATATGCTGTAACAAGAAACTGATCCCATTCACAATTGCACAAAAAACTATAAAGTACCTAGGAATAAACCTAACCAATGATATAAGAAATCTGTATGATGAAAACTATAGAAAACTTATGAAGGTAATTGAAGAAGACACAAAGAAATGGAAAAACATTCCATGCTCATGGATAGGAAGAATAAATATAGTTAAAATATCATTACTACCCAAAGCAATCTACACATTCAATGCAATCCCAATCAAAACTGTACCAGCGTACTTCTGAAAACTAGAACAAGCTATCCTCAAATTTGTATGGGACCACAAAAGACCCCGAATAGCCAAAGTAATCCTGAAAAATAAAACCAAAACGGGAGGGATCACCATCCCAGACTTTAGCCTCTACTACAAAGCTGTCATCATCAAGACAGTATGGTATTGGCACAAAAACAGACCCATAAACCAATGGAATAGAATTGAGAACTCAGAATTGGACCCAAAAGTGTACAGCCAACTAATGTTTGACAAAGCAGGGAAGAGTATCCAATGGAAAAAAGACAGCCTCTTTAACAGATGGTGTTGGGAGAACTGGACAGCAACATGCAGAAGAATGAAACTAGATCATTTCCTCACACCATACACAAAAATAAACTCAAAATGGATAAAGGACCTGAACGTGAGACAGGAAACCATCAAAACCCTAGAGGAGAAAGCAGGAAACAACCTCCTTGGCCTCCACCTCAGCAATTTCTTACTTGACACATCCCCAAAAGCAAAAGAATCAAGAGCAAAAATAAACTATTGGGACCTCATCAAGATTAAGTTTCTGCACAGCAAAGGAAACAATCCGCAAAACTAATAGGCAACCGACAGAATGGGAAAAGATAGTTACAAATGACATATCAGATAAAGGGCTAGTACCCAAAATCTATAAGGAACTCACCAAACTCCATACCCAAAAAACAAACAACCCAGTGAAGAAATGGGCAGAAGACATGAACAGACACTTTTGCAAAGAAGACATCCAGATGGCCAACAGACACATGAAACAATGCTCCGTGTCCCTCCTCATCAGGGAAATACAAATCAAAACCACACTGAGATACCACCTCACACTAGTCAGAGTGGCTAAAATGAGCAAATCAGAGGACTCTAGATGATGGCGAGGATGTGGAGAAATGGGCACCCTCCTACACTGTTGGTGGGAATGTAAACTGGTACAGCCCCTCTGGAAAACAGTGTGGAGGTTCCTCAAAAAATTAACAGTAGAACCCCTCTATGACCCAGCAATAGCACTACTAGGAATTTACCCAAGGGATATAGGAGTGCTGATGAATAGGAGCACATGGACCCCAGTGTTCATAGTAGCACTCTCAACAATAGCCAAAACATGGAAAGAGCCTAAGTGTCCATCAATGGACAAATGGATCAAGAAGATATGGTTTATCTATACCATGGAATACTCCATGGCAATGAGAAAGAATGAAATCTGGCCATGTGTAGCAACATGGATGGATCTTGAGGGTTTTATGCTGAGCGAACTAAGTCAGGCAGAGAAGGACAAATATCATATGTTTGCACGTATAGGAGGATTGGGAGGAACTTAATGGAGGACCATGGGGAGGGGAAGGGGGGAAATAGTGGAGGAGAGGGAGAGAGGCAAACCATGAGAGACTCCTGAATGCTGAGAACAAACTGAGGACTGATGGATGTGGGGGGGGAGGAGGGAGATGGGCATGGAGGAGGGCACTTGTGGGGATGAGCACTGGGTGTTATATGGAAACCAAGTTAACAATAAACTATTTGTAAAAAAAAAAGAAAAAGAAAGAAAGAAAATATGCTGTAACAGTACCTATTGTACTTATCATCTAAACTACAGACATGAAAGGATATGTGACTCTTCCTTTCTGTGGCAATCATTTCGTGGTCTCCATTAGACATGTTTCTTTGGTCTCCTTTGTTTTTTCTTTTATGTATATTTTTTTTTCTGTGTGCTTGAATTAGACATAGTATTTACTAAACTAAAAGTTAGAGTGCTGAGAACACTGGACTGGAAGTCAAGAGTTCTGGGTTCTAGATTTGGATGTGATTCTGCTCATAGTATGAACTTGGACAGGTTATATGCCTATATTGGGACTTCAGTTTTTCCTTTGTTTATAATGAGTGAGTTGGAACAGATGAGCCAAAGAGATCTTTTCCACCTGGACTATTATCTTAGACTGTTTGTCTCCCTTCCATCAATGTATCTGGGCAGTGGCATAAGGCAACTGCTTTTAAAATAGCAGTGGTCATCTGGATTCACATTAGGATATATCAATTAAATATAGAAGCCCATTAATTAATGTATATTCATGCTATAAAATTTATAATCCCTGAGGAGAAACCAAGTCTCAAAACATCTTGCCAATAAACAAAATATTCTATGCCCTTGATGCATGCTGGCTACAGTATATTGGGAGCCAAGAGTGCTGGCAATATAGGAGAGAACAGTGTTATGTCCTCATGTTGTCTCCATCTGCCATATTTTGTCTGTCTTCCGGAGTTTTCCCAGCATGAGTCCTCCAAATTTCCCATTTTATCCCAGATTACACACATCTCAGCCCTGTCAGGAAGTTCCATATTTAGAGCCAGTTTTAGAAATAGTGGGAATGTTTGACATATATGAAGTTTTCAGTATTTTTTTTTTAAATTTTTTAAATGTTTTATTTATTGCTAGGAGAGAGAGAAAGAGACAGCGTGAGCAGGGGAGGGTCAGAGAGAGAGGGAGTCACAGACTGAAACAGGCTCCAGGCTCTAAGCTGGCAGATATATCCTAATGTGAAGCTGGCAGTCAGCACAGAGCCCGACGCGGGGCTCGAACCCACGAACCGCGAGATCATGACCTAAGCGAAAGTCAGACGCTTAACCGACTAAGCCACCCAGGAGCCCCTGAAGTTTTCAGTATTCTTTACCCCGCATCCAACAGCAAAGCAGGAAGACAGTCTTGTGATTTAGAGATTAAGCTATGGAACAAGAAGCTTGGATTTGAATTCAGTATGACTTGCAATAATGACTTAATCATTCTAAGAGAAGTTTCCTTGTTTATAAGAAGAGCATAATAATAGTAACAAACTCATAAGTTGTTGACAGGGTTAAGTGAAATAATAATGTAAAACGCTTAGTATATCCTTGGCTCATGGAAAGCACTTAACATACATTACTTGCTGTTTTACCTTCTGTTATTACTTGAAAAAAAACTTGACAAAAACTCCAACCTAGATGGAGAGGTGCTATTTGTCTTACCCGTGACCAATATGTTGACCTTTTGTGTCATCATCCAAAAAGTTGGTTAATTGGACTATGATTTCCAAAAAAATTTTTAAAATGTTAATTTTGAGAGACAGAGTGTGAGTGGGGGAGGGGTAAGAAAGAGAGGGAGACTCAGAATTCGAAGCAGGCTCCAGGCTCTGAGCTGTTAGTACAGAGCCCAATGTTGGACTTGAACCCAAAAACTGTGAGATCATGACCTGAGCCATGAGATCGGCTGCTTAACAAATTGAGGCACCCAGGAGCCCCTGGACTATGATTTTTTAAGGATCCCTTCCTGCTGTGAAATACTAAAGTGAATGGAATAAGGCAAATTTGACATTATAGCAGGATAAACACTTGACATTTTAGTTTTTCTAAATTATCTAAGAACTCTTGAGCATTAATCACCACATATTATATAAAAATAGCTGTGAGTTTCTCAGCTACAACATACAAGCCGCAAAGTGGGTGTGCGATAAAACTGTATAGTAGGTGACATTTTGGGGGAAATCCAAACCTTCCCAGTCTTCATCTTTTCTAAAATGTCTCTCCTGACATTCTAGCCTTTTTCTTATGCTTTCCTTTCCCATCCCCCTACTTTCCAGAATCTCTGAATTAAATATCTTATCTCTGACTGTAAAATGAAATTCCCTTGTTTCCCCCTATTAAATCATTCCATGCTCTGAGAAGCAGGGAGAAGGCATATTTCAAGCAAGTTCTGTGATTGGACTATGCTTTCCTAGGCCCTGATATAATGCCAGATTGGTGGTTGCTATTTTCTCATGTTTGACAGATGAGAGAATTATGGTGCCTTCTCTTGCAGCAATAGTATAACTAGTTCCTTAATCTTCACACATTACTGGTACAGGCTTCAGCGATGACCAATAATAATACACCTCATTCTAAGGACACGTAGAGTTTCTCTCTCATACCTAATTAAACTATCTTAGATCTTTTCTGACTCTAACCTTCTCATTTTACTGATGAGAAATGGAGTCCCCGAGAGATGATATAACTTGTTTTATGTCTCCACAGATAATGATGAAATTTTCTGTCATCATACCTCAAGTGCTGTTACATGATTACACTCCTCAGAGTCTCGCTGTTTTTTTATTATTTGTTTTTGTTTTTATAAGAGCCTGTTATTAAGTTTGGATCTCTCTAGGATAAGAACAATGTTAAACTGGAAGTAATTAATACTTCTCAGGTTAATTGAGAATTGGTTGTTAGTTAGAACAGGACCCAGCTAAATGCCTGGAGCACAAGAGGGACCAGAAAGGAGGGAAGAAGTGCAGAGTGGAGATTGGACTAGAAAACCAACCTTAGATTTGGTAGGATGGGATTTGTCCATGACTGATAACTGGATTCTGCATACAGGTGGGAGAAGAACTTGCCCAAAGTGGTTTAAAAAGAGAATAAAATACGAGGGAGTGAAAATATTACTATTTCTAGTAATTTTTTTTCTAAAGGTGAGTAGACAAAAAAAAATAGCCAGAGAGAGATATGAGGCCACTGGAGGGATCTTTTAAAAATATAGGTGAAATTGTAGTGTTTTGTATGCTGTTGGGGATGATCTAATATTAAGGGGGAAATTGATGAAGAGGGGAAAGAGATGCTGGTCATGAGAGCAGTCTTTGGTTAGTTACAGGGCCTGTCATCTAGTGCCCATCTAGAGGGTTTGGTTTTATACAGATGTGAAAATAATTTATGGGCAGAGAAGGAGGTGGATTGACAGATTTGGTTGCTTTGATTTTCTCAGTGAAATAAAAAGTAAGTCAAGAGCTGAGAGTGAGGAGAGGGAGAGAGTGTTCAGGATTTTGGAGGAGATGGAAATGTGTGAATATTCACCTTGGACAATGGAAGAGTGAATTGGTTGGGGAATGTAGAGAAATTGCTGGGTAGTACTAGAGGCCCACTTGAGTTGGGTAGTCACAGATTTAAAGAGAGACAAGACATATAGTGAGTTTTTCTCCAGCCCCTTTCAAATGCTTGAGTGTTGTTGCAAAACAGGTAGAGGACCGAGTTTAACCACAGTTGGGTTTTTTCAAAACTGGAATAAAGGAGGGAAGAGGATCCAGGGTCTGGGGAGTGTATGAGAGGAGTGAATATAGAGGTTGACCATGGCATTTAAGAAGAATAATGGAGGAATGGAAGGGCATAAGACAGGTAATGGACAGTGAAAAGTGGCAGGGCTGGTGTGTTGGGGGTCCTAAAGGTAGTTAAAGAATTTGTACAGGATGGGGTGCCTAGGTGGCTCAGTCAGTTAAGTGTCCAACTTCAGCTCAGGTCATGATCTTGGATTCATGAATTTGAGCCCTGTGTCAGACTCTGTGCTGACAGCTCAGAGCCTGCAGTGTGTAGCCTGCTTCCAATTCTGTCTTCTTCTCTCTCTGCCCCTTCCCTGCTCACACTCTGTCTCTCTTCTCTCTCTTTCAAAAATAAATAAACATTTAAAAAAAAGAATTAAAGGGGCACCTGGATGTTTCAGTTGGTCGAGCGCTGAACTTCAGCTCAGGTCATGATCTCATGGTGTGTGGGTTTGAGCCCCACATCAGGCTCTGTGCTGACAACTTGGAGCCTAGTGCCAGCTTCAGATTCTGTATCTTCTTCTCTCTCTCTCCTACCCCACTCCTGCTGTTTGTGTGTGTGTCTCTCTCTCAAAAATAAATAAACATATAAAAAATTAAAAAACGAATTTAAAAAAGAATTAGTACAAGAGAATATGAGAGGTTATTAAATTAACTTAGTTACAAAAATAAGAGCAAATGTTTGAAAAAATATTTCACAGGCTATGTAGTTATTAGTAATAACAAGGCCTAGTGTATGGCCATGAGAGTAGGGAGCTGAAATGAGGTGAAGGAGAAAATTGAGGTAGTAAAGTGCTGAGAAGCAGAGGGTTTGGATGGTGACTATGACATTGGTGTGGAAGTGGTCGGGAATGCTGACATAGTTATTAGGAGAGGAGGTACAGAGAGAGTGCTATAGAAGGGTGAAGAGAATGACAGTGTTTTTGAGACTTAGTCTTCAGTGATTAGGGAAGCAAAGGACAATGGCAGGTGACTGCAAGAAGGCAGGATAACAGGTGGTAGAGCTTAATGACATATCCTTCAAAAACAGCAGGATTTTGCAAGGAGGGAGGAAATAGTTTACTATAAGTGACTGTGAGGATAAAGGAGAGCACCTCGCTTCACTTGCAGATTCTTTACAAGGTGGGGTGTGGAAGGTAAAAACCGTTTTTGCTTGAGAGGCCTGCAAGAGGAGTGGGTTTCATAATGAGCACCCAACACATCATGTGGTGGAGAAGCTAGAAGGAAGTTTGAAGATATAGGGGATTTTTCTGATACAGACCATAAGTTCTAGAACATCCAGTAGAAGAGCTGGGATTGGTGGTGGTGATTAATGACTATCAAATCATATTAGAGGATGCACAGAGCTTACCTGAGTAATGAAGGTGATCTAGAGTAGTACTTCTCAAACTTTAATATACATACAAGTCTCTTTGGGATCTTGTGAAAAGTCAGATTCAGTAGGTCTTGTGGGGAGAAGAGGCAGGGGCTGAGATTCTGCATTTCTAACATGCTCCAAGGTAATGCTGATACTGCTGATGTAAGGATCACACTTTGAGGGGCAAGGCTCTGTAGGCTTGGACTAGCCTCAAAGTTGGACCTGGAGAGGGGATGGCAAAGATGCATTTGATGCAGAGCATTTAGAATTGTGGAACCTCCTTCATTCCAGGAATATTTAACAGTTGCCACCATTTTGGGGACATCAATTTTATACCTTCAGTCCTCCCTTTTTTTTTTCTCTGAATCTGAAGCACCTGTGCTATATATATATATATGTATATATACATACTTGTTCCACTAAGTGTATTTCCTTTGTTTCATCAATGTGCATGCATTATTCCAACAGGATCATTTGCTTCTTGGAGCCAGACACTGTGGGGAATGGTGGAACATTATTGGATCATGAGTCATAACACCTAATTTTAATTCCCATTTCTATGATTAACTAGCTATGGAAAGCATTGGAAAGAATCATTTACCTTTCTGATCATTTTTATATGTGAAGTGGGGATAATCATGCCTTGCTGCCAAAGCTATGAAATTCAAATGAGATACTTGATATAAAAATATCTTGTAAACTCTAAAACAATACAATAGTATGAACTTTTACTGTAGGGCTGGTATTTCCCTGGCATATACCGGTAGGACATTCTGGCATTCTGACTGGCCCATGCCATACTGGTGGTTAAATATTTTTAATATAAACACTCTTATGCTTTGGTATTATTATTATTATTATTTATTGTGTGTCTTTATACAATGCTAGCAGAAAAATGGACATGATGGAGTTGCCGAATTAAGCATTTGGTATAATGAAGTGGACAGAATATCTCAACATCCACCCCAGGGCACAGTGAGTGAAAAGTAAAAGTAATTTCCAAAGTCTATGAAATGAATTCTTTCTCATGACTGTTCTGTCAGTTTTACCAGGAAACATTAAGGTGTCAATTCTTGTTCCCTTAACAAACTTTAAAGTGCCCTCACCACAATTTCTTACATTGTCTTCCTTTTGAGATTATACCTTTCACATTGCTGTTGATTAATGGTTGATTCATGCTGGTGCACTCAGCCAACGGAAGAGTGTTGCGCACAGCCAAGCTATGATTAACCTTACCCATTTATTTTGTTCTGGGACAGACTCTCTGTTCCAAAATGTGTCATGAGACTCAGGTTGAAACTTCTTCAAAGACTTCTTAGGTGAGTTAACAAACACAGTTTATTCTCTCACAGTAAAATATTTCTATTTTTCAAAAAAATTGTTGGAGAGTTTGCTTTATTTAGTGAGGACTGATTTTCCTAGGTCTCTAGAGATGACATAAAAACAATGGACTTTCCAGTTCAAGTTCTGGCTAACCTATTAACAGTTACTTAATCTCTGTAAACCTCAAGTTTCTTATTTATAGGACTGGGATAATTATAATTATCTTGCTCTTGGGATTGCTGTAAGCATTGAGACAATGTTCGTGAAGTAAGCAGCACACTGTTAGCCCAAAGTAAGTGCTAGCTGTTGTTGTTGTTACTACAACTGTATAACAATCTGGATAAAGGGCTTGAATCTAGAAATAAGAACTCTAAATTCAACTGTAGAAAAAACCCAAACAATCCCATTAAAATGGGCAAAAGAATAGGCTACACACTTTATAACGTAAGGTATACTGGGGAAAACAAACATATGAAAAGATGTTCAACATCATTATTCATCAGGGAAATGCAAATCAAGACCACAGTGAAGTATCACTTTACACCTATCAGAATGGGTAAAACTGTAATATGAATACAAATACTAATGACCGTAACGAGTGTTGGTGAGGATGCAGGGCAATTGGAGTTCCTTTGTACTGCTTGTGGAATTTGAAAATTGTAAAACCACTTTAGAAAAGAATTTGACAGTTTCTTAGAAAGCTAAATATACCACTACTACATGAGTTTCTTAGAAAGCTAAACATACCACTATGACCTGACCCAACCATGCTTCTCCTAGATCTGTTTCTCTAAGAGAAATAAAGCATATGGCCATATGGTCCTTCATATACAAACGTCCATATGTTCATTTATAACAACCAAACACTGGGGACAATCCAAATTTCCATCAACAGTGACATGGATAAACAAATTGTGGTATATTTATACCATGAAATGTTACTCAGGAAAAGAAAGAATTTAATTATTGATACCAGTATGGGTGCATCGCATCACAATTATGCTGAATGAAAAAACCAGACCCCCCTCCCAAAAAAAGGCACTTACTGTATATTCATTTATATAAAAATTGAGAAAATCCAGACTATAGTGACTGAAAGCAGGTTAGTGGTTGCCCAGGAACAGGTGGGAAGACAGAAAAGAGTAATTACAAAGGGACATGAGAAAATTTTCCGGGGAATGTAGATGTTCATTATCTTGATTGTGCTGATCATACTGATCGTTTCACAGGTGTGTACAGATGTCAGGTTTATCAAATTGTGCACTTTAAACTGGAATTTATTAAAGGTCAATTATACCACCAATAAGCTGTTAACAGAAAAAAAAAAAAAAAAACATATGGTATCTCCCATCCCCATTGCCTTCCTTATGCTTCTCAGCCTAGAAGGCTTTTCATAATTTGACCCCATCTTATTGATTAGTCTGAAATATTACTGAACCTTCTCCATTGAGACCATTTTCTTCATCTCTGTAAATAATTGTTGAATTAAAGATTTGGTATAATGAAGTGGATAGACTATCTAAACATCTACACCAGGGCACAGTGAGTGAAAAATAAAAGTAATTTCCAAAGTCTGTGGAATGAATTCCTTCTCATTCTCTCTGTTCATAGTATTCCACCTGTGTAGAGGCATTCCCCTATCTTATCCTGATAAGCGTACCCCTTTCTAGGAACCTCCCCCAAAATGTTTCTTTCATTTGTTCATTAAGCATGCACTTATTGGGTACTTGTTATGAGACAAACCTTAGGCTAGGGAGTTAGGTACCCTTCAGTGACCAAGACAGACCCAGTTTATGTTCTCATGAGGCCCACAATCTGCTTTGACACACACACAAGTTAACTGATGTTCAGTTATGCATACATTTATGCTACTCAGCCTTTGAATACTCTCCATGTTATGGGAGAATTCTCCACTGGAGGCTGTTGTGGGAAACAGGACCCATTTCTTCCTAAAGGTCTTAGGATTGCTCACTATTCTCTAAATACAGACATATGTCTTAGGATTGTTAGCTTAATGGTCCTGATTACCACTTGGAAATTTTGAGCGTAAAGCAGAGACACAAGTGCAATTTGGCAAGTGCCTAGTGGGGTTTTTGACAGTGTCAGTGTCCCAAAGAGACCATACCTGTGGGGGGCATTTTGGCTTTTGCCCATTTTTAGATCCTTGTTCTCTAGGCTTTCTTTAGATAGCTACTACATCTGTTTAGGCTGTTACAATAAAATATCATAGACTGGGTTACTTATAAATAATAGAAATTTATTTCTTACAGTTCTTGAGGCTGGAAGTCCAAAATTAAAGTATGATTAGTTTCCAGTGAAGACTATCTTCCATGTTGCATACAGCTGGCTAGGGAGCTCTGTGGGGTCTCTTTTGTAAGAGCACTAATCCCAATCATATGGTCTCTATTCTAATGACTTGAGCATCCACCCCTTTCACTTGCTGGTCTACTCAACTTCTCTTAGCTTTAGCTTCCTGGGCAAAATAATAGTGTGTATCCCATATGGTTGTTGTAAATTTCTATGGGATAATGCAGGTTAAATGCTCTGTACAATGCTTGGCATATAAAGAGGCTCAGTAAATGTTCACTATTACCATTACTCTGGCTTACTAAGGTGGTCAGATATAAAATCCACTCTAGAACTGCAGGAGTGAGAACAGCAGCTCCTAATGATTTAGGTGACTTTGAGCAAGTCTCTTTACTTCTTGGTCTCTAGCTTCATCTTATTTAAAAAACCAGGAATTAGAAATGCTGTGTTAGGTTTTTCTAGCTCCCAAAGTTTACTGACTTTTAAATATTTTCAGTTATTATGGACTAGGCATTCAGCTAAGAATGTGATTTCATTCCCATAAAAGTGAAATAGGCAAGAACAATTGTTATGTCTCCCATTTTACAGATGAGGAAGCCAAGGCTTAACAAGGTTAAGTAAACTGTAGAAGATAGCTCAGAAAGCTAGTAGGTGGAAGACTTAGAATTTGAACCAGGAGGTCTAACTCCACACATAGGTGCTATACTGTATTGCCTTTTTTGAAGCCAGTGGGTTTGTTTTACAGCTGATGGGGCTGGAACTAAGTGCCTGGACTCTGATGTCAGAAGTCTATGTTCAAATTAAAGCTCCATTACATTCTAACTGAATGTCTTTGGGCAAATTACTTAATCCCTATGTGCCTTGATTTCAGACCATCAATACGTTAATAACATTTGGAATAGAAAGCCTTGCTATGCTAAGCTTTCCTTTGCAAATCCATAGCTGTTAATTCCCTGATCCTCACAATATTACCATCTTTCCTATTTCAGTGCCATAGTGCCTGAACTGTCACCGTTATAATACAGGTTCCTTCTTTTTTTAAAAAAAAATTTTATGTCTTTATTTTAATTTGAGAGACAAAGGGCAAGTGGGGGAGGGGCAGAGAGGAAGACACAGAATCTGAAGCAGGCTTCAGGCTCTGAGCTGTCAGCACAGAGCCAGATACTGGTCTCTAACCACAGACTGTGTGATCATGACCTGAGCCGAAGTCAGACACTTAACAACTGAGCCACTCAGGTACCACAATACAGGTTCCTTCAAAAAATGCATTATTCTGTTAGCACAGTCCTCTTGTTAACAATAAAGATATTGACTAGGATTGAGGGATTGCACTCTGCCAGGCAAAATATGAAGCATTTTCCATTCATCTCACATCCCTCACTACAACCATATGAGGCGCGTCCACACAGCGTGCGTACAGTAAGTGTTCGCATGTTACACATGGGAAAATGAGGCTCAGAGCAGTGGCCAAGATCACACAGTTTATAACTGGTGGGACTGGGATTCAGTCCAGATCTCTCTGATTCTAGAATTATGCTCTTCACAATTCTGCCATTCTAGTCACCATCAGATATGACTAGAAGACCTAGAATAGAGTCATTATTACATAAATATGAATTTATTTGTTTCTGTTATCATTTTACCCACAAGAGAAGCCACCAGAAAAGCATGAAGGGCACAGCCATATGGGTGGGGTGGCTAGTTATAAAAAAGAGAAAAGCCTTGAAAAATTGACTTCCCTGGGCCGAAGAGGGCTGGTTATGGAGATTAATGCCTTTCCTGGTTTGGCTTTGAGCTCACGCTGGGATTGCTGCTGGGAAACAAGGCAACCCTAATTCTAATTGGAATTACAGAGGCTCAGGGCTAGAAAGAGTTTGTAGTGTAGCCTTCAATCCTTATCCCAGGAAGGCGCCATCTCTGTAATAACATAAGCTGTTGGGCTCCCCCCTCCCCACCCCTGCCCCACTTTGTCTGCCATAACATCTTCTTGAACATGAAATCACAATGTACATCTTTCAGGTCAGCTCTGTGTTTCAAAGCTTTTTCCTTATCTCAACCTTGACTTTTCCTTGTTTTGTTCTTTTCTCTTAATCAACAAAAAGCAAATGTTCTCATCATCTTTTCATACTATTATTGTATAATCTTTTGGAAGCAACAGTTATGAATCATGCTCTACTTCTCAGTCTGGCTGCTATTCATTAACTTGGTTGCCCCCACCCATCCTTCAGGTTTTGGGTCACACATCACTTTCCTGAAAAAACCTTCCCTCATGCCCAGGCAAGGTCAGGTCCCCCTGTTTTATGCATCCACAGCACCCTGAATTCTCTTTTGTAGCACTCCATATGCTTACACTTACATAATATATTGAATGTTCATCTTTTCCACAAGATATAAAACCTAGAACTTGTTGGTGTTGTTCATATCTGTATGAACAGATACACTGAGCTTATTCATTCCATTCAGAGCTTTTGTGGATTATCTCCTGGTTGCCAACCATTGTACTTGTGAACCAGAGATTCAACACCTCACCTCATGGAACTTAGTCTAGTGGAATTTTTCATTTTTTTTAAATCAACTGTTATCTCTGGTAGCAATTGGCAATAAAAGAATTTTGTTGTGTGATTCCTCTGTACAATATTTTTCTAAGTATATAAATTGGTTCAGAGTGGTGGTTCAGATGTGTGTTCCCTGTCTTGGTTTAGTGTATGATCTGCACTTTTCCTCACTTGGCACATTAAGAAAACTGTGGCTAGGCAGTTCATCTGTTATTTGCACAGTTGGACTACATCAGTGACATCATTCATTCATTCATTCATTCATCCATCCATCTTTTCAGCTCCAGGCTCCCCTTGCAATTCTGATTCCACTCATCTCAGCATTTGGGGTCTTGAAAGCTTTGTCCATAGTGTAGGCATGGATTTTGGTGTCAGTGTGGCTTGAGATCTGGAATATTCTGCCACTTACTAGTTATGTGACCTTGGGCTAGTCAGTTAAACTCTTCAGTGCTCAGTTTCCTGAGAAATGCCAAGTCATACATCATTTTTTAAAAAGAAAGAGGACCAAATGAGAAACAAAGCAGTCATGGCCTCTAACAATATGTGATACTTACTATAAGCCAAGAACTGTTCTAAGGACTTTACATATATAAACGTATTTAGTCCAGCCTATGAGGTAGATGCTAATATTATTTCTATTTTACAAACAAGGTAAAAGAGGCACCTAGAGGTTAGTAAACATGCCCAATGTCACCTAGCTGGTAGAAACAGACCTGGAGAAACCTCAGTATCTGCATCTGCAGCCTACATTCTCAACATCCTTGCTGCAGTTGCCTATGGATAATAAATGCAGAGGACTCAGCATGGTGCTCAATACAAGGTGTCTCTCTCTGGCTAATACAGGTTTGTGACAACTCTGAATTGGTTTGTCCCATTTTCCCTAGGAGATTTCATCAGATAAGAGACGTATTGTTAACATGAAGCACTGCTTATCCATTTTCCTGCTCAAATGAGCCCTAAGCCCAGGCTTATACCAGCTCTAAGTGGTCAGACTGACAAAATAAAGGAAATAAATAGGTAAAAGATGGAGCAAGGCAAGGAATCTAATGAGAGGAAATGAGCTTCTGATGTGAAAACTGTCTGCAAGATAATAGACTTGATTCCTAGGTCTTCCGTGAAAGTCCCTCAACTCTGAAAGCAGCAGAATTGTCCATCAGTGTCAGTGATTAAACTATTCAGTGCCTTTGTGATCCCATCCATACCAAAAGCTCTGAGAATTTTAATTCCCTTGAAAAGAGGACAAACCTTTTTTTTTTTTAAAAGGTTTATTTATTTATTTTGAGAGAGACAGAGATGGCGTGAGTAGGAAAGATGCAGAGAGAGAGGGAGGGAGGGAGGGAGGGAGGGATACAGAGAATCCCAAGCAGGCTCCATACTGATAGTATGGAGCCTGATGCAGGGCTTAAACTCATGAAACCCATGAAAACATGACCAGAGCCAAAACCAAGCAAGAGTCATTTGCTTAACTGAGTGAGCCAACCAGGCACCTCAGAAAGAGGACAAAATTATCCTGTGTTTATAGGCTCCTCCTCTGCATCTTGGTTGTCTTTCCTGATTAGAATAAAGAGGATTTTCTGTGCTATCAGACCTGGTCTTCTTTTTCTCTGTCTTGTAATGAGGGTGAACCTACTTTTCCAAGTCATTCATATAACATTGCTCCTCTACCCTTCCAGTCTTTGTTCCAGCCTGCTGTGTTTTCCATTAACGGCTGGCCAATTCTAAGTCATATTTTCATTCATTTTATTCACTTTTATTTATTTCTTCAGTAAGTTTTACCTACTCTGTAATAGGCCCTGGGGGCAGATCCAAGATAGGACAAAACAAGCATGGACCCTGCCTTTTAGGTCATATGAAGGAATTTGGATTGCAGGTTCAAGGGGAAGATTTTAAAGAATTTTATGTTAGAATAGTGATCAGATTTGTGTTTTGAGATCACACAGACTGTAGTGTACAGGTAGATTAGAAGGAACAAGAGTAGGTGATATCATCCAATAGACAAGAGATGATAGAAATACTCTGTCCCTCAGTTTCATATTACTGTTTCATGAATCCCCTGTCACCTTAGTATTTCTTCCTATAATTCATTAAATTCCCTGTCTATTGTACCCTGCCTGGGTAACTGGTGAGCTCCATGCTGAGGGTCCATGACTGTTTATTATCATCCAAGTCCGGCACAGAGTCTTACACATATTCAGTGCTCACTCTGAAGAGTTTGCATCTCAGCATTTCAAAGTTGAAATTGCCCTTAGAGGAACTCTAGTCTGACCACTTTATTTTGCAAAGCCCAGGCAAGTTAAGCAACTCACCCATGATAACGCATTAAGTTAGTGATAGAGATTAATTTTGATATTAGCATTCTGTCTGATTCCAGTTTAAGAACACTTCAAAAAATTACTGAATAAAGACTTTTTTCTCTCTTGTTTACAGTTAGAATCTTGTAGGGAAATAGAGGAGCCAGGAGTTTGAGAAGAAAACAATGGAGAGGAAAGGTATAAAGTTAAAAATGAGGTAGCTATCCTCATTTGCACTTAACACTGGATCAGTTTATATTCTCATGGCAGTGAGGCAATCCCAGCAGTTTTAGACTGGCCAGGTTGCAGCCAGGAAGTCAGGGACACACTGTGACCCCTTGGGAAGAGTCTGGAGAGGGACCACTAGACATTATGGTGATAAAGAGAAAACCTCCTTTTCATCCTTCTTTCTCACAAATGGCTTCTTTATCCTTTCGGTTTCACCCATACACACAGTTTTTTTCTCTAATACAGCCATGTTTTCTTTTATTCTCTTGTTTTAATTCATTTAGAATAAACTCAACCTTTTTCATGTGAATGTCTTTGGATTTTGGATCAAACGTACGGTTTTTGAAATCTAGCTCTTGCATTCCATGTAAGATATTAGGCAAATATCTAAGTCTCTCTCTGAGGATTAGCTTCTTTACTTTTAGACTCTCTAAAATTATGTAAAGCGTGGTAATTAGCTGGCATAGCCATGGTCAGGCTTCTATAAGTCGGAGTTTTTCTCAACTTAGTCTGTATACCACCTGCATCAGACTCCCCTGCAGGTGTCTGATAGAAATGCAGATTCCTGGGCCCTCCTCTAGCTCTTTGTACTGAGACTCTCTGGGAAGGGGGTATCAGAGTTAGCATGGCTCCAAGTGATTATAATGTTCATTTAGGCTTGTGAATCACTAAATAATTTGGAAATGTGCTTTATATATTATAAAGCATTGTATAAATACAATTTTAAGAAAATGTGGTTTTATACCCAAACTGCCCTGGTCTTTGCCTCTATTTGCTTAAAAATATCTTTAGAAAACCACCTCTACTAGTTGAAACACTAAAAGTGAAGACACAATGTATTTTTTTTACTTGTGTTTGAAAGCTCTGCTTTTACATATATTTTGCATTTTGTGTACATATTATGATAAACATCTTTGAGGAAAAAAAAAAGAAAACCACCTCTACATGGCAGCCTGGGTGACTCAGTTGATTAAGCATCTAACTTTGACTTGGGTCATGATCTCACAGTTCATGAGTTAGAGCCCCACATTGGGCTCTGTGCTGATGCTCAGAGCCTGGAGCCTGCTTTGAATTTTCTGTGTTTTCCTTTCTGTCTGCTCCCCCTCCACTCATGCTCTGTCTCTCTCACTCTGTCAAAAATAAATAAACATTAAAAAAAAAGTAAGGAAAACCACTTCCACAAAGGTCTTTGGCAGCATCTAAATAGTCTAAGGTCACGTGGGTGAAGGCAAATGGCCATGCGACTGGAAATTCTGTAGTCTGCTTTAAGTTTGACTTAAAGGCTGGTGACCAGCCTTTAAAGAAAATTCTGTAATGTTGAATGTATGTAAGCAATAACCGGAGGGAGATTCAGGCAGGAAGCTTTAGATATGTTGCTGAACAATGGAAACATTTTCTGCAGCTGGAAAAAAAGCAAAATAAAATTGAACCCAGTGTTTCAGCTAAATGGAAGACCTGTACTGTAAGATTTAAAACATCTAGTTTGCTCTTACACAGGAAGTCAATATTAAATCTATACTTTTATCACAATTTGACTAGACTTCTATAATCCTTCAGTTACTGTATAGTCAGATGACCTCTCTTGTATCTCCTATGTACCTCAAAATGGTAGAGCAGAACCCAAGTTAAATGATTTCCTTGCCCCCAGGAAGAGACTGTTGGCTTGTTTGGTGTGAGGTATGCCTTATGTGATGGCAGTAAGCAAAATACCTGGGCTGAGGCCATCATCCCCTGATCCAGCACTGCCATCTTCTTTAGGAAAGCACCGACCTTAAGACTGGCCTGAGTTTTTTGCTGCTTGAAAACCTGGGGTCCCTCCAGGCAGACTGTCTGAAAGCTCAAGAGATATCCATATGGGTTTTTATTCATATAGATAGCATTGTCTTGACAGAAGTCTGACTTTAAGATCTACTTTGCATTCTGTACTTTTTTTTAAATATAGTTTCACTAAAGAAATTGAATTTTTTTTTTAATAAGCACAAGAATAGAACAGGAAAAGCTATAAAATAGCTGGATTTATGGTCTAGCTCAGAGGTGATTTTTTTTTCAGCTCATCTAGGCTGAAATTACTGCAGTCTTCCCCTTAGAGCTTCTTTGGAATTTATTTTCAATTTATACTGCATACCTGTAAAAATGGGATGCAGAATGATACTGCAGTTTCCGAAGAAGGGTCTGGAAACCTAGACTCTGCTTTGCTTATAAACAAACGTGTACATATTTGTGATCAAGCCTTACTTAGATTGAGAATCCAATATTCTATCATTTTACCCAAAAGCTATATTATTAACCCTTGGTTCAGTGTATCCCACACTGGGTGTCTTACCAGACCCCTATGCAGCTTTTTAAGACACTATTAGGAGGCCTGAAGGTGAAGTGCAAAAGAAGAGTAGTTATGAGACCTGACTTTTAGTTCTGATTCTGCCTTTCTGTGTATTTCATCATACTTAAGTCATAACCTTTTGGGTCTCAGCTTTCTCGTCTATAAAATGGGAGGAGGCTGAACTAAATCAGTGTTTCTAAACCAGTGTTTCCCAGAACACAACTAAAATACTGAAACTAATTGCATGCATGAATCATTCCAGGATTAATATTTAACAAATCTGTAGTCTCCCAAATCTTGGAATGCATATATTCCAAAGCTTGTTATTTGGTTGCTAAACAAGGGACTAAACAGGAAGGAGAAGACCTAGATTTGCAGAAAATCATTGTGTAACTTTTTCAGTGTCATTTTAATTCATTTCTAACCTCAGTTCTCTCATGTGTCATCTACTCTGGGAACATCTTGTGGCTCTCATAAAAGTCAAATGAGTTTTGTACATATATGAGCTATCTTAGTGACATTATTTTGAGCTACATACAAGGAGATTGCAAACGAATGTGACTTTCAAGTAACTTTAGCTTTTCTTGTGAAATATTATTGGGATGGTCAGTTCAGGTTCAATCAGTGTAAGAAGAGGAAAGTGACAAGATTCACTTAACTGTCTTCTTGTCCTGAGCAGAGCCAGGTCTGGAGTGGCAGGTTGGTTTCATCTGTAGGAACAATTCCAGACAGTTGTAGTAGCTGTTCACTGTGAAGAAATCTAAGAAGCTCATTGTAAGAGCTGGGACTTCTTAGCTATGCCTGGCACGGAGCCGGGAGTGGGGAATAGAAGCATGTGGCCCACATGCAGGCTGACCTGAACATGACATCCACCTGTGTGAGAGGATGCATGCACACCAATGGGACAGAGGTTATGACATTTTGTTTGTTGTTTGTGTGTTTGGGGCGTTTGGTAGGTCTTTAGGCTGAAACTGTGAGAAAGATGAGCCTACACATATACCATGATAGAATTAAACCTCTGGCTTGGATTTCATCCTTTTTTTATTCAAAGATTTTTTGTCTCCTCTTATGTTTTAAACCTTTTGTCTTGGGGTGCCTGGGTGGCTCAGTTGGTTAAGTGTCCAACTCTTGATTTTGGCTCAGGTCATGATCTCACAGTTGTGAGATAGAGCCCCACATTGGGCTCCATGCTGGGCATGCTTAAGATTTTCTCTCTCCTCTCCCTCAGGCCCTTCCCTGCTTGCTTGCTCATGGGGATGCTTTCTTCCTCTCTAAAAAAATTTTTTGAAACGTTTTCTTGATCTCTCTCTTTCATGATCTAATTCATGCCTCAGCCTTTCTATGAACCTTTTAGAGATGATAGTTACCTTTCCTTTATAGGTGCCATGGAATCTTCCATGGAAACATGCACACAATAAGTAAAAATTGGATCAAACATTAAATGAATTACTAGCTATACTGTAGGAGATAAATAGTATAAGCATATATATATATATATATATATATATAATATGTATATATATATATACATATAAAATGTATACTGTAGTCTGTAAAAGTGAAAAATAACCCCATAAAAAGAAATGAATAAGGACTTTACTGAGCCACATCAGGAAATGTTGATATCAAGAGTTTTCCTGTAATCCAACATACCATTTAGAGATCAGGGCAGGAATATCTTACCACAGAAGTGTGGATGCCCAGAAAATTAAAGTTGTGTAATCAAATTTAAAAAAAAAGAGAGTCAGTAAAGCAAAAATACTTAAAAGGGAAATGGGTCAAACAACAGGTTTTGTTTTCATACTCAGTTTCTGATCTTACAAAGAATTGTTGCATTGACTCCGACTGGACTTCTGGAGGAATGATCAAACAATTCCACCTGGACCAGATATACTACCGGTTCTTTCTGCTGGGAGAATTTCATATGGGCATCCTAATCTGTCCAGTTTGCTTCATTTTTTTTGTGTGTGTTTATGTTCAGTTTTCCCCTCTGGAATATGAGGATAATAACAAATACCTTGTAGGATTGTTGAGAGAAATTAATGAGATAATGAATGTGATGTGCTTTGCAAACTAAGAATACAAAAGACTACACAACTACACTGAATTACTATAACTTTTCTCATTTGAAGGTGGATTAAGTAGAATATCTCCTCTTAGGAAAATATAGACCAGATCAGGGAAAGGTATGGTTATAAGGAATAACCTAGTTTAATATGAATCAGGGAAGAAAATATTTCAGCAGGTTTCTTTTTTAATGTATGTGAAGTTGATTGGTTTTTACTGCAGAGTCCCATCTATTGGAACATACCAGTAAAGAGAGGGAATATGGAATAGCCCTCCTTTTCTTTTTTCCCTACCCCAAATGTAAAGAGTCATTTAATACCTTTTTTGAGCACCTACTATGTGCCAGGAAGTGTTTGGGTACTAGGTTACAGTGATGAACGAGATAGCTAAAACTTCCGTACTCTTGTCAGCTGTATGAGGAAGGGGAGGCAATAAACACATTAATAGGATGCTATCAAATATTGTTAAGTGCCATGCAGAAACAAAGGGATGTGACAGAGCATGCTCTAGTGGGTATGTGGCCACCACGAATATCTCCCACTGTGGGAAATGGGAAATCATTGATCAGTGGCCTAAGCTGTTGCACCCTGAATGCATTGCAGTGTTGACGCTGTGATCACACTTAGCAGGGGCAGCTCCCAGCCAGTGACTGAGTTTGGTGGGTATACTAAGGCCAGCTCATTGCTGTGCAATGTAGGACTCACTCCTCCAGTGGTGACTCTGGCTTGAGAACTCTGCCTCACCCTTGACAGAACTATGTCAGAACTGCACCACAGTCTGAGATCCTTTTTAAAAATTTTTTTAAAAGTTTATTTATTTATTTTGAGAGAGAGAGAGAAAGCACATACATGAACACAAGTGGGAAGAGGGGCAGAGAGAGAAAGAAGAGTGAGAAGAGAGAGTGGGCTCTACATGCTGTCAGTACAGAGCCTGACGCAGGGCTTGAGTTCACAAATCATGAGATCATGACCTGAGCTGAAATCAAGAGTTGGACACTTAATCAATGGAGACACCTAAGCACCCTGGAGATACTTCTTATTCAGCCCTCTTTCCTTTCCCTTTACAGGGGTCAGATTTAATATCCCAGTGTGACAGCTCCCCAGCTCCCACAGGCATATCTCTCAGGACATCCCATGCGTGGTTAATATCCCTTGGGACTTGCTTCTTGGAGAACCAAGGAGCTAACTCTGGAGGAATTAGTAATTTCAGTGTGTCAGACAATGCCAGTTCAAGGAGGAGAGGGCCGAGCTGAGAGCTAGAGGAAGAGCATTTCAGGAAGACAGAACTTCAAGTGCAAGGGCTATAAGGCAGGAATATGCTTGGTGTCTTCAAGAAACAGGGAGAAGGACAGTGAGCTGGCATGTGGTGAGTGAGCCAGGGAGCTTCAAGAGAGGGACACAGGGACCAAATCATATAGGGTCTTAGAGACCATGCTGGTGAAGTTGGGTTTTATGTTAGTATGATAGGGGGCTATGGGAGCATTTTAAGCTAGCAAGTGCGATGGTCTCTGAGAGACAGGATACCTTTCTACAGCTTTATGCTCTGCAAACTTGTAGTCCTATTGACGTAGAAAGCGATGGCTACCGGTAGTGACGTTTTCTCAGATAGATCCTACGTGCCTTGACCACAACCTCTTGCTTCCTCTTCCTTCTTCTGTATGGGAAGAGGATATAAGAAAGTAAGTTTTGATCTTGATGGCTCAGAGAGTTGTGAAAAGCTACCATGAAAACTTTACTCAGAGATTCTGTGTGTGTGTGTGTGTGTGTGTGTGTGTGTGTGTGTGTGTATACTTTTTTTTGTATACAGTGTTATATTAGTTTCAGGTGTACAGTACAATGATTCAACCATTCTATACATCACTCACTGCTCATCATGACAAATATACTCTAATCCCCTTCACCTATTTCACCCATCCCCTACCTACCTCTCCTCTGGCAACAGCCAGTTTGTTTTCTGTATTTAAGTCTGTTTTTAGTTTGTCCATTTGTTTTGGTTTTTAGATTCCAAATATAAGTGAAATCATAATGGTATTTTTCTTTGTATGACTTATTTTTTATTTTCTTTTTAGATAAACATAATTTTAAAGAACAGATCTAGATTTACAGAAAAATGGGGAAGATAATACAGAGAGTTCTACCCATATACTTCTGCACATAGCTTCTCCTTTCATTAGCATGACTCTGGTAGAGTTGTTACAATTAATGAACCAGTATTATTAACTAAAGTTCATACTTTATTCACATTTTCTCTGGTTTTACCTATTGCCCTCCTTCTGCTCCAGAATTCCATCCAGGGTGTCACATGACATTTAGTTGTCATGTCTCCACAGGATCCTCTTGGCTGTGAACATTTCTTAGGCTTCCCTTGTTTTCTGCAGAACCTTGAGAGTTTTGAAGAGGGCTGGTCAGATATATTATATGATGCTCATCCATTGGAATTTGTCTTTTGCTTTTCTCATGATTAGGCAATGGTTATGGGGTTTTTGGAGGAAGGTCACAGACATAAAATGACATTTTTATCACATCATAATCTGGCTGCATACTATCGACATTATTTATGACTGTTGATGTTGCCCCTGGTCACCTGGCTGAGGCAGTGTTTGTCAGGTTTCTCCCCTATAAAATAACTCCCCACCCCATTCTCTTTTTTCTACTGCCTCTTGGGAAGAAAGTCAATATACTCAGCCTATACTTAAGGGATATGTTCCACCTCCTAGAGGACAGAGTATTTACATAAAGCACTGGAAGTTTTTCCATATGGGAAATCTGTCTCTCTTCCCCACTTATTTATTTGTTCAATCATTTATTTATGCCTGCATAGCCTCATGGATGTTTATTTTCTATTTTGAGTTATAATCCAGTAAAATTTTATTTTGATCCTCAAATTGTTTCAGCTCTGGTCCTTGGTTGGCTGTTGTGTTCCTTTAGCATATCCCAATCATTGGAGATTTTGTTTGTTTGTTTGTTTGTTTTAGTGGCTTCTTACTTTTTGGCAGTACAAGATGCCCCATGCTTAACTTGTCTATTTCCTGCCTCCATCCTAGAATTTATCATTTCTTCAGTGAGCCCTCATTCTTTTCCTCAGAGAATGGTATTAGAAAACAAGATCTGTATCAGTTTTTCTATCCATTCACTCATTAAAGAAGCTTTTGATTGATTCTAGCTTTTTTGAGATTATGAACGAAGCTACTATAAACACTTATATGCAGGTATTTATGTGGCACTTAAGTGTTTGAAGCCTTTCTAAATTCCTTTTTCATTTTCATATTCAAAACATTTGAGGGCAAATCAAGTAACATCATACCTGTGTTATATGTTGGAAAAGACTCAGAAAAGGTGAGTTTCTTGCCTCAGTTTGTATAATTAGTAAATGACAGAGCTGAGACTTTAAGATATGTGTTCCAACCACAAACCGTGTGTCCCTCTATTCATAAGTCATGTATTCTCCAACTCCCAGTAAATTACTTGAGGAAATAATTGAAAAACACTCATATACTATCCAAATATTGGTTACTTTATTATATTCGAGTTTCTTGTTTTTCTTGGTTGTCACTACGCTCATCTCCACACATAGAACAAAGATAATAAAAATGCAATCTGTTATAATATAAATGAAAAAGGAAGTAAAGAGGTCACCCACATTTGCCATTTCTCATTTTATTGCTTTACTTAAGAATGCTGTGGGGGCGCCTTGGTGGCTCAGTCGGTTAAGCGTCCGACCTCAGCTCAGGTCATGATCTCACAGTTCATGGGTTCAAGCCCCACATTGGTCTCTGTGCTGACAGCTAGCTCAGAGCCTGGAGACTGCTTTAGATTCCGTATCTCCCTCTCTCTCTGACCCTCCCCTGCTCATGCTATCTCTCTCTCTCTCTCTCTCTCAGAAATAAATAAAACATTAAAAAAAAAGAATGCTGCTAAGGCACCCTTCTTTATAATTCTCCTTTAATACCTTTTGCCATTGTTTTCAATAATTTTGCATGATGTATAAAGTATATTTAAAATTAATAATCATAATTATATATAGCAATTGAGTGTCCAACATATACACAAAGCTAAGCAATTCACTTGTTTCCTTTATTCTTCATAGCCCTCAGAGTTAGCATCTACTATTATCCCCATTTTATACATGAGAAAACTGAGGTTTAGGGAAAATTATGTAACTTGCCCAGGGACCTATAGTTAGTAATAGATAGGAATAGGGCCCAGGACCTATTGAAGTATTCTTTCTTCCCTACCTTATTAATGATTTCCAGAGATGCATTGCCTTCAAAATCAAAGTTGTTAATTTAGAGACACAAACTTGTTATCAAGGGTTTGGGAGAAAGAATGCTAAAGAGCGGTATGACTGTCACCCAACCTAGAGTGGCAAGTCAGACAATTGTGTCCTGTAAACACAGTTACTGAACAAAAGACATTGAACCTTGGGAGAGAGAAAATAGTATTTTCCCCTGGTGACACCATCTAATAAGAACAGCAGCTGCTCTGGGGCACCGGCCCATTATGTTGAAGTGATAATAGTGCAATTAGCTCTTTCTTCATTTGCCCATGTTAACCCAGGGGTAAAATGGCACACTGAGCGAATATACTAAATTACATTAAACTTGGTGCTCAATTTGAAACTCTTAGCTGCTGGCTGCAGAGATTAGCAGGCTCTAGCAAATTTCTGTTCCTACTCTCCCCTCACCCTAATGAAAAACCTCAGCCATAGCACTGATGGATTTTATCAGATGCAGCATAACTTTCTGCAGCAACTCCAAGTTGGCTCCGTGAGGTTTCCAGAGAGAACTCTTGGCATGAGTTAGCAGAGTGAATTTTATGCAGTCACCAATAAACGTATCTTGGAAAGAATATTTGTATAGGGCTGGCCATGAGAATGATGGCCATCTATACCAAAAGGACTTTTGCCTCTGGGATCCTGATCTAGTCAGCATCACTGCCATTATGAATGTAATAGTGCTGGTCAGAAAGATGTAAGAGAGATTCCAGTACTTTGGTACCCTATTACCTGCAGATATTCAGCTGGCTTTTAGTTAAATGGTGAGTCAGCAATTGAGCCCCAGGATTTGCCAAGTGTTTCTCACATGTGGATCTGCTGACAAAGCCAAATTGGAGAGACAGAGGTCTTGGGGCTACTAAGGTTATACTTACTATATGTTTGACAGTTTTTTACTAATGACTTACTATTTTTCAAGCACTGTGCTAGGTTCTGGGTTCATGAAGAGAAATTCCTGTGTCTCAATTCCTTTTCTTTGTCTTCTTTACAATGATAGAGGATGGATGGCTTATTATACCATCACCCATGCCCCCTTGCAGCTACCAGTGGCTAGTAATACAGTTCTTGCTCTTTGGTTATTTATACACCTCTCTTCACTTTTCTTCCTGCCTGGAATATGGACATGCTGATGTAGACACTGGATTATGGTTCAGCAGCCATTTTAAGACAATGAAAACAAAAGATAAAGAAAGAAGATAGGAGAAACTTGGTCCCCTTATGGCATTGTTGTGTAGTTATATAAACCCTGGACAACTGCAAATTTTTCCCATTCTTGTCTTGCATGAGATGAATGGTGTCTTACATGTAAGCTGCTGTTGTCATACTTTCTGTTGCTCATGGTCAAATACAATCCTAACTTACATATTTCCATAGTATATATCAGGTCCATTGGGACATTAGGGGACTGAATAAAGATGACTGGAAATTCAGTAAAATAACTATTTCTATATACTTAATAATTTTGAGCCCTTAGAAATTGAAAAATAGTCTGTTAAGGCTTTCTGTAGATACAAAGATGACTTAAAAGTGCCTTCTGCCATAAAGAAGCTTATGATTTAAGACAGTCAATGAAGGGTATCTTCAAGAGAGCTCTGGACTTGGAGTGGAGATGTGGGTTCAAAATATACCTTTTAATTAGTCCTGTAACACACCTTATTTGTTCATTTCTTCATTGATTGCTATTGTTTTTATTAATGAATTATTTATATGTCAGTCACTGAGATCTTCACACAATACACCTGATCTTCAAAACTATAAGAAGCAGGGGTGCCTGGGTAGTTCAGTCAATTGAATGTCTGACTTCAGCTCAGGTCATAATCTTGCAGTTTGTGAGTTTGAGCCCTGCATCAGGCTCTGTGCTGACAGCTCAGAGCCTGGAGCCTGCTTCAGATTCTGTGTTTCCTTCTCTCTCTGCCTCTCTCTCTCTCTCTCTCTCTCTCTCTCACACACACACACACACAAATAAACAAACATTAAAAAAAACTATAAGAAACAGACAACATTATTCCTCATTTTATAGGAAACTGAGGCTTCGAGCAATAAAATGAGCATTCAAGACCACACAGTTCACAGCAGAGCTAGAATTCAAATCCAGAGCCGTCCAACTCCAACCTTTTCAAGTCTCAGTGTCCTCATCTGTAGTGTCACTACTGCTGTGTCAGTCTTTCATGCCTCAGACAGTTTTTGTCAGGGCTGAAAAAAAGGTTAAAAATAGGGGTTGGAATTCCTTTTTTTAAAGCCATAACATCCTGTAGGATTATAAGATGTTACTTTTATACTGTCACATAGAATATATTAACAAATGCTCTCAAATGAATAGTGGGAATAAACAGATCTGCATGTGACCAACTAGCTCTAAATCAATGTAGACTATGATGAAACAAAATAAAGAGAAAAAGAAGAAGGAGAGATTGATTTCAAAGTTGAGGATCTGGGGGGAGTTTATGGAGATGGCGACAACTTATCACTTCTTCAAAGATAGTTAAGACTCTGAACATCTGTGAGGACCATTAAATGGGCCTCAGGTATTCACGTGAATTTCCTCATCTCTAGTGACACCAGAGTAATCAATGACAAGCCATATCTTGTTCCCCTTTTCAGTGCCCACTCATACAGCACAGGCCTTGGGTATTGTGTGTGGTGATGGTATTTTAGTTGTATTATTTTGATTAGAGATGCTTTGGTTTGCCAAGATTTCTTATTTTCATAAGGACAAATTGCCAATAGTTTAGTTTCTAATTTCTTACCTAGAAACTCCTTAAGTGCTTCTGCTAGAATCTCGAGAATCAAATTCCAATTCTTCAAACACTATAAAGACTTAAGAGACATTTTGTCAAGTGCTGTTTTTACCCCAAAGCAAAATGTTATTAACAAAATCGAAAATAAAGGTCAAGTTTAGATTCTTACATTATATTTATGTTGTTAGTTCTAGAAATTTTGTGTCAAGGGCATACATGGAGAGAATGGAAAAATCCATAGAACTGAATGCTTCAATTTATTCATCCATGCATCTTGCAAAAATTTATTGACTGCCTACTATATGTCATTCACTATTATAGGCAGTGGAGATACAGCAGTAAACAGAGCAAAGTCCTAATGGTTGGGTGTATTATTACCAAATACCTGGATATTTTTTCTTATTCCTGCTTCCTCACCCCTTCCTCACAAAGGCTTGTTGCAAATCACACTAGTGCTTGTATACAATTAGTCTTTTTTGAGAGCGAGGACCACAGTTCTTGACATCTGATTATCACAATATACCTAGCACAGAGTATTGCTCTGTGTGTGTGTGTGTGTGTGTGTGTGTGTGTGTATGCAAGGCAGAGGCAGTAAGGAAGAAACATGGAGAGATGAAAAGAAAATGCACTCTGGAGTCAGACTGAAAACAATACTGGCTCCAAGTCCTCATTTAATGACATTCACTTGACAAATTTTTACTGGGTGGCTACAATATGCCTATATTGTGCTATACTGTGCTATGCACATACCTATACTGTGCTAAGCATGGGAGTTGCAATAGTGACTTCTATAAGACAGACCGAAGGGTGCCTGGGTGATTCAGTCAGTTAAGCATCCGGCTTAAGTTCAGGTTATGATCTCATGGTTGGTAGGTTTGAGCTCTATGTCAGGCTCTGTGCTGACAACTCAGAGCCTGGAACCTGCTTTGGATTCTGTGTCTCCTCTCTCTGCCCCTCCTCCACTCATGCTCTGTCTCTGTCTCTCTCAAAAATATTTTTAAAAAAAGACAGACTGATTAGGCCCTTTTCTCATATGGCTCAGACTCCACTGAGCAGAGACAGAGAATCACATGAGGTTGTTAGTTCTGGTGCTCTGAGAAATAGGCATCAAGAGATTTGTTGGAGAACATGGAGAGGGAGCTAGGGGAGACTGGGAGAGCATGGTAGAACCATTAGAACATAATGCATGTCTGACCCTGTGGAGTAAAGAAGGAAGCAAGAAATATATGTAGGAAAAGTCTGTGCTATTCTCATAAAGTTTTGGCATAGCCGATGAGAGTCTTGAGCCAAGTCAGTAATCAGAAGAATGACATCTTCCAGGAATGGACCTGCATTAGTATTCTTCTAAGCTCAGTCACGGGCTGGAAGCAGCTGGAGGTAAGTATGGCTTCCATGCTGGAGTCACTGAATTATATACTCCTCTCTCAGATCTGAGAGGTGAATTTTCATGGCCACCACAACAAAATGATAGGGAAAGCACAGGGTGCTATGGGAATATAAAGTGTGAGGAACTACAGGCCTCCCTGAGGAAGTGATGACTAGGGGCAGTAAGTTAAATTTATCCAAAAGGGAAAGCATTTTGGACCGAGAGAATGACATGAGAGGGAGAGAACATGGAATTGCTGAAAGAAATAAAAGGAATTCACTCTGACTTGAACACAAGGTGCAAGGACAGTAGAGGTGAGAGAAAAGGGAGAGGGACATTGGGGAAAATGAAGTAGAAAGGTAGGCAGGGATTGTGTCTTAACATTGTAAGACAAAGCAGTTTAAGTTTCATTATCAAGGGCGATGGCAAGTCATGGAGGGGAAGGAGAGTGGGATTTGAATAAAATGATCGCATTTGAATTTTGAAAATATCACTCCAGTGACTATGTGAAGAGTAGATTGGTTGAGAGCAAAACTGGAAGCCTGAAGACAAGGTAGGAGGTTCTTTGAGTGACCCAGATTCCATGTGGGCTATGGTGCCGTTTGTAGTCATTTGAGCCATAATTAGGTATAAAATGGCAGATTTCTAATTTAATGAATATGATAGCTAAAGAGAAAACAAAGGAGGATACAGACTTAAGTCTTCTTTGCTATGTGATATGAAGGATTACTCAAACTCTTTGAGCTTTGGTTTCTTGATCCAAAAAAGTTGGCAATGACACCTACTTCATAGGGTTGTTTTGAAGTTAAATTAGACCATGTAAATAAAGTGTCTGACACAGGCCTTAGCTTATACATGGGAATTCTCTCCTGACTTCCCTTGTATGCAAAGATTTAAGGCACATTCCTATTAGAGAATCACATTAACTCTAGAGAAAGTTAGGTTTTCTCTGTTCCTCTTAGATTTACCTTTCCACCCCCCCCCAGTCTCTTTTAGATTATCACATTGTGTATGAATAAACACAATTTTAACTCAAGGATCTTACAGCAGTAAATCATTTTATTAATAAATTATTTATTAATCATTTTATTAATCGCCACACTCTTAGAATGAAAAGATTCCAAATAATTGTGGCCAATTTATAACCAATACCTAGCTAGAGAAACCATTTTCTCTGGACCGTGTGTGTGTGTGTCCCTCTCTCTGCTTCTGGCTCTCTTTTCGAGTCTTAAGCTGAGTAACCTAAGGGGAAAAATTAAATATTGGGAATGTATTCATTCTAGGAGACTTTTCCTTACTGTCCCTTGCTGCATGAAACTCCTGGAGCTGCCTCTATCTCCTTCTTGAACTTGGTTCTGTAGCCCCTTTGAAGCCTTCTTTCCCATGAAAATGGCCCATAGTCTGCTTCCAGTAGCCAGAGTCAGTATCTTTTGTCTGCCTTATAACCCTGGAGTGCTCCTCCACCTTGGGAGGGATTTCTCCAGCCGTTTCAAGATAAGGAGTCCTTTCTTGGGGCAGAGAATCACTTATCACTGCTGTGAGGTGTTCTTTATCACAGCTGTTCAGGATTCCCAGGGAATTCCGTGCTGATCTCAGAATATCTGAAATCCTGGGTCCTGGACCTGAGGTTACTAAAACAAGACCACGGTTATATCACATTTGATTATGCATAAGAAATACCTTAGAAGCTTGTTGGACTAGAGTTCTGTGAGCCTGAGCCAGATGTTCTGAATTAGCATCTTCTGGGGTGGGTCTATGGAATCTACATTTGAAGAAAGCATTCCAATCTAGATTTTTGCTTCTCATGTGGGCAACATCAGCATCACCTGAAAGCTGTGAAAAAGGCAGACTCTCAGGCCCCTCCCCAGGCCTCCTGAATCAATCTGAATTTTTAACAGTGTCCTCAAGTGATTTGTTACACGTGAAAAGTTTTAGAAGTACTGTTCTAGATCTTGGTTCCTAATTGGGGCACTTTTCCCCCTCAGCCCTCTCCTCCATACGTCCAGGGGCATAGTTGAAGATATTTTTAGTTGTCAAAGCTGAGAAGGTGCTACTGGCACCTACGTAGGTAGAGGTCAGGAACGCTGCTGAGCATCCTACCCTACAGTGCAATCCTACCACCCACCCCCAGCAAAGGACTCTCAGACCCAAAGTGTCAATAGTACTGATATTGAGAAACCCTGGGCCAGATAACTATCATGAAGCTAGTAGACTAGATGGGGGAGTCAGGCATCTTCAGAGGCTTAGAAGAAGCAGCTACTAGCTCGGAAGTGAATCTGAAGGCTCTGAATAGGCTGTACATCTTCACATTGGAGTAAAGAGGGTGGATTCTGGGGTCCAAATGCCTGGTTTGAATCCCAGATCTGTTTCTCAGATGCTATGTCATTCAAGCAACTGTAGGGGAAAAAAAATGAGAACAAGTATTTTTATTCTGATCTTGCTATATAGCAAGGGAGTCAGCCACCATCACGGGTGCGGGTGTCTTCACAGAGACTGAAAGGCAGGCAGAGGAGTAGGAAAGCCGTGTGATGGAAAAAAGGGAAGTGTTCCTTGACTGGAGTCTGTTGAACCAATTGAAGTGAAGCATCTATGTGACTGGTTAGAAGAGCCTATTTGGCTTTCTCTTGTTGGTCCTATGTTGGAAGTGGGGACATTTAGGGGAATTGTTAGTTCTTAGTCAAGTCCTGGCCATTTGGGGTAGTTATAGAAGTCATTGTTTCACTTCCTGTATTGTTACTGAATAGAGCAGTCAGACTTCTTAAAAGTCTGACTCATAGCAGGCTGGCTTCCTGGGCTGTTTATCGTAGATAAGGAGATTGGTTTCCTGGGAAGATTGCTGCAGGTCAGAGTTCTGTTTTTATATGTGGTCCTGCCCTTGTGCATTTATATATTCAGTCTCTCACAACTTTTAAATGTCTCCAGGCCTTAGTGTTTCCTGATCTACATAGTGGCACTCATAGAGTCGTTGTCAAGATGAATTAAGTTAATCCATGCGGGAGGTTTTAGAATCTCACAAGAAATGAGGGTCGAGTAGGCATTTTCCATCATCGTCCTCTACAGCTGTCTCCAGGGGCTGTGATCCCATGCAGCTACACTGAAGGAGAGCAGTGGGCTCTGCAGACACAGATAAGCAGAGTTTAGTGGCTGACTCGGTATTTTCAGTGACAGAGAGGGACATTACTAAGGTATAAGAGTTACTATTAAGAGAGATCAGGGACTTGAGTTACACCAGTAAGAGTCCATTCTAGTTTTTATTATACTTACAGTTATGTGGCACATAACGGCCAATCTAGGCCTCTTTTATAAACTGGGGATGATATTAGCATGTATTGGTGAAGATGAAATCATGCCTACGGAGCACCTGCACAGTGCCTGGCAGAGAGCAAGCATGCTGTAAAAATTTACTTTATTATCGTTATTATCATTGACTCAGCCAGGAGTCAAAGCTACTCTTTCCCTGAGAACAGAACCCTTTCCTCTAGTAAAAAGTTCTGTCCTCTGGGGTTAATTATAGTTTTAGACCTGCTTCTTTGGTGTTGGCAATTTATAGGCACTAGGCATGCCCAGTGTTTATCATCGAATAGCACCTCTGTGACTGAATCCTAGAAATACACACTTTTCACTGTTCCCAGGTGATTTTATACACACTAGGGTTTGGAAGACTAGCCCTACAATTTCCTATTGGTCCTCCCTGGGTGCCCAGTGTTTCTCTGAAGCAATCGCCAGTCCTCCTCACACCTGCTGTGAATTACCAGGATACTTACAGCACCCTTCTCCCTATATAATCAGGACAGGGGAGATGGGAGATCCCAGCCGAGAACTTCTGAGCTGGAGATGGCTGTTTCTTCTCTTGGTTTGTGGTAAGTAATGATCCACCCCATTTTGGGATCTCTGATACAGAGGTCTTACAAAGAGAGCTTACTCACCTTTGGGCAGTCAGGTGAAGGAAATACAGAAGGTATTTGGGAACAGACTGGATTTTTAATAAGACACCTTTCTAAGTGAACAGCATTTCGGAAATTTCTTGTATCTGTGTGTCTTTCAGATTTGGAGACCTAGTCTGGTCTGTGGTAGAAGGTCCATTGCTACCAATGATGACAGAGGAGGTTGAAGCCAGGGGTCTGGCTTGGACTTGACTGAGAAAGTGAGGTACTCAGTGATATGTCTGAGTCTGACCTCCCTTGGACTTATGTCAGATTTGCTCTAGGGGAATAGGGAGCTCAGATGAACCTGGACTCAAGAGAGCAGGTATCTAGAGTATAGCATTAGCTCAGGCCTATTTTTTATTGATTTCTGGCAGTTAAAGGTCTTAATGGGGTCTGCTGAGTCTTCCGTTCCTGTTTGAGTATTCAGGAGCCTACTGGGGGTTAGAATCATCTTGCCTTGTGCAGACAACATGCTGAAGTTTTGGTTGATTGGGGACATATGCTATCAGTTTGGGAAGGTTGAGAAGAGCCAGGCAAGCTTGGATAATCTAAGGGCCTTGTGTTTTTAATGGCGCCCTCCTTTCCTTGAGGTAGATGTTTGAAACCTTGTCAGCTAGGTATTGAAAACCTAGCTGTTTCTGTAGGTCATTCAAGCAGAGCATGGTATGTCACCCTAGGTTCCCCAAGGTCCCCCTGACAAGAGGACTGCACCTACCATCAGAGCTTGGACTCAGATTAAGGCTTAAGGTCTACAGAGGACTGAAGAGGAGGGAGGGAAAAATGGGGGGCATCATAGGTGTGGTAAGTGCAGATGGCTCCCTTTCAACTGTGAGTAGAAACTGAGGGCAAACAGAAATGCATCAATGCTTGTATAGCATCCAACTTTGTGAGTGTTCTCCTTTGTTTTGGAGGTGGGTTCTTATGTAATTCTGCTGTTTACTGTAAGCCCTTGAGTTTATAAGATGCCCACTTATTTTAACTGAGATAGGGGGAAAATATTGCCTTAGAGCTTGGTCTGGAATTGCTGAGTGAAAAGGTGCCCTGTGTTCAGCCTCTGAGGAAAGGGACTCATCCAGTTTGATTGCTTGAAGGAAATGCAGTGCTTGCTGTCTCCATGGGAAATTACTTTCATTTTTGAACCAGTAAGTTGAAGCAAATGAGCTTCTCTTTTGTGCCAGCAGAAGGCCTGGCCAGCTCTGTGGTACAGTCTGAGAGAGATGGAGACCAAAGCTTTAGAGAATGTTCAAGGGAAGCCCTAGTGAGAGGGGCTTAGCACCACAGCCAGCAGTTGCTAAAAGACAAAGACCCTGAGGAGAATGAAAAAGAAATAAGGAAGAGTTGAATAGGGTCTGAGAGGAAAGGACACTGCAAGAGAAGAGAATATCCTAAGCATGGTACTTGGGCGGTAACAATGCATATACTGACAGAGAAGATGGTTCATGAAACTATAAAATAAGGTGATCGAGGGGCCAAGCCTGTGACCTGAATTGCTGATGAAACGTGAGCTGGAAATATTCTCCCAAATCTTTATGATCCTGTGAATACATGGAAGTATGAGAGACAAGATTGCTGTGTCTGTATTCCAAGAACGACACCACTGTGGCCAACAAATGAGAACAAGAGACTGCCGATATATGTTACTTGTGGCTCACTCTGTTTATTTCCTTGTTTCTGCCCACTCTGTGGTTCTAGGAGAAAGAAGGGGTCTTGCTCTCTCACACCTGTATGTGAGAGAGAGTGGTACTGAATAAATAAAAAAGAGGAATTTGCTGCTATAAATCTCACTGCTGGCAAACCACCCCCTGAGGAGATGTATGCATTGTGGGCTCTTCCCTCAAAGCTGTTTGACTAAATTGGGGGAAGGAGGACTGGTTGGTGATTACAATACTGTGGGAGAAATTTTAGAAGCCGTGTTACCAGATATGGTCCAGGTCATATTTCCAAAAAGATTTTTTTCTCCCTGTGGGACTCCTAGCCTTGTTAGCTATTACATCTCTTCAAGAAAACTTTCCCAGAGTCCTCTTGAATCCCATCTTTTCAGCTTATGAGTAGTCCATGGATTGCTTTGGTTGGGCACTAAGTGACTGAGACAATCACTGCCTCTGGGGAGTGGGAATCCATAGTGTGGCAGAATCAAGCAGAAGGCAGTTAAATTTCTTTTATGCTCTTCTTTTTGGTACTGTTTGACTTTTAAGGCTATGCACCTGTATCATTAGATGAAAATATTGCTATTTTTTGTGCTGTGCTGATAAGAGCAAAAGGATAAAGTCCCCTAAGAATCTAGATGCAGGTTTGGGGGATAACTGTGGATATGTCTGCACCCTGAGCCCTGAAAAGATTTATTTAACTGAATTCTCATTAAATGATAAAGCAAAGACCCATGGAGATCTACTGTACATCAGTAACAACTACATTAAGTCAGGGAACATTGAGCTGGTGGGTAGGTCACCCCTTAGTCAAGTGGTTTCCTTGTTTTAATATTTTTTCCTCACAAAAGGAGGAAGTAACATAATAAAACTTAAAGGTCATTTACAAAGATCAAGATGCAAAATAAGAGAAGCTTTCGTTTGCAACTAAACTCCCTTTACAAGTGTGCTGGATGGAGCAAATGACCAATTTAGCTTAATGTTTCACAGGTGAGGAGGACAGCAAAGGTCATGATCTTTTCTTATGATGTACCAGGAAGAAGCAAGCAGTCTGTCTCTCAGAAATGTATCCCTCTCAAGAACAAAACAAAGCTAGAGATGGTGCACTGCATTAAAGACTTCAGGCTCTGGAGTCAAAATTAGGGTTGTTCTATTTAACCCAAGGAATAAATCTAAGGGTAAAAGAGAGATTGAATGAAGCTGAAAGGCTGGTATCAACTTTTGACTTTTTCTTTTTCTTGGCTTCAAGTAGCAGTTTCTGTCCTGCTTATACTATGCACATGGGGATTGGATCAAAATGCCTTAAAACAGTTCACATAATTTTTACTCAAAACTCTTCTAAAACGCCCCAACTTGGTAGCCTTTGCTATTTTTCCTGTATCTCTGCATGAACAGGTATAGCATGCAAAGCTTGCACATTACTGGTTTCTAATGCGCGCTCCTCCAAATTACAAGTACACAATCTGTGAGAAACAACCTAGCCTGGAAGGGCCATGATTTATAAACTGATATTTATTATGTGATGGCAAAGAGTGAAATTCTCATTTTGGAATTAATGTCTTTTTTTAAGCAGGGTATAAGATTTAAATATTGACTGTAAGGCTGCTTTCAGGTTAGTAGAACATTTCCATTCCAAGGGTTTCTTTTTTTTTTTTTTAAATACTTTTTTTAATAGTTTTTTGTCAAGTTGGTTTCCATATAGCACCCAGTGTTCATCCCAAGTGCCCTCCCCCATGCCCATCATTTTCCAAGGGTTTCATGATCTATTTATAAATCAAATAGTAGAGACAGTATGGAGAGAAAGTGGACGTTGGAGCCACTGGTCTGGGTTCCAGATTTGCCATTTAGTTACTATTGTTCATGGCAAAAAAATCAACCACTCTTTTGGAAATTCCATGCTTCTGTCTTTGTTTTCACCCTGTAGCAGTATAGCAGGATTTTCTCACATAGAGACAGGACACTGAGGCTTTCTTTGTTGAGGAAGCAACTTTAATTGTCATACAGGCATGGGCTCGGTGGGTTCATACTTGAAAAACTGAGCCCTGAGTGCATGGGGTGTAGCCTTTTATGTAGCTTCGGCTTATGTGGTAACCTATAGTCTGGACACAGTCCAAGTTAGAGTCATGTCAGAGCTTTGCGTACATGTGTAGGAATGGACTGGGCCACGTTGCCTTCCTTTGTTCTGAGCTGTCCTCTGCCACATTCTTTAGGGGCAGGCTCTACCTCCACCACAGTAGTCACGCAAAGATTCTGTGTCTCAAATGAGCATACTTTCTCACTCACCCCTTCTGTGCTGCCCTAAAATTCTTCATCATCCTTTAGTTTGATACTCCAAGTGTATTCTGAGAACCATTACCACCCAACATATCTGAGGTGTTTATTAATCACTTATTGCTGGGGCTCACCCCTCTATTCCAGGAAACAGTTTCATAAGAAGCCGAAGAGTGTATGTAAGAGACATGGCTTTTTCATTTCTATTTTTAAAAATTTTTTACAATGTTTATTTTTGAGGGCGAGAGAGACAGCATGAACAGGGAGGGCCAGAGCAAGAGGCGGACACAGTTTCCAAAGCAGGCATCAGGTTCCGAGCTGTCCACACAGAGCCGAATGTGGGGCTCCAACTCCCAAACCATGAGATCATGACCCAGTCTGAAGTTGGACACTTAATGGGCTGAGCCACCCAGGTTCCCCATGGGATTTGCAGTTTTAATAAGCTACCTAGGTCATAGGCCAGATAATTACATCAGAATCTTAGCAGTAGAACCACTGTTCTCAATATGTATTTTTTTAAAAACTTCCTCGGTGATTTCAAGGTATAACAGCTTCATCTATTACCTTTGGAAATTTGATAAATAATAGGTTCTTTGTGTATGCTTCTTAAAAAATGTACTCTGATTTTTCCAGAAATGTCATGAATGTGTGGTATTATTTTTTGAAGCACAAGCTCATGTTCTGTGACTCTTGTGTTTAATTAAACGGTGGGAATAATGGAATTTTCTGTGATTGAAGGATACTGTGTAAATTTCAAAAGGAGGTTAGAGAGGGTGGAAGAACTAGACATTGGAAGGAAGGAGAAAAATGACTTTGAGGGTAAATGATCAGTGCAGCCAAGGATCTGTGTTGAGGACACATGAAGAACAAAGATGCCGTAGCTTTATGGAGGATTTTCACTTCCAGTTAGGAATTAGCAGATCCCTTGATTCAGGGCTAGTTATTGCCCAGAACAACTTGCTAATGGAAAAAGGCTATTTGGCCAGGAGACTTGACGTATTTGCCCTCTGGGACTTGAGTTCCTAATTTGTTTTTAAACAAAGTTCTGTCCTGTCAGCCATTTAAGGACCTGTATTTTCTTGGTGATAAAGGTCACATTTTGCATGAGACTGATCAGAAATAGTGTGGTTGGGCATCTGGGTGGTTTGGTCGGTTAGGTGTCCAACTTTTGATTTCATCTCCGGTTTTGCTATCATGGTTGTAAGATCAAGCAAGCCTCGCACTGGGCTCTGCATTGAGCAGGGAGCCTACATGGGATTCAAATTCTCTGTCGGTCTCTCTCTCCATATCTATCTTGTTGTTCCCCACTTGTGCAAGTGTGGTCTCTCTCTCATGCTCTCTCTCTCTCTCTCTCTCAAACACTTAAATATATATAAGTGTGCAACCTGAAGATTCTACTTTGCTGAGCTCTTATATCCAAATCTACATATTTTATTTCTAGGAAAATACTCTAACCCCTCTTTTTTTTCCCTTTCCCATACCAGTAAAATGTGTCATACATCTAACTTGTAACCTATGAGAATATGCAAAAAAAGAATGTTGGTACAGTCAGTGTTGAGTCTATACCATGCCTAAAATAGAGGGCAACTAGGATTTAAAACAACAAAAACTTTGAAAATGATTTTCCTTCCTTATCTCCATGCCTATCTAAATGGACTTTGTTAAGGGGGGTATATTTCTGTGCATGGGAATAACTGCCTTGGCAGGTTGGTATAATGAGTATGTTGTGTAGAGGCACCTGGGTGGCTCAGTCAGCTAAGTATCCGACTTTGGCTCAGGTCATGATCTCCTGGTTTGTGAGTATGAGCCTCACATTGTGCTCTGTGCTGATAGCTCAGAGCCTGGAGCAGCCTCCAGATTCTGTGTCTCACTCTCTCTGTGTTCCTCTCATGCTTATGCTCCATCTTTATCTGTTTATCAATTTAAAAAAAAAAAAAACATTAAAAAAGTGAGTATGTTGTGTCTGGTAGTTGCACTAGGGCAGGAAATGCCAATATTCACCGTGGTCCGCAGAATAGTGGCTCTTTGAGAGGTCCACATCCTAATTCTCAGAACCTGTGAATGTTCCATGGCAAAGGAGATTGTGCAGATGTGATTAAGGACCTTCAGTTGGGAAAACAATTCTGGGTTATCTAGGTGAGCCCAATCTAATCACATTCATCTTTAAAAGTGGAAAATCTTTCCTGACTGGCCAAGGGGGAGATAGGACTATGGAGGCAAGAACTGGACAGATGATAAAATGAAAAGGATTCAACCCAGCTGCACTGACTGTGGATCAAGATGGACAAGGGAGACACACACCAAGAAATGCAGGTAGCTCCTAGAAGCTAAAAAAGGCATGAGCCTTCAGAAAGGAATCCGGCCTTGTGAGACCCATGTCCAACTTATGACCTCCAGAACTGTGAGCTAACAAGTGGTATTTTTAAGCTACTAGAATGTGTTGGTAACTTGTAGCAGCAATGGTCACAATGCATCCACTGTCATACACGAAGGGTCAGGGGCCTGAACCCTGGTGTTCATCGTGTAGGAAGCTAGACTATAGGTCCTTTTCCACTCCGGGTCCTATTGTTTCCTCCTGCAATAAATGAAGGCGCTGGCTAAGATGAGTGCTTTCCAAACACTGTTACCCGTAGAAATTTTTCTCAAAAGAACTGTTACAGTGAAGACCACGGAGCTGCTCTGTTGAGGCAGGGGGGAAGTCTGGAGCCTGGCAGAATGGAAACAGGGCAGGCTGCCAGAAGGGCTCAGGGCAGCAGTGCCTGCCAAGGGAAGGGATTGGGCCTTGTAAATCTAGGGTCTGTACTTAAAAGCAATTTGCTTCTTGAATAATATGCATGGGAAAATTTTAAGGAAAGTGTCTATGGGAGTGTTAATCAGAGCAATCATTCTGAAGACCGTACGATCAGAAAACTGAAAATGGTGCATCCCTGTTTTAATTCAGCATTGATCTTCTTGACAAAGCACATTCTGTATTTTTCCTCAGCAAGCCAGTTTGAAATCAGGAAATCTATAACTAGAATGTAAAATATTCTTTTATTAATCGAGTTCTTAAAAGTTCAGCAAAACCACATTTGGGTGCTTTAAATGATGCCAAAATTGGGGCGCCTGGGTGGCCCAGTCAGTTAAGGGGCTGACTTCAGCTCAAATCATGATTTTGCAGTTGGTGAGTTTGAGCCCCTTTGTGCATTTGAGACCCATGTCAGGCTCTGTGCTGACAGCTCGGACCTGGACCTGCTTCAGATTCTGTGTCTCCCCCTCTCTCTCTACCCCCTCTCAAAAATAAAGATTAGAAAAAAAATTTTTTTAATAAAATAAATTATGCCAAAATGATTTGACCATGTTTAGGAGCTAGCTTCTCATTCGTGTGTGTGTGTGTGTGTGTGTGTGTGTGTGTGTGTGTGTGTGTGTGTGTTCAGCAGCCTGTGTTGGTAAGCCTTCATATTCTTGTGCTACTTATGTTTTTGTTGATTTTTGAACTCAGAGCTAGCACTTTTAGGTAAATGGGGAATTATAGGAAGCACTTTGATATTCAGAAGCACCAGGTATCTCCCCAGAAAAGATGGGGTGATGTTCTGGATGGCAGTACTGTGGATGTGCTAGTAACAGACGCAGCAGAGGTTTTAGAAAGTAGTAAAATGATGGTGACAGCCATACCATAACATTCCATATATACACATGTGTATACAAAAGTGCACACATGCATGTACATTCCTTTACAAATAAAAAGGCATACTGGGTATTAAAAGTAATATTTAAATTTGTAGGAAAGCATCTAAATTATTGGTTTATTATCAATTATTGGTTCCTATAAATTATTGGTTCCTATCTCCCCACCCAGTGATAGAACAATGCTTTTGTGAGTCTTCAGGTCTTTCTTCTTTGCACATAAATTCCTCCCGTGTGCACTCTTGGTCACTGAAAGACCATTTGATATCCTTGTCAAGATGATGGTTTTCAGAGTTAGCCCTTGGCAGTGGCTGGGAACTTTTAGGTTAGAGGAGACAAGTTGCTTAACTTTTCTAAGATTTCCTCAACTGTACGAAGAAGGTGCCACAAATACTTCCAGCATTGTCCTGAGAAGAAAAGCTAACCCCGTGGTTTTCAGTCTTCACCGTGCATTGCAGTTGCCCAAGATCTTTTAAAAATTCTTCATGGGTCCCATCTCCCCAGAGAGCCTGCCTTAACTGTGCTGGTTTGTTTTGTTTTGTGGGTGGCTATGCATGTGTGTTCTCCAGCTGATTGTGTTTTGTGTGTGTTCCCCAGCTGATTTTGATGCAGCCAGAGCTACAAAGCTCTGCAAAGTGTGTACAAAGCTCTTGATACTTAAAGTCAAAGGCATTAGCATTAGTGCACTGAGTTTAATAAAAATGGATTAATAAAATGCTATCACCTGTGGGTTTTGTGTATTTCGTGAGGTGCAGCTTTCACTGTCAAGTCTGTGTAGTTCCCTTCTCTTCCATGGCTGCTTGGTAGTCAGTAGTGTCATTATACTCCAGAATGCTTGTTTAGCTGCCTGCTAGAAATTCATTTTTGGTATTCTACTCTAAAAAATATTGTGAGGCTTATGCATATAAATCTTCAGAGCTGTTCAACTATTTCCTTAGGATAAATCCTAGAAGAGGAAATGCCAGCTCAGAGGGTACATACATTTCTAAGGCTTTGAACATTGCCAAATCGTCCTGCTTAATGGAATGATCAATATCATTTAGGATGCATTAGGGCTACAAATAAGAAAAAAGTTAATTTAAATTGACTTAAATAATAAAGGAGATCTATTGGCTCAAATAACTGGCAAATCAAGAGATTAAGTGAATTTCAAGGCTAGTTTGAGTCAACATTTCAGTGATAACATCAAGTACCCATCTAGAACACTTAATGTCTATCCTTAGGTCTCTGCCTTAACCGGCTTTTTCCTGTAGTGAAAATCGGGCTGCCACCAGTTTCTGGGGCAGCAGCTTTCTTCATCCAGATACCATGAGAGAAGGGGTCTCTACCGGAAGCATTCTCTAGAACAAGAAAGCTGCTTCCTTCGAAGTTCAAGCAAAACCATGCTTACTGGTCTGATTTTGATTGGTTAGTGATGGGAATTGTGTCCGAATCACATGCCTTATCCTTGAAAGGAGGTAGGCTTCTTCCAAAGCCTAGATTACAGGGAGAGGTCAAGATGCCTTCAAAGAAGGGGAGCATGAGAAGGGAGAACACACCTTGAGAAGGTAACCACAATGCCCAAGATGAACACAATTTGAAAGAGCAAATAGGGGCCTGACGCTGCACACAAAGTTGAAAAAAGGGAAGAAAACGAGTTCATAAGAAAGGAGACTTGGCATTAGGTTGAGGGAGTCTTCCAGAACCTACCATTGACAACGTCATGTCCTTTGCACAGCTGTAGAGGAGAGCAGTAGGCACACCCACTGCCTAAGAGGGGAACCCACTCAGGATGTGGTGTGGTGTGTTAGGCTCGTACACATCTGGTGAATTTTACAGAGTAGTAGGTTATCATAAGGCATTTGGATTAATACGCAGCTGAAGTGAGCAAATTCATTTTCCTACAACACTTTATGGTTCAAGTAAATAAGATTGGAATTTATGTTAAGAAAAACTACACCAATGTATTTACAAGTCTTATTTCTTAATGACTGCTAATTAACATAGGGATTGGTTTTAGAACAGAGACCATGGCCATGATTTCATTACAAATGCCTTTCCTCCACCTGGCTATTTGTTGAGAGTATTTTTATGTATTTCACTTCTATAACAAAAATGCAACTTTAGTTTTAGAGATAATATCGATTTGGAAATTTGTTTCTATAGGGAGGCAGCAATTTTTAGGCAAGGGATTTACTTTCAGACAATAAAAGTATGGTGATGAGGGGCAGGATGGTTCCAGAGAAAAAAGATAATGTAAAATGGACTTGAGTCAACCTATTCTGAGACTTTTTTTTTTTTTTTAATAGCTCTGAAACCCTTGTTCCCTTTCAATACCATAGTTCTATGGCTCTCAAACTTGTGCATGCTTCAGAATCCTCTGGAGGGCTTGTCAAACCACTCCCAGAGTTTCTAATTCAGCAGGACTGCTGGGAATGGAGAATTTGCATCTCTAACAAGTTCCTGGGTGAGACTGATGTTGCCTATTCTGGGCTTGTCCTTTGAGAAATCCTGCCACTGTGTATGGACAGTGCAGGTGAGCTCTGGAGTTGAGGGTCTTGGGTTTGAGTCATTCTGCTCATCAGCACTGCGACCTTGGAAATTCCTTAACCTCGAAGCCTCAGTTTCCCTAACAATGAAATGGGTAATAACTACTACCTCATCCTGTTGTTGTGAGGGTTAAATTGGAAGAGAGCATGGACACATCATTCTTATCTTACCTCACATGTCACTTAGGAAAGCTCTCTTGACCCCTATCACTTACTGTTTCCTACATGTTAAAATACAAGCTATCTTTTCAGGCCACTCACCCCATTTCTTTTGTGCATTCATTAGTAGGGTTTTTTTGATCTGTTTTCCTAACCAAAGTGTGAGAACAGGATAAGTCTTTGATTTTTTTTTTTTTTTTTTTTTTAAAGCTAATTGTATCCTTAGTGCTTCCCAGCCCTGTACAGGGTACCTGCTTTACGTGTATTTTTTTTTAATGTGTTATTTATTTCTGAGAGAGAGACCACGTGAGCAGGGGAGGGTCAGAGAGAGAGAGGGAGACACAATCTGAAGCAGGCTCCAGGCTCTGAGCTAGCTGTCAGCACAGAGCCCGACACAGGGCTCCAACTCATGAACAGGGATATCATGACCTGAGCCGAAGTCGGACGCTTAACCGACTGAGCCACCCAGGCACTCCCACATGTATTTTTTAAAAAAATTTTTTTTCATGTTTGTTTATTTTGGGGAGACAGATAGACAGTGGGGAGGGGCCAAGAGCAAGGGAGACACAGAACCTGAAGCAGGCTCCAGGTTCTGAGCCATCAGCACAGAACCCAAAGCGTGGCTCAAACCCACAAAGTGTGGGATCATGACCTGGGTGGAAGTCAGATGCTCAACCAACAGAACCACCCACGTGTCCCTTCTTTTTTTTTTTTTTTTAATATTTTTATTTATTTCTAGGAGAGAGAGAGAGAGAGACAGCGTGAGCAGGGGAGGGTCAGAGAGAGAGGGAGACACAGAGTCTGAAACAGGCTCCAGGCTCTGAGCTGGCAGTCAGCACAGAGCCCGACGCGGGGCTCGAACCCATGAATCGGGAGATCATGACCTAAGCGAAAGTCGGACGCTTAACCGACTAAGCCACCCAGGCGCCCCCCAAGGTGTCCCTTTACATGTATTTTTTAATGAAATTTCACCTGTAAAGAAAACAATTTCTGGAGCACCTGGGTGGTTCAGTCAGTTAAGCATCCAATTTCGGCTCAGGTCATGATCTCGAGGTTTGTGGGTTTAAGCCCTATGTTGGGCTCCATGTTGACAGTGCAGAGCCTGCTTAGGATTCTCTCTCTCTCCATCTCATTTTCCCTCTCTCTCTGCCCTTCCTCCACTCATGCTTTCTCTCTCAAAAAGAAATTAATTTAAAAAATTCCTGGAGTACAATAAGTAATTTAGATTTCAAGTATAAAATTAGAGTTCTATATTTTCACTTAATAGTTCTAAGGATATTCATCTGTTCTCACTCTCCCACTTACCATGTAAACTATACATTTCTTGAGGTATGGAAATAAAGTGTGTTGTGTGTGGGGTGTGTTGTGTGTCAGAGAAAGAACGAGAGAGAGAGAGAGAGAGGCTGTTTTGTCAATGGTGAAGTTCTCTAAAAATTTCATGTATGGTTGGTTATGATAACTTTCTAATGACTGTTACAGGGTTAAGTATGCCTTGTCTCCTCATCCATGCCGGCAGATAGACAGACTCACTCATTAAGAGAGACACACAAATGAGGAGTATTCTGTTGAAGCAGCTCCTAGGTGGTAACTCTCCTCACCTTCTGCTCGGGTTTTGAGTGCAGGCATCAAGAAAGGTCATACATTGATTTCCTTGAAAGGCATTACCTGTGTGGCTAGGTTCTAATTGGATTTCATTCTATCATGAAAGAGAGCTTACAATGTTTCCTGAGGTGCTGTTGGTCTAGCAATAACAATTCCCCCTGATAAAATTGTGCCTTGCTTCCATTCTCTCAAACCCAGACCCAAAGGGATCTGGAATGTGGAAGTATTAACATTTAGATTAATTTTTCATGGCAGTTGGGTTATTGGATTTCTCTCTTGCCAACTCTCCTTAAACTGGTATAACTATCACAGTCTCCAGTGGGCCTCTTAAATAGAAAGCATTGGTGGAAAAATGTCTACTAAAAACATTGGTCAATTGAGAGTGTATCCTCAGCAGTTGGTGGTGGGGGGAAACCAACCTCACCATGCTCAGCAGCACTGAAATACCTTTGTAAAGGTGTCTGTATTTGTATTCCAGGGACCTTTAAAGATCATTCAGTCCCTCCAGGTCTCTAAGTGGAACGATTTGTTGGCCAAGTCGGAAATGTAATTGTCATGACATATATGAGACAAATTGTCCTCATTTCTGCGTAAAACCTTTCTGTGGAAATCAAATATGTATTTAATTGTTCAAATAAAAGTCTTTAGAAGAGAAGATTTGGAGAAAGTTGGGAATTCACAGTTTTGTTATTGAATTATTCCCTAATGCATACTTGAAACTCACTTATGTGTGACAAGTATGAATTTTGTTCCACATATTTCAGTATTAAAAGAAAGCACATCAATTCATTTCTCTATATCATATTGAATTCAACTCTGAGGCCCAACTTTCCAGCTGCTGGTCTTTGGGGTAACTTCCTCCTCTCTACTTCTGTGCAAGGATTGGGACAGCCTATGTATCTCTAGAGCATAACTAAACAGCATCCATGAAGTTCAGTTTGCCATAGTCATATCAAGGGCTCTCTCTCAAACTTGATGGGCCATTGGGAGAAGGGTGAATGTGTCTCTATACCAAGTGGGGAGCTGCTGATCATTTATGAATATCCCTAAGCGATGATGGAAGAGTCACTAAAATTGTAGCAAAAAAACTAGAATTGATTCTCAGCCATTTCTGATAGTATTGTTTCCCAATTTTTTTTAATGTTTATTTTTGAGAGAGAGAGACCGTGCAAATGGGGGAGGGGCAGACAGAGAGGGAGACACAGAATCCGAAGCAGCCTCCAGGCTCTGAGCTGTCAACACAAAGCCTCACACGTGGCTCGATCTCACAAACCGTGAGATCATGACCTGAGCTGAAGTCCAATGCTTAACCAACCAAACCACCCAGGCTCTTCTGTTTATCAATTTTTAAGACTCATAACTGTTGACACATAACTTTACCATGGAATGATAACCAGATGCTACAGCACAGTTACAGTTAAAGCACTGTAAGAGTTCAGAGTGTGAGAAAGTGGGTAAAGAGTGTCACTTCTTGAATGTCTTTGTTCTTCCACCAAATCAACAGGATAGGTTTTACTTGTCAAGTTAGAACCTAGCTACCTAAGCTATTCCCCTTCTCCAGTCTACACTCAACCTTCACTGGGCATTTAGCAAAAGGTCTGTCATATCAGAATGTTCAAATCACTGTAGAGGCATACAGCTCTCCAGTTACAGAGTTGTACCTACAAAAGAATACCCCAAGCCCATTTTCTTCTCACATTAGAAGAATCTTGCTTAGATTAGACATTTGGAAATAGTTCCCTAGGGAATGTTCACACCACTGGCACCAGCTCCTGATCCCTACTTGGAGATCCATGTTATTCCAGGGAACCTATCCAAACTCCTGCAAAGTCTTACCTACTGAGTGGTGTAGACAGATTTTGCTTATTACTCGTGATGGGCACAAGGGTTTTTCTCCTCCAGCCTCTGACTCAGGCAGGTCCTGTGTACTTGAACCTCAGGGGTGGGGCTGTTTTCTCCCTCCAAGGTTTCCAAGCTCAACCTTGTATCAGATGGTCTTGGGTGAGAGTAAGTTTCTTGCCATCCTTCAATGGTGGTAGTGTAGAATCCTTGACTTGGTTTCTTGGTTCTCCATTAGTGGAAGATGGTTTTGGCCTGCAACCAGGGGGGGAGAGGGGTGGGTTCCATAGTCCTTTCTAGTGGAGACAGCTCTTTCTTGTTTCCATAAGAGTCTATTTTATTTATCATATTGGAAAAAGGTATAAATGTTTAACAATATAGTTTTTTGTTTGCTTCTTCTGGTGAGAATATGCCAAAACTGTCATTTTCACACATTTCTGGACAGAGTGCTGAAAGGCCCAACCCCCGTGAAGGAGGAATTTGGTAATATGCTAGAAAATTTTAATAATCCCAATCTTAGGAGTCTTCCCCTGAAGATGCTAGAACAGATATGAAACATATGTGCAATTTTTTTTTTACAAATAGTTTATTGTCAAATTAGTTTCCACATAACACTCAGTGCTCATCCCCACAAGTGTCCTCCTCCGTGCCCTTCCCCCCTCCCCCCCGCATCCATCAGTCCTCAGTTTTTGTCAGCATTCAAGAGTCTCTCATGGTTTGCCTCTCTCCCTTTCCCCCACCATTTCCGCCCTTCTTCTCCCCCTTGGTCCTCTGTTAAGTTCCTCCTAATCCTCCTATACGTGCACACATATGATATTTGTCCTTCTCTGCCTGACTTATTTCGCTCAGCATAACACCCTCAAGGTCCATCCATGTTGCTACACATGGCCAGATTTCATTGTTTCTCATTGCCATGTAGTATTCCATGGTATAGATAAACCACATCTTCTTGATCCATTCATCTGTTGATGGACACTTAGGCTCTTTCCATGTTTTAGTTATCGTAGTATGGTTTTCCCAGTCTTTAATAGTGTTTATTACACTATGTGTCAAAAGAATAAAAGAATCATCACTGATGTTCACCATCCTGACTCTGAATCAGTGAGACTTCAGTTAAACTAAGGACGTTGTAGAACTAAAAGATCACTGATAGAAAAATTGGTCTAACCACTCATATATATGGAGGAGGAAATTGAAGGACATAAAATGAAAACAACTCACCCCAATTAGGTGGTTAATGATAGACCTAAGTGAGAACAAATATCTGCTAAATCTTATTTCAGGCTATTCTCATGACCCTGTATAGTTTCAATGAATTAAATTCTCATGGTAAATGAAGCATTTTGCTAAACAATTGACATATGATACCTTGTTTGGTCCCCAAAAGAGCCTGATAATGTTGGTGCAGGTATCATCCATATTGTGAGGAGCAAAGAATGAGGAATTGGAAGCAGAGTGTCCATATCCAACTCCAAAACTCTGACTCTTCACCCACCTCCTAAGCTCTACCCCAAACTTAGGACCCTTCCCTCAGATCCAGTGTCCTGTTTATAAAAGCAGGAATGTGTGTAAGCCCACTGGGTTGACTGTTTCAATGGTTACTGGTTCATAAATCTACAAGCCAAAGTTTCCAAACAAGTGGGGATTTAACTGAAAGTAAGATGAAAGAAAATTGACCTAAGGAGAGAGTTGCCTCAATGGTAGTAATAACCTGAAAAAAGGACTTTGGCAGGATAATATGTACTTAGCTTAATAGATACAACCTATTAATATGAAAAAATACAGTGTATTGGACCATTGAATTCTGTTGAGGAAAATTGTGCATGGAAGATTATTTCACATAAAATATTTTCAAATATTTGGGGCATCCTGAAAAGTACTAATGTCCTGCTGATGATACTTTGAATATAATGTGACTTGTTTACATTTTTGTTAGCAGTTTGTGCAAAGAAGGAGCAAGTCCTAGGGTAGTTAGGTGTGTAGGGCATAGGGTTCTTATAGTAGGGTCTGGTGGCTGTTTGTGCTTGGTTAGTAAGAGGCAGGCAGTTAAAGAGAATATGTCACCTTACTATCTATACACAGGAAACCTATCCTGAGACCTTTGAAATGAATATGGAAATAGTCTAGCCTTTACCTCCTTCTATGCATACTCCCCAGGTGGTATTGACCCTACTTAGAATGGCATTTTGTTTCCTCTGAAATAATGTTTTAAACAGTCTAGAAATTATGGGAATGGGGAGTGGGGTGAAGAAGGAAGTCGGGGGTACAGATCTGGAATTATTTACAACCTTGGTCCTTGTAGGAATTCTACTAGTTGGGTATACCAGAAGGTAGTCACAAAAGTAGGAAAAGTACCTTTTCTAAGTGAGGTTATTAATATGATATTAAAATGATAGTAAGAGCTAGTTCTTTTTGAGGGCCAGTGTGTGCATGGCTTCACTTATTCCTGATTAGTCTATGAAGTCGATACCTTGGTTATCTCCATTTTAGCATTAAGGAGACCCGGAAAATTTAAGTAATCTAAGATTACACAGCTGGTAATTTTCTTTCTAGATTCTGTTTTAGCTGCAACCCGTTTTTATGATGTATTAAAAACGTTTCCCTTTTTCATCAGAGGAAAACAGGAATCTTCAGCTAGGAGGAAAAAGAGCAATGAAGGAAAAATCATTTAGAAAGAAAAATGGGGGTTCACTATGTGAAAGAAAACAACTTAGGAAAGACTGGCAGGTTGGGGAGGTAGGAGGAGGCTGCAAAAGGACCAGTCTAGATTCTGAAATATAATGTGTATGGGAGTGGGGGGTGGTCTTTAAAGTAATATCTGGATGAGTGAGGACATATGCTGTGGTGTTTACGAACTCTGTCATTACTGGACTCACAAGAGAACGTGTATGTTCTTTAAGGATCTCCCCAAAGATTTTCTAAGTTCTCATAATGTTTGCTATATTCAAGTCACGGCAGCCTATAATATTTCTCAGTAGACTGGACTAGAGGAAAGCCCCTAGCACTAATGCTTTCTACCACAGTATTAGAAAGTACACACACATAGTGGAAGAAGAACATGGTGGTGATAACTAAGTGTTTTATGAAAAGAACAGGCCAATTTGTTCCTGAGATGATAATTAAAATGATGGTGATGCCATTAGAAGCAATAGGAATTGGACAGATTAATTTTTGTGATTTTATGTAATTAGTGTAGTGAGGAGCATGGTTGATAAGGTGGAGTTACTGGATCAAGCCCTTCATGCATAATCTGATTATACTTAGGCTGTGCAAAGGCGGCAGGCACATTGATGCAATTTATGAATGAAAAAAAATTTTGTTAGTATTTCAAAGGAATGGATTCCTAGAAGTGAAATAGCTGAGTAAAAGGGATTTTCAATGCCATTTGTTCAACACTTCCAAGCTCACCTCTCCATAAATGTCATTCGGGACTATTATCCTACCAATAGTGAAAGAAATGCTTTAAAAAAGAAACAAGGGGACCCTGGGTGGCTCAGTTGGTTAAGCATTTGATTGTTGATTTCGGCTCAGGTCATGACATTAAGGCTCATGAGACTGAGCCCTGTGTGGGGCTCTGTGCTGACAGCACCAAACCTGCTTGGGCTTCTCTCTTTCCATCTCTCTTTCTGCCCCTCCCCTGCTCTCGCTCTCTCTCTCTCAAAATAAATAAACATTAAACAATTGATTAAAAAATTGATAAAATATCTAATTTTCACTAAAAACATACTAGTTTTTTTTACTCCCAAAGTACAATGGTTTCTTCTTTAAATGTTTTTATTTTTACATAGGCAGAGCAGGACAGTGGTATCTAATTGAGTCCTAACTGCCAGTATTTTCGTATGGGAACAAGGTCTATATTAGTGAAGGGGACATAGGAGAAGCATTGCCCTGGGTAACTCAGGAAGCTAAGTAGCTGAGGATTGATGCGTTTAGTGACACACATCCCATTGTTCCTATTCCATTGCCCTTCTTCAAAATCAAAATTCTGTTTCTTAAATCCATTCTCATTCTTTTGAGGATCTCTTTAAGTGTGCTGGGTTCCTGGTTCTCCTTAGAAGGCAGCTCATTTACTTGGTTCTTTGCTAGCATTCAAGCATACTAATAAAGCTTTTGTGAAACATCAGCAGTCACAGACCATCTCTTTTGTCTCATCTTGTGATTAGCAAATTTGCTGGCAGCCTTCGTAACTGTAGTGGTATTTGTAGCTATGGACCAGGAATTAAGTTTATCAATCACTGTGTTGGATTTAGAAATTTCTATGTGAATTTATGTATGTTTCTTGAGGTGTTTCTTTCCTATTGTATAAAAGAATTTTAAAAATCCAAGATCTATTAACTTCTTCCATAGGAAAAAAATGACAAAAAGGAAAATGCTTATTGATACAGAGTTAAGGTTTTTTTTCCCCTAGTCAGCTAGAACCATCTCACCTAAGAGGTATTGAAAATCTTCTAAAAGACAGTCACTAAAGAAATATCCAGATGAGACCCTGTCTTTGCCATCAAGAAGCTAGTCTAGGAGGAAAAACAAATGTTTAAACCAATATTAGATTATGGTATGTGGATAAAAAATAGGTAGCAAAGACAAGGATATAACTACCTCTAACTTGGAGGTGGTAGAAGAAAAGACATCTTTTCAACCATATACAAAACTTGACACATGAGGGAGTTCTGCACTGCATAGTAGAGAAAAAGGAACAGATGGTCTTTGGCAAGTGTGTTCATTTTCTAATTCTGTGTGCCAAGTTACCACAAACTTGGCAGCTAACCTGCCTGATTTTAATCACAGTTTGGGTAGGTTAGAAGTGGAGACATGGATTATCTGGCTCCTTTGCCCAGAATCTCATAAGCTGGAATTCCGGGTCATCCAGCCTCTGTTCCTTCAAGCAGGGTCCTTTTCCAAGCTCATGTGGTTGCTGGCAGAATTCAGTTACATGTTATTCTAAGACTGAGGTTCTCACTTTCTTGCTGACGGTCAACCAGTGGCTCTTCTCAGCTCCCAGAGGTCCCCACAGTTCTTTGCCCTGTGGCTTTATCCATAGGCAGTTCACCTCATCACTGTTTGATTCTTCCAGGGAGCAGAAGGATCTCTATGCTTGGAATTCCTGACCCTTTTGAAAGGACCCCCACCTGATGGTCTCTCTTTTGATGAAGTTGTAGTCAACCATTTGGGACTTGAATTTCAACTGCAAGATCTCTTCAGTTTACCATGTAATATAACATAATCAGAGAAGTGATGTCTCATTACTTTTGCCATATTCTGTGATTAGAAGAAAGCTAAGTTTCTGCCCACACTCAAGGGGAGAAGATTATACAAATTATGAGTTACTGTGGGTCATCATAGAATTCTGCCTATCCATGTAGGTGGACTTGAGCAGTAACAGGATTGAGTCATCAGAGATCTTGTTCAAAATGAGAGGCATGGATGCTATACAACAGGTAATACTGAGTTATTGTTGAATTTTAATCTAAGGAGGCATGAAATTTAATAGGATAAAAGATAATTTCTTGGCTGTTTGAGGAATAGTTTGACAGTGAAGCTGGGTGGGAGACAATTAGTAATTAACTCAGGATGGCCTCAAGAGTACAGTGTCTGCAATGGCCACAGAGACTGGGAGGGTAGAAAAATACTAGAAATATTGAGAAAGGAGAATGGGACAGTAATTAATGAGCAATAGGATGGTGGCCAACACCACAATTGCATTTAGCTGTTTTTCTCAACATTAAGATTTGATTCTAAGCAGACAAGTGGGTATGAAATATAGTCTGAAGAGGCTTTTGATCTATTTTAAGACATAATAGATTTTAATGAAAAAATTTAGTTTATGTTTAATTAGATTATATTTATGCAGTATTCTATGGCCCCAAAGTAATATTTGACATGGGTAAATAAAATACATATTGTTAAGCTGTGACCATAAATCGATTTTTTTGTAACCTTTAGATCAATAAAATTTCAAGTTACATAAGAGTTGCAGGAACAGTTCAAGAGCCTCCCGTATGCTCATTATCCACATTCAGCAGTCTACGTTTTGCCCCTTTTGCTTCATTATCTCTATCTACGTGGAGATGGGTGTATTTATTTTTTAACCATTTGAGCGTAGATGGTTATGCCTATTCACCGCTAAATTCTTTAGTGTCAATTCCCTAAACGTAAAGTTTCTTTTCTTAATGTTTTATTTCTGAGTGAGAGAGAGAGACAGCATGAGCATGTTGAGGGTCAGAGACAGGGAGATACAGAATCCGAAACAGGTTCCAGGCTCTGAGCTAGCTGTTAGAAAGAGCCCAACACGGGGCTCGAACCCAGGAACCGTGAAATCATGACCTGAGCCGAAGTCGGACGCTTAACCGACTGAGCCACCCAGATGCCCTGAAACATAACGTTTCAATTTGTTAATATTTTTTGAAGGACATTTTCATCTATGTTCATAAAAGGTTAATTGGTAGTATTTTTTTCTTCAAGAACTTTGTTAGATTTTTATATTCAGGAATATTGAGTTGTAAAGAGCTCTCTTTATTCTATAAGCAAATTTCTGTACAATAGGCATCATTTTGTCCTTAATTGTTTGGTAGTATTCACTAGTTATGCAATTTGGGCTTAGAATTTTCTTTTGGAGAAAGTTTTTAATAATTTTATTTATTAGTCAAAGGGTGTTCAGATAATTTCTTTGGTATCTGTTTTATCAGTTATGATTTTTCAAGGAATTCATCCATTGCTTTTTTGTTGTTGAATTTGCTTAATTTTTTACTATGTTCCTTCATTGGCCTTTAATTTTTTAAAATTAGAAATAGAAGACACAAAAATAATGCAAAAAACATCTGCACACTGTTCACTCAGATTCCCCAAATGTTAACTTTATTAACATATTGGTTTTGTTTTCTCTCTTATATGTGTATACATATAAAATGTAATATAAATATTATATAACACAAATATAAATATTTTCCTGAACTCAGTACTGTGTACTAAGTTACAGATATGATAGCCCTTTATCCTTAAGCACATCAGATTATATTTCCTAAAAACAAGGATCTTCTTTCATTATGACAATTTCAAAATCAGGAAATGAATGTGTATACAATGCTATTATCTGATATACAGACTTCAATCAAATTTTATCAATTATTTCATCAAATATTCACTAAGAGGCAAAAAATATAAAACACTGAAACCTCAAAAGTTGTAATGCAAATCAGAGGACTCTAGATGCTGGCAAGGATGTAGAGAAATGGGCACCCTCCTACACTGTTGGTGGGAATGTAAACTGGTACAGCCCCTCTGGAAATCAGTGTGGAGGTACCTCAAAAAATCAACAGTAGAACTCCCCTATGACCCAGCACTAGCACTGCTAGGAATTTACCCAAGGGATACACGAGTGCTGATGCATAGGGGTACATGTACCTCAGTGTTCATAGTAGCACTCTCAACAATAGCCAAAACATGGAAAGAGCCTTAATGTCCATCAACTGACTAATGGATCAAGAAGATGTGGTTTATCTATATGATGGAACACTACATGGCAATGAGAAAGAATGAAATCTGGCCATGTGTAGCAACATGGATGGACCTTGAGGGTGTTATGTTGAGCGAAATAAGTCAGGCAGAGAAGGACAAATACCATATGTTTGCATGTATAGGAGGATTAGGAGAAACTTAACAGAAGATCATGGGGGAGAAGAAGGGAAAAAATAGTGGGGAAGAGGAAGGGAGGCAAACCATGAGAGACTTTTGAATGCTGAGAACAAACTGAGGGCTGATGGAGGTGGGGGGGAGGGGAAGGGGAGTGATGGGCATGGAGGAGGGCACTTGTGAGGATGAGCACTGGGTATTATATGGAAACCAACTTGACAATAAATTATTTTTAAAAAAGTTCTAATTCAAAATCACACATCTCATTTAGTTGTCAAATCTTGAATATCTCCTTTAATCTGGAATAGATCCTTAGTCTTTAGTTGTCTTTCATGCACTTCACGTTTTTGTAGAATGACTCTGTCTTCAAAACAATATTTTTCTTGTTACTAGATTTCAGTTACAAGCTTTTGTCAGAAATGTCTCAAATGATGTGTCCTTTTCAGCAAATCAAATCGATAGGCATGCAATCTACTGGAATCATTCATGGTGTTGCCAACTTTAATCACTTGGTTTTATGGGGGTCAGCAAATTTTCTCCACCAAAAAGTTACTACTTTTCAAATAGGAATAATATGTTGAGACTCGGAAAACATCCTGCTTTTTGTTAAACATTCACCTTTTAGTTTAAGCACCAATGATTCCAGCCTTAAGCTGTTACTACAAAGACAGTTACCCAATGGTGGGTTTTGGTTTCATCAATCCTGCTACATTTTACTCGGCATTGTACTGTAAGAAGAATTTTTGCATCTCCCCCATTAATTCTTATATTTATATATGTGTGTATAGTCTCTTATATTCTGTGTTTGGTAAAATTTAGTAGTATAACTTAACTGGTTTTGCTCACATTTTCTCAGATTGGGCTGGAGAAAGTCCCTTTCAGTTAGTTTCCAGGTCTTTGATGTATACTAATTTTTCTTTGAGCACTATCTACCTTTGGAAAGTTTCAGGTTCATATATTTTGCCTCCACAGCCCTGAAGTCAGTCCTGTCTCCAAGGTCTTATCGTTAACATTGGTAGCTAGAAACCATCATCTAGGCATGACCTATTCTTTGCTACTGGATGCCATTGTTTGTAAACCTCTTAAGGAGATAAATGTGTATGTATGTACATATACAGACGTAGCCACATCTATATCTAAAACTGGGTTCATATGGATACTTCCAATTCCATTGGATTCACTCTAGGGGGAAGCCCCTTCCATATTCCTAATTCTCTTCTCTGATACCGAGACACATGACTCTCATTATCCAAAATATGTTTACTTTTTTCCTCAATCCTACAATATATATAATTCGAGTATTGCTAACTATTAGTATTAATATTTAGTAATGCTAAATTACTAAATTTTGCAAATTTAGTGTTGCTAAACTGAAAAATACATCAATTGCTTAGAGTTTAACATTTATTTATTGTTCTTGTTCTTAGCTTGAGGGTATAGACTGAAAGTAATGTATTCAAAAGTTCATTAGAACAGTTCATTTATCTTCAGTGTGATTATGTTATTCATTTGAATAAAAGTATGTTCATTTATTTTTGTTTCTATTTCACTTTATTCTCAACCCCCCACCATCTTTGTTGATTTTGTTTATAAGCAGATTAAAATAATAGGAAATTAAAAGTCAGGACTGTACACAAGATTATACTAGACTGTATCACTCTTCCAACCTCTACCATCCCTTCTATGCAATTACCATCCCCCCAACACTTCCTTACTGGACCTACGCTGTAGGTAACCAATCTACCGTATTTCTGGTTTATCTTTTCTACTTTTCTTTTTGTGCAAATGAGATTTCTGTAACTTTTATTTTCCTTTCTTTCCTAAAGATAGGAAGCCTAATGTAACTTCTTTGCACTTTTTTTTTTTTAAAGTAACACTGTATTTGTACTATCCTTTCTAATAGTTACAGGTTTTGTACTGATGTTTACTCTTTTATTCCTCGGGTTGGTAATTGTGGCTTCCCTATTTTTTATGATCATTTCATGAGTTTAATCAGCCTTTTCAAAGAACTTGCTATGGGCTTTAACTTCTATTTGTTCTTACCTGTAGCATTTCCTTTCTTCTACCTGTGTTGGATTTTATATGCCTAACATTTTAGGATGGAAAAAGATTATTGACTATAAATGCATTGCCCCTTCTAACATAAGCATTTGAGGTCACACATTTCTCCCTAACCACTGCTTTAGCTACATTCACCAAATTTTGATGCCGTTTGGAAATACTTTTAAATTTTCCCATAACTTATTTCACCCATGGTTTATTTCTATGTGTGCTGTTTACTTTTTAATTGTATAGGGCTTTTATAGATATTTTACTATTACTGATTTCTAATTTAATTCCATTGTAGCCAGAATCTTGTAAAACTTGTTGAGAATTTTTTCTTTTATGGCCCAACATCTGCTTTTTTGAACATTCTATGTACACCTGAAAAGAATCAGTGGTTGAAGTTACTAAATTTAATGCTCTATTATGTTATCTAGGTCAAAGTAGTTGATTAAGAGGCTCAGTTTTTCTATGTGCTTCCTGATTTATTTTATTTAAATTATTTATTATCATCTTGGTTTGACTACTCTGTAAGTTACACAGAGAAGAATATTAAGGTTACTAATGACTATTGTGGATTTGTCTATTTTCCCCTTTAGGTCTTTAAGTATTGCTTGATGTTTTTTAAAGATCTTTTATTAGGCACATAAATTTATGATTGTTGTCTTCCTGAAAAACTACCAGTTTTATTGCTATGAAATACTCTTCATTATCTCTTGTAGTACTCCTTGCCTTAAATTCTACTTTGTCTGCTATTAATAGAGTCAGTCCGGCTTTATTATGTTTATTTGCATGGTACATCATTTTTCATTCTTCTAGTTTTAAATTATTCTTAATTTAAATGGTATCCTTTGTAGACAGCATATAGTTCTTTTTATATCCAGTCCATCATTTTTTTCACTGTTAATTGGAGTATTCAGTCCATTTTTGTTTAATTATTGATTAGGTAGATTTAAGTGTATCATTTTTGTTTCCATTAATTAAGACTAGCTGATTTATATATTTGTTTATTATGGTTTCCCTATTCTTTCCTATTTTTAGGCTAATCAAATAGTTTTAGTAGTCCATTTTATTGGCTTTTTATCTATATGTTTTAGCTGTATGTTTTTTATGGTTCCCTAGAGATTACAATATGCATTTTTAATATATCACAGTGTACTTAGAGTTAGTTCTCACATCTTTGGTCTATTTGACCATTCATCCATGGGGATGTTGACATATATATATGATACTTATGATATGTACTATGATACACATCTTTGAGACAGCACTATAAATAGTATTGAAAGTTAAGATTATTCATTTAAGCCGTCACATATCTTTTATTTATTTTTTTAAAAGTTTATTCATTTTTGAGAGAGAGAGAGGGAGAGCCCTTGCCTTTGTTCCCTTGCCTTCTAGCCTCCTTTTGTGGAGATACCAGCTATAATTCTTATGATGGGGACTACAATGTCCCTTGTATATAATTAATCTTTTTTTTCTGGCTACTTTTAGGATATTTGCTTACCTTTGGTTTTCAGAAGTTGGATTATAATATGTTTAGGTTTCGTTTTCTTTGTAACTATCCTGAATGGGATTTGATGAATTTCTTGCATCTGCAAATTTGTTTTCTTCCCCAATTTGACCAGTTTTCTCTCATTTTTTTCTGTCATGTATTTCTTTTCTATACTCTGGAACTCTCTTCCCCATACCTGCTCCCCATGTATATATGGTAAACTAAGTACATACACACACACACACACACAGAATATATATTACATATATATACATAAACTAAAATTTTATTTCTTCATAATAAAAGATGAGGCTTAGTCTTGCATCATTTGGCCCCTAATATTTTTTTTCTCCTCGCAGTTCAAATGCTTAAGTCTTTGATTAGCCAACATTCTCAGATCTACAGTTAGCTCAACACATTCAAACCTTACTTAGCACAATCTTCTTTGTTGTTTTTGTCTTTTTTCCAGAAAAATCACTACTTACTGTCATAATGTCACTTTCCCTAGGCATAACAGAGAATTCTTAGACTTGTTGTATGTGTCATTTTGTGGGATTGGTACTTGCCATCCTTCTCAGAAAAAGTCCAGTAGGTTTTAGAAATGTTCACAATATTTTCAGGCATGTTATTAGAAAGGATGCCCTTACTTTTATGTTTTATACCATTTGATGTTGTCCCATGAGCCTCTAAGGTTATGTTGTTGCTGTGTTTTTAATCTTGCTTCTCTTTAATCTTTTTAAAAAATGCTAATTTTTTATTTTGAGAGAGCAGGGGAGGGGTAGAAAGAGAGGAGAGAGAATTCCAAATAGACTCTGCAGTGTCAATGTGGAGTCTAACACAAGGTTTGAACTCCCAAACTGTGAGATCATGACCTGAGCCAAAATCAAGAATTAGATGTTTGACCAACTGAGCTACCCAGGCCCCCCCTTCCAGTTTGCTTTTTCAGACTTTTCAAGTATAATTTCATTTCAGATATTTTGCTGTTGAGGTTTAGAATTTTCATTTTATTCTTAAGTTTACATTTTTCTCCCTAGTTTCCTATCTCTTTATTGGGACATATTTTCCTTTATATTTGAAAACCTAGAGTTAATAGATCCTTTCAAGTTTTGTCTGCTAGTTCCAACTAATGTGGTTTGACGTGTTGGGGTTCAGAGCCCAAGGCCAGGAAAGAATTCTCAAGACATCTTGGGTGCAAAAAGTGGTTTTATTAAAGCCCAGGGACAGGACCCACCTGGAATTATGAGGAGTAACTGTATACTTGGGAATGGGGGAAGGTAAAGTTAAGGAGAAGTTTCCAAAGGGTTTTTCACTTGCTAAAGAAGACTCACTTGAAACTAGAGGCCTAGCTATTGTCAAGCTAAGTTTGTTTTTTCCTCGAGGAAAGCATTAACTTTAAGAGAGTAGAGACTTCCTGGAGAAATGTTTATACTCTGCCTGCATCAACTATTTGTCACTGGGCTGTATATTATAAGGAAATTTAATTTTATCTACCATTTCCTTGTGCCTTGGTTTCCCACATTATATCTTGAACATTTTAGGTTCAGGAGCTATTGACTTCTTTTTCTCTTCAGTATGAATTACATTTTCCTTTCTCTTTGAGTCTACCAGTTTTATTGTGGTAGAGACCCACCCTAAGGAATGTGGTTAAAATCTCAAGACAAAGGAAGGAAATCTGGCGATGTACCAGTGAGCAACATTCTTCAGGACTCTGTAACATAGACCACCCATTCCTACTGTATGTTATCCTATATGGGAGACAAGTGAGAATTGTACAAAGGACAGTTCCCCACCCCCACCATGCTCAGGGCTCAGCCTTTTGGGGTCTTAGCCTGTTGAGCCCATGCAGGTACGAATAAAGCTGCTTCCTGGAAAGAAAAGCTTTGTCCCGACTCTCTATGTGTGACTCACCACTACATTATACTACATGTTCCTAATGATACGTTATAGGGACTCTGATTCTGTTTTTCTCTAAAGAGTGATCATTTTTGTTGTAGTAGACAGTCCACTTAAGCACCAAACTGTCTCCCTTGCAATGGGTAGAGTTTGAGATCTTTGTTGAGTTCCCTGTAGTTTAAAGCTGTTGTTTTATACTGTAAATCTTGGCATCTCCCAAGCACTTGCCCACAGGAGAGCCAAGGATATGAGTGGTATTCATATGCAGATTTAGGGGCTTCCCTCTACCTTCCCTTCCCTAGATTTTTTTTCTCATTTTCTAGCTGCTGTGGCAGCTCTGAGCTCCATCCTCTGACTTCTCAGTTCATTATGACTATGACTTCTTGCATGAACTCTCTCCACACAGTTCCCTGAAGATTAGGGAATGCCCACAGGTGCAGGTTTAATAAAAGTGTATGTTTTCCAGGACAGTTCTCTTCTTTTATTCTCTCTAGGGACAGCTTTCCTCTAATTCCCTCCTGATTTTTTTTTTTTTTGAGTGGGAGGGAGGGGAGAGAGAATCTTAAGAGGTTCCATGCCCAGTGCAGAGTTTGACATAGGGCTTGATCCCATGACCCTGGAATTATGACCTGAGTGGAAATCAAGAGTTGGACACAACTGATTGAGCCACCCAGGTGCTCCCTTCCTGCTTTTGATTGCTCCGTAGACCTTAAAAAAACGTTTTTTTTTTTCCTGTTTTGCCAGTGTAAAAATGTAAGCTCTACTGCATTATAAGAAGTAGAACTAGAGGAAGTAGATATTTCTAGATTGCTAGAGCAGTACTGTTCAGTAAGAAAATAAACTATATACATAATAAAAATTTTCTAGTAGCTAAAGTAAAAAATAGGGAAAAGTTATAGTGATACATTTTATTTAACACATTACTAAAACATTACTGTTTCAAAAAATAATCAACATAAAGTAATTTGAAAAATATTTTCCATTAGTTTTGTTGTGTTTGGAATTTGGTGTGTACTGAACTTTACAGTTCTATTTGGATGCTATATTTTTGACTATTAAAGAGGAATATAGTATCACTGAAATCATAAAGTCATGCTTAATGGAAAAGTATCTCACATTGCTTCTGTTTCTAAATAAATAAAAATAAAGTAGTGCTAAGAATAAAATTCCTAAGTTTTAGCAGCCACATGTTAAGTGCCTAGTGGTTACACATAGCTACTGGCTACCATACTGACCAGTGTATGTAGGTCTAGCTAATAATAAAGGATTTCTGTAGTTGCACTAAGGGAAGTGGCCTAGTAAGGTAGAAGGTAGAAGTACCATTTTATAGGACTTTAAAATAATTCATATACAATTATCCCTATTTTGGAAAAATTAAAAAAAATAGACTTTGTCTTTCAATATGAACTATGAAAAGAAAAACTCTTAACTTTTTGCAAAAAGAGTGTGGTAACTGAAAAGCCAAATTGGTTTGCATAAAGCACATCCTTTATGTGCAAACTTTGTCAACAAATGACTATTTTTTCATAGAGCCCATTGTTCATTCTTCTATGAAAGTATCCTTCTGGGATTCATATTTAATAATATCCTGGCTATAAAAACCTGCTACTTTTAAAGCATTCATTTTTGTTGGCTAAGTAATTATAATAATGATGTTGATTATTTAAAAAGTAGTCTTTTGATATTATTGTCATAATTGCCTTGAGTCCCAAAGCAGAAGTATGTCTAAATTGGCTTATGTAAAATTCCAGCTGTGTAAACTAGCATAAAAATCTCATAAAGGGTGATTGACTTGGTAGAAAATACATCTACGAACTGAGTGTTCTTAGTACCCAATTAGGGAGTGGTGGTACAGTGAGAGGCTATGTTACAATTCTAAAGACTCATCAAATAGCTCATAGGTTTTACTACCATATCTAGTTGATTCCACCTGTGCTGAATTCCATTCATATCCAAATAAAATGAAGACTCTGCTTAATCACCCGCAAGTCAAAGCCCTAAAATTTCAGGATTATTATGCAGGAAACTTTGAATATGACTAAGAACAGGTCAATTTGCACCATCTGAATTTGGGCCCAGTGGTCATACATATGCAGTAAATATGGTTAAGCTACATAAAGACAGATGTAGAAAAAAGGGGGAATAATAAGAGTGGTGATGCTATCTCTATTTGGTCTACAGGTCAATGAGAGATCAGGCAGTTAAAGAAGACAGTCAGAAGGCTTCATTATTGTAGCAGCTCAGTTGACCTTGGGGCATGTGGAATCATTTATCTGAAAGTTTTTTGAGCACTTGTTATATACCATGAAAGGACTAACTTCTGGGAATACTGTCTAATAGGATAATCATAGTCCCTACCCTTAAAAAGAATTCAGTGGATAAATTGGTAGGCAAAGTGCTAAGAATTTTACAATTTGTCTCATTTGTCATTAAAAACAAAACAAAAACAATTGGGTGGCCCTTTTTAGGGGAAGAAAGTGATACCTAGAAAAGGACTTTAAGATCAACAAAAATGGCTTTGACAGGGCTTGGATTTAAACTCCAGTTCCAGCACATATTCTTAACCACCATCCCATCATCTGTATTACCCAATAGAGCGAGATCATCTCTGCCTTGGCATCTTTCAGCTCCTTGTGAACAATCTCCTGCCCCCACCCTAGGATATAATTTTGAAATTAAAGGTCCTGATATCCTTACTCATGGCTATACTGCTCATGTGAGAAGGGATAATTTCTATCTGCTCACAAAATTCTATTACTTATGTGAAGTGACTGTGTTATATACCCTGGATTCCCTACATTATTGTTGTGAATCCTATACCCTGGGCTTCAGTAGGTTTTGAACTTGTAGGAGTGATCCAGACTTCTAAGAAGTGGCCCATTTTATTTCTTTGAATTAAAATAATAGGTTTCTGAACCTGGAAAGACACTTAGATTATCTTTCCCTATCTCCTTGTCTTTTATACTTGGATACCAATTCTAAAGAGGTGGAAACTTATTCAAGATCTGAAAGTTCGTGTCAGTCATTAGACCCAAATATAGTTATCTTGATGGTCAGACACTATTTCATGTGTATCATAGAAAACTCTTGCCTTTTATTTATTTGTTTGTTTTGATACAATAAGCATTTTATTATGTTCATGAATTCATAGAGTCAAAAATTCAGACAGGGCAAAGTGAGGATACCTTTGCTCTGTGATATCTGAGGTCTAAATTGGGTTGGCACTGACTAAATCTGCTGGCATCTTGCATTACCTGGCAACTTTTAAATTTACATATTTGGCACATGGGATGGGATGTTTGAAGTATGGGCTTACCAGAATTCTTTACTGGAAGGCCTACTTGTGACTTCTCTATGAGGCTGGAGTTTCCTCAAGCATACCAGTCTCTGACCACCTGTGGGACTGAATGGCCTTATTGTCAAGTTGGTTTCCATATAACACACTATGCATCAGCAGTCCTGTATCCCTTGGGTAAATTCCTACTAGTGCTATTGCTGGGTCATAGGGGAGTTCTATTGTTAATTTTTTGAGGAACCTCCACACTGTTTTCCAGAGGGGCTGCACAGTTTGCATTCCCACCAACAGTGTAGGAGGGTGCCTGTTTCTCCACATCCTTGCCAGCATCTAGAGTCCTCTGATTTGCTCATTTTAGCCACTCTGACCAGCAAGAGGTGGTATCTCAGTGTGGTTTCGATTTGTATTTCCCTGATGAGGAGGGATGCTGAACATCGTTTCATGTGTCTGTTGGCCATCCGGATGCCCTTTTTGGAGAAGTGTCTGTTCATATCTTCTGCCCATTTCTTCACTGGATTGTTTGTTTTTCAGGTATGGAGTTTGGTGAGTTCCTTATAGATTTTGGGTACTAGCCCTTTATCTGATATGTCATTTGTAACTATCTTTTCCCATTCTGTCCGTTGTCTATTAGTTTTATGGATTGTTTCCTTTGCTGTGCAGAAGCTTTTTATCTTGATGGGGTCCCAATAGTTCATTTCTGTTCTTGATTCCCTTGCCTTTGGGGATGTGTCAAGTAAGAAATTGCTGTAGTTGAGGTCAAAGAGGTTGTTTCAAGCTTTCTCCTCTAGGGTTTTGATGGTTTCCTGTCTCACATTCAGGTCCTTTTCCATATTGAGTTTATTTTTGTGTATGGTGTGAGAATATTTTCATTCTTCTGCATGTTGCTGTCCAGTTCTCCCGGCACCATCTGTTAAGGAGGCTGTCTTTTTTCCATTGGATACTCTTTCCTGCTTTGTCAAAGATTAGTACATTTTTGTACTACATTGGCCGTACATTTTTGGGTCCAATTCTGAGTTTTCTATTCTATTCCATTGGTCTATGTGCCTGTTTTTGTGTCAATACCATACTGTCTTGATGATTACAGCTTTGTAGTAGAGGCTAAAGTCTTGGATGGTGATGCCTTCCATTTTGGTTTTCTTCTTCATTATTACTTTGGCTATTCAGGGTCTTTGTGGTTCCATACAGATTTTAGGATAGTTTGTTCTAGTTTGAGAAGAATACTGGTGCAATTTTGATTGGGATTGCATTGAATGTGTAGATTGCTTTGGGTAGTAATAACATTTTATATATTTATTTTTCCAATCCATTAGCATGGTATGTTTTTCCATTTCTTTGTGTCTTCTTCAATTTCCTTCACAAGTTTTCTATAGTTTTATTCATACAGATCTCTTAAATCTTGCCTTTTAGAATTACTTTCTCTGAAGTTTGGACCAAATAGGATTCTAAATTGGAAAACAGTCTTGGAAGAAATTCTGGGGTGTACAATTCTTCCACACAATAAAGATGCTCAAGTTTTCTGAGCATTCCTATGGATGTGTCTTGGAGGAGGGAGTGAGTGACAGTCACTCAATTATCACTGAAACATGGGTACTCAGAAAGGGAGGAATGATTTGCTTACTTTGTTAGCCAGGCTTTTTCATTAAGCCTTATACTTATACATGCTGAAAGGGAAATAAATATTTTACAATCACAGAATCACAGGATTGTTGATCATGACCAATCTTTCCTCATCTAATGGGTAAACCCTACTTTAATATGTGTATTTTCTATGTGTATTTTCTCTTTTGTTATTTACAACTCCATTAGATAAAATTAACCCCATTTTAAAAATGTGGCTTGATTCATATATTAAGAAACAACAATTGCTCAATGTCGGAGTAAGATTTAGGACTTAGCTCAGTAAGAATCCTGCACTTGTATTCCACATTCTTTCATATGGAAGTTTGCTGGCATATCTCCAGCGACACAGGACTCATTGGTATCTAGTGCATTCCTGCAGATCTTTGGATTGTTGTGATTGTGAGAAGACTTATTCTTTAATAAGGCTGAAATTTGTTCTATTGGGATTCTGCAAATTAATCACACTTTCTTTGATATAGGGTACAGTGCGATTATTTTCTCATATACGATGATTCTTAAAGAATGTGAAAAGAACTCCCTCTGATACCTCTTTTTTCTTTTCCTAAAACTATATATCCCCATGTCTTTCAAATGACCTCTTCTGGGATATCCTTTCTAGTTGCCTTGCTTTCCAGTTCCTTTCCTCTGAACTCATTTTACATTCAATGAGCCTTAGAATGAGGCCCCTGATTGACTAAAATCAGAGTCAGGTGGGATTTATTGGGTAGAGGACAAAGAGATGATGCAGTACAGTGACTTAGGTAACATGGAAGGTTTCTCTGTGGCACATAAATGTTCAGAGGTAAGTAGTCTGAGGTTAGCAACACTGCTCAGTGATCTTCAACCCAGGCCTCCAGGGTTTCAATAATCTTTCTTTCCCAGCTGGCAGTATGGGGGATAAGGAACATGCAATGATAGCAGCTCTATCTTTAAGGACATGATTAGAGGTTTTGCACTGCTTCCAAACTTGTTTGGGTGGCTACAACGAGCTGTTAGGGAGAAGAGAAATATCACTTCAACCTGGGTAACCATATTCCTGGGGAAGACTCAAGAGATTCTGTAACTAAAAGAAAAAATGAACATTGGAGGCAATAACAGATTCTGCCACCTAAAGTAAGGAAGGCGTAAATAAAAAGAAGGTAAGAGAATGTGTCTTGTTGACCAGAGCATGAATATAGGCACCAGGAAGTTTCAGTTATTTTGTTTATCTAACCTTTAGCGAGTCACAACTTACTAACTTTACCTTTAATTCTAAAAGAAAGTTAATTGCATTTTCTTTTCTATTTCATAAAGATAACTGTGCTGTAGTTATAAAAGTGATTTTACTTGTTGAATTACATGACTTTATACTGGAGTTATAGCCAACATGATTATTCCTTAAGTGATGTGTTTGGAATGAACAGATCATTAGGACCCAGAGAAGTAGAATTACAGAAGATAGAAGATTCTCAAATTCCGGAAACAACAATGAAGTTATTGAGAAACATGTTTCTATACGTTAAGTATCTTCAGCAATTTTATACAACTTTGAGGAAAGAGAAACAGTTTGGTGTTAACATTTTTATTTTATATTGTTCAGCAGATTTGATGTGATTATTTCCCCCCACCCACACCTCCAATGAGATTTTTGGAAGATACAAGCTGATTCTGATAATTTTTTTTAAATGTTTTTATTTATTTCTGAGAGAGAGAGAGACAGCATGAGCAGGGGAGGGTCAGAGATAGAGGGAGATACAGAATCCAAAGCAGGCTCCAGGCTCTGAGCTAGCTGTCAGCACAGAGCCTGATGTGGGGTTTGAACCTACGAACCGTGAGACCATGACCTGAGCTGAAGTCAGATGCTTAACTGATTGAGCGACCCAGGTGTCCCTAATTCTGATAATTCTTAAGCAGAGATATCATTTATATGGTAACTGGTTGTACCGTGGATGATTCTGAGCATTTAGAGGTTGCATAGTAAGTAAACCATAAACTGTGCTGAACCCTGGGCATTTTCATTAAGGTTTAATACTGTGACTTCTACTCACAGCCTAGAGTATGTGGCCAGAGGGGGAGAAATTGTGACTTTCACAGGAGGGATTCAGGGTCAAAAAATGTGTACCCACTTTCTATCCACCAGGGTTTTCTAGAGATGAGGATATGAGAATGCATGTAAAGGTCCCAGACTGCCCCTGCCTGGGTTCAAATTTATTACTACTTTACTTATGCTGGACCTATCTACTCTTCACCCCATGCTTCTTGGTCATTTGACTCTGATGAGGTGGTCCGTGAGGAACTACTGTTTGAGAAGATTTGGATCCCCTTTCCAAGCCTCATAATCACAGTTGGGGTCTGTTGCAGAGACTGCTAGAATCTATTGTTACTTCTTCCTTTCTAACAGACTTTGTTACTGGAGTGCCAGTATGCCCAACTCAAAGTCTACGTGTCCCGGTGTCTCTTACAGGTTGGGGGCAGTGGGGGTGTGCTCAATGGAATAAAAGTCCTTGCATAGTACCACCCTGAAAGCTTTTAAGCAGAACTAAGCATATTGAGGTGTATTCTTTTTTTTTTTTTAAAGTATTTATTTATTTTGAAAGACAGAACACATGCACATGAATGGGGGAGAGGCAGACAGAATTCCAAGAATTCTGCACTGTTAGCACAGAGTCCCATGTGGGACTCAAACCCATGAACCATGAGCTTATGACCTGAGCCAAAGTCAAGAGTTGGATACTCAACTGACTAAGCCACTCAGGTGCCCCACGTTAGGTGTACTCAAGCTTTTATCCCTTCCTCCTTTCTTCGTCCTGAAATGTGGATGCGACGGCAACATGGTGGCATCAGCTATGAACTAAGAATGAAGGGTGGGAACATCAAAAAAAAGCCTGGGTTTTTGATAACTTGTACTTCCCATACAAGCCTGAGTCTGCCTATTCCCTGATTTCTTCCATATGAGGGTCCAGTAAGACCCACAGCTAGTTTTTATACTGTGTTAGGATGAGCTGTGTAGAAACAGCCTCAGGCAGGGATTTGGAGACAAACATAAAAAGAGTGATATATGATAAGGAAAGGGGAAGCAGGAGAGTGAGAGAATGTGGTCTTGGCAAAGTCTAATCATGGTCTGATCTACAGGGACCTGGGGGATCTCTGGAACATAAGTTGTCCTGCAGAGCTGTCCCACTATGAGGCAAAAAGGCTTGCCTCTTAGATGACATAAAAGGTAGCCATCGGCTGTGGACTACTACCCCCAGAAGGGGGTATGTGCATAGTTTAATGGGTAAACTACTTTTGTCAACTGAGAAGAGCTCTCCAGAGAAGAGTGACAGAGTGAGCAATCTGCCCATGCCTCATAGTCTGGGGTCTGTGTGTGCCAGCCCAGTGAAGTAATCTAGGCAGGGCACCACTGTCTTTTAACAGCCCACCTCTTGCATTGCTCCCAGCCACGTCTCACATTATGTTTATTCTATCCAGCCAGATTCTCCAGGATTCTGGGTTCCGGATTCCTGGGGAAATTTTCAGGAGGAAGATTAGTGGAATGAACTCTAGAGCTGCTACTGAGGCTATGAATGATATTCATTATTTCCCATCTCTACCATTTCATTTTGGAGGATTCTTCCTCATCTCAGGTTTGCCTGCTAAGGCTTGCCTTAGCATGATTCAGATCTGCTTCCCTCAGAGACTCCTTGTTATCATGCCCTTTTCAGGCCATGATTTCTTTACTTTCCCATTTAGAGTTAAAGTGGGTATGGGAGTATCAAGAAGTGACCCAGCAGATAATCTGCATGTCAAACATACGCCTTTCAGCCTCCCTTCAGTGATAGCAGTCCTTCCTCATAACTGTCAGGGCTAATTGACAAGTATGAAAACTCTGTTCTGTGGCAGCTGGCGTATTGACACCGGATATTAAATAATCCGGTGCCAGCTTTAAATATAATGGGTTCTTCACTGTGTCTGCTGCCAGAAGTGGCCCCCTCTGGGAACCAGCACCCCTAGAATCACAGACCCTAAAGTTGTGGATATAGAAAGCACATGTTTTCCAAGTGGTCACTAAGGGTGATGGTGGGAAGCCCATTCCTTCTTTCACTCCCTAGTTTCTAGAATGCTCATTGCATACCTTTTTTCCCCTCCATTTTAAAGAAATACTATGATCAGAATAATGATATAAAAGTACTTTTTCGTGAGTTGAACAGAATGATGGCTTAATGTTAATTTAGCCAATGTTGTTATTCCTTATGTGATTAGTTTGGAAGAAACCTATGTAAAGTGTCTGTTGGTTTAAGAGTAGAGTGAATCCTGAAGGATGGCCCACCACCCTCATCTCTAAGTGGCACATTAGCTCTGTGTTTAATAAACCATTTCATCATTCTATTAGGAGAGCAGCTTCTGGAAGTATGTGGTAGGATTCATGGAACCCAGGGCCATAAACTGCATCACCCTCCTAATAAATACGGGGAAGAATTAATTCACCACCTACCACCTATACAAGGCTCTGCTCATCTGTTTTAGTAAAGATACTACATTTAGCACATAAGCCTCAGTTGGGGCTTCTTCTTGGTTAAATTTGCTGTTTAATCCATGCTGTTTTCCCATGGTCCATCCATTTCTTTTGATATGCTGAACCAATTAGTTATATGACATTATGATATGAACTATTATTCCTGCATCCTTTTGTCTTTGACGGTGGCCCTCATCTCTGCCATTCCACCTAGATGCAGTACTGGTTTTTATTTACCATCTTACTTAGACATGCAGAGTAGGTCTTTTGACTGCTACTTGATCGTTCCTATTGTGCTAGTTTTACCATACAGGTAAAGAAATCAATGTGAAGCTTCTACCAAATGCTGGTTATGTCCATTCTAATAATACATTTGGGATCTGAGAAAATGACCACCAGTTGTTTTGCAGACCCAGGGGAGGCCCTTTGAAAGATACATAGGCTAGAACCTCATAAAACCATACTGGCATTTTGGTTCTTTGGATATCACCATTTATTTCACCATTTATTTCCTCGTATCCTATATCCACAGCCCTTGAAAGAACTGAATAGTCTGTCTTTCCCAGTGCAATATTATCCAAGAAAATGGTTCTACATCTTTCTGTGGAAGGACTGGTGGAAATCATTTGCCATGGTGCTTCATGGTCTGTTGATCCTAGGGACCTGGCCTCTTCTTCAGTTAGTGGGTCATGGGCCTGAGAAAGCATTGGTCTGGAAACTGGGCAGGGATTATGACTTTCCACTAGGGTGCCCAATTATATTGCTCCCAGGAACACCATGTTTTATTAGCCATCTCCATGAAATCCTGAGGGTCAGGCCATGCACCACCCCTGTGGCTGCCAGTCTTAACTGGAGGCTGATTACTGTCACTATGCCCACACTGCTTTTGATGCCTCAGTGCTGTTACCTGGCCATGATAGCCTAGTATTCTACCATCTCTCATTGCTACTAGAAAGCCCAGTTCTGCCCCAGTATTTCCTAACATCAGTGTCAGCCTACAGAAGTCAATCATCAGTGAGCAATGAGAGATAAATCATTGTTAAATCTTGTTAGAGAATGTTTCCCCATACTAAGAAATCTTCCTTTCCCTAACTTTATAGTTCACCCCTGCCACCCTGATCTAGCACTAGATTCACTCCCAAGCATAATGTCTAGATACCTGTAGGATATGTAGACCAGCTTTATACCTCTATTGGCTTAGAATTCCTCTTCTCTTTTAGCACATCCACAACTTTGCCAGTTGTATCAGAATAAGATGTAACTTTAGTTTTTGGTCTGGTATCCAGAAAGTGGGTGAGAACAGATTCTGAGAAAGGCCAGAATTGTCTTATAAGGCACCTGCCCCATTTAGGATTTCTTCAAAGTCATCTAGCAAGGGAATACTTGCTCTTTCTGCAAGCCCAGAGAGTACAGGTTTAACTGGTGGTTCAAAGCATTGAAGAACATCTCTGTAAATCTCCCAATTCCAAGTGGGAATAGCTCTCCTTATCAGGGACCTAACTTTGGCATAAGAGACCTAAGATAAGAATTCTGTTTTTTCCTGAAATTCTGCCACATTTACAATCAGTCCCTGTGCCTAATCTTCAGTTTTGTCTACTCTTAAGCTACAGGGTGTAAGGATCTTTTTCTAATATGTAATATTATTAAGGCATAGTTTACTTATCATACAATTTACCCATTTTGGTTCACAACACTTACACAGTAAAATGATTTTTAAGTAAACTTATCAACTTGTAAAATCATATCATCATAAATCAGAACATTATCATCACCCCAATAAGATCCCACATGTCCACTGACTGTTAGTGGAAATGGAAGGTCTCTTTAAAATGTTCTGGGCCTGTTGTGGACTACTGTCCAGCACTTTGGAGACCAAGTGTCTTTCCATTTGAATGTACTTCTAGAACCAGAATGGGGTGTATGGAGCAGTAATGGAGTCTATGAATAGAACAAGTACAGGAATATGTTTTCCAGCAAAACAGCCTGCAAATGGGTAATGTGAGAATAATCCAGGTCATTGCTCTCCCTGGAGCAACAATTCTAGCAGTGATCCACACACACACAGTTGCTCAGCTAGTGGTTCCTAAATTGGGAGGAACATCAGCTTTGCTAAGAAAATATATCACACATGCGTAATTTTGGGCCCTGCTGCCAAAGATTGTAATTCACCAGGTCAGGGGATACAGATTTACATTCTTGGTGCAATACCTTGATGATTCTCCTAGCCTGCCAGATTTGGGAGCTGTTATTTGGGGTTTGCTTTTTTAGTCATATTTCTACATTTTTTCTAGGAATCAGAATACTTCAGAAAGTATTGGCTATGTATTGTTTTCTAATCCATGGTTCCCTGGATGGAAACAAAACCAGCACGTTGGTTATTTTATACTCTTGTGTGTATAGAGATGTATATCTTTTTTCTGAGGTGGAAAAAGTGTTGCCTTTGCTCTCAGAGAATTAGGCCTGTAACACTTAAGTGTATTCCATTAATGATCATAAACATAAGGCAAACAAGGATGACTTGTGAACATGATATGACCCAGAGGTAAAGAAGCTGACGTTCATAGCATATTGGAAATCGAGAATGGGAGTCATTAGGATTTCCGAAGAAGTTGTCACTGCTACAGAATTTACATAAATGAGTCCAGACCATCGTGTGTCGGAATCTCACAACTCTGATTAAGTAATATGATTATTAGAATGAAAGGGGTTATTTGCTCATAAAATAGATTAAGTATTAACCTCTTCTCCCTAGCTTTCTGGAGATGAGTCTGGGGTCACTGAAGGGAAATCTAACTCTTTGCAGCCCACAGCTGAGACATCAGGTGTCTCAGCAAATCCTCACATCTCTCCCTTTAAATTATTTCCAGAATTAGACTACTTTGGGCTACATTCCCATTATTTCTTATGAATTATCACAATAACCTCTAATTGGGCTCTCTCTAGCCCTTGCCACCTACTAAACATGCATGTACACATTCTGTTTGCATTACAACAGACTAATTGATTCTGTGAAAATCCCATCTCTACTGGAAATCTTCCAGTAGCTGTGCATCTCCTTCAGGGTAAAAACCTATGCCTTTATCATGACTGCAAGCCCCCACTCCCCACCCATTTCTCCATCTAGCTCATTCTTGCTGCTCTTTCCTTTGCTCATTGTGCTTTAGCCACAATGGTGAGCCCTCTGTTGGTTGAGCACACCAGGCAGGTTCCTGCCTTAGGACATTGATACCTGCTGTTTCCTCCATCTGGAGTGCTCTTCCCCAGATGTCTGCATGGCCCACTCTCTCTGTCCTTTCAGATCTTAGCACAACCATCATTATCTTAGTGAAGCCTGCCTCAACCATCCTATTTAAAACTTTAATCTTACCCAGTACACTTTTTAAACCCTCTCCATGCTCTGTTTTATATCATCAGCACCTAGCATTATCTATTTATTATGTCTTTTACTTATGTACCTAACTGTCTGTCTCATCAACCAGGGTAATAAAAACTCTGTCAGAACAGAACAGTGCCTGGTTCTAGGTGCTCAGTAATTACTGGCATTAGTGAAAAAAGATCTATTCTAGGGACATCTGGGTGGCTCAGTTAGTTGGGTGTTTGACATCAGCTCAGGTCATGATCTTGCAGTTTATGGGTTCAAGCCCCATGTTGGGCTTTGTGCTGACAGCTTAGCCTGGAGCCTGCTTCATATTCTGTGTGTGTGTGTGTGTGTGTGTGTGTCTTTCTCTCTCTACCCCTCCCAACTCATACTTTGTCTCCCTCTCTCTCTCAGAAATAAACATTTTAAAAAATCCGTTCCATAATTCATGGTTAAGTCTCATTTTAGCCTAGGAATTTCTTCATTTATGTTGTGAGTGTGATGAAGTGTAACTTTGTTCCTTGGAGCTTAAACAGGTAGAATGGATCACTGAGAAGGTAGAGAACATTGGATATTATAATCAAACCTGTTTGAGTCCAAAACCTCTGACTTCAGCAATCAGGATATGAAGGGTTCAGTGTGTTTCAAGTAATATTTGGTCCAGTTTTTGTATTTTACAAGTAAAGAAGATAGGGCTCAGAGCAAAAAAGAAACTTGCCTGAGGTCATTTGAAGTGAGTGGCGTGTGCTCAGCTGCAAAACCATGCTCTATCAGTTCTGCCTTCGTAGGTCTTTTGTTCCACAGCAAACATGTTCTGATAACTTTTGAACTGAGAAATATCATCAACAATGGTTATTCTTGAGAAGAAAAATATTTTGGATTTCAGCAAAACTTTGTTCAGTCTTTCATCCATAAATGTTTCATACTCAATGAGTGATTGTTAAAATATTTCTGTATATTAACATGCATTTTTTTTACTACATGTAAACATGATGAACTATATGCAGTTTTGACAGGGTACCTATGTTCTGGAAGCCTGAAGGGCAAAGGGTTGACATTGTATGTATTCATGTATGTAGGAAGTACTAACTGAAAATCACCAATATGTGCAAGAAATTACCCTAGGCACTGAGATTTCAGTGATAAATAACACACTTGGGGCTTTTGTAGAAGACATGGATGATAAAGAAAATGATGAGATCACAAATAATTTCAGATAATAGTATGTGCTTTGAAGAAAACAAAGTAGAGATACACAGTAGAGTTTAGATCAGAAAAAGAAATTCTAAGAAAGCTACATCTGAAAAGAGGCCTGAAGGAAAATAACCAATCAGCCACTTGATGATATGGGGATGGAGTGATATAGACTAACACCAGTAAGAACAGAGGTTTTATACTGGAATAGGCTTATGATCAAGGAAGAAAAGAAAGGACAAGTAAATTGTGGCATTGCAAATAAAAGGAAGGAAGGTTGGTAGAAGATAAGGTCAGAAAAGGAGCACTTTAATCACTGAACCTCATACTCCCAGTGAAGATTTTGGGAAACCATAGTGGGAAGTGGTTTAAATACAGGGAGTAACTGCTTTGGTTTAGATTTTGAAAATCCCACAATGGTGAATGAGTAGAGAACATCTTTCAGAGGAACAAAAGTAGAAGCAGTTAGATTATAAGGGGAACAATGAGTCAAGAGAATATGGTAGCAGGAGGAAAGGATGTTATAGTGGAGACAGGGAGATCCCGTGTGTTTGTAGGTACCACACTAACCACTGCTCAAGAAACCAGATCTCCTAAAGTGTCTGGGTACATACAGTTCTTCCTGGTATGACAAAATCAAAATGCCTGATGGGCTTGGTCAATTCCAGTGAAAGGGGGGTAGGTTGTTGTGTATCTGCTTCCAAGGCACACCTCATGAGTTACTGGTTCAAGATATTATTTAAAAAGATGCAGGGAGAATTGTTCTGTGGCCAAATAAGTGTGGGAGACAGACGTAGTAGATTCCCATTTAGAGATTCACAGTGCACACTAACTTACTGCATTCCAAGGGGTCTAGCAGTAAAGAGAGACATTTAACTTTGTTTCCCAACTTTCCTAAAACCCTTTGATGAATAGACCTGTTTCTTTCTTGCTTTTCTCCCAGAACACTCACTAGTAAGCTGCTGGACATAGTTTTGAGTAAGCCGATAGAGTGAAACAGAGAACATTGTGCTCTACTGTCATCCCTGGCTTCATTTTGTGTGCTATTGGACACACCACTTTTCCTCCTGGAACTTCACGTTCCTCATCAGCAAAATTTAAGGTCAGAATAATCATTAACTTGACTTTCTTTTATCAAGTTGTTTCGTGTAAAGTAGTTCTTCCTATAAATTCTCAAAGGGTAGTTGCTTTAGATAAGGCTGCCAACTCTGGTTAAATGATAGTTTGTCAGCACTGATTCAGTCTACCCTTATCTCCCTGAGCTGATCATAACTTGCTTTCTTTATACACTGTGAGCATTTTTTTTTTTTTATCATCTTCACTTGCAAAGAAGGCATTTAAAACTGGATCAGCACTGCTAGCCCAAGGTCTGAATCTTCTAGGAGCAGAGTTATGATACTGTGAAGGTGGGTCAGGCCAAATGGATTTAGAGTGCAGCTGTAATTCTCACTTAGATGTTACTAGGCAACTGTACAGGGTGGGATGGAACAGATATTGATACTCAGGCTGTGTCTTGTAAACCCGTTTGCTTCAAATCTCAAGGGATGTATTTCTTGGCAAAAAGAGTTGAATATTGAGAACACATTCTTTTGTTCAAAAAATTTTCTGTATTCTGTAAACAATGAAAACATAATCCAGGCTTTGCATGTTGACAGCTACATTAGCTCTGTTTACCAAAAGATCCATCCTTCCTTCTGTCCTTTCTTCATTTTTTTTCTTCCTTTCTCATTTTGAGAATGAGTCATCAGTCTATTTCTTAGGAGCCTGAACATCTTTAACTGTGCCTATGGAAACCATAAGCAAGCCTGAGGAATAGGTGGAACAAAGGAAGACTATCAAGAGTCTTGTAGAGGGAATGGGGTTAAAAAGCCAAGGAATCATGGAGTTAAGAGAGAGGAGGAGAGTGAGATATGATAAGAAATGTTGATTGTGAGGGGATGCCTGGTGGCTTAGTCAGTTATTTTATTTATTTTGGGAGAGAGAGAGCATGTGTGCACAGGCAGGGGAGGAGCAGAGAGAAGAGATAAAGAATTCCAAGCAGACTCCATAGTCAGTGCAGAACCCAAAACAGGGCTCATTCTCACAAAATGAGAGATCATAACCTGAGCAGAAATCAAGTCAGAGGCTTAACCGACTGAGCCACCCAGGTTCTCCACCAACAAGCAATTCTTGGGACACCACCTGGCTGTCCTCCAATTCAACTTAATTCTGACCCTACCCAGGGAGAGCATCAGATTCCACAGGTAGAGATTCAATCCCACAAGATGCCCCCCTCCCCCATTAAAAAAAAAAAAAAAAAACCTTCTCTGATGCCAGTTGCAAGCCCAGGGTATTACCTGTGCTTCTGACTGACCTGCTACAAATTAGAGGTCCCCATGATATTCTCCTTGGACTTCAGATGCCAATCACAAGTTGAGGCTGTTTTCTGTATGGCTAACTAAGGTTTCTAAGACCCTTTCCTCAGATGCAATTAATTTGCTATAGCTGATCATAGAACTCAAACATTTTACTTAACTAGATCACCAGTTTGTTATAGGATGTAACTCAGGAAAGGAATGTATAGGGTTGGGCATGGAGAAAGGGCACTGAGTTTCTATGCTTTCTACAAACATGCTGCACTCTCAGCACCTCCATATCTTCACCAACCCAGGAGCTCTCTGAACCCTGTCCTCTTGGGTTTTTATGGAGCACTCATTACCTAATCAGAATTGATTACATTTGCCAATGGTGATTGATTCACCTTCCATCCCTGCCCCCCTCCAGGAGGTGGGGGTGGGCACTAAAATTTCCAGTGTTCTAATCACTGGTCTAGTTTTCTAGGTAGCCAGCTCCCACCTTAGTTACCTAAAGGCTTTCCAAAAGTCATTCATTAACATAACCAATGACATCTCTGTCTTTCATATCACAGGAAATTGCAAGGTTTTAGAGCCTGTTTGCCAGGAACACAGACTTTTGTCTCGGGTAGCTCAGTGTCTGGGTTTTTCCTCAGATTCCAGTAATGAGTGTTGGGAAAGGAGGTAGGCATGGCTGGTGAAGCAGACTGAGTTTAAAAAGTGAATAGGGGAGGGAAAACCTACCAGGTATAGAAGAAACTAATGTTAGAAATACAAGGACAGGAGCAGAAGAATGGACTGATGAGGGAGCTTAATTTGGCAGGGGTTTCAGTGAGGTTGAGAGTGAATTGGGGCAGAAAAGAGGCTTTGGAGCAGGTGTGGCTATAGGAAAAATAGTGTGAAGAAGGGGAAAGAAGATTTTCAGCAACGTTTCCATGGAGTGTAGATTGGAGCTCCTTCTATGACATTATTAATGAAGCACTGGTAAAGATGGCGATCACTTGTAACTGCTTCTCATCCCTGTTTACTGCCTATGACACAGCAAGGTCTAGATGACATGCAATGAGGTTTATACGAGGGTTGGAAAGGAGCAGAAGAGCTGAGAGGGGTAAATGAGAAGATACACATATAGAAGTAAGTGCACAGTAAAGAGATGGAAATGTTTCCTGTTTCACTGAAGACTCAGAATTCTAACTAAGAAAATTTAGATTAAATTGAAATGCACTTGTTAGTTGTACAAGCGAAAATTTTTTGATACTCACATAACTTGACAAATCTGATTCCTGGCAGTTTTAAGAAAATGTTTACTACTACGGCATCTCTCTGGCTTACTGAGAGAACACCTCTTCTGTGTTGAGCAGGTTTCCTGTCTGAGCATTTGTGATTTAATGATTCAGTACCTCTAAAATGAAATGTTTAAATAGTCAAACACCAATTCTGAACTCTCATCCCAACACATCATTTTCACTAGCTTTGCCCTCTAGAGATTTATTTTCCATCAAAGTTCTTTACATTGCTTTCTGTCTTACCTCCTAGGCTGCATTCAAAGAGGCTAGATAGAATGAAATCACCATCCTGTTTCTATTTGTGCAAGTGTTCAGCAGGGCTTGAACTTTTACAGGAACCCCAGAATCCTGTGGTGATCACTATGCCAGTGACACTGACAAAGTTCAGAATGGTTTGGAAAAAGTATCGGCATACAGAATTTGCCACAAGTGTGCCCCCTGGAACACTGAGCATGGAAGATCTCGTCTGGCATAAGAGTTTCATAGTCTAACCAGTTTGCACACTCCAAGCTCTGCTGGATAAGATAAAAGACATTTGATTAAGAGGGAAGGGACCAGATATCTGGTACCGGGCATGCACTTAACATTCTGTGTTACCTATATCAGCCACTAAAACTCTAGGACTATAAAACAGAGGTCACACTTTTTGTCTTCTCTAAGGTGTAGGCTTTCTGACCTATCATTTAGTTGTGGTCTGTAGATTGAAGTCCTGATTGTATGGTCTCAGAGCTTCTATTAGAATTCTGGCTCTGCCTCCTAAAGCTGTGTGACTAGGTCATGTTACTAAACTTGCCTGAATTTTAGTTTATCCTTAGGTGTGAATAATAGTATATTTATGACCCAGATTGTTAGGCTTAGATAAGATGGTTGATATAGAAAAAGTAGTTGTCATCCTAGCACTACTTAAATAATAGGTCAATCATAATTAACAGTAATATTATAATTAGCAGTAACCATAATTATTATTAAACTTATTAAAAATATTTTTGTTTATTTTTGAGAGTGAGAGAGAGAGGCAGAGTGTGAGTTGGGGAGGGGCAGAGAGAGAGGGAAACACAGAATCTGCAGCAGACTCCATGCTCTGAGCTGTCAGCAGAGAGCCCAACGTGGGGCTCCAGCCCATGAGCCGGGAGTTCATGACCTGAGCTGAAGGCGGACACTCAACCACTTGAGCCACCCAGGCTTCCCTAAACTTATTTTTTTTGTTAAGGTAGTAATAGCAGCAGGAACAGCAGTAGTAATTGTTGTTTGAGCACCTTTTTTTTTTTTCCAGACCCTATTCTAAGAACTTACAGAATTTTTATGAGAAATAAATAGGTATCTAATTTTACCCACTCTTACAGAGGAGGATGCTGTGGTTCAGGAGATTGAATCTGCTCAGTCTTGTGGCAAGTATGTACTCCCATTATGTCCAGTGCCAGAGGATTTTTTAAAAGTAATCTTCACACCCAACATGGGATTCAAATTCACAACCCCACTATCAACAGTCGCATGCTCTAAAGAGTGAGCCAAACAGGTACCCCAGTGGCAGAGGGTTTTAACCTAATTTCTCTCCTAGGTTAAATGTTTTCTCACTTGCCCCTTGGTGCTATTAGCATCTCTGATTTCCAGCTCTGTGAGGGCTTTAAGAGGAGAAGACTTGTGGCTCTCTTCAGAGTTCTCCAGTAAGTCATTACCAGTGGAGGAAAAAGTGTAAAGACCTACAGACAGGATGAACACTAGAGGCACTAGATTTCTCCACTGATTTTTCTTTCTCAATGGCAATTATTATTTAAATATTTCATCGTAATTGAAAGGATAGTGCTGTGTATTGGATATAAAGGGATAATTTTTATACGCTGATAATTGATTTAAAAAATTAAAGTGCAGGGGCGCCTGGGTGGCTTAGTCGGTTAAGCTTCCGACTTTCGCTTAGGTCATGATCTCGCGGTTCGTGGGTTCGAGCCCCGCGTCGGGCTCTGTGCTGACTGCCAGCTCAGAGCCTGGAGCCTGTTTCAGTCTGTGACTCCCTCTCTCTCTGGCCCTCCCCTGCTCACGCTGTCTCTCTCTCTCTCTCTCTCTCTCTCCTAGAAATAAATAAAACATTAAAAAAAATAAATAAAAAATAAAAAAGTGCATAGTACTGAGTTATCAGAGGGCTAATTGCATTGTGAATCCATGAGGGGAATAGCTGAGCTGTCTGTGTTTTACGTGTAGTACATGTTTTGGAAGTGTTGAAGGAATGGGGCTTTGTAGGTATTGGAAGAAAAATGGGCAAGATTGCCATCTAGTGGACTTGGAGCCACCTCAGCTCAAAAACGTTTGGTTTTTTGGTGAAATCTACTATCTAAAATGATAAGTAACATAAACGGGCTCTTTATTTAAATATGTAATGGAGAAATGTAAACTGAGTCAGACCAGTACACAAACTGAATTCTGAGTTGGTCAATAGAAGACTAACAGGCATGTTAGAGGTTCAGATGCATAGGATATTAGTGCTAAAGAGATTCTGAGATTTCAACCTCCTCTTTTCATAGCCCAAGGAAAGGTAGTAACCTCTTAGTGTCACATGAGCGTGGTGGCTTGTATGTAGGCTTCATAAACCTGTGTCCAGTGCTCAGACTTTTATACTGCGTATAGAGCAGAGCATTGTCCTTCATAACGTAAACAAAAAATGGAAATTCATCCCAAATTGTATGAATCCTCCCAGTTAGCCATTAAGAATTCATATTTACAAAAGGAAGATGGATGTTCTAAGCAGTAAATTTTTTGAACTCTTTTGGAAATGTCTCTGCACACCATGGAAGCACTACTTAACATCATGGTAATGGAAAATACCAGTATTTCACTCAGGGTTCTAAAGCATTTCTCCATATCCGCTGCTGAGGGATTTGCTAAATACACATAACTGAAGAGTGTAAGAGTATATTCTGGGAATCAGTTAGTAGAAAAGTTTGTTGACTTTTATTCTACCCCCATTCGGCTGTTAGCCTTTGACTTTGTGCCCATGTTTTCACAAAAACAAATTGAAGGGAGAGGAAAACTTAAAAAGAGTTTTACCACATGGAAATGTCAGTTGAGATATTTCAGACGTCCACATAGGGTGATTCCTATTTTGAGTCCTGGATGCATCCTCTCCAGGCTGTGTTATCTGGAGTTTTCCTTTTGTTTCTTCATCTCTGAAGCAGAGATTGTGATAATATGCCCCTCAGCTGAGGGTCGTTGGAAGATTTAAGAGACATGAAGTGTAGTCCAGTGGTCTGCAAGGATTCTACTTTTCTTCCCCACCATCTCCGTCTTCCTCTCTCCTTCCCTGTGGAAAAGCTGAAAGAATAGTTCACTGTATATCCAAACATCCTTCTAGTTGATTCACCAGTTGTTAATATTTGAAAATTGTATCTTCCACTCCTAACTTCTTCAGTGTGCATCACCTAAAGATGACCTTTTCCAATAAAACTGCAATACCATTAACACCACTATGAAAGTAAATAATAATTCTGTAATATTATCTAATACTATTTATATTCCAGTATATTCTAATACTATTTATATTATATTGAAGTTACCTTTGGATGGCTTTTATATTGTTATTTTTTAAAATCCAGGAACCAGCCATGGTTACATTTAGTTGTTTTGTCTCTTTAGTTTTTTATCATTGAGAATGGTACCCCTAAAATGAAATGTTTTATTTTTCAGGTTGTTGACTTTTTGAAGATTTGAGGAGGCAGATTATGACCCTTAGTGATACCAACTTTGATCACTTGATTAAGATGGTAACTGCTAGGCATCTCTGCTATAAAAGATGTATTTTTCTGGTTGTATTAAATATTTGTGGGATAATACTTTGGAGCTATATGAGCCTTCTGTCCCCAAATATGTTTTGACCCAAAGGTTTTATTCATCATTAATGAACTTCATCATTAAGCTGATTTGTTAAGAGATTGGAAGTTGAAAAATAGTAATATTCCTCCTCTTTCTTTCTACAGTGATTATCTGGCAGTCTTTTACAAAGAGGAATTTATTTTTACTTTTCTCTCAGGGGCTGTTATAGACACAAAGTTTCTTTTTTGTTTTGTTTTTTTTTCTTTCTTCTTTTAATCCATAGCCATCATTTTCCTTAGAATTCAAGTTGTTGCAAAGTTGGTCAATGATAGCTTCTAGGAACTGGCTCCTTTGTTCTTAGGTGTACTTGACCATTCTCTTTCTGCCACAAGCGGTTCCAGGCTCCTCTTGCACTTTTCCTAACCCAACCCAGAATTAGGAATTCACAATTAAAGGAATGGAGAATAATACTTCAAAACAGAGACCTAAATAACAGATGGAGCAGTATACAAATGTTTATAAAGCCCTGCTATTAGTGTAAAATAAGATTTAGAGACAAACATACCCAGTTTTGTATACTTGGTTGGATGGCCCCTCTGCTTGGTTAAATCCACCTTCAACTTTATAATTTCCTCAGAAAATATCAGAAAAATCCCAAATCCCTCAGGATTAGGATGATTTCCCACTTACATACCTGCCTTTGGAGCCCTAAACTTTCCAAACACTCATCACGTGTAAATATTCAAAGTGTAGCTCGTCTGAAAAGGGAACTCTGAGAGTTCACACATATCCCTCTCCCCAAATACGTATAGCCTCTCTGGCCATCAACACCTGCCACCACAGTGGTATATTTGTTACAGTGTGTGGCACATTATTAGCATGGTCGCCTTATTATTGCCTGCTGTCCATGGTTTACACCAGGGCACACTCACAGTGCTACACATTCTGTGGGCTTTGACAAATGTATAAAGACATGTATTTACCATTCTAGTGTACAGGCTAGTTTCACTGCACTAAAAACCCTCTGTGCTCTGCCTAGTCATCCTTCCCTCTCTCCTCACCCCTGCCAACTACAACCTTTTTTCTATCTCTATAGTTTTATCTTTTTCAGATGCCCTATATTTGCAATAATATGGTATGTAGCCTTTTCAGACTGACTTCTTTCTCTTAACAATATGCATTTAGGAATGCATGTTTTCTTTGTGGCTTGATCACTTCTATCTTGTTATTGCTGAATAATACTCCCTTATGTGCTTGTCACCACAGTTTATCACCTACTGTAGGACATCTTGGTGGCTTCCATGCTTTAGCGATTAGTGACAAAGCTGCTGTAAATATCCACTTGCAAGTTTTTGTGTGCACACAAATTTTCAGCTCATTTGTGTGAAAACCAAGGAGCATGAATGCTAAGTTGTATGGTATGAGTAGGTTTAATTTTACATATATAATATATTTATATATTTATATATAATATATATTTATTAAATATATATTAAATAAATAAATATATTTATTAAATATATATATGTATATATAAACTTGGGGCATTTTTTATTGTATTAAATTCCATACACACATCCTCAGAATTGCCTCCTTTACATCATACATATGGTGCCACAGCTAATAGGTTGGGTACTATTGTTACTTCTCTATCAATGCCTTTTTATTACTTTGCAAATTTTTCCATCCATTTCTCCAAAATCAGTGTAGTGATGTGGGTGCCATCTAGTGGACATAATGAAAATGTGTTTTCCTAGAACAACAACAACCACAAAAAGATTCATTCACAATCAGTCAAAATTCCAAATGTATTGTGCCACATAAGAAAAACATTTCAAGGTTCTGGAACTTGAGAAAGTGTTTGGCAGGGCGCCTGTGTGGCTCAGTCGGTTAAGCAACCGACTTCTGCTCACGGTCATGATCTCACGGTTCCTGGGTTCCAGCCCAGGGTTGGGCTCTGTGCTGACAGCTCAGAGCCTGGAGCCTGCTTCAGATTCTGTGTCTTCCTTTCTCTCTGAACCTCCACTGCTTGCTCTGTCTCTGTCTGTCTCTCAAAATATAAATTAAAATAAACATTTTAAAAAATGTTTGGACTACAATGGAGTCCAAAATTTGGAGAGGCATAGTAGAGAATTGGCAGAATTAGGCAGCAAGTTAATATTCTGAACCTGAATTTATTCACCAAATGATTTACACCTTGGGTGAGCTGGAGGTGGTGTGGGGGGGAGGAATTAAAGGCAAATAAGTGGTCTTGACTCCAGGTCTCCTACTCTTTCTGTAGGAGAAAACCAATTAGAAACATACCAGCTAGGATGATTCAGTATTAAACTATACATTGCAGAAGGGAGAAGAAGGGATGCCCCAAGGGCAGGTGGCTCAGGGTAAATGTCACTGAAAAATTATGAATGGACACAAGTCCTGAAATATGAGGAAGATATGGATAGGCAACAGGAAACTTTATGAAAAAAGGATAAATTCAGGGCAATAGGGAAAAAAAAGCTTGAATTACAGAGGTCTATGCAGAATATCTAATTCATTTGTTCTAATTCATGGGGACTTAGGAGGCAGGGGGTAAATGAAGTAATTGAACTATCTCTAGGAGACTTCAGTAAAGAGTAACCGAGATAATAATAAAGGATAAGGCTAATACTAAAATGATGATCGGGAGAGCTAACACTTGCTAGTGTCTTCTGTGTATCGACACTGTCCTAATTACTTTAATGTATATTATCTCATTTAAACTTTGTCATAATCCTGTGAGGTAGGTATTACAATCTTCATCATTTTGAGGAAACTGAGACCTCAAAGAAATTATTTTATAGCTTTGACTTAATTACAAAGCCAGAAAGTAGAGGAGCCTGGATTCAAGCCCAGAAGTCCCATTTCAGAGCCTGTGATCTCTTGAATTACTAATTTTTTAAACAAATAGTTTATTGTCAAGTGTTCATCCCCACAAGTGCCCTCCTCTATGTCCATCTCCCCCCCACCCCCACACACACACATCAGTCCTCAGTTTGTTCTCAGTATTCAAGAGTCTCTCATGGTTTGCCTCTGTCCCTCTCCCCCACTATTTCTCCCCTTCTTCTCCCCATAGTTCTCCGTTAAGTTCCTCCTAATCCTCCTATACGTGCAAACATACGGTATTTTTCCTTCTCTGCCTAACTTATTTCGCTCAGCATAACACCCTCAAGGTCCATCCATGTTGCTACACATGGCCAGATTTCATTGTTTCTCATTGCCATGTAGTATTCCATTGTATAGATAAACCACATCTTCTTGATACATTTGTCCATTGATGGATACTTAAGCTCTTTCCATGTTTTGGCTATTGAGAGTGCTGCTATGAACATTGGGGTACATGTGCTCCTATGCACCAGCATTTCTGTATCCCTTGGGAAATTCCTAGCAGTGTGTGATCTCTATTATGCTAGCTCAAGGCAAACAATTGGGATGAACAGATTGAAGAACCTGAAGTATGGGCATATTCTCTGGTTATGTACCTTGGGCAAATCCCATTCCATTCCTGGGCATGAGCTCCTTCACCTAATTAGTGAGAATATCAAACCATATACCTCTAAGATATCTGTTGGTTCTAAAATATGTTGGTTATATTTAGGATGCTCAATGCTTTATTCTGATCATTGAATAATAATAAAATATCTAAAGTTATAGAATTCAACTACTTTAGAGTTTATGTCAAAACACAGGGGCCATGTAATATACTCCTAATTGATCACCCTTCTTTTCTGTAGTGTTGATTGTTATTTCTCCTCTCTCATTTGGGATTTTGAGTTCTTTCTTTTTTTTGTTGATACGTCTAGCTAGAGGGTTCATTAATTTCATTGATTTTTTTTTCCCCCCAAAGAACCAGCTCCTGGTTTTATTGATCTGTTCTATTGTTCTTTAGTTTCTGTATCATTGATTTCTTCTCCAATTTTATTTCCTTCCTTCTGCTGTTATAGATTTGTTTTTCTAGCCACGCTTATTTGCTGATTTAAATTGCCTATTCCATAAGGCAGGTATTAAGATTGTCATATGTGGACAACTCTATTACTGTTGTTGGCATGGGGGAAATAAAAACCTACTCAGTATTAAAATACTATTGAAGAGTCAGCTCAGTGAAAAGGGAAGCAGTGGAAGGCTAATCATCCTTGACTCTTATTCCTCACCACTTGTGTCTATCGAGTCCTAGTGATAGAACTCAGAAAGCTCTCCTGAGTCTATCTGAAGCTCTGTTGAATTTATACAAAGTTCCTTTGAATCTTTTCAGAGCACTCATTCCCACCACTTTTATCCTAACTCAGGATATCATTACTGTTACTGGGAACTGCTTTAATGGCTCCTCTAGTATGGCCTCCTTCCAACCCATTTTTCAAACTATGGGACAAGTAATCCTTCTCCTGTAATTCTGATTTCCCTCCAGTGTATCTCATGCAATTCTGATCTCCTTCTCCATGTACTTGGGATGCCTTCTCAGAATTTTCATTTTGTTCATGTGGTTTAGGAGGTATTTCCTATTTAAGACATTGCTTACCTTCCAGCCCCAGGCTACATTGTTCCCTATCTTGAATTTTTAAAGGTTGGACTTTACTATCATTGAGAAGCATCCTTTACTTTCATACTTACAGTATAAGCTGCCTTGGCATTCTGTGGTGCACTACTGTCCTACGCCTATGAGGCGTCACCTTTGTTGCCTACAGGACTGTAAGAACCATGAAGGCAAGAATCTTATCTGCCTGTTCACATTCATATTTCCCATTTGAGTACACTATCTATTAAAAGAGCAAATGCTAAATGAATGAAGGAAGGAAGGAAGGAACCAACAAACTGAAAAATCAACATTTAAATATCTAGGAGATTTACCGAAGTCCAGGGTTAGATGGGGACCAAAGATCACATCTCCTAACTGCCATGTACAGCCTGCTTGCTTTGTGTACAGTGTAAAATAGCACTCCTCATCTGCTAGTCATAGGTAAGATAAACTCCCCATTTGTAAAGGCCTCAGCTTCTGCTGTACCGAGCTCTCTGACCCAGAGACTCCCCACTGTGATACTGAGTACTGTCACCTAGATATGAGCCCCTCTTCTGCTTCCCCTGACCCTGGAGTTTCCTCACCCTCTTTCCCTCTGATTGGTGGTCCCTGTGTGTGGCCTTTGGAAGGGTCTCCTGCTTTGGGGGATTACTCTCTCCCTTCCACACACACTCCCTGCTCCTCTCCATGCAAAGTTGTCGATGTGGTATTCAAATAAAGCTTGTGTGCTACTGCCATCTCACGGCTATCTTTTTCCTAGATCAGCTGTGAAATACCTTGAACTCATTACGGTCATTATAATGATGTTCAGTTTTATCTTTAGGGTAACGGGAAGTAACTGAATGGGAAGTAGTCAGAGGGGTGACGTGATCTTACATTCTAAAGTTCTCCACAGTTGGAAAGGACCAAGAGGGGACCAACACCAGTTAGGAGACAGCTGTTTTAACCCAGGTGAGAGGAGATGGGGATGGGATTAGGGCAGCTGTAGTGAGGATGGGGACAAAGGGATGAAAGCAAGATAAATACTGCATTTAGAGTCCATACTACTTCCTGATTGCTTAGAAGTGGGAAAATGAGGAATCAAAAATATTCGAGCAACTAGATATATGTAAGGGCCAATTATAAAGATGCATGAGATGGAGAGGAACAGGTCTATGGATTGAAGAGAGAGGAAATTCAAAGCTCAAATTTGATCTATTAAATTTAAAAAACATGAGTGATTTTCCCCCCTCCCTGTTTCTGGAATCTCATAGGATCTACTTTCTATCAGCAGTATCCTAAAATGTCATCATGTAATGATGCCTTAAAATGAGTCTGTTTTTTATTTATTGTTCTGGGAATTTGATGGCTGCCCTCGATCTGTATAACATACTCTTTGAGTCTAAGACTTTAAAAAATTTTTTTAATGCTTTACTTCCCCAAATGTACTTTGTTCTTCATTTCTAGAATTTCTATGATTTGGATCTTAGAATGCATGGAATATTGCTCTGACTTTAAATCAAGCTATCTGGAGGCAACTGGGTGGCTCAAAGTGGTGTCCAGCTTTGGCTCAGGTCATGATCTCAAGGTTCATGGGTTCGAGCCCCGTGTCGGGCTCTGTGCTGACAGCCTGGAGCCTGCTTCAGATTCTGTGTCTCTCTCTTTCTCTGCCTTTCCCCTGCTCATGCTCTGTCTCTGTCTCTCAAAAATAAATAAACATTTAAAAATTAAAAAAAAAAATTAGTCTGTCTATATTTTTTATGTTTATTTGAGAGACAGCACAAGTGGGTGAGGGGCAGAGGGAGACAGAGAATCCCAAGCAGGCTACATGCTAGCAGCGTGGAATTCAATATAGGGCTCAAATTCATGAGACTGTGAGATCATGACCTGAGTGGAAACCAAGAATCAGATGCTTAACGGACTGAGCAATCCAGGTCCCTGTCTCTCTCTCTTTCTCTCTGTCTTTTTGCTCTACTTTCTAGTTTCCCTAAACTTTATTTTGTAACACTTTTGTGAGAAACTTAAGTTTCTGTTAAACTTTTTAATATGTAAGATCTCTGGTTTTTCAGAAACATACTCCTGTTTGCATCCTAGACATGTTTTATTGATGAAATATTTGCTATTAGTTTGGAAGGTATGTTGAGATATCAGTAAGATGTTTTTTAAACTTCTTGGCTTTCTGTCAGCTGCATTTTACATTTGGGGCTTGATATTTTCTTTAAAAAATTGTCAGATGTTTGGGATCCTTGATTCTCATTTAAGAGTGGGCCACTTGAAATCTAGTAGAAGCATTGAGCATGAGGTTGGTGCTGGTCAACAGTGGGCTTTACTGGAGGTAATCTGAAAGGATCCTTTCCCTGGGGTGGAAGGAGTCCCCAAATGTGAATATCTTTAGGTCTTTCCTCTTAAGCTAATCAGATTCCCCAGAAGATATTCTTCTAATGTTCTGTCTGAAAGTGGGGGCCTGATTGTTAGTTTCCTGAGAGCCAAGGAAGGGGCAGAGGGTGCTAGAGCTCAACATTCAGTAGTAACTATTTGTAATCCAAAGAAGAAGAGATATCCCGAAAAGAAAAAAGAAAAGAACCTAGTACCAAACCAACCAAAATGTGGTCCACCTATAGCTAGATCTAATTTGATTCCAGAAAGGGAAATAAAATTCACTTTGCCATAAAGATTAAAGTGTTGACTGGAAATTGCTTGTTATTGAATTGAGACAAAGTTTTGTGTCTTTTTTTTTTTTTTCCTAGGAGAGAGAAAGAGTGAGCAGGGGAGGGTCAGAGAGAGAGGGAGTCACAGACTGCAAAGTTTTGTGTCTTGAAGATTGACTTTTTACCTAAAGGTGACAAGAATAGTCTTGGAGTCTATAAGAATTTTCATTAAGGGACAGAGAAAGGTCACCCATAGAGCAGGATAAAAGGAAATTGCAGCTTTTATGGCAAATCCTCATAGTTCCCACTGACTTCAATATATATAGTCTTACATAATTACAAATCTAAAGTTAATCATCATTTTAAACCTCTTTTTTAAAATTACAAGGACCTTGGGGACCTGGGTGGGTCAGTCAGTTAAGTCAGTCAGTTAATCCAACTCTTGATCTTGGCTCAGGTCATGATCTCCTGGTTCATGAGTTCGAGCCCCGCATTGGGCTCCAGGCTGACATTGCAGAGCTTGTTTGGGATTCTCTGTCTCCCTCTCTCTGCCCCCTTTCTGTCTCTCTGTCTCTCTCAAAATAAGTAAACATTTAAACTTACAAGGACCTTATGGTATTTTCTCTCTGATCTCTTTCCTTCCAGTTTACATATAATTTTTGTATAGTATTTACATGTGTTTTTCATTTTATTGCACTTCACAGACACTGTGCTTTTTAGAAAATAAAAGTTTATGGCAACCCTATGTTGAGAAAGTCTATGGACACAATATTTTCAACACCATTTGCTCACTTCATGTCTCTGGGGCACATGTTGGTAATTCTTGGAATCTTTCAAACTTTGTTATTATACTTGTTATGGTGATATGTGATCACTGAGTACAACTCATTGAAAGCTCAGATGATAGTTAAACTTGTTTTAACAATAAAGTATTTTTAAATTACTGTCTGTACATTTTTTAAAGTTTTTTTTTATTTTTGAGAGAGAGGGCACATAAGGAACAGAGAGAGAGAGAGACAATTCCAAGCAGGCAACCATCAGCACAGAGCCTGATGTGGGGCTCGAACTCACAAACTGTCAGATCGTGACCTGAGCTGAAGTTGGATGCTTAACTGATTGAGCCACCCTGGCACCCGTATGGCCTGTACATTTTTTTTAAGACACACTATTACACACTTAATAGACTACAGTATAGTGTAAGTATAACTTTTATATGCATTGAACAATGCATATAAACATTGCAAATAAACAAAAAGTTCATTTGACTTGCTTTATTGAAGTGTTCTAGAACTGAGCCTTCAATATCTCCAAGGTATGCCTATATAATTTTTAAAGCCCCCAATTTGGTATTACTATTGGTTTTTTTTGTTTATTTTTTTTTAAATTTTTAATATTGGTTTATTTTTTAAGAAAGATAGAGCACAAGCAGGGAAGGGACAGAGAGAGAAGGAGACACAATCTGAAGCAGGCTCCAAGGTCCAGAGCTGTCAGCACAGAGCCTGTCATGGGGCCGGAACTCATGGATCATGAGGTCATGACCTGAGCCAAAGTCAGATGCTCAACTAACTGAGCCACCCAGGCACCCCTAAACATTTTTGAGAAAGAGGGGGGACACAAGATGGGGAGGGGCAGAGAAAGTAGGGGGACAGAGGATCTGAAGTAGGCCCTGTGCTGACCCCCAAGAGCCTGATATGGGGCTTGAACTCATGAACCATGAGATCGTGACCTGAGCTGAAGTTGTGTGCTTAACCAACTGAGTCACTCAGGTGCCCTGGTATTAGTATTTTCATACAATGTTTACATTTATTTTTACATTTATTAAATTCTTGGCTTTTTTTTTTTTTTTTTTTTAACTCAGAACTTCTTTCTAGGCCAGTTTTTCAATTTTACATAATCAGGAAATCCTTTAAAATTTTCTTTATTATGGTTTTGCTGGTGGCAAGTTCTTAGGAATTGTGTTTAAGAGGGTGCTTGGGTGGCTCAGTCGGTTGAGCATCTGACTTTGGCTCAGGTCATGATCTCACAGTTTGTGGGTTCGAGTCCCACATCGGGCTCTGTGCTGACAGCCAGCTCAGAGCCTGGAGCCTGCTTCAGATTCTGTGTCTCCCTCTCTCCCTGACACTCCCCTGCTCACGCTGTCTCTCTCTCTCTCAGAAATAAATAAAGCATTTTTAAAAAATTTTAAAAAGTTGTGTTTGAGTAGTTTGGGTGGTTCCCATTTTGAGGTTGACATTTACCCTTTGACTGGAATTTTTGCTGTTAAGAAGCCTGTTTTCTGTTTGTTAGTCATTGCAGAGAGTTCATCTCTTCTCTCTGGCTGACTTTAAATCCTTCTCTTTGAGTTCATGTTTTACAGTCATACTACAGTATCCTGTACAGTATGCAGTACACCCTGGTGTACGTTTCCCATTGTCTTTCCTAGTTGATATACATTAGTGTTTAATCTCCCTGTTTTTGAGATATAATTGACCTATCACATTAATTTCCATTATATAATGACTCAATAATTGTATATACTGCAAAATGATGACCACAATAACTCTTCTTAACATTTGTCACCACACATAGAATTTTTTTTCCTTATAATGAAGACTTTTAAAATCTCTCTTAGCAACTTTCAAATATACAATACAGTGTCAATAGCTACAGTCACCATGACATCCCATGACTTTTTCATTTTATAACTGGATATTTATACCTTTGATCCCCTTCACCCATTTGGCACATCCCCTGTACCTCCTGCCTCTGGCAACCAACAGTCTGTTTTCTGGATCTGTGGGTGCAGTTTTATCTTAAATTCTGCATTTAAGAGATAGTAGAGGATTTGTCTTTCTCTGTCTGATTTATTTCACGTAGCATAATGCCCTCAAGGTCCATACTTATTGCAAATGGCAAGATTTCCTTCCTTTTTTATGGCTGCATAATATTTCTCTCTCTCTCTCTGTCCCTGTCTGTGTGTGTGTGTGTATGTGCATGCGCGCGTGCATATGTGTGTGTGTGTGTGTGTGTGTGTTTGCACGTGCATGCCACCTTTTCTTTACCCGTTTTTTCATTGAGAGACACTTCAGTTGCTTTTATTTCTTGGCTATTATAGTAATGTTGCAATGACTGTGGGAGAGTGTACATCTTTTTGAGTTAACGTTTTCATTTCCTTTGAATAAATACCCAGAAATGGAATTGCTGAATCATAAAGTAGTTCTATTGTTAACTTGGTGAGGAACCTCCATACTGCTTTCCATAGTGGCTGCACAAATTTACATTCCCAAGGAGAGATCACCTTCTCTCCACACCCTCACCAACACTTACTCTCTTTTGTCTTTTTATAATAGCCACGCCAACAGGTGTGAGATGATCTCTCACTGTGGTTTTGATCTGCGTTTTCCTGATGATTAGTGACGTTGAACACCTTTCTGAGTGTCTGTTGGCCATCTGTGTGTCTTCTTTCGATGGTGCCTAATCTTTCTGTTTGCCTTGTGGTAGCACTGCTTTTAACTGTGCCTGGTATTCATGAAATTTCTGCTTACCGTTCCAGAGAACAAATCTCTAATTCTCTGCTATAAAGGGAGGAGGGGATGAATACTTGCTTGAATTTGTGGAATCAAAAGGGGGATCTAGGGGCACCTGGGGGCTCAGTAGGTTAAGCATCTGCCTCTTGATTTTGGCTCAGGTCATGATCTCACAGTTTGTGAGACAGAGCCTTGCCTCGGGCTCTGCACTCACAGCATGGAGCCTGCTTGGGAGGCTCTCTCTCTTATCTCTCTCTCTCTGCCCCTCTCATTAAAGATAAAAATGATAAAAAGGGATCTAACTACCAAAGTAAACAAACATTGGGGCTTGAGTCTTGCCTGAGAAAGGGAAAGAGGTATAGGTCTAACTGAAGTGCCCTCTGTTAACAGTTTACAAAGGCATGGGTCCTCGGGCATCAATACAGAACCCATGGTAGACATGGAAGTATGAAATCTATTTAAAAAGGATGCTGCCCGACAGGATAGTCTGGTGGGACTAGGAAACCCGGCATTAAAAGTCTATGGGATATATTCCTCATAGCGGAAGCTGAAACTAGGGCTTGGGAGCAGCACTCCTTCCCGAGAGGAGCCACGGCTGGAAGGGCCAGCACAGGGAACCATGGGCAACCCCAGGAAGCATCCTCCCTGCCCTCAATTGTGTTTTTGTTCTCATTTCTCCTCTCTGTTGTTGTGGCTTGATTCCCTCCATCAAATATATTGTAAACCTCATTTTAGTGAGGCTTTTGGAGGAAAAAATGAAATGTCTAGACATTCACAAAGGTTCTTAAATGTTTTTTCTTAATATTCTAATTGTATTTTATGTAGTATTTGGATTTGTCTTAATATTTAATGGGCATTATGGTACATGATAATAACCAAACATCTGTGACCCTACTACCTTCCAATTTAACAAATGGAATGATATACATTGTGCCTGTATGTCTATGTGGTATCCCTTGGCATCCCCTTCCCACTCTATTCAGAGAAACTCCCTTCTAAATTTGGGATTCCTTGCTCATTTTTATTTTATCTCTTAGCTTTGAAAAGTAAGTGTATTAAGATTTATCTTTTCTTGCTATTGATAACTCTAATATTTGAAGCCCCCTGGGGTCTATATCTGCTGACTCTTATTTGTGGTTTCCCATTTCCTCCTTTCTTTATTTCTTTGTGTTTTTGTTTGATATTTTTCAGTTGTCTCATTTAGGGTTGAACTTGATCACAAAACAGAGGACCGGAGTTAGGCATGTTTTGCACCATACCGTGCATGTGTTTGATTTTGCTGGACTTCAGGGATGCTGCTAAGCAGAGATTCCTTTATTTTACTGGCTTATGTTGGGTGTTACATGGTTTTAACTACAGACTCAGGTGAGAGCAGGCTTATATTTAAAATTCTCAAAGGATACTATATGTAGAGATATTTGCAGCCAGTATTTCTGGAAAATTCTCTTTGCTGGTGGTAGACTTTCCAGCATGTAGTCCATCTTTGAGTTTTCTGATCTGACGTAGGAGTTCAAGTTCAGCTCCAGAACTTTACAAGGGCCTAAGAGTTTCCCATTTCCCTTTTTCTACTGAATACACACATTAAAGAAAACAAAACAGCCTTATTGCTGATATAGAAAAAGTTATAGTGGTCTAGATAGAGCATCAAACAAGTAACACCATTTCCTTAAGCCAAAGCCTAACCCAGAGCAAGGCCCTAACTCTCTTCAATTCTGTGAAGGTTGAGAAGTGAGGAAGCTGTAGAAGTGTCTGAAGCTAGGAGAGGCTGGTTCATGTGGTTTAAGGAAAGAGGCTATCTCCATAACATTTAAGTGCAAGGTGAGGGGTGCCTGTGTGGCTCCATTGGTTAAGTGTCTGATTCTTGATTTTGGCTCAGGTCATGATCTCACAGTTCATGAGATTGCTTCTTGGGATTCTCTCTCTCCCCCTATCTCTCTGTCCTTTCCCTGCGCACTCTTTCTTGCAGACATGCACTCTTGCTCTCTCTCTCTCTCTCTCTCTCTCAAGTTAATACTTAAAAGTGCAAGGTGAAGCAGCAAATGCTGATGTAGAAGCTCAGCAAGTTATCCAGAGGATGTAGCTAAAATAAAGAAAGTGGTTACACTAAGAAACACGTTTTCAATGTAGGTGAAACAGCCTAGTATTGGACAAATGTGCCATCTAGGACTTTCATAGCTAGAGAGGAGAAATCAGTGCCTGGCCTTGGAATTTCAAAGGATGGGCTGAATCTCTTGTTAGGGGCTAATGCAGCCAAGGATTTGAAGTTGAAGTTGAAGGCAATGCCCATTTACCATTCTGAAAACCCTAGAACCTTTAGAATTCTGCTAAATCTATTCTCCCTGTGCTCTGTAAATGAAACAACAGAGTTTTGGATAACAGCACATCTATTTATAACATGGTTTACTGACTATTTTGAGCCCCCTGTTGAGACCTGCTCAGAAAAAATATTATTTAAAAATATGATTGGTTACTGAAAATGCACATGGTCACCCCAGAGTTCTGATGGAGATGTACAACAAAATTAATGTTGTGTTCATAGTCTGCTCACACAACATCCATTCTGTAGCCTATAGATTCAGGAGTCATTTTGACTTTCAAGTCTTATTATTAAAGAAATACATTTCCTGAGGCTGTAGCTGCTGTGCATAGTGATTCCTTTGGTGGATCTGGGCAAAGTCGATTCAACATTCTTAATACATGGGAAGAGGTAAAAATATCAACATCAAGTAGGGGTTTGGAACTCCTTGCTTGGTTGATTCTAACCCTCATGGATGACTTTGAGAGGTTCAAGACTTCAGTGGAGAAATGTGGTGGAGACGTGATTGAAATAGCAGGAGAACTAGAAGTGGAACATGAGGGTGGGACTGAATTGCTGCAATCTCGTGATAAAATTTAATGGGTGAGTAGTTGCTTCTTGAGATTGAGCAAAAAAAGTTCTTTTTTGAGATAGAATCTAGTCCTGGGGAAGATGCTGTGAAGATTCTTGAAATGACAAGAAAGGATTTGGAACGTTACATAAGCAGAGTTGATAAAGCGGTGGTATGGATTGATTCCAGTTGTGAAAGAATTTCTCCTGTGGTTAAAATGCTATCAAACAGCATCACAGGCTACAGAGAAATCATTCATGAAAGGATGATTTGATTGATGGGGGAAGCTTCATTGTTGTCTTACTTTAAGGAATTGGCACAGCCACCCCAACTTTAAAGCAACTGCTATGCCGATCAGTCAGCAGCCGTCCACATCTAGGCCAGACCCTCCACCCTCAGAAAGATTGACTTGCTGCAACCTTAAATGATGATAAGTATATCCTAACAATAAAATTTTTTTCATTAAGGTATACATGTTGTTTTTTAGACATAATGCTATTGCACACTTGATTGACTACAGTAAAATATAAACATAACTTTTATATGCATGAGTAACCAAAAAATTAATTTGACTCACTTTATTGTGATCCTCACTTTATCACTGAAGTATCCCATTCAAGTTTTTACTTCTTTTGTAATACAAATGCTGCTAGGAGAAAGACTTGCATTTTTTTGGTTGTGCAATCACTACTGTTGCTGTTCTTCCTGTTTGGCTTTTGCCTTTTATTATTCCTAGTTTTACTGCAGAGATTAGAAAACAAAGTCCGTATTCTTCATGCTTTATAGTTTTTTAAAGTTTTTCTTTGTGCGTTATGAGGCAGTCAGTTTTTTAAAGTTATATTGAAAGGAGTGTGTTCACTCTTTGTAGTATACTTAGTTTATTGTTAAGGTCCCCTAAGTAATTATAATAATTATTTTTCCCCTACCAGAAGTGTCAGCTTTCATAAGAAAGTAAGTTACTTTCTGCTGATTTTTGTAAATTTCCCCTTCATTGTCTTCCAGTGTTACTTTTGATGTGTCCATTCTTTCAGTGTGCTAAAAGGTTGAGAGCAACCTATCTTTTGCAGATTGTAATCTTTATCCACACTTTAATGATATAAATAGCATATTGACCACTTTAATCTCAAATGTTCTTTTTTTTTTTTAATATTTTTTTTAAATTATTTATTTCTAGGAGAGAGAGAGAGAGAGAGACAGCGTGAGCAGGGAGGGTCAGAGAGAGAGGGAGACACAGACTGAAACAGGCTCCAGGCTCTGGGCTGGCAGTCAGCACAGAGCCCGACGGGGGGCTCGAACCCACGAACCGTGAGATCATGACCTAAACGAAAGTCGGATGCTTAACCGACTAAGCCACCCAGGCGCCCCATCAAATGTTTGTTATATTCTGGTTTACCTTTTAATTTCAGACTTTAAATGTTTCAGTTTATAATGATCAGAATATTTTTATCCATATTTCCATCATGTAGGTGTCTATATTGAAGCAGTCTATAGTTTTACAAATTTTGGGATTGTGTAGAAACAGAATGATATTCATTCAACAAATAGTAAGCACCTTCTCTATGCCAGGTACTTGAGAGACTGAATATACAAGTGGACAATAGCCAGACCAGATAAATATAGAATTCTGACTCAGAACCTATGGCAGAAAACAATCCTTTTGTTTACATTAACCATCCAGGAAGCCAGCTTTCTATAAGTCCGGCTTGGAGGAAGTCAGTTTTCTGTAACGTTAGTCCAAAATGGTCAGGACTTGATTAATAACTGACAGTTTCTCTAATATTTGTCTCCTCTCCAACTTAGAACCAACTAGAGAAAGCTCAGTACGCTCCCCTGACCAGTCACATACATGCCATGCTTCTAGTAAGCCCATCTTTAGCTTCCCTTTGACAATAGCCTGAAGTCTTCCCTTTTTCAGCTATAAAGCTTTCCCACTGCTCTGCCTGTCTTCGTCTCCATGAAAATGCAAGCACTGGTGACTGACTCCCTTGCTAGAGCAAGCTCACAATAAATTTACTTGCTCTCATTTGGTTGGTCTTCATTTATTTCCATTTACTGTTGTACCATCAGTACTAGATCAAAGCAAAAGTGAAAACAAAACACTGTCTTCATGGAAATAGTTGTAGCGGGGCAGTGATGGGAGGGCACGGTAAAACATGATAAATAAGCTACATAGAATACGCGAAGGTTATAGTACTTATACAAAAAAAGCAGGGGAAGAGGCATTAGGGGGCGGAGGGGAGGGGTTTGCAATTTTGAACAGAGTTCTCAGAAAGGTTCTGCTGAGAGGGTGATCTTGGAACAAAGACTAGAAGAAATGGAAGAAGTAAATGATATTGATGTAATACCAGAGGAGAAAGCCTTCCAGGCAGAAGGAACCTCAGAGTAAAGGCTCTGAGGCAGGAGTATGCAGGGCAGAAAAGAAAAAGTTGAACAAAGGGAGGGAGGGGAAAAGGAGGAGATAGGTCAGAGGCCTGGGTGGGGAGCAGATCATGGAAAGCTTTGCTGGTCATCTGGAGGACCTTGGCTTCTACACCAAGTGAGCTGAGAAGCCTCCGAGTGGAGGAGTGAAGGGACTGACTTAGGTTTTAAAGAGACATTTTGGCTCTCATGTTGAGATTAAATAGAGTGACCATATGACCCGGCTTGTGCAAGACAGTTTTAGTTTATGCCTATTGTTGTGGTGACTTTCCCATTCAAAATGCCTCGATTTAGAGAACGACAAATACCATATGATTTCACTCATATGTGGAATTTAAGAAACAAAGCAGATGAACATATGGAAAGGGTAGGGGAGAGAAGAAAGTAGAAACAAACCACAAAAGACTCAACTTTAGAGAACAAACTGAGGGTTTATGGAGGAAGGTGGGTGGGGGATGGGCTAGATGGGTGATGGGTACTAAGAAGGGCACTGGTTGAGATGAGCACTGGGTGTCACTGAATTCTATTCCTGAAACAATATTGTATGTTAACTAAAATTTAAATTAAAAATAAAAACCAACCAAAACCCCCCTGATTCATGGGGCCCCTGGGTGGCTTATTTGGTTAAGCGTCCGACTTTCGCTTAGGTCATGATCTCGCTGTTGGTGGATTCGAGCCCCGCGTCGGGCTCTGTGCTGACTGCCAGCTCAGAGCCTGGAGCCTGTTTCAGTCTGTGACTCCCTCTCTCTCTGACTCTCCCCTGCTCATGCTGTCTCTCTGTCTCTCCTAGAAATAAAAACAAAACAAAACAAAACAAAACAAAACAAAATGCCCCTGATTCAGATGACAGAACACAGCATCACCCTCAGAGCAGACTACTGGGTGGGAAGGATGAAAGTAAAGACAGTAAAAAGCTGTCAGTGGAGCCAATTGATTGCAAAATAGTCAGATGCAGCAAATGCCAGAGAGAGGGGTAGGCATTGGGGGAGGAAGTCAAAGATAACTCCGCTGTTGTTTTCCCACGTAACTAGGAAATGCAGTTTTTATTAACTCAGGTGGAGAAACTGGGACCTAGATTTTAGAAGAAGATGGGAGTGTAGTTTGTGAAATTGTTCTTTTGAGTGGTCTGTTAGATAATCGCGTGGAGATAGGGGGTTGACACTTGAATGAGTTTGGAGTTGAAGGGAAAGGGGCAGAGTAAGTATACATATACTTACTTACTTATGTATACTTTACCAAGTAAATATAAATGTATATTTCCATGGGATGGAGACAATGTTCTACAAATATGTGGTTCCCTGTCCAAACTATACAGCATAGTTCTGTCAACTGCTTGCATATAAACTGAGAAGTCAGTTGATATATGTTACCTTCCTTTCAGCCACCATGTCTCCTGTATTTTTGTGTGTGTGGGGGGGGTGTTTGTTTGTTTTGCTGTTGGTACTTATTTTGTTTTATTTATTTTTTTATTACATGAGGGACAATAGGGGGGAAGAGGATTTATTTGCCTTTCTGAGCCTTGTTTTTCCTCAGATAGAACTCCAGCCTTCTGCCCTATGGCATATAGTCATGTGCTCGGCCACACTGGCCTGATCTTGAAGCCATGTATGCAAGAAGCTTGCCTGGCTGGAACTGCTCCTTCAGAAGATGCTGATCTTGGCATTCTTTTTCTTGTCATCCTGTTTCTTTGAATTGTGTTTAATTGTTTTTGTATTTAAAATCTCTTCGTTTTCAGGAGTCAGTATGACCCCTTTCTTGGAGCCCAAGAGCAGTGCATTGTGGGAACTGTACCACCATTGAGACAGTGTGCAGTTGATGAGAATGATTCCATTCTTCACTAGGGTCTTGGTGGGACCAGTTGGGTATTAGATGCATTGCAGACAACATCAGTAATCCTTGTTCTGTGTGTACAACACTTGGAGCGCAGGGTAAGTTCCCCACATCCAGCCTCCAGGCATGCTACTTCTTGCTGCCTTGTCTGAACACAGACTGTGTTCATGCAATGGAGGCCAATTCATTGTTGGCCACGAGGCGTCCCAGCTCATGCTCCCTCTTATAGGGTGGCTGGCACTTGTATTAATTGTCCTGAGAGATGCCCATTGCTTGGTGCTGTCTGGGAAGGAGCTGCTTTTAATTTTGACGTATAATAACTCCAAATAGACCTATCACAATATTTATTAAACTTTCCCAGAAAACAGGGAACTCATTGGACCTTCAGATAAACAACTGCTTTGTTTCTGGATTATTTTCTTCCAAAAATAATTTTTAATTTTTTTTCTATTGCAATTATATTTTTTTCTTTTAAGGGAGAGCAATTATTAACGGCCTTCCCGGTATTTTTTGTGCTTCTTTAACCATTTGCATCTTAGTCATTTTTTAAAAACCTAAGCATTATATGATTTTCCCCCCCTCAAGCCTATCCTTCTGCCACTGACCTATTGTGCTCTGGCTAACTCCTAGTCCTTTTATAGAGTTCATATAATGCTAGTAGTCCTTTGCTCCACTAGTTTTCTTTTCTTTGTATGTTACAGATTTATTTCCTATTTCAGAGCATTCATGTTTTGTTTAATTTCCTTGACAGGGAAAAGCAGAAGTAATAGACTATTTTCTTCACTATCTCTTGTATTTTGAGTCTCTCCCATTCTTTCAGAAGTTTTATGTTGGCTTGTTGCCTTTGCTTATTCATATTTCAAAATGGACAATTTCTATTCAAATCCAAGACAGTAAATATGGTTTATTGAATGAACTGAATGGGGTAAGCCTTGACGAATGATTTATTCTTTCTCACTGTTGCTGTCACTCTATGTGATATCAAGCCTCTTTTCTATAGCCCTGATAGTACTTGGGGTTTCATAGCTTTTGCTGTCACCTTCAATAATAATAAACAGTCTCATTTTCCAGGCACAAAAAATTTTCTGTTGAGTCATATCACAGCGTCAATAACCTTTCCAGTTTTAGACTTTTCACCCCCTTCCCCCCCACCCCCCAGCCCAGGATTGAGCCTGGTTTGGTCTTGGATGCCTCCAGTGGAGAAGTTGGGATATAGCAGGTTAGCTTTGCCCCTGAATTTGCCTTTTACACTTCATCCTCTACCTAACCACAGATAGGGCAGTCAGAAAAGGGACACGACTGTAAAGTCAGGGCAGGCAAGGCTTGTAGTCCAATACTGATGTCCTCAGCTATGGTGGATGAGCCTATGTGTCTGCTCTGTGTCTGCTATGTGTCCCCACTTCTTTCCCGATGGCATCCAGGGCCCCGAAGGTACAGTTTGTGACTATTTGATGCTGATACCTTCTCAGCATCATGTCCGGTAGTATGAGGCAATATATATACAAAAATATTTAGCGTGACGTGCATTATCTATTATTACTCATCTTGAAAATATGAGTGGTACCATTGTTACCACTTTTTATGAGAGTACTTTTAACTTCTAAATTTTGGTTCATTTTGTTTAAGTATTAGTGTAAAAGAGGTGGTATTTAAATGGGAGATCATAACTACCAACTTGGCACCTAAAATGCAGGCGAAATAAAGGTGTCTGGGTGGCTCAGTTGGTTAAGCAACTGACTTCAGCCCGGTCCATGATCTCACAGTTTGTGAGTTCAAGCCCGACGTTGGGCTCTGTGCTGATGGCTCGGAGCCTGGAGCCTGCTTCAGATCCTGTGTCTTCCTCTCTGCCCCTGCTCTGCTCATGCTCACGCTCTCTGTCTCCCTCCCTCTCTCTCTTAAAAATAAACATTAAAAAATAAATAAATAGAAAAAAAATTAAGGAAATTTTACATATTATAGATGATGCTCTTTTATAGAAAGAGAAGTATAACTTGAGTTTAATCCCAGTATTAAAAAATATATATCTAGTACCTGAGGCTCAAAGGGGAATGGGGCTTGCCAATTCACTAGAAGCTAACAGCAAGGACTGGAATGGGAAACTTCAACTTTTATCTTTATTTATTTATTTTAATGTTTTATTTATTTCTAGGAGAGAGAGAGAGAGACAGCGTGAGCAGGGGAGGGTCAGAGAGAGAGGGAGTCACAGACTGAAACAGGCCCAGGCTCTGAGCTGGCAGTCAGCACAGAGCCCGACGCGGGGCTCGAAACCCACGAACCGCGAGATCATGACCCAAGCGAAAGTCGGACGCTTAACCGACTAAGCCACCCAGGCGCCCCTTCAACTTCTATCTTTAAACGTGGGCCTTTGTACCAGTTGTCTTTCCTGCTTAGGGGAGTCGTTTCACATCTTTATGACTTACTGAATATAAAGGATTTCTGTTCAGATAAAAATTAAAAGAAAAAAGAAGGATTTCTCCTTATCTGATCTCACTTGATTCTTCCTGTCGTCTTTACAGGTAGCCCAATTGTGACATAGGCTTTGATGTACAAGGCACCTTTCGCTTAAGGAATGAGCTTTGCCTATAACCAGTGGCAGATATTTGTGAACCTTTTAAAAAAGAGCCACCAGATGTCACTCTAGACTAGCTTATGTCAAATACCGTATTCATTGTTCTCACATTTGCTTAACGGGAAAAATGGGATCAAATAAATGCCATGCATCTTAATGTTTCAAGTCATAAGGAATTGTCTATGGCTATCTTCAGATAGACAGCCAACCATGAGAACCAATCCTTCAGTGCAGAGGAGGCTGTGGATTCCTTTCTCCTGGAATTATCATTTAGTGGTGTAGGCAGAATTGGACATGCAAGAAATAAGGACCTGTTACCCTGACCCCTCTGCATGTAAATGGAGTTGAGCCAGACAGCAGAAAACAGAGTGAGTGGAAGGAAAAACTGACAACATTGTTGGGGAGAAAGTTGCAAGTTTTGAAGGATATCTTAGATTAAGATCAGTAGAGTACAGGACCTGGGAGGGCAGCTTGGTGAATTGGGAAGTGGTGGGAAGGAAGGAAAGATTGAAAGCAAGGCACTGTGACTGAGCCAGGCTTCTCGGCCTGTTTAGAGGACTGTGGAAACAGTCAGCCATTGTGGAAGGGGTAAGCGGGAGAGGAGTGAGATGCAAGGCTAGCAGTTTCTCCTGGTGTTCAGGAGCACAGGCTCTAGAGCTAGGCTGCCTGGATCCAAATCCTAGCTCTGGCACAGACTAGTTATTGGCATATGCTTTAGGACATGCTATTTACCCTTGCGTGGCCTCCATTTCCTTATTTATAAAGTGAGAAGATAATACCTCACTCATAGGGTCATGGAAAGATTAAATGACAGTATTTTTCAAGTATTTAGAAGAGTACCCAGCACTTAATAGGTGTTCCATAATGTATACGTTGAATTAACAAGGTTCTGCATAGTACTAGGCCTAAGAATGAATATGAGGTTAGTGATTAAACACAGGCTTGTGGTGTGCCCAGTTTAGTGCCTGTTCACTGAGCACTGTATACCAGACACTGGTAGGGGCTCTGCATAAAACTTAAAACTGTAATAGTGTTCACGATAACTTCGATGTATTGAGCTGTAACTAGGTGCTAACAACTAAATTGAGTAGTCTAATTGAATTACTTTATTTAATCTTCCCTAAAACTTATGAGGTAGGTATTATTATCCTTATTTTATAGATTAGGGAAACAGGACTAAGAAGGAGTAATTTGTTCAAGGTCACAGAAACCGTAAATGGCAAATCTGGGATTTAAACTCCAGAGCCTGATCATTTTAACCACCACATTTTATGCACTTTGAATACCTAAGAGGCATAGAAGGATGTTATAAAATCATATTATTTTAGAGCCAAGATGGACTTAATTGATAATGTAGTTCAGCTCTCCCAACCCATGGGTGAAGAAACTGAGTCCCCTAGATATTACAGGATTTGTTTAAGATCATTCAGTAGAGGATTGACAGTATAAGAATTTACATTTTCCGTTCCCAGTCCAGTTCTGATCAAAAGAGGTTTTGTAAGCACACAGCCGAAGACTCAGTTCCAGCACATTGTTATTTTTATTTTTATTCAAAGAGACTGTGTTATACAACGTCTCTCATTCTGCAGGGCAACAAGTGAATATACTGTGTTTTCTCTTTGCTAGATGGCTATCTAACAACAATCTGAAATATTTTTTTCTGTTACAGATGTAGATTAAAATGTCCCTAGAGTCCATTCACTGTTCTGGTCTCCTTGCACACAATATGCTGGTTCTTGTTTGAGCACTCCTTTTTGTATGATAATCCGTTTTGTCATGTGTCTCCCCAGTTACAAGACCTTCTTCCAAAGGCAGAACCGAGGGAATGTCCAGGGCTGTCATCTTTCCACAATTTCTTTCAACTCCACCAAATTTTGCCCTTCAACAAATTAGTCCATCTAGCAATGATTTTGTGATGCACTCAAAATCAAAGTAAGTCACTTCACTTTTCCCATTCATCCTGTCATGCTAATTAGCTCTAATTTCTAATGTACAGAAATTCTGTAGCTGCCATGGATAGCCCTCAAGGCCTGTGAAGACAGGATGTTCTAGTTCATGTCTGTCCTCTACCAAAGTGCCTGTTGTGGAGGAGACTCTCTGTTCCCTCCACAAGAAGCAATCCATTACTACATGAAGGGAGAAAAATACTGAGCTAAGACTGTTTGTCATGGTTTTGCTTGTCTGTTTTTACTGGCATTTTTATCTTGCCCCTGGGTTTGTGTAAACTCTGGTCACATTATAAGGATCTCTGTTATTTAGGACTTCATTAAAGAGCAGGAGTAAAGGGTAAGGAGGAAAGCTACCTGGGGAGAAGAGCAGTTAATCCAAAATGTGGGTCAGGTAGTGGGCACAGTTTTCCAAACTGTTATTTCTTGGGTCACTGGTTTAGTTATGCTAATAACTGTGCAGTAAGGTTTAAGAAGTAATATACAATCGCTTCTTAGTGTCAAGGAGCTCATTAACGTAGTAAAGTCACCAAGAATTTTGGTAGTATAAAAGAGAAGAAATTAAATATGTTTGAACTTCATTTTCCAAACTTTCTGAAAGTGTGGAGTACCTACTATCTGACATCTTACAGGAATACTGCTTTAAGGAAAACCGGTTGGAAATGTGGAAAAACTACTTAGCTGCAGTCAGTCCTGCTTGAAATAATACCCAGGGACCATAAGATCCCAAACTTCTTACTACTAGACTGTACTATGTAAGGAGCTCACACTGAATATCCATCAATCACATTACCAAGCACCACTGGGTTCAGATAAGGAATCCATATGTGCTATTTCATAGTCTATTATAAGTCTGACACTTTGAGTAGTATTAGCTGTGGTGATTGTAGGTAAGTCACTTGACCTTCTTGATCTTAATTTCATTTTCTCAAATTATTGGATTGGAAAATAAACTCTTGAGCTCTCTAATTCTAAACTTGGTGATTTTTCAGAGCCTAGAGTTTTGGAACAAAATTGAGTAGTTCTATTCTAAATCTCTGACATAACCCATGAGAACCATAAGGATTTGACCTGCATATTCATTTCCAACTAGCAAAATAGAGATGTTTAAAATTCTTATTCTGTCTTACTTGAGTGACCAGTAATACTAGTCATTCAAAAATACAGCTTTTTCTTTATTGTTGTTGTTCAAAGTCCTTAGATCTTCTGAAGAGACACAGAAGCTGACCATTAACTTCAGCAAAGCTGGCTAGTATTTAAATTGTGTTTGCAATAATGGTGTATCTGTTTCTCAGGTGATGAACAGATTTTGTTTAGACTTTTTTGGCACAATTGTGATGTGAGATACAGGATGAGGATACTTGGAAGATTGATCAGGATTTTAAAAGCAGCATAGTATTCCAAAAGGAGTGTTTGTTTTTGAGACATGCACATCCGAATTTAAATCTTCCTCTATCGTATACTATCTCTGTGATCTTGGACACTGTCATTGGCCTTTATTGGTATTCATTTACTTATCTATGTTCCTAAAGTACCTGTTAGTTTTGTAGTTTTTTAAAGGAAAGGTCTGAGTGAGGAAAAAATGTAAAATTAGAAAAGAAAAAGTGTTTAAGGAGAGCAATGTGAAGATCATAGAATGACAGCTCCCCAAATAATTGGTTTCAATGCAAAAATCAAGCCCACTAACATTGCTCAGATAATTCAATAGATGAGCAGAGCCAGATGTTTGAGGAGTTTGGAACTCTGCCAAGAACAGAGTCAATAGCCTGCACAGGAATAAAGGGAATATCAGCTTTATGGGATAGAAAATGGCAACATGAACAAGTTCCACTCTAGTAGGGGATCAAGACAGACCCAGAGTGGGGAGCTTGTTGAGAGAGATCTGGAAGGAAGTTGGAATAATGCTCAACTGGGTGACAAGGCTAGAGGTATCAGGTGAGTTAGTGAGAACTTATCAAAGTTCTCACCCTACCTGGTGGAATTGAATTCACTTAATCCCAAACAAAATAGACAGACCTTTAGGAGCCTGTGATTAATAAAAGATCTCTCAGTGTTATATAGTGATCTCTCCAGAGTAACAAGTCCTAACTTATATAGCCCTTCTCAATATCCAAAGCACTTTTGCATACATTATTTCAGTGGAGCATCCCATAACTAATAGGTCATGGTACAGATGGAGAATCTGAAGCTCACAGAGACCAAATAATTAGTACAAAGATGCACAGCTGATACTGGGAAGAAGGAAGATTGGCATAAAACAATTTTTTAAAATTCCTATAGTTTAGCTTTTCCTAGAATAAAACAGCATCTTTCTCTAAAAGTGGAAGTTACCAATTTACATCCATCCTGTTCACTTGTACTAATTGGAAGGGAACTGTGGGAGATAAGTTTCCCTACAAAGGTCAGTAGAGGTGTTGCTGTTGATGTGGCTGACACGACTTAAGGGTTATTTCTCAAAATAAGCCAATTTATTGCTATTTAGCTCTATAATAATTGCCAAATGCCAATACAATTATGTATTTGAGAGTATTTACACAAAGTTGTGTAAGTCGAAAAATAGAAGTGCGGACCTTTATTAGTTGTGGATAGTTTAGGTCAGAGAGGATAAGTAGATTGCACTCAAGCTACTACTTTCCCTTTCCACCACTGTGATAGACATCAGTAATTGATCATGATCTCCTTTCCCACTGGCTCCATATGAGACTTCACAGTTCTTATCAATTTGGTGTTCCTGTCAGAGACTGCTAATTGTTCCGAATTGGCTTATTTGCCATTCTGACTTTAGGCACAGACCTGCCCAACAGTCTGCCTTAGCTTTTCAGTCCAAAGCCATTATGTAAAAACCTGTTGTCTTTTGTAGGTGATATCCAAAAATTCATTTTCATTCCCTTTATGTGGCTGAGACCTATTAACAAGATAGCCTGCATTATTACAATCTGTGTAAAATTAGGTAAACATTCCAAAGAACAAGAAATTTGTACAGGAGCTGACAACAGGTACTTTGTTCTACATCTTTGAGGATATTGTCAGTTCTGTTTGGTAAGAAGACAAAGTGGCCCTCCAGTAGTCATTGGTGAATTTCCCTCTTCAAAAACATGATTGTTATGCACTTACCTCCTGCAATTTTAAAATTTAATTTTATTCCAGGGACCCAGAGAAGTCAATCATTTCCTCTAGGAAGGAAATCTCTCCAATGTATTATATACTAGAAACCAGTTATTTGAATCATAGAATGTAAGATCTTGCTTTAAATTGAAGTCTCACTTCTGTTACCATAATTGAGCTCATGGCACTCAGTGTAAGGAAGCAACATAAGAATGTAGGATTGTTTTAGAGCTAGGGATGTATCAATCCCTCGGGGAATTTTCTCAAAGTATATTTTGCTTATATTTTTACCTCTATTTCCCTTCTTACCTTCCCTACCCCCCAGTTTTCATTTATTTTAGTTTCCATGCAGGTAGGGGACTGCCGAGAGTAAATGGATCTATTTGAGAAGTCCCTCTAAGTGATTCTGATACCTAAATCTCCTCTTCTTCCCCACCGAAATTAGAACTTGTGATTAATGAAAAGATCACCTAAATTGTAAATTGAAAGACCTTGTTGGATTTACCTAAGTAAACTTGGTTTTTACTCAAATCTTATTTGGTTGAAAATGACAGAAGCCCAAGTCAAGCTGGCCTTAGCAAAAAAAAAGAAGTTTTTAGCTCAGGTGCTTAAAATGTTCAGGATTGATTCTTGCTGTCTTCAGGTACGGCTGGATCAAGAAATCCAGCAATATTACAAGGGACTTACATTTCTCCATCTCTTTAGCTCTTCTTTCCTCTGTATTGGTGTTCTTAGATTCTATGTGGTGACCTTCAGTCACTTGGAGATTACCGCAAGTAATTATTTGAATTACTTAAATTGTGATAATTCAACAAACCTCCAAAGAGGTTTTTGTCTTTCCCTGGTAAATCCTCCAAAGTCCTTAGCCCCACTCTTTGGCTTGACTTGTCTCTTGTGATCATTTCTGAACCAACCACTATAGCCAGTAGGGATGGAACAGCCTAATTAACTTTTCAGCAGAGAAGTCACTCCTTATAAAGCAAAACCTTGGCTTGTGAGTAATTTGTTTTTGTGAGTGTTCCACAAGATGAGCAAACATTTCTAATAAATTTTAACTTGATAAACAAGTGATGTCTTGCAATACAAGTAGTATGTGACACCAAATGTCACATGATCATTACTGAGCCAATGGTTCTTCTCTGTCTCTTGCTGCAGAATTGTGGATGCTTGTCTGCATCCAACCATAGATGGATCCAACCATCCAATGTGGTTGGGTGCGGTCTTAGGCCCCAGTTTTGGCAGAAATCAGTGATTTTTCAGAAGGTTGGAGGGTGCTTACAACTGGCACTAGTGTATTTTTTGTCACTTCAAAGCACTTATGGACAGTCCTGTGCTTTTCCATAAAAGAGTAAGCTTAGGAATGCTTTGCTTCATTCTGGGTCAGGCTGCCTGTAGATATAGACCCTTTCCTCTGCTGCCTTATTGCCAGGTACATTGAATACAGTGTATGACAAGGGTTTATTAATCCTGTACTGTAATCAACATCCATGTGAGCGTATACAATGACCTCATGCAGAAGAAGATTGCATTGAGCCAGTACATAGCAGTGATTCCATTAGTGATAGTGAAAGTCATCTACACAGTAACCTTCCTCTGTCTTGTCTCCCTCACACCAGCCACTAATGTTTTCAAAGGTAAGTGCAGGTTAATCTGTTTATTTGTCTTTATATTTTGTATTTTATTTATTATTTTGTATTATATTACAAATTTTGGGTTGTGGAACAAATCATCTGAGTTTCCATTATTTCTTATGGGGAAATTCACATTGATACATAAATGCTTTGGATTACAAGTATGTTTCCGGACCAAATTATGCTCCCAAATCAAGGTTTACTGTACTTGTCTTTATAGTTCTTATGGTTGTCTGTGACTGACATCTAATTTTATGCTGTTCTGAATATTAAATACTTTATATATTTCCCCTGTTCTTACATTACAGGCTCATTATTAGACTGGAGAACAGGTGTGATTTCTCCTGAACCCCATAATCTGGAATTAGTAAAATGATAGGTTTCCCACAGGAATATTACACCAGAAGAAAAGGAAATGAATAATCATTTTCTAAGCTATGACATCACTGCTTTTGGCCACAGTTTCCTATATGCAAAATAGAAAATATAAATCAGTCGATCTTACGAGTTGCCTAGTTATTTTAATTTTCTATGCAAAGGAACCATACTTTTGTATCCTTTTCTAGTGCCTATTAAATATTTTATATAAAAATATTATGTATGCATATATATATCCATGTGTATATATATATATTTCTCATACAAAGTAACTGAGATACAGAGAAGTCACCAGAGTTCCACTAACAAATATGACAGAGCCAGTTCTATATTTCCCAGTGGACATTTTTTTAAATTGGACCATACTAAAATATTCATGTATGTCTTATGCTTTGCATATTAACCCTTTAAAAGGCTTTTATAATGTATGAGAATCTCTTTAGAAATAAGGAGCTATAACTCAAATGTATGTGTCTCAAATGCTATAATTTTAGGTGTTATTACCAGAAGTAAGCAGGTAGATCATAACATTTAGAAGAATGAACATTATAGCAAAGACCAAGTCTGTGCCATCATTTGGAGAGGGAATAATTAGTTCAAAAAGCTTCTACCTGTCTTGACTGCATTTCTGTCTGTTATGACTCTCCTGCTTTTGTGGGCATCATTTCATGAACGGCTTCTTCACCCCATACTTAAAAAGATCTTCATTCTAACCTATTAAACAATAAAAAATGTGGCACTTTTCTAGAAAACGGCCTCTCCTACTTCATTAGCTATCACTCTTAGGATAATATGCTAATATGAATAAAAATTAGATTGGAGTGGAATTTTTGGTAACTTTTAAATCCTACTATATTAAGTCCTATGTATTTCAAATCATGTTCATTTGTTGTTTTTATCTTCAGTTCACCAGACTGACTCTTTCTTTTCCCATCTTGCAAAGGTTTTGCACAGATATTGTTAGGTAAGAATTTGAAATCCAAACCACGAGCCTAACACAAGACACTCTGTCTCATTCATGTGAAAATCACTTCTTGAATACTTCTTCTGTGTAAGGCTGGGTGATACATAAAGACAAATTGCTGTCTTATAGAGATAAGACCCAGGCATAAATCATTACAGTGCAAGATAGATGGTAATATGTGCTGCGGACGAGGAACGGATAGGTTGCAGGGGGAGGTAAGACTATAAAGAAATTACTGTGATGTAGATGGACTAAGGGGTGCTGTGCTTGGACATCTTCTGGCTACAAGTAAATAACTTACTTCAAATGTGCTCAGGCTAAACTCAAAATAATGTTCATGTTTAATTCTGGGAAAAAGGAAAGGTTTCACAAAGAAGAGGTTTAAGCTGAGCCCTGGAGAGGTAACTAAGATTCAGAATTACACCACTGCAAGAAATCTTGCTGAAGATTCATATCCTCCTGGAGGGAGGAACACTTTAACCCATTCACACCCATTAGATCCTTAGCTTGGGGTGACAGGTGATTGTCAGAATTAAAAGTAACCACTCTGATACTGATGCTGATTGAAAGAGGAAATGCTAAGCACGGCCTGCTGCCTGATGAGTGAAGAAAAGGCCATGGGAGCTGAAGAGCACATCGTGTGTCAGATAGTTACAAAGATCAAGGAGAGACCTATAGATTTAAAAGAGAGAACTATAGATTTAAACAGATTTTTTAAATCTTCAAAATTGGGAAGGCAGTATGAACAGCAGTAATACAAGTGAAATATTTGGGAAATGGATGCACCCTTTTCTGGAAATGAAATGGTCATTCTATAGACAAAAAGAAGGATATGCAAAGGGACAAAGAGGTCTGTGTTTTTGCACCCTGATAGGGTCTGTTCTGGGTGTTGAGAGTGCAGCAGCGAACAAAAGGAAGTGCCTGTTCACAGGGAACCTATCTTCTAATGTGTGTGGGAGGGAAGGGGGGGTTTAGGGAACAGCTGATAATTACATATGTGGTGTGTTTTATGGCAACCTCTGCTTCAGGAGGCTGGAGTTTTCCCTGTCTCAAGGCTAGAGTTTGAATCCTTTCCAAATAATCTACCCCAACTATCCATTCTAGTTCTTTGTCTTAATTTAAGATTTCCCTTACTAGTAGTCATTCAGTAATATTTTTATTATTTCATTAATTCATTCATTTACACATTGATTCAACAAATATGTGAGCACCTCTGATAGTCCAGGCATTGTGATGGGCTCTAGAATACAACAAGGAACCAGACAGACAGTGAGCCCTGCTTTAAAGGAACTTAGTTCTAAGAACAATGTTCTCTAATAGAACTTTCTACAGTGATAGAGATGATACATATTTGTGTTGTCCAATATGGTACCCATTAGCTACTATGATTATTAAAGTGTAGCTGGAGTGACTAAGAAACTGAATTTGTAATTTTTTAAAAATTTTATTTCTAGGAGAGAGAGAGAGAGAGAGAGAGACGGTGTGAGCAGGGGAGGGTCAGAGAGAGAGGGAGTCACAGACTGAAACAGGCTCCAGGCTCTGAGCTGGCAGTCAGCACATAGCCCGACGCGGGGCTCGAACCCACGAACCGTGAGATCATGACCTAAGCGAAAGCCAGACGCTTAACCAACTAAGCCACCCAGGCGCCCCCTGAATTTGTAATTTAATGTATAGATGTACGGTTGATCCTTGAACAGCACATGTTTGAACTATGTCAGTCCACTTATATGTGGATTTTTTACAGTACAGCCCTGTATGTGTATTTTCCTTACAATTTTCTTAACATTTCTCACCTCTGGCTTTATTGTAAGAATACAGTATACAGTACATATAACATACAAAGTATGTTTTAACTATTTACGTTGTCAGTAAGGCTTCTAGTCAACAACAAACTACTAGTAGTTAGGTTTGGGAGAGTCAAAAGTAACAAGCAGAGTTTTGAATGTAGAGGGTAGGAGCCCCTAACCTCCTAGTTCAAGGGCAAACTGTAACTTTAATCTAAATATAAATAGCTACACACAGCTAGTGTCTACTGAGTTGCAAAGCATAGTTCTATTGTCTGTCACTGACAGAAAGAGTGAGTGACAATAAACTGATAACACTTTAAGGAATAAGTACCCATTACCTTTGGTGCTATGAAATAAGAAAAATTTCTTCCTGAGTTAGAGAAAAATGAGAGGGAATGTGTTTTAAATGTTGATCTGGCAAAACATGTTACCACATGAACTTGAGATCTGAAGATTGAGAAAGAGCCAGTTAAGAGAAAGACTCTCAGGGAACTGAGGGAAGAATCCACTCATAGGGAGATGGCTTAGCACCTTTGAGGGACTGAAAAAGTAGCTGGAGACTGCTAAGAAGTGGTGTCTATAAGAAGTTGGAAAGGAGGCAAGAGCCTCGTCATGTAAAAACCAGGCAGTGTGTGTGCTGATTCCATGCTATCTCCTGAGGAGTACCTGGGTCTCTTTTCTAGCATCATGGCCACTTCCTAATGGATTATTCTCCACAGAGCCCACATGCAAGAGCATCTCACAGCATCTACTTATCACATTTGATCATCTGCCTACTGTGTATGTGATTAACTATGATAATAACATTGCCTCCCATAAAACAAAAACTTGAATTAAACAAAGTCCATGCTTGCGATAGATAAAACAAACTAAATACTATTTTAAAATGTTGTTTTTGAGGCACTTCAGTAGCTCAGTTGGTTGAATGTCTGACCTCAACTCAGGTCATGATCTGATGGTGTGGTGTCAAACCATTGGTTAGGCTCCATGCTGACGGTGTGGATCCTGTTTGGGATTCTCTCTCTCCTTCTCTCTCTCTCTGCTCCTCCCCTATTCAAAATGAAATAAACTGGAAAAATGTTTTTATTTTCTTTAATGTTTTATTTCTGACACACACACACACACACACACACACACACACACACACACACACAGCGTGAGCAGGGGAGGGTCAGAGAGAGAGAAGGAGACACAGAATCTGAAGCAGGCTCCAGGCTCTGAGCTAGCTGTCAGCACAGAGCCTGACATGGGGCTTGAACCCACAAACCATGAGATCATGACCTGAGCCGAAGTCGGACGCTTAATCGACTGAGCCACCCAGGCACCCCGGAAAAATATTTTTAAAAATAGTAATCAATTATAAACGACTAAAAGTAATAGAACTATTCTTTTCATTTTTTTTTAAACATTGTTAGAAGGAAAGTAGCTTATGAGGTCTGAGAACACTTATTTCTTGAAAGCTTTTGAGAGAAAACACAGAAGTGAAGAAGAGAATGGAAAATTGACTTAAAATAGCTTAAGTCAATAGCATAATAGCAATATAAGCAATATATAGCTTATATAGCTATAGGTTTATTTTTATAGCAAAATAGCTTTATTTTTAAAGCTGTCAATCCTTGATTTGGAGTTTCCTCTCTAAATATATAGATATTCAAACTACAGAGATTAGTGATCTATGCATGGAGATAGTCATTATACTGATGAAATGCCTATGGTAGGGGGTGTTGCAAATGGCTGTTTTTCGGCTGTCACTTTTGTGAGCTTCATGGATTTTAAAAATCATCAAGAATTTGGATTTTAGAATGTAAATTCTGGTGAAGTGCTTATATACTTTCTCTGTAGAATCATGGTATAATTGTTTGGGTCCTAGAGCCAAGGAAATCACCTTTAGCTGTTACAGAAAAAAATGTAAAATGTCATTATGTGTTTTGTTTTCTAGAAATAGAACTTTCAGCAAAAGTATGTATTCCAGATGTGCTAATTATTAATCTCTAATGATAATTTTGACTTGAATCACTGTTTAAACCTCTCATCCTGTCTAGTCCAACACCAAACATGTACTTGTATTCTGTATTGACAGGTTGTTTTTCATAAATGAATGTGATCTAAATTGGGCATATAAATAAGAGCATGTATTTTGAGCTAATCATTACACCAGAAATACCAGGCTGTAGACTTGCCAAAATTCCTTCAGAAGCATTTTGTCATTTCATACTCTAACATCCTCATTAGAAAGGAAGGTATGGCATGAGGCATAATCTGCCTCTTACTTACAGGGACCCTGAGGTCCCCCCTCTGTCATGTCCTGGGAGATTGAATAAAATGTGGACATAATTTGAAGCCAGAATAGAGGCCATTTGCCCTTCTTCTTTTTCCTCTTCTTCCTCTTCCTCCTCTCCCTTTCCCCTCCCCTTTTTCCCCCTTCTCCTCTCTTTCTTCCTCACCCCTTCTCCCTCCGCCCTGATGGAGGGAAGGAAGAGTAGAGTCTTCTCTATACCTTCTTTAATTTTTAATGTCATATGCTGGAAAAAAAAAACAACAACTAGGCATTACCAGTACTTTGGATTCAGAGAAAGAAAAGTCTGTGTCAATCAGGAATCTTTGTATTATAAGTAACCACAATGTAGTGGCCTAAAAATCAAAGGAATATGTTGGCTCCTATAAAAAGTCCAGAGACAGGGCTGGCTTCAGGACTTAAATAATGAAGTAATGGCCTATCAGTCATCTCCTTGTTCTCTGTATTGGTTCCATTGTCAGATAATCCCTCTTTTCACTTACTTACTCATCTCATATTTTCAGAAGAGCTTTCCATGTTTTAAAGATTAAGTAGCACATAGCAGGAAGAACAAAAGAGTGGCAGTCAGGAAATCTGGATTCTAGTCTCAATTCTGCCACTGGCTGTGTGAACTTCCCCTGTCAGAGTGGTCAGAGAAGTGCAAGCTAGCTCCTAGAGCTACATCTTTGCAGATTGAAATCAAGAGTGTGGTGTGTGTGTAAGGGGAAGAGGGGAAGGGGATTGCTAGTGAGCACAGCTAAGAGGGAGAGATCCTTGGCCCCTACATTTCTAGAAAAGAGATTTTCTCTGTTAGGATTCACATATTTCCTGGGGCGCCTGGGTAGCTTAGTCATTTAAGCATCCGACTTTGGCTCAGGTCATGATCTCATCGTTCGTGGGTTTGAACCCCACGTCAGACTCTGTGCTGACAGCTCAGAGCCTGGAGCCTGTTTCAGATTCTGTGTGTGTGTCTCTCTCTGACACTCCCCTGTTGACGCTGTCTCTCTCTCTCTCAGAAATAAATTTTAAAAACATTAAAAAAAAAAAAAAGATTCACATATTTCCCATGCCCCACCCCAGAACTATTTTTTTAGATCTTGAGTAATGGAGTGCTACCGCATGCCTGAGCTACTTAAACTTCATGGAGTGAGTGGAAGAGAAGACAACTTGAAACAGAGGACTGTTTATTGCTAGATTTACAGTGAATATGTTCTGGGTGGTCCTCTACCGAAACATTACTTCATTGACCCTCTAAAAATTAAACTTCTAATCTTTTTTAGTATCAAGACCTAATCCCCTTGCCTAACTGTTCATGGAACCAGAAATCATCTCTCTGCTTTGCTCTCATAAGGACTCCCCAGTCACAAGATACCCAGAGGGGAATTGGGCTATTCCAGATGGCTTTGATCCATGCCAGTACTCTTCATTATGTAAACTTTCCTTCTGACAGATCACGCGGAACATGTCACATCTTGAAAGAGGAGTTTCCATTAACTACTTTACTGCTGCCAAATGGAATCAGTGTATTATGTGGCCCCCTGCCAGATAGTCAGAGAGAGAGAGAGATGTTTCCTCTATTTGCAGCACCAGCCTGGCTCCCACCATCAAGTTGAAGCCCCCTGTTTTTCAAAGATCAGTGGATTTCCTACCTTATCTGGAATAAAGCCTCTTAATTCCTTTAGCAAGGGAAGGTTACATAGCCAATGGCAAAAAATGAGAATAGAATCTAAATTTTGTAACTGGCAGTATTGTATTCTTTCTACTGTATACTACTTAACCTTTAAAATCTGAAGTGTTCTTTTTAAAATGTGAATTGAATAAAGGATATGCATTTGTTTTGAAATAAAACTTGGCCAGCATCTTCCCTCTCACCTCTCTACCATGTATGGTTAATCAGTACATTCTACTGATTTTGTTGCTTAAATACTTCAAAATATGTATAGGAGTTTTTTTTGTTTTGATCTCCACTATCTAGGCTATGGATTTGTATTTATCATCTAGAACATGTACTGAATACATGTTTGTTGAAAAAATTAACTGAATATTGCCAGCTTTATACTTTAATTGACTTACCTAATTTTGTTTCTAAAACCCTTCAAGCCAAACTGTAGACTTACAGTTAGTCACAGCTAAGAATGCAACAGCTATTCTTATATTATTTGTGTTTAGAATTGACAATCTATGGCTCCAAAAACATCTCTGAGAAAGGTCTCAGCTACCTAACAAATCCTCATAAGATTCTTCATTTGCCGTCCTACTATCCATTCTTTCTCCCCTTTATATTCTTAGTTCCTAACATAAATTTTTTTTGGTTTCCTTAACCATCTCGTGTTCCCATCAAGTCTTATACCATGTTTGGCCCTGCCTTTGCATTTTTCCTGAGACACATTTAAGAACAGACTTCTCTCTGCTTTCTGACAGTTCTCTATCAACACCAACTTATGGAATATGGCCATAATTAGAAAGATAGAAAGCTAGTTTTCTGATTATTCTAACTAGATATCATAGCACATTACTAAGTATGATATACATAATTTTTTTTTCTTAATCTCCTTCACTTTTTTTCACTCATTCTCTATCCCCCACCCCCCCATAACCATCTGTTTGTTCTCTTTAGTTAAGAAAATGGTTTTTTTGGTTTGTATCTTTTTTCCCCTTTGTTCATTTATTTTGGTTGTTAAATTCCACATATGAACAAAATCATATAGTATTTGTCTTTCTCTGACTTATTTTACTTAAAATTATACTCTCTAGCTCCATCCCTTTTGTTGGAATAGCAAGATTTTATTCTTGTTTATGGCTGAGTAATATTACATTATATATGCATATACATGTATATATATATATATGTGTGTTTCTACATATACATACATACATACCACATCTTCTTAATTCATTAGTTGATGGACATGGGTTATTTCCATAGTTGGGCTATTGTATACAACGCTGCAATAAGGGATGCATATATCTCTTTGAATTTGTATTTTCATATTCTTTGGGTAAATACCTTGTAGTGTGATTACTAGGGTGCGAGAGTTCTATTTGTAACTATTTGAGGAAACTCCTTACTGTTTTTCTAGGGTGGCTACACCAATCTGCTTTCCCACAAACATGAAGATTCCTTTTTCTCCACATTCTCATTCTAACCAACACTTGTTTCTTGAGTTTTTGGTTTTAGCCATTCTGACAGGTGTGAGGCGATATCTTATTGTAGTTTTTTTTTTAATGTTTTTTATTTATTTCTAGGAGAGAGAGAGAGAGAGAGAGACAGCGTGAGTAGGGGAGGGTCAGAGAGGGAGTCACAGACTGAAATAGGCTCCAGGCTCTGAGCTGGCAGTCAGCACAGAGCCCGACGTGGGGCTCGAACCCAGGAACTGCGAGATCATGACCTAAGCGAAAGTCAGACGCTTAACCGACTAAGCCACCTAGGCGTCCCTCTTATTGTAGTTTTGATTTACATTTTTCTGATGATGTCTGAGGTTGAGGATCTTTTCATGTATGTGTTGGCCATCTGTAGGTCTTTGGAGAAATGTCTGTTCATGTCTTCTGCCCATTTTTAAATTGTACTTTTGGTGTTGAGTTGTAGAAGTTCTTTATATATTTTGGATATTTACCCCTTATTGGATATGATATTTTCAAAAATCTTTTCCCATTCAGTATGTTATCTTTTAGTTTTGTAGATTGTTTCTTTTCCTGTCCGGAAGATTTGTATTTTGATATAGTCCTGATAGTTTATTTTTGCTTTTGTTTCTCTTGCTTCAGGAGACCTATCTAGAAAGATATTTCTAGAGTTAATGTCAGAGAAATTATTGCCTGTTCTTTTTTCTAGGATTTTTATAATTTCAGGTCTCACATTTAGGTCTTTGATCCATTTTGAGTTATTTTTGTGTATGGTGTAAGAAAGTGGGCCAGTTTCACTCTTTTCCCTGTAGCTGTCCAGTTTTCCCAACACTATTTTTTTTTTTAATATTTTATTTATATCTAGGAGAGAGAGAGACAGTGTGAGCAGGGGAGGGTCAGAGAGAGAGGGAGTCACAGACTGAAACAGGCTCCAGGCTCTGAGCTGGCAGTCAGCACAGAGCCCGACGCGGGGCTCAAACCCACGAACCCCGAGATCATGACCCAAGCAAAAGTCGGACGCTTAACCGACTAAGCCACCCAGGCGCCCCATTCCCAACACTATTTGTTGAAGGGACTTTTTCCCATTGTATAATCTTGCCTCCTATGTTGAAGATTAATTGACTGTATAATTGTGGGTTTTTTTTCTGGGGTTTCTATTCTGTTCTCTTGATCTATGTGTCTGTTTTTGTGCCAGTACCATACTGTTTTGATCACTACAGCTTCCTAATAAAAGTTGAAGTCTGGAATTGTGGTGCCTCCATTTTTTTTTTTTAACATTGCTTTGGTAATTCAGGGTTTTCTGTGGTTCCATACAAATCTGAGAATTGTTTGTTCAATTCTCTAGTTCTGTGGAAAAAAAATGCTATTGGTATTTCATAGGGATTGCACTAAATCTGTAAATTGCTTTGGGTAATACAGACATTTTAATAATATTTGTTTTTCCAATCCATGAACATGGAATGTTTTCTCCATTTCTTGGTGTCATCTTGAAGTTCTTTCATCAGTGTTTTATAGTTTTAGGAATACAGGTGTTTCATCTCTTTGGTTAAACTTATTCCTAGGTATTTTATTATTTTTGGTGCAATTGCATTTGGGATTGTTTTCTTAATTTCTCCTTCATTATTAGTGTATAGATATGCGGTGGATTTTGTATCCTGCAACTTCATTGAGTTCATTTATCAGTTCTAGTAGTTTTTAGTGGAATCTTTAGAGTTTTCTTAATATAGTATATCATTCCATTGTAAATAGTGGAAGTTTTACTTCTTCCTTTCCAGTTTAGATGCCTTTTATTTCTTTATGTTGTCCAATTGCTGTAGCTAGGACTTGGAGTACTATGTTGAATAAAAGTGGTGAGAGTGGGCATCCATGAGGAAAATCTCTGTTTTTTTTCCCCCCATTGAATATGCTGTTAGTTGTGGAGTTTTCATATAAGGTCTTTATTATGTTGAGATATGTTCCCTCTAAACCTATTTTGTTGAGAGTTTCTATCATGAATGGATATTGTACTTTGTCAAATGCTTTTTCTGTATATATTGAAATGACCATATGGTTTTCTATGCTCTCTCTTATTGATGTGATGTATCCTGTTGATTGATTTGCAAATATTGGACCACCCTGGCATCCCAGGAATAAATTCCACTCATCATGGTGAATGACTGAATGATTTTTTAAATGTATATTAGATTCAGTTTGCTGATATTTTGAGGATTTTTTTTTTTTGGATCTATATTCACCAGAGATATTGGCCCATGGTTCTCTTTTTTTCTCCTCTTTCTCTCTCTCTTTTTGTGGAGTCTTTATCTGTTGTAGATAGCAGGGTAATGCTGGCCTCATAAAATTAATTTGGACATTTTCCTTACTTTTCTTTTTCTTTCTTTCTTTTTTTTTTTTGGAAAAGTTTAAGAGAAATAGGCATCAACTTTTCTTCAATGTTTGATAGAATTCCCCTGTGAAGCCATCTGGTCCTGGGTTTCTGATTACTGACTCAGTATCATTGCTGGTAATCAATCTCTTCAGATTTTCTATTTAATACTTCAATTAAGTATCTAGAAATTTATCTCATTTCTTCTAGATTGTCCAATTTTTTGACATAATTTTTCATAATCTTTTATAATCATTTGTATTTGTGTGGTGTCCGTTGTTATTTCTCCTCATTCAATTGTAATTTTGTTGGAGTTCTCTGTTTTTTTAAGTTATTTTTTATTGTTTTATTTTTTATGAATCTATCTAAAGATTTATCAATTTTCTTATTTTTTTTTCTTTAGAGAACGACCTTCTGGTTTTATTTTTTCTGTTCTATTGTGTTTTTAGTTTTTATGTCCTTTATTTCTGCTCTAATCTTTATTGTTTCCTTCCTTCTGTTTGTTTTGGGTTTGTTCTTCTTTTCCTAGCTTCTTTAGGTATAAGACTGGGTTGTTTATTTAAGATTTTTCTTGTCTCTTGATACCACTTTAGCTGCATCCCAAAGATTTTGAATCATTGCATTTTCATTTTCATTTCTCACTATGTAATTTTTTACTATTCTTTGATTTCTTGGTTGACTTATTCATTAGTAAGCATGTTATTTAACTTCCATGTATTTGTGCTCTTTCCAGATATTTGTTTTCCTGTGGTTGACTTCTACTTTCATAGTGTTGTGGTCAGAAAAGATGTACGGTATGACTGATTTTTTTGAATTTGTTTAAACTTGCTTTGTGGCCTAGTTAGTGTTGTGTTCTAGAGAATGTTCTCTGTGCATTTAGAAAGAGTATGGATTCTGTTGTTTTAGGATGTAATATTCTGAATAGATCTGTTAAATCCATTGGTCAAGTGTGTCATTCAAAGCCACTGCTTCTTTGTTGATTTTCAGTTTGGATGATCTGATCATTGATGTAAGTGGGGAGGTTAAAGTCTCTTACCATTAGTGTATTACTATCAATTCCTTTTTATTATTAACTTTTATGTAGTTGGTGTTTCCATGTTGGGTGCATAAATATTTATAATTGTTTTATCTTCTTATTGGATTTTTTACTTGATTATTATCTAGTGTCCTTCTTTGTCTCTTGTCACAGTCTTTGTTCTAAAGTCTATTTTGTCTGATAGAAGTATTGCCACTCCAGCTTTCTTTTGACATTCATTTGCATGATAAATGTTTCTCTGTTCCCTCGCTTTTAGCTTTTAATCTGTATATGTCTTTATGTTTGAAATGAGTCTTTGTAGACAGCACACAGATGGGTGTTGTTTTTTTTTAGTCCATTCTGTCCTTTATGGTATTTTGATTGGAGCATTTAATTCATTTACATTCAAAGTAAGTCTTGATATATATGTATTTATTGCCATTTTGCTACTTGTTTTGTGGTTGTTTTTGTAGTTCTTCTCTGATCTTTTCTTCTGTGGCTCTCTCATAATTTGCTGGCTTTCTTTGGTGACATACTAGGATTCCTTTTTCTTTATCCATTGTATATCTATTACTGGTTTTTTATTTGTGTTTTTGTCATTAGGTTTGTATATAGCATCTGTATATGGCTGTCTATATTAAGTTGAGGGTCATTTAACTTTGAACTCAATATTTACTTCTCTCTCCCCCACATTTTTGGTTTATGGTATCATATAGTATATCCTTTTATTTTGTGAGTCCCTTGATCGATTTGAACAGATATTCTGCTTTTGTGTTTCCTATTTTTCCTACTTCTACTTTTGTCCTTTTCACTCAAATGGTCCCTGTTAACATTTCTTGTAGGGCTGGTTTAGTGGTCATGAAATATTTTAGCTTCTGTTTTTCTGAGAAAATTTTGATCTCTCCTTTATTCTGAGTGATAGCATACTGGATAGAGCATTCTTGGCTACAGATGTTTTTTCTTTTTTCTTTCTTTCTTTCTTTCTTTCTTTCTTTCTTTCTTTCTTTCTTTCTTTCTTTCTTTCTTTTTCTTTCTTTCTTTCTTTCTTTCTTTCTTTCCTTCCTTCCTTCCTTCCTTCCTTCCTTCCTTCCTTCCTTCTTTCTTTCTTTCCTTCCTTTTCTTGTCTTTTCATCTTTTCTTGTCTTTTCTTTCTTTCTGTTCTTTCTGTTCTTTCTGTTCTTTCTTTCTTTCTCTTCAGTTTGAATATATCATTCCACTCCCTTCTGGCCTGGAAAGTCTCTGCTGAAAAATTATCTGGTAACCTTGAGAGTTTCCCTTGTATGTAACTGCTTTATTTTGCTGTGCTGCTTTTAAAATTCTTCATCACTACTTTCACCACCTTAATTACTATATGTCTTGGTATAGATCTCCTTGAGTTGATTTAGTTGGGGGATTTCTGTGCCTCCTAGATATCTGTTTCCTTCTCTAGATTTTGGAAGTTTAAACTATTATTTATTCAAATAAATTATTTTCTGTCCAATTTTCTCTCTCGTATTCTTCTGGAATCCTTATAATGTGAATATAGTTATATCTATGTATAATTACATATAAGTACATAATGACATCTATGGTGTTACTGAATTCCTTAAGTCTATTCTCATTTTTTTTTTCTGTCACTTGCTTTGCTTGATTACTTTACTCTGACTTCTAGGTCACTAATTTGCTTCTCTGCTTCCTCTAGCCTGCTATTTATGCCATCTAACGTACTTTTACTTCTATTGACTGTATTCTTCATTTCATATTGGTTCTTTCTTATCTCTTTGTTAAGGGTTTTGTTCTTGTCCTGCACCCATTTCTCAAGTCAGTGAATATCTTTATGATCATTACTTTAAATTCTATAACAAGCATATTACTGATATCTGTTTTGTTTAAGTCTCTTGCTGTGGTTTTGTCTTATTTTATTTGGGACATATTCCTCTATCTTCTTATTTTGTGTAACTCTGTTTCTGTTTCCCACTGTTTCTTCTGCTCTTGAAAGTAGTGGTCTTATGACAAAGAGGTCCTATATTTCCCTGTGGTGAGGTGTCCCCTGTTCATCAGAACCTTGCAATTTAGAGAGTGTCTCCTATGTATGTTGCATGTGCCCTGCTATTGTGTATTGGGGTGGGGGGGAGGGTTCTTTCAGTCCAGTTGTCCTACAAGGCTATCTTTGCCTTCTGTGGGAAGTGTTTGATCTCCGTCAGGATGGGGCATGCAGTTTTAACAAAGTGCATGCAGATCTGCTTGTGAAACCACTGCCTCTGAGACCGAGGCCCCACAAAGCTCCCTAGTAGGGATGTTTAGTGTTGGCAAGGTTTGTGCTGGTCTTCAGGGGGAGGGGATTTGCAGTGCTGGGACTGAGGCAAATATGACTGAGAAACACTGGTCCAATGAAGCACAGAGGAGGGGGCAGGGTGCAGTGTAAACAAATTAGGCAGTGATTGTTGGTGCTCTGCTGGTTCCCACAGGTGACCATGCTGGGGTGTTGTGGAGGGAGATGGCACCTGACAGCTCCTTTGTTCCCAGGAGTCTCTGTCTGAACCTGCCCCTGCAGGACACACTCTGAAATTAGTGAACTACTATTCCTCCTGTGTGCCTCTGTCTTTTTTCAAACTGCTGGTTCTACACTGTAACTCCACAGGCTTTTTGTTGTCCTGTCTCTTTAAGGTTAGGAGCTCAGCTTCCTATTGCCCTCAGGGCTCTCCCAGAAGCCAGACTTTTATAAGCTGCTAAATTTTAAAATTCCAGGCTTTAAGTCCCACTGGTTGCAAGAACTTAGGAAATTCAGCCCCTCTTTCACAGCCAAAGTTACGTCTTCCTTTTGCAGGCTTCCTGGTGTGATAGTCTGTTTCTTTCCCTTATCCATGCCCAGGGTTCCCTCCACCCTTCCATGGCCCCCACCCTGTGGAAGGCTATTGTCCAGTTAGTTCTCTACCATATCTTTGCCTCCCTACCCTCTTTAATGTGGCCTCTTCTCTACCATTCATTGTGGAGTTTGTTCTGCCAGTCTTGGGATTCTTTTCTGGATTACTTACATTTACGTAAGGGTTATCTAATTGTATCTGTGGGGTGAGGTGAGCTTAAGGTCTTCTTACTCCACTATCTTTAAGTATGATATATTTAATTTATAGAGTGACCTAAATGCTTATTCGGAACTTTTTTATTCCCTTATATACGATTTCAAAATCTTTTTACCACCCCAGAACTTAGTGGCTTAGATCAACAATAGTTTATTCTTTTTCATGAATCTGAGGTTTACTGAGCTCCATTGGGTGGATCTGCTTCATGTGAGCTGAAGCCATTCAAATGGCTACCTTCAGATAGGATCTGGAATATGGCTACAGTGTCCATTGAGACCTCCAGGGTCTCTATCTCCTGGTGGGCTCTCATTTTTCCACAGTCTGTTCTCAGCTTCTTTTCAACATGGAGGCTGGCTTTCTAGGGTGAAGCTGTCGAGACTGCTAAGGGCTAGGTCCAGAGGTAGCATAGCATAACCTCTGAAGAATTCTGTTCAAAGAACAGATTCAATTCAATTCAAAGCAACTCATAGAGCTGATCCAGATTCAAATAGATCTGCCTGTTGATGGGAGGAATTGTAGGTAGCCATAGGTGCAGATAAACGACTAGCATTTTCTTAGAAGATAAAGAAGTACAATTCAGAATGTGGAGCTAAAGACAGAGATTTTGCTCAGTTAGTGTATGTGTTGGTGGGCGGTAGTAGTGGAAAACATGTAACGTATAAAAGGTTCAAGATTTCCTGAAGTACAGCACTTTGTGTATTTAATGTGAAAGCAAAAAGCCTGGTGGGTCCTCAAGAGAGTTAATGTGTGTGACATTGCATAGTCATTTATGTACCGGACTCTGAGTAGTCAAGAAGGAGGTTGATCTAGCTACATGTATGTTCTGTTAAAGCAGATGAGGAAATGTTTAATTTATTATAGATATTTCACAGGAAAAAGGGCTAATTTATATTTCAGGACTGAGAAAGATTAATTTTAATTATGTGAAATTAACTTCTGTATAATAATTTTTTCCCATCCACATCAGGAGGAAAAAGAGTCTTCTCTGTAATTTTTGAAGTTTATTCTTTAAGAAGAGTTCTGCATGTGTAGTAGGTTCTTGGTAAATACTGATTAAAATCAGGCCATAAGCAGAAGCTAGAGCGATGTAGATGTTACTGTTCTATCCAAAGGCAAATTTCCTATTGAATAAAGGTTCCTTACAAGCTTCTAAAAAAATGAACAATAGACTTTTCCACAGAAGTAATGGTACCTCGGTGGATTAATTATCTTTTTGTTCCCATTAACTTGTGGCAAATATGCAGGGCCCATAGCATAGAGCCAGGAAAGGGATATTAGCCATGGTTTTGTTGCAGATCATGAGAAAGAAAATTGGGTTAATGAGAGGGCATGGGGATTCAGCACCAGAGCCCATGGTGGAGCACACCAAATAAAGAGGATTAGATAATGAGTAATAGGATGAGAAGGAACAAAATGCATATTCTGAAAAATCAATGGGTAACTGAGCAATTTCCAACAAAGGAGACAAAAGGTAAATTCTCACAGGAAGAAAGACAGTTTTCATGTTTTAGAACTGGACTCACCTCTGATTGCAGCTCTGCTCAGCCATTAAAAGAATGCCCAAAACTAAGGATGAGCTGATATTTAAACCACTGACCATGTTTGTAGAGCCTGCATTCTCTAAGAATGAGCCTTAGAAGACTTCATAGTCTGGTTCCAACCTAATACAAAAATTTCACACTCAGGGAACTCATTTTTCTATCTCCTGTTTGGACATGTTCAGTGAAAGGAAACCCATTCTTACATGACAGGGTTTGGGTTAGTTTAAAATGCAGTTTCTGAAATTAGAAAGGCTTACCTGAATCCTGGATTTATAATTTATCAAGTGCTTTCCTTGAGAAAGTGACTTAACAGCTCTAAACCTCTGGCTGAAAATGCTGAGTGTGGGAGGGAGTGATAGTACTTGCATCACAAGGTGGATCTGGGGGTTAAATGAGGTAATGAAAGGAAAGTGCTTATCAGAGTTCCTGACCCATATTCAGTCCTCTATAACAGTTACTAGTTTTTTAATTCAATCCTACAAAAGTTCAGCTGAACAACTCTTTCCACTTTAGATGCTTGCAGTAGCTCTGTGTTGGAATCATTATTGTTCTTAGTCTTCTAATGAGAAGACCAAGACCTAAGCTCTGTGCTAGTGGCTTGTCACCGTGTGCATTTTCTTTGTCTTTCAGGCAAGGAATACAATTTTATCTTGGTATTAAGTCTTGCTAGGCAGAACTAGTTTTGGACAAAGTGTATGGTTACCCCCCGCCCCTTTTTTTTTTGTCCCACCCACCCTTAGATGTCAAGGAATTACATGATATAGTTAGCATCTAAGTAATTTTATCCATTGAAGACTCCGACATAAGTCATCTTCACCTTGGAAGATGACCCCTTTCCTGAGGGTTTTATACTTATAAGTCTGACTCTGAGGGCTTTTAGACTTTTCTCACCAAAAGGAAATCCAGTCATCAAGGAACAGGTACAAGCAGACTTCAGGATCATTAAAGTTCACAACATGTGAGCAGCTAATTTGTTCTATCTCCATAGACAGGTGTTCTTTTTCCTAGGTATCTGGAGGCCAGGGAAATTTCTGGCTTCTCAGTAGCTACAATTTTGTTAAGGAAAAAGCCTGGAATATTTAAAAAAAATTTTTTAATGTTTTATTTATTTCTAGGAGAGAGAGAGAGAGAGACAGCGTGAGCAGGGGAGGGTCAGAGAGGGAGTCACAGACTGAAACAGGCTCCAGGCTCTGAGCTGGCAGTCAGCACAGAGCCCGACGCGGGGCTCGAACCCACGAACCGCGACATCACGACCCAAGCGAAAGTCGGGCGCTTAACCGACTAAGCCACCCAGGTGCCCCAAGCCTGGAATATTTAGACATGAACAGATTTTCATGGAAAGTGGAAAAGTCATATTCAAGGGTTCTTAGCACTGGAAGAAAATCACTTTGTTCTTATCTTCTCATTCTTTCAGAAGGGGTGGGATAGGGATTTAACCTGAGGTTGAAAGGTAAAATACATTGTGCTCAAAGTCGCAAAGGCTGAATGTAGAACCTTCACTAGGATCCAGAATTTCTACCTAAGAATCCAGACCTCCAATTCAGCATCACTGCTTAAGGACCTCAACATCTGTTTGGAATGGCTTAAACTCACTGAGCCTGTGAATGACATACTGACCTTATATATGATTTTAATGTTTATTTTTGAGAGAGAGAGAGAGAGAGAGCAAGAGAGAGAGTGCACAAGTGGGGAAGGGGCAAGGAGAGAGGGAGACCCAGGATCGAAAGTGGGCTCCACTTTGACAGCAGCAAGCTTGATGCAGGGTGAACTGCAATATCATGAGCTGAGCTAAAGTCAGATGCTTAACCAACTGAGTCACCCAGGCATTTCTGACCTCGTCTTTTTATTTATTTATTTATTTACAAATAGTTTATTGTCAAGTTGGTTTCGATATAACACCCAGTGCTCATGCCCCCCTCCGTGCCCATCCCCCCTCCCCCCCACATCCATCAGACCTCATCTTTTTAAATGATTTCCTATTATGTAGACATCATTTTCTCCAAAGGTGGTCCTGTATATGCACACAAGTTGAGCAGTTTTGTTTTATAAAGAGTACTGAAAGAGAGTCCCTCAACACCAGGAGGGTGCTTGGCTTGGCTACTGGCCAAGTATGTGTCATTCTCTATGTTTGCATGTTTAGGTCACCCTGCCTTCTGTAAAAAAGTAGAAGACAGTGGAAATTGTGGCTGTATTTGGAGATTCCTTTCACATAATCAAAACAAGGCTGGAGTCAACAACCTGAATTTAATTACTATCCTGACAGCTGGCAGGCAATTAATCCTTCAGTCACTCCTCCTTTCTCTGCCCCAGCTTCAAAGTGTCACCCCCTTTCCCTCTTATACTAATTAGAAACATGCTGTAGGGTGAAAGGTGACCAGTGGGAAGCTAGCACAGTGTCATCAAAGTCCCTTTGATAGAAGAGTTTACAGTTGGACAAAGCTGATCTCCAACATGGGAGCATCTGCTTCTAGGGCAGGGAAGAAGAGCTGGGTGTGGAGCTGTTCCCAAGGTCTGACACTGTCTCTGCCACACACATGCTTTATGATTTGATCAAGTCTCTTCAGTATCTGTGTTTGTCTCCACATCAGGACATCAAGGACTCAACTTTTCTATTGCCCAGTGTGTATGGGAGCATAAAATGAATGTGAATGTGCATCTAATAGTAAAAGCATCATTCCAGTGTATGAGATGGAGATTTGGTGTCTTTGTCAGCTCAAATGCAACTTCAAAGTACCACAGACCGGGGGCTTAAACAATAGACATTTATTTCTCACAGTTACAGAGGCTGGGAAATCTAAGATCAAGGTGCCCCCAGCTGCTTTCTCTCTGTCTTCGCATGGTCTTTTTGTTTGTTTGGTTGGTTTGGTTTTTGTTTTTGGGTATGCATGTGGTGGGAATAGAGAGATCCCTTCCCTTCTTAGAAAGCTACCAAGTTTCTTTAATAGATTAGGACTCCACCCTTATGACCTCATTTAACTGTAATTACTTCCTAAAAGCTTTATTTCCAAATACAACCACACAGAAGGGTAGGGTTTTAATATATGAATTTAGGGGGAACATAATTCAGTCTGTAGCACCTGAAAAATACTTTCCTTCAAATAAAGCCATGAACTAGATTTGAAGACCTAGGACCCAGGAATTTAGAGGATTCAGACTTTTTAGGTAATGTACTTAAATGTGGGGTTAAGTTTTTACACGATGTTCTCTCTTGGCAAATTGTTCCCTTCATTTCACAATGTTTCCCTAGAAGCAATGGTAGTCTCAGCTTCAGGCTGGGCTCTTAAAAGCAGTAAAGAGAGAAATTCTAATACCCAAGGCCAAGGGCAACACACCCAGTGTTACTTCCTTCATGGATTCCTCCATTGTGGCATTGAGTGCTTTGTTGTCTTGTCCTAAGTGCTAGATTGCTAAATACTTGTTTTAATCATTAAAAAATAGAAAAGGTTAAACAATTTTGGAATTGAGGGAGATTAATCACCTCAGGGGAGCTGTAGAGGTAAAGTGACTTTTCCAAGTCACTGGGTACTTAGATCTCAAAATGGGGCTGTAATGAAAACTTTCTAAGTCCCGGTAGGAATTTTAGATTGGTAATTAAGTTCCTCCATAATTCCTTTCTCCTATTTAAAGATGATTATGGCCCCAAATCTCATTACGTTAACTGGATAACTCATTCCAGATGTAAACTGCTTGTAGAAGCACAAAAATAATAATAATTCAGCTTAAATACATCTCTTTTTTTTTTCCCTCCAAGTAGTTTCAATCCATCTGGGCTACATTTCTTACCCAAACCAGCATGCTGTTTGTTTTTGTGTTTGTTTTCTGGAAAACCATATGAACCAACTATAGATGAGAAGTCCTCTGCTTGTATCACTGTAGTTGAGACTTTTGCCAAATGCTAGATGTAGCAAGATGTGCCTGAGAGAAAAGATAATGCATGAGAAATAAATTATCAGTACTTCTATAATTAAAGGTACAAATTCTGTTGTTGTCTGCCTCTGTCTTTACTGTTGACTAACCATATGGTCTTTGAAGAATCCCTTCCCCATTCTAGACTTCAGATTCCTCTCTTTAAAATGTTGTAGTCTTTACAAAGTCAGAGTGACAAATGGGAGGTCTATGGGCTGAGTACTCCTTTGCAACCTGCTTTGAACTTCACCATGTTTTGAAAAATAGGGAAATATTACATAAATTCTAGAGTTCTGCCTTTGCTTGGAATATCTGCAGATCTGGCAAGAGTGGGCCCACATTCTTGCATAAAAACAAGTTGCCGGTTCTGATTTGTAACTGTCCTCTCAGGACAGAACATTCATTGCTCCTTGGTTGGTCAAGTACACCACCACCATGCCAGTTCACTTATGTGTATGCTCTGCCTGGTCCATAAAAGAATGACCCTTGAACTAGGTCCTCATGCTCCTTTTAACTCTGATTCCATGATTTGGTGACTTGCTTCTCCATAGTCATAAAAGCTCCCATGTTAAAGGTCAAGAAGAGGTACACAGACTCCTACACTTCTCTGGTGGCTCTGACCCTGCCATTCATTGTGACCTGGAAGTTTGTACTTTTGTTTTGTACCCTCTGCATGGCATCATTTTTCAGGAGGAAGTGTTGAAAATGATATAGACATAACATGCTTCCCTAGTGACCTGGCATAACATCTAAACCTGTTCCCATGATGTGAGAAAGGAGCAGAAAAATGTGATCACTTGGAAAGTGCCAAACCTTTCCAAAGAACACAAAAGTACAATGTGAAACAAAAGTCACAGTTCTATTTGTTCTGCAAAAGTGTGAAAATCAGATTTTTTTTTCTCTAGATAAAAAAAAAAAAAACAGAAGTACAAGGAACAGTAGTTTATGGGACAACTCTCTGTTGCCACCTCTTAATGATTGCACCCCACTCCCCACCTGAAGTACCCCTGTTAGTTGCTTACCTGGGCACTTTATGTTTTCATCCATTTAATTTTGCTACCAGCTTACAAACTAATTTGGGTCTCTACAAAAATAAGGAGGGTATGGAGATTCAGAAAGGTGGATACTGATGTTGGAACTCAAAGTCCATGCTCTTGATCACAACCCTATTGTGCCACCACTGCAAATGGGAGAATTTGCTTTATGATCTTTTGGAGCCCTTCCAACAGAGATTGTCTATGTGACAATGGCAGACTGGTATAGTGGTAAGATGATGCCTTCTTGCTGTCTTTTCTACATCTGAAGGGAGGATTCAAAGTGAATCTGGTTCTTTGCTTTCAGTAAACTAAGGCCATGATTGTTATTAGTGCATATATCCTCAGCACCCATAAAATAATGGGCACTATAAGAGCAAAGATTATATCTATTTTCCCCACAGATATCCCCAATATCCAGAAAAAAAATCTATGCTATTAGTAGGCAATCAATCAATATTTCTTGAATAAATGTACCTATAATGAACCATTGAAAGATTGAGTAACCTGGAAGATTGTCCATGTCTCAAAGGAGCAATGTATGCTTTTGAGATTGTCGCTGTTGAGCCTATTACTGCAAGTTAACTGCAATTGGGACAAAAACAGCTTTATAAATCACCACCATCCATCATGCCAAATGCCTTGTGTTGGGCCCAATTTCTACAGCTTCCTGAGCATTGCTTCTGTTGTGTACACAGTCCTGTGGCTTCCTGTGACCACGAGGGGGCAATGAATGTTCACTCAAGCAGGAAGCTGAATTTGTTTTGAAGAATTCTATCTGACAAGTTTTATGGTGTTTTATTCCTTGGTGATGTCTTTGTGGTGCTTAGAAATATGAGACAAAATCGCTTTCTAACTCCCTGCACTGAAAAAAATTGTTAAATATTTAAATAGTGAGGGTCATAAGCAGATTTAGTACTTTTGTAGAGCTGACGCAGATCTAACACTATGGGGTAGGAAGGTGGTAAATGACATATCTAACCAATATTACAACTGTAGTTCTTACTGGGGTGAAATCCATCTATACATGAGAGGCTGGCTCAGACTTTATTCCATGACTAGCACACAAGCAGCATAGAATTTCAGGAGCTATGATTTTTATTGTTTTTCAGATAGAAAACAAAAGGGTAGAATTTCAGGCTACAAAGGAACATGAGTGTGTGGCATGTGTGTTCTCTTGACCCCGTGACAGTTCTTCTAGCAGAAGTTCTCAAAAAAACTTAGCTGTGGTTTCTGTGTTCTTCCATGAATTACTTCATAGCTTTCAAGATATAACAGATAAAGAGCCTCCTCTCTTGCTGATAAAGGGTTTCGTATTTACATTTAGTCACCTGAGAATTATTTCCAGTTTTTAGAAGAAAAAAAAGGATAATTTCACTAGCATGATCAAGGTGTTTGGGGGAATTTACTTTCAAAAGATGGATTTGAAGTGATGCTCAGTATTAAGCTTGGGATAAGATAAGATCATTAGGCCTGATGGACCAAGGTGCTAGTGCTGATGATAAATTGATGATAAATAAGCTGTTTGAGCCTATTTAGTTTGAGTTCTCTGCCATCTCTCTAAAGAAATATTTGTGTGTTTCTGAATTTTTATTTTCCTGTAAATATCTTTACTTTTGTTCTAGTATTATTCTGGTGCTCTCAACCAGAATATATGGGAGTCAGTCAGGGTTGCCATATTGTACAATTCCAGGGACACCATTCACTTTGCATTATGTATAAATGCCAGCCCTTGAAGCACAGCTCCATACAGAGGTAACTGGACTCTAGAGATCAGCCATAGTTGAGACCCTAGTTCAGATGCTATCTTGCAAGACCTAGCCAGATGCATCTCAAACTGGAGTCCAGAAAATGTTCTCTATAACAAGCTTTCAAGATCATTCCAATGCAAGGAATCAATGAATCACTATTTGGAAAACATTAGCTTTTATAGAACATCTCTTTCAATAAGACAGGGGAATGAAAGTAGGAGACTGAACAGAAGTACACTAGAAATTACGTAATACCAAGTCAGCCTCAGGTATTGAACTAAGCATCTGTGGTCCTGTTCATTTAATCTGATTGAATTCTGTCCAGGGTTTCTCTGTTCAACTTTCAGGAGAAGAACCAGAACCCTATTGACTAAAACATAACTCTTCTGTACTCCTGTGGTCTCGAAGTGCAAAATGCCTGTAATAACAGGTACCGAAACTGTAGCTGGCCATCTGGGGATGCTATCACTCTCTAGAGAATATATACACATGCGTGGGACTCAACTCAACTTTTGGCTTATATAACTGTTTGTTGTCTGACTGTCTGGAATTTTCAAAGGAAGCCAGAAAGATACATTTTTTTTTATGTGAAAATTTTTGGGTTGTAAAAAATGTTGGCTATAAGTTCAAATTTATAAAATGTACATTATGATATAGTCAAAATCTGTCCATGGGCCAGACCCAGATAGAGGGTTGCCAGCCTGCAGTCCTGGTCCTAGTCTTTGACAGCCATTGTTGGCTTTGAGAGGAAAGAGGCCTTTGATTATGGTAGATAAATGGAAAGGATACAAACTGTGTTCAGGGGATATGGTTTTAGCCTCAGTTCTCTAGAACATTAGCTATGAGATCTTGACTAATTCAACTCTCAGAGTATCAGTATTTTATCTGAAAGGAGACATGCCTAATCAATTAATAGTACCTTCACAGGATTTCTACAAAGGTAAAGTGAAATACTCTGTGTCAGCATTTTCAAATGTGAGTAATTTATAGACAGCCTTCACAATTTTTGCTACATCTAAGTAACACCCTTGCTATTATTTACTTAATGTTTTCTTTTGATTCACTTTTAAAAATATAAAATATCTACATTGCTTTGAAAGAAGTAATATCTGCAAAAACATGAGTTCAAGTCACATTTCCCACAAATCATATGATAAATTAAATATGAAACAATTTTGATAGTTTGGCTATATATTACTTTATACTTCCACAATCTTCAGTGCTTTCATAAGACTAACATATTGGTAAAATTAATAAAATAGAAGATGAATGACTATATAAGTGATTATAAACAATTCTACAGTAAATGTTGACCATTATTTTTAATGAGGTAAAAATAGATTTTATATTTATGAAGTAGCTATTCAAACTATCGACTCTTGGTTTTATTTATTTTTTCGTCTTCAACTTGGGGCTTGCAATTCCTCTTCTACATTTAGTAAAAAGCAACATAGGGTCTGTAAGATCCAATAACCTAGGATGTATCTAACATCATGGCTTTCATTCAACATTGATTGTACATTAATAGACATTTCAATCTTTTAGCATCTCTTTTTAGTGTTAAGTCAATGAACAGCAATATCTTGAAATGGATTTTTGTAGTACATGATTGGTGGGTCTTTGAGTTTCTGAGGTTGAAGTTAGACAGTGAAGGGACATAGTTTCTACATTTCAATTCCCAAGACTTTCTCTAGTGGTATGTTCAACATACGTAATGGGCACTGGAGATCCAGCAGAGGATAAAACAAAGTGTTTGTCCTTATGAAGCATTACTCTGCTAGGGGGAAATGGGTAATTGAAAATAATATGTTTTATTCTACCAGTAGCGATAAATGCTGTGAAATAAAAATCAAGGTAGGAAGAAAGAATGAAAATAGAGATCGATTACTCTTTCAGAGGTGTTAATCTGAGAGAGAGTCTTATTGCATTGCTATTTTATTAGAACCTGAATAAGGTGAGTGAGTGAGCCATGATGTTACCTAGAAGAATGGCTTGGCAAAAGAGGGAGGTGTAAAAGCCTTGAGGAAGGTGTTTGGCATGTTTGTGGAGGAGCAAAGAAGCCAGAATAAATGGAGAAGACTGAGCAAGAAGGAGAAGTTTTAGGTAATGGGGTCAGACCAAATAGGTTAAAAATATAATAAAACTGTGAGCAACTGGGAAGCCTTTGGGGGATCTGAGCAGAAGAGTGACATGATCTGATATGATTTTGAACCATCTGTCTAGCTGTTGGGTGGAAAAGAGACTAGAGGGGGATAAGAATGGAAAGATGAGACCAATTCATACCATTGTCATGGTCCAGTGAGAGATTATTATTGTGGCTTGGGATAAAGTGATAGCATTGGAGGTTTAAAAAACAAAAAGTCAGATTCTGGACACATTTCAAAAGTAGAGTTGATGGTATTTTCTGGTGAGATGGATGTGTAAGGTAAGAGAGAAAGTAAAAACTAAAGTTTTCAGGAATGAGAAGAAGAGCATGAAGAATAATAATAAAATATTAAGTTATTGGAAATTTTCATCTTTGCTAAGTCTTTCATACTTTTTCTATATGAAGGGCTTCTTCCATCAGGCACCCTGATAGAACTTACTTCTCTAGGTATCAGAAACTACTTAAAATTCTCATGCCTTCTTGTGCAAATGCATGTGCTTTGGGACAATAATTGATCACTTTTGTTTCAATGAAAAAATCATCAAGCAAAGAGCTCCAAATCAGCAGGGTATATAACTTGCTTTTGATCATTGTTCTCTACTTGGTCTTTAGCTGTGAGGATGTACCACCTGTGCCCATAAGGAGGGACATTTCTCAGGAAGGTTGAATTTCAAGTAAAATAATTCAACTCAAATTGAGTTATTTTTCTCTTTTTATTCCTATAAGCCTAATCATCCACTCTTTCTTTGCCCAATTCCTGGACATCAGTTAGGACTACCTCCTCTTTCTCTTCATTTAAATACTATGTACTTTCACACTTTAGATATTATTAACAAGCTTACTAATATGTTTCCATTAATCCTAAATTGGCTGTATTACTCCCTTTAAGAGCAGAGAAGACTGAAGTTTAGAGACCTTAACTGAATTAACTGAGGTCACAAATCTCAAAAACAATGATGCTGATGGAGATTTGAAGCTGCTACTCCTTGACTCCAAGTGCCAGCTCTTAAAAGCTTCACTTCTCTACTTTTGCTTTATCACATAAGCAATAATCACTTTCTTCCCATTTTACTGCTTCTATTAAGATGTTATCTTAAAAAAATAATATTTGATGTTTGGAGTGAGAGACCCGCCTCCACTATTCAGCCTTCCCTAAATGCCTCAGCATTTCTATAAGTCTTATTTTCTGAAATATTGATATTCAGGTAGTATCACTGACCTACCTAAAATATCACCTCCTTTGTGAAGGCTTCCATGACTACTCCCTCAGAATTTTTCTCTCCTTCCCTTTTTGTCCCCACGGCACTTAACCATTTCTGTAATAGTTCTTATCATAGTCTGCCTCTGATAATTCTAACCCTGTAGTATTATAGTATTGGTAGCATTGTAGTTAGACACTGAAGGAAAGAATGTCTTCTTTCCTATTAGACATGAGCTTCTTGAGGCTGGGAGCATCTTTTTCTATTCTTGAGATCCCAGCATTGGTACTTAATATATTTAATTCTTTTATCATAAGAATATGATCTGTTTCTTATATGTGCTTCCCAGTGCCTAGCATATCTGAATACAAAATGGGCATTAAACATATCTTGAATGAACAAAGGGAAAAATGACAGTTGCTATTTTTCACATTTCCTTCTTTAAAAAAAACGGAGATGGTAGGCTTCTCTGGCCTTTGCAGCCTCATGAATTTCCCTTCATACAGAAGGTTTATTTTTTGTCAAATGAGTTTCTCTAGATACACACAAAGCTTGCTGAGGTTCAGCTTTCTCTTTCATGCAGTAAAGGCCAAGTCAGCAGGGAAACTTGCTACCCACCCCCAGCCTACTCCAAACTTCATACAATTTTTATTTGCCTTCTTCTGGCCAGCCAACTCAGTCTTGAGCTTACATAAAAATTCAACCCTCTGGCATTTGATGAATAAAATAACTCCTTGGCTAGAATATACTTTTGGCAGAGGGAGGACTCAAAAGATATCCAGCTGTCCATGTGCTCAGATTTCCTCGGTGGGATACCATTCCATCTCAGTGCCTGTCAGTAATTAGCCCTATGCCATTCGCTTACCTGGTGGGTCTTTGCAATGAGAGGCAGTGAAGGAAGACATTGAAAATACCAGCCTTGCAATCAAGAGGTTTAGTCCTCTATTTATGAACTCCTATTTATGAACTATGCAATCTCACAGAATAGTTCTGTCTCTGCAAAATGCGAATAATAATTTCAACAATTAACTCATAGGTTGTTTCTAGAATCAAATAAGAGAGGGCACAGAGAGTATTCTATAACCATAAGATAATTTTTTTCTTTTTACAAAAGAATACTGACAATATCTCTCTTTGAAAGATGATTATAAGTAAAAGAAGGCATGAAGGAGAAAGCCACAGATAAGGATGTGAAGGATATGATACATACAAAACATTTAGCACAGTCCTCACCCAGTACATGACAGATTCTCAGTGCAGCTGAAATAATTGCTGCTGTTACTATCTTAATTATTGTTACCTAGTTTCTTGACTTCACCCCTACCATGCAGATGATCTTATATTTAACAATTAACACTTTCCTCTTCTTTTTCTCTTGTTATTGTCGTCATCATCATCATCAACAACAAAAACAATATTTTACAAATGAGTGAATTTATACTAGTAGAGGTTACAAGTAATTTGCTTAAGATAACATAGCCTATAAGCAATGGAGCTAGTCTAACTCCAGAGCCCCTATATTTCTTGGCTATGAAATACTGGCTATTGATGGCATATAACTCTGACAAAATAAAATATAATGGAGTTATCTAGCTCAAATCATTGTGGAATTTTATGTTAATAATCTTCCTTTTATCTGTGAGTTAGAGAAAATACATTTATTATCTTCACAAATAAGGAAATTAAGGTTTAGAGGCCTAAAATGACTTGATCGAGGAACTTGCTGTTTGGTAGAATTCTAAAATTCATGCAGCACATCCTGTTTAAAACTGTCATTTTAAAGAGGACATTTTTCAGGGAGAAGGCACCATTTATTCAGTGTTGGATATTGCTAAAAATATTCTTTTTAATTGCATTCATGAACAAATTGACCAGGTATGGGGACATTATTTATACTTAAATATCAGTTGGCATTACATGATGTACACAATTTTAGAATGACTAGTAGAACTTAGAACCCATCTTAACTTCTTGAATGTCTGAAGATATAGTGATAAGTCAGTTACTAGAGGAAATCCATGCTATTATTTCCACCATAGGGAACTTTAGGTGGAATTAAAGGAATATCTTTGAGGATGTAACGAAGGTCCTTATGAACACTTTGAATGAGAAGTACACTGCAAGTGGACCCTTTTGAAAGGAAACTTAAAAATATAGATTTGTGGCCTGAAGGAAGACTGATTCCCTTATTAAACTAGAGACACTAGAGGGGGACAGAGTCTCATTGACCTATTGCATCTGACTTTTTTGGGAGTGACTGAGAATGCTAAGTCTTTGTGATCTGATAATGAGATGCCAACTTTGTATTTGTAACTATGGTTTCTGGGATTATTTTTCTCCCTATTGAAACAAATCACTTATCAGCAGAACACTTATTTTTACTAAAAACCTAACAACAGTTCTTTTCTCTTCTAAAATCTTAAGCCTTGCCAATGATAGTTTTGAGATCTATGGGTTTTTTCTTCTTCTTTTCTTTGCTTTTTGCAATGACACCCTAATAATAATGATGATGCTTCTTAAAGAAAAAAAAAGACAGCAATAATCACTCCTGAAACTCCTCAGTTGTTAGACAAGAAAAAATGCCAAGTTGGAGGTTTTCTTGAGATTTGGCAGAAATTATTTTTTTGTCATTGGCTTATGTGCTTCATCAAAAAACTTCCTATATATCTTGGTGATCACTCAGAAGTCAAATGCTCATGAAATATGGATGCAGCATCTGAAAGTATCATTGCATCTCTTAGTTGAAGAGAAAAACATACACTTGATATTGTGAAAAACACTGAACAAAGGATGCATAATACTTATGGAAAGGACTTGTTCACAGGCCATTGTAGATGAATAAGTGGAGCTGTCCATGGTACTGGACAAAACCCAAAAATTTCTGTAAAGCCATCTGGAATATTTAAACCTTCACAATGGGGGCAATCAGACTTCCTCTAAGAGAACTGATTGCTAGTCTTGTTAACAGGGAGGAGTTAGTGATCAATGTGTTTAATCACAGCCTGACAACAACTTTTAGTAAATAAGGACTTAAGAAAGGGAAAAAACATTTTAGAAATGAATCAGTGTTCTGTGGTGTTTGAAAAGTTTTGTCTTATTTTCTCCTTAATCTCCCAGTGCAGGCAGTAGGCAGGCAGTAGGCAGTCTTTTTTTTTTTTTTTCTATCCAACATCTGCCTTTTCTTCATAGTAAAATCCTATGGATAAAGTATAGTAAAATCTGTAAGACACAACGATATTTACTTCATAGAAATGTATGAGTAGAGGTGACTGTGGTTAGTGCTTATATTTGAATAAAAATATAGAGTCACTTATGCATGGTTATTTTATTTCAATGAATAAAAGTCCATTTTTAGTAGACCCTTCTTTGGGGCTGACTGAGAGCTATTTCAGGTGCAGTTCTAAATTATGTTAAAGAGCAATAATGCACCATCTCTGATGTCAAATTATAAAGTAATATAAGGCTTACCAAGTGCCATATTATCTACTAGATCCTTAGTGTGGGTGGAATAAGCTAATCCCTTTACTCAGAAGTAAAGAAAATGTAATTGGAGGGGTGCATGGGTGGCTCAGTCAGTTAAGCATCTGACTCTTGATTTCAGCTCAAGTCATAATCTTACGGTTCATGAGTTCAAGCCCTATATGGATTCCATGTTGGCAGTGTAGAGTCTGCTTGGGACTCTCTCTCTCTGTCCCCCCTTGTTCTCTCTCTGTGTCAAAACAAACAAACTTTTAAAAGTGTAATAGGAATATAAACCAAAGAGAGAGTTCATAAATTGTGGTAGGAAAACCAAAATTAAATGTACAAGTTGGCATTTGAGGGGATCTTTGACAAATAGACAATACTTAAATAATCAGTAATGAGTCATGATGAAGCATCATTTTACCTATGTAGTAATCTTCTATTTTAACTATGAAGGAGAGAAGATAGGGCGTTAACCTGACAGTGACTATGATATGAAATATTCAAGAACTAAACTGATGGCTTCAAAGTTTTGTAGGTACTCTAGGTGTTTTACCTGGGCATTTTATTACACATGCCCTTATACAGATTTTTAAAGATAATCTAACTAGTGTTTTGCTTGGTTGCAGGACAAGCTGCTTAGTACACATTTGTGTATATCCACCAAGCAGTATGATAATTTTATTAACTGCAGGCATTTGAATTTGTGACCTCTGGCCTAAACAGTAATGGGTTCATTTGATTTTTCTGGAGACAGGGCTAATGTAGGCAGAATAGGGAATTGAATGTTTTGTGGAAAAGAGTGAGGGAGCATTAAAATAAAGCAAGTGGTTATAAAAAAAAAAAGATTATGAAGCCCCTTCATATAAAAGATATTAGTTCCTCTTTTATAGATATAAAACTGAAGCCTAAGACTGTAATTATAGCACAAATCAGTTCATAGCTAAACTTGGTACTTGGTCAATAGGCTCCACCTGTTGTTTTTCCTATGTCCTGATAGAAGTAGAGTTCAAAGATCAGTGCTTTCTAAATTTGAATGTTTTCTAGAGTTAATCCTGATCAGATTAGCCTACAGGGAAGTCTCAGATTTAGGGAGCTGATATTTCATGGTGATGGTGGTAACCTGAACCAAGAAAATCTTAGAAAAATAGGTTCTGTATCAGTGAAAGAAGATACAGATTAAGACAATAACAAGTTCACTCTTTTCTAATTGTTGAGTGAGGCATTAGGTGATCTATTTCAATTATTTATTTGGATGATATGTCATATTGAAATATGTTTTACAGAAATATATATTGTTTATTATTCTGTGCTGAGAGAGAAAAGCATCCTTGCTACCTCCTTGTCAATTATGCTTTGTCCTCTGACTAGCATAATGTCTTCGTTTATCGTTTTTGCAGCAGGGATTTATAATGCTTAAGAGCATTTGGTTATAGGGGAAAATGTTGACATTAGAGATGATTCATTGAGTAAATTGACACAAATGTATTGTGACTATGGGTCAGTGTGCTGACATCAATTACTTTATCACACAAGAATTACTTTATCAAAATATAAATCGGTGAAGAAAAATTCCCCCCTTTTTTTTCTCTTGAAGAAGTCATTCTTGGACCTTCTGATCTAGAGTGCTGAATATTTCTGAAAGTAATTATTCCTCTAAGAAAATTAGCTTTAGGTAATTTCCTGAGTTGAAAAAAGCAAAATGCCAATGAAGAATATGTGGTTTTCTGGCTACAAATAAGACATTGTCCCTTCATGAGATTGTAATGTTAGAGTGGACTGAGACATGCAATTTGAGTTTAATGACACTTGGGTATATTTGTATAATATTTTATGTCAGTTTCTCAAGCTTTAAGACACATCAGAATAATGAAGATGGCTTGTTAAATGCACACTGCTGGCCATCACCCTCAGCCTTTCTGATTCAGTAAGTCTGGGGTAGGGTATAAGAATTTGTATTTCTACAAAGTTCCCAGGTTTTTCTAATGTTGGTGACCCAAGGGCCACACTTTGAGAAAATGTTTGACACTACACTTTAAGAATTCCTTTCTCATTATTATCAAGTTCATTTGTCAGGTAAACTTAACAAAATAGGAAAGACTAGCATATTTTTCTTGTATGTTATGTATGGTAAAAGGGGATGCTGAATTTAATTTGCTAAAGATCATATAATAAGTGATGAAGTAAATATTGCAACCACAACCCATCTTCTAACACTATTGGCTTTAATGATATAAAATCTCCTTTAAATAAGATCCATATGATAAGGGCAAGGAATAGGACGTGATATGCTCTTTATTGCCAGGAAGATAGCATATAAATTAAGTGCAAACTCCTTTGTCTGGCATTCAAGGTTTTCATGATCGGTCCTCAATCTAACTTTGCTGAATTAATTCTCCAGGTAATCTACAAATTAACTCTATTCTAGATTCTAAACACTGAATCTTCCTCAAATATGGCTGGTTATTTTCTGCTTAAACAAAGAGATGCCCAATTTTTCCCCTTCATATCTTCTTACTAAAATTGTTTCTATGTAGTTAATGTACCACCTATTCCATAGAACTTTTCATGTTCTTTCTAGTTTTTCCCCAACCAGAAGTGAATGCTCTTTCCTTTCATGTAGTAATTGCTACATCAACATTCATAAATGAATATAACATAAATGAACATAAACAAACAAATAAATAAAAGCCCAGCATTGTGGAGGGAAGAATGTGTAGGTTTTTGTTTCGGGGAAAGGAAATCAGATAGGTGGGAGAAGCTAGTCGTTGTTTTTCATATTTGATGTGATTTTGCTTGTCTTTTTTACTATTTTTGTGTTTCAGTTTAATTTTTAAATTAATTTACAATAAAATTGAATTTTTGTCTGTATATAGTTCTATAAATCTATGTATAGATACAGGTAGCCACTGCCAAAATCAGGATATATAACAGTTTTACTCTATAAAACTCCCTCATACTATTCCTTGGTATTCATATGTTTCTCACACCCCTAACCTGTAGCAACCATTGATCTGTTCTGTCACTACAGTCTTTATGAGAATGATATACAATTGGAATAATGTGGAATGTATGTTTTTGAGACTGGCCTCTTCGGCTCAACATAATCCCTTTCATCCAAATGGTTAAATATATATATCTACATCTACATCTAAATCTATATATATGTAGTAGCCCTCTATTCAGTTACTAAAGGACATTTTGATAATGTCCAATTTGTCCATGTTTTCTCTTATGGACCTTATTTTTAGAGTTGTGTAAGAATTCTAAGAAAGATTAGTGCATGTGTAAGGCTGGAGAGATGGGAAAGAATGCAAAGGGACTGCAAATAGGTACACGATTTATTTTTAGCGTGATGAATCTGTTCCAAATTAGATTATGGTGATAATCTCACAACTCTGTGAATATACTAAAAGCCACTGAATTTGTGTCTTTTGGGTGAATTTTATGTTAGGTAAATTATACATCATAAATTTATATTTTATTATATCATATGTATCTCAAAAGTACTATTTAGATTAATCACATTAATTTATAATTATTATACCAATAATAAGCTACACTTGATTAGATTAATTAAAATAAATTGATTCATTACACTGATTGGAATAACACTATTTTAAAAATAACTCTTTGCCTAACCCAAGGTCATGTAGATTTTTGTTTTATGCTTTCTTCTGAAAAAATACATAGTTTTATATTCTACTTCTATATTTTTTATTTTTATATAATTTTAGTTCAATTTTTTTCTAATTCAAATATTTTTTGGTTATGTTTTTGGTTCACATACAGTGCAATATTGGTTTCAGGAGTTAAATTCAGTGATTTTTTAAAAATAGTTTATTGTCAAGTTGGTTTCCATATAACACCCAGTGTTGAATTCAGTGATTTATCACTTCCATATAAAATCCAGTGGTCATAACAAGTGCCCTCCTTAATTTCCATCATACATCTAGCCCACCTCCCATCCACCTCCCTCCATCAATCCTAAGTTTGTTCTATATCATTTAGTCTCCTATGGTTTGTTTCTCTCTCTTCTTCTCTCCCCCTTCCATATGTTCATCTGTTTTGTTTTGTTTTTTAATACTTAAAAATATATTTAATATTTATTTATTTTTGAGAGTGAGACAGAGAGGGAGACATGGAACCCAAAGCGGCTCCAGACTCTGAGCTGTCAGTGTAGAGCTTGACCTGGGGCTCAAACCCATGAACTGCAAGATCATGACCTGAGTTGAAGTTGAATGCTTAACTGACTGAGCCACTCAGGTGCCCCTTTTTCTTAAATTCCACATGTGAGTGAAAATGTATGGTAATTGTTTTTCTCTGACTCGTTTCACTTAGCATAATACATTCTACCTCCATCCGTATCATTGCAAATGGCAGGATTTTGGTTTTTTTGATGGCTGAGTAATATTCCATTGTATTTATATTATACTTTTAAATCTATAATCTATGTCAGATTAATGTCTACCTTAAGTGTGAGATTCAACTGAGGTAACTTTTTTTGTTGTTATTAGATGGCTTTCCAATTGTTCTGGCACCATTTGTTGAAAAGACTCTTTTCTCTGTTGATTTGCATCTGCACCTTTTAGTCATATCTATGCTGGTATATTTCTGGACTCTGTTCTGTTGGTTTATACTTTTGTCAGTTCCACATGGTTTTGATTACCATAGCTCTAGAGTAGGCTTAAAATTTAGTAGTGTTACTTCTCTGACCTAATTTTTCTAATTTAAGTTTCTTGGTTATTCTTAATGTGTCTCCATATAAATGTTAGAATAAGCTAGTCTGTATCTATAGAAAACCCGGGGGGGCGGGGGGCGGGGGATTTTGTTTGGAATTGTGTTAAATCTATAGATCAGTTTGGGGAGAATTAACATCTTTATAAGTCTTGCAATCCATGAACATCTTATATCTCTCCATTTACTTAGGTTTCTAAATTTTATTTCATCAACATTTTGTTATGTTCGGCATACAGATACTGTACATGTTTTGTTAGATTTATACTGCGGTATTTCATTATTTTGGAAATCTTATACATTTAAAAGATGAATTCCCAATTGTCCAATGTTAATATGTAGAAAAACAATTGATTTTTGTGTGTTGACCTTGTATCTTGTGATCTAAAATCAATGATTAATTCTAAGAAGTTTTTGTGGATTCTTGGGATTTTCTACAATCATCTTCCTTTCCAATCTGTATGAATGTATTTCTTATTCTAAGCTTATTTCACTGGCTAGGACTTCTATTATGATGCTGAATAGGAGAGGTGAGAGTCAATATCCATAATACAATCCCTATTGTAGGGAAAAACCATTCAACCTTTTCCTGTTAAAATGATATTAGCTATAAGCACACACACATTATTAGGAATATAAGAAGTTTTCTTACATTCCTACTTTGCTTAGAGTGTTATCCTGAATGAATGCTGACTCTTTTAATATGCTCTGTCTGTGTCAATTTATATTATCTTGTAGCTTTTATTCTTTAGATGGTTAATATGGTGGATTACATTGATTGATTTTCAAATATTGAACCAACAGTGCATTCTTGTGATGAACCCTGCTTAATTGTGGTGTATCATTCTTTTTACATACTGTTGAATTAGATTTGCTAATATTTGGTAAAGGATTTTTATGTTTATGGTGGATATTGGTTTTTACTTTTCTTAAATTGTAATTGCCTGTTTTCAAAAATTGTATTTATTAATAGATTTATTAATATAACATGGACAGAAAATATGATTTCCATAGTTTTGAATGGTGTATACCCTGAGTGTTGTAGATTTCATGGCAGAAGGTAATCAATGTCATTGCCTGTTTTTCTGGAAATACTCTGTAGACAATATTACCTGTTCTTGTAATGTTGGGTAAAATTCACCAAAGAAGCCATTTGGGCTGGGAAACTTCTCTTTCTAACGACTTTTAACTAGGGATTCAATTACTTTAATGATTCTAGAGCCATTCACTTTATCTGTTCCACCTTTTTGGGAGTTTTTTTTTTTTAATAAATTGGTCAATTTTATTCAAGTTGTTAAACTGATCTACCTAGTAATATTTCTTTACTTCAATACCTGGAGAATCTGCACTGGAATCTCCTCTTTCATTCTTGCTATTGTAATATACTATTAAATATATCAGATGTAGGCGCGCGCGCACACACACACGCACACACACACAAAACCTCTATTAGATTAAGTTACCTTATCTTCCTAATTTGCTTAAAGTGTTATCATTAACGAATGTTGAGTTTTTAAATAGGCTTGTCTGTCTCTCTCTGTCTCTCTCTTTTTTTGTTTCAGAAGTTTATCAGTTTTAAAGATCTTTCCGGGGCGCCTGGGTGGCTTAGTCGGTTAAGCGTCCGACTTTCGCTTAGGTCATGATCTCGCGGTTTGTGGGTTCGAGCCCCATGTCGGGCTCTGTGCTGACTGCCAGCTCGGAGCCTGGAGCCTGTTTCAGTCTGTGACTCCCTCTCTCTCTGACCTTCCCCTGTTCACGCTGTCTCTCTCTCTCTCTCCTAGAAATAAATAAATAAAACAAACAAACAAACAAAAAAAGATCTTTCCAAGAACTAGCTATTAATGTTATTGATTTTCCCTATTATATTTATATTCCATGGACTTCTCTTACCTTTTTCATTTCCCTCCTTATGCTTGTTCTTATTCTAGTTCCTTAAAATGAAGGCTTGGTTTAGTGATTCGGGACAATTTTTACTTTCTTTTAAAAAAAGGTTTATTTATTTATTTGAGAGAGAGAGAGACAGTGTGAGCAGGGGAGGGGCAGAGGAACGAGAGAGATTCCTAAGCGGGCTCTGCACTGTTAGTATGGAACTACAACATGGGGCTCAATCCCACAAACTGTGACATCATGATCTGAGCTGAAATTAGGAGTTGGACATTCAACCAACTAAACCACCCAGGTGCCTGGGACCATTTTTTTCCCCTAATACAAGCATTTAACAGTGTACATTTAACTTAGCACTGTTTTAGCTGAATTCCACAAAGTTTTGAATGTTGTATTTTCATTTTTGTTTTATTCATGATATTTTCTAATTTCCTTGGAGATTTTCTATTTGATCCATGGATTATTTAGAAGTGTGTTGTTTAATTTTCAAGTGTTTAGAGATTTTATTACTATCATTCTGTAATACAATTCTAGTTTACTTCCATCATAGTAAAAGAAAATGCTTTATACACCTTGAATTTTTAAAAATCTGCTAAGTTTGTTTTATAATCTGAGATATGGTTTATCTTGGTGAAAATTCTTATGTGTACTTGAAAAGAGTATATGTTCTGTTTTTGGGTCAAGTGTTGTAAAAAAAATGTCAATTAAATTCAATGGGTTGGTGATGTAGCCTAGTCCTTCTATATCTTGACCACTTTATTATCTATTGTGTTTATTACTCAGAGGGGAATATTGAAGTCTCCAACTATAATTGTGGATTTTTCTGTCTATACTTTCTATTCTGTTAACTTTTGCTTCATTATTTTAGCTATTTTATTAAGTGTATACATAATTAGGATTATTTCTTTTTTTTAAAGCTTTTATTTAAGTTCCAGTTACTTAACATACAATGTAAAATGAATTTCAGTTGTACAATATAGTCATTCACAAATTCCACACTGATGGTAACCATCAATTTGTTCTCTATAGTTAAGAGTCAGTTTCTTGGTTTGCTGCTCTCCCTTATTTTTCTCCCTTTGCTCCTTTGTTTTGTTTGTCAAATTCCACATATGAGTGAAATCATATGCTATTTGTCTTTCTCAGACTGACTTATTTTGCTCAGCATGATACCCTCTAGTTCCATCCACATTGTTGCAAATGGCAAGAGTTTATTCTTTTTGATCATTGAGTAATATTCCATTGTATACATATATACACAACATATTCTTTATCCATTTGTAGATCGAAAGACATCTGATGTCTTTCCATAATTTAGCTATTCTTGTTAGTGCTGTCATAAACATTGGGGTACATGTGCCCCTTTGAATCAGCATTTTTGTATCCTTTGGATCATTACCTAGCAGTGTAATTGCTGGGTTGTAGGATAGTTCTATTTTTAACTTTTTGAGGACATTCCATACTGTTTTCCAGAGTGGTTGCACCAGTTTGCATTCCAGCAGCAGTGCAAAAGGGTTCCCTTTTTTCCACATCCTCGCCAACATGTGTTGTTTCCTGAGTCATTCATTTTAACTATTCTGACAGATGTGAGAATAGTATCTCATTGTGGTTTGATTTGTATTTCCCTAATGATGAGTGATGTCAGGTATCATTTCACATGTCTATTAGTCATATGGATGTCCTCTTGGGAAAAGTATCTATTCATGCCTTCTGTTCATTTCTTCACTGGATTATTCGTTTCTTGGGTTTTGGGTTTTAAGTTCTTTATAGATTTTGGATACTAACCTTTATCTGATAAGTCATTTGCAAATATCTTTTCCCATTCCATCAGCTGCCTTTTAGTTTCGTTGATTGTTTCCTTCACTGTGTAGAAGCTTTATATTTTGATGAGATCCCAATAATTCATTGTTGCTTTTATTTCCTTTGTCTTGTGAGATGTGTCTAGTAAGAAATTGCTGTGGCCCAGGTCAAAGAGGTTGCTGCTTGATTTCTCCTATAAGATTTTGATGGTTTCCTATCTCGCATTTAGGTCTTTCATCCATTTTGAATGTATTTTTGTGTATGGTGTAAGAAAGTGATCTAATTTCATTCTTTTGCATGTCACTGTCCAGTTATCCCAATACCATTTCTTTTCATCCCTTTAATTTTTAAACTGCTTATATCATTACATTTGAAATAAGTTTTTCAAATCAGTTGAGCTTCTATATACAAATAATGAAGCAATAGAAAAGAAATCAAGAAATCAGTTCCATTTACAATTGTGCCAAGAACCATAAAATGCCTAGGAATAAACCTAACCAAAAATGTAAAAGTCTGTATGCTGAACACTATAGAAAACTTATGAAGGAAACTGAAGAAGACGCAAAGAAAAACATCCCATGCTTATGAATGGAAGAACAAATATTGTTAAAATGTTGATACTACTCACAGCAATGTACATATTCAATGCAGTCCCCATCAAAATTGCACTGTCATTCTTCCTAGTACTAGAACGAACAGTTCTAAAATTTGTATGAAACCATAAAAGACCCCGAATAGCCAAAGTAATGTTGAAAAAGAAAACCAAAGTGGGAGGCATTATAATCCCAGGCTTTACCTGAACTACAAAGCTGTAATCAAGACAGAATAGTATTGGCACAAAACAGATACACAGACCAGTGGAATGGAATAGAGAACCCAGAATTGGACCAACAAATGTATGGCCAACTAATCTTTGACAAAGTAGGAAAGAATATCTAATGGTAAAAAAGACAATCTCTTTAGCAAATGTTACTGGGAGAACCGGAGAACAACATGCAGAAGAGTGAAACTGGACCACTCTCTTATACCATACACAAAAATAAATTCAAAATGGATAAAAGACCTAAATGTGAGACAAGATACCATCAAAACCCTAGAGGAGAAAGCAAACAACAATCTCTTTGACCTAAGCTTACAGTTACTTCTTACTCCACATCTCCAAAGGCTATGGAAATAAAATCAAATGTGAACTTTTGAGACCTCATCAAAATAAAATGCTTCTGCACTACAAAGGAAACAATCAACAAACCTAAAAGGCAACTGATAGAATAGGAAAAGATATTTGCAAATGACATATTATAAAGGGCTAGTATCAAAAATCTATACAGAACTCACCAAATTCCACACTCAAAAAACAAATAATCCATTGAAGAAATGGGCAGAAGACCTGTATACACACTTTTCCAAAGAAGACATCCAGGGGGTGCCTGGGTGGCTTAGTTGGTTAAGCGTCCGACTTTCGCTTAGGTCATGATCTCGCGGTTCGTGGGTTCGAGCCCCGCATTGGGCTCTATGCTGACTGCCAGTTCAGAGCTATAGCCTATTTCAGAGTCTGTGTCTCCCTCTCTGACCATCCCCTGCTCGTGCTGTCTCTCTCTCTCCTAGAAATAAATAAAAATAAAAGTAAAAAAGACATCCAGATGGCCAACAGACATATGACAAGATGCTCAACATCGTTCATCATCAGGAAACTACAGATCAAACCCACATTGAGATACCGCCTCATACTGGTTAGAGTGGCTAAAATCAACAACTCAGACAGACGCTGTCGAGTATGTGGTGAAATGGGAACCTTCTTGCACTTTGGTGGGAATGCAAACTGGTGCAGCTGCTCTGGAAAACAGTGTGGAGTTTCCTCAAAGAATTAAAAATACAACTACCCTATGACCCAGCAATAGCACTACTACGAATTTATTCAAAGGATACAGCACATGCACCCAATGTTTATAGCAGAGCTATCAACAGTAGCCAAATTATGGAAGGAGTCCATCAACTGATGAATGGATAAAGCAGATGTGGTTTATTTATACAATGGAATACTACCTGGCAATGATAAAAAATTAAATCTTGTCATTTGCAACAATGTGGATAAAACTGGAGGGTATTATGCTGAATGAAATATGTCAGAGAGAAAAAGACAGATATCATATGGTTTCTCTCATATGTAGAATTTGAGAAACTTAACAGGTGACCATGGGGGATGGGAAGCGGAAAAATAGTTTCAAGCAGAGAGGGAGGCAAACCATAAGAGACTCCTAAATAGAACAAACTGAGGTTGATGGTGGGAGTTGGGGGGAGGGGAGGGGAAAATGGTTGATCGGCATTAAGGAGGGCACTTGTTGGGATGAGCACTGGGTGTTGTATGTAAGTGATGAATTATGGACATCTACTCCTGAAGTCAAGAGCACACTATATATACTGGATGTTAGCTAATTTGACAATAGATTTTATTAAAACAAACAAACAAATAAATAAATAAAATAAAAACATTCTAAAGAACAAAATAAATTCTCATATATAGTTCCTTTTTCACCCTCTTCATGTTGCAGTTTCCTTATAGATTACATATACATCCTTTGAAAAACCTTTCTAGACAATGTTAAAATTTTAACATTCAGTAGTCAAATTTATGTTTTAAAAGTCAATAGAAACTTAGTAGTATGTATTTATTGTCTATAAATTTACTATTTTAGTTGCTTTCTATTCATTCCTGATATTCCAAGTTTTCTTTCTGTTTAATTTTCCTTCTGTCTGAAGACCTATCATTAGGAACTATTTTTAAAAATTTATTTTGAGAGAGAGAGAACACGCATATGTGTGCATGAGAGTCAGAGAGAGAGAGAATCCCAAACAGGTTGCACTCTGTCAGTATGGAGCCGAGGCAGAGCTTGATTCCACAAACTGTGAGATCATCAGATCCCAAATATTTTACACTAATTTAAAGTTTGTTTGTTTATTTTGAGAGAGAGGGATGGGCAGAGAGACAAAAGGAGACAGAGAATCCCAAGCAGCTTCATGCTGTCAGTGTAGAGCCTGACCTGGGGCTCTAACTCACGAACTGTGAGATCATGACCTGAGCATGACAAATCACTTTTGGTGGCCTCAGTTGTTTTATGAAATAGATACAGCCATCTAATGGCTGAGTTTGGAGACTGAAAAGAGTGATAGAAACTTGGAAATCCCCAAAAAGGATGGTGAAGTGAGCTGACCAAAAAAAACCCCCCAAAAAACATATAGCTTATAAGTATGCCCAGCTCATGAAGTTGTAGAGACACTAATGTACACAGTGAAATGGATTTCTCCGGCAATGCTGGGTGGCCTGATGAGAGGAGCAGAGAGGGAAAATTGTAGAATTGATCCAAGATCATGGGTTTTGTGTGTGTGGAATTCAGGTGGAGTGGAAACCCCAGGCATAAAGCAAGAAAGAATGTGCCACAATCCCTGAGCACTTCTTCACATCTCTTGTGAATTACTGGAATTTTCCTCCTTTAGAATCTTGTCTATAATAATAGACTTTACCCCGTGACTTAAGGCAAACTTCAGATGATTCTTTTTCTCCCTTTGTGATTCTAAGGCAAACCACAGCTCTGGTATTATCTGATGATAAATTTGTTTTCCAACCTTACAGAGTACTAATTGACAAATATATTTGTATATACTTAAAGTATACAATATGATTTTATACACACATACATTGTGGAATGATTACCAAGACCAAGATAATTAACACATCCGTCACCTCACATAGTTAACTCTGTGTGTGTGCATGTGCGTGTGCAGGTGTGTGGTGTGTCTATATGGTGAGATATTTAATATCTTCTCTCAGCTAATGTTCAAGTGTAAATATTGTATTTTTAACTATAGTTGCCATGCCATATGTTAGGTCCTCAGAACTCAGTCTTATAACTGAAGGTTTATACCCTTTGACCTACATCTCTGCATTTCTTCCTTTCCCCCAGCCCCTGGAAACCACCATTGTTTTCTATTTCTATGAAATTGGCTTTTTAAAAAAAATCCCATGTACAAGTTATGCCTTTTAGATTCCACACATAATTTATACCATATAATTGATACTTAAGCTTATTTTACTTCACATAATATCCTCCAGGTTCATCCAAGTTGTTGGAAATGACACAATTTCATTCTTTTTTAATGGCTGAATAATATTCCTGTGTATGTGTATGTGTATATATGCATATGTATATGTATGTTTATGTATGTACGTATACATATCTCACATTATATATTCCTTTAGATAATACATATTATATTGCACACACAAATATATTTACATATATATATATATATATATACATATCTCATGTCTTTATTCATTCACTGTGTTAAGACATTTAGATTATTTCCATACCTTGGCTATTGTGAATAAGGCTGTAATGAACATGGGCAACTATCTCTTTGAGATATTAATTACACTTCCTTTAGATATATATCCAGGAGTAAGATTTCTGGATTATCAGATACTTCTATTTTTTATTTTTTGAGGAACCCCATACTATTTTCCGTAATAGCTGTAACAATTTACAGTCCCACCAAGGTGTGTGAGGATTCCATTTTCTCCACATCCTTTTATTATCTCTTGACTTTGTGATAATAGCCATTCTAACTGATGTTGAAGTGATAACTCATTATGGTTTTGATTTTAATTTCCTTAATGGTTTGTGATATTCAAAACCTTCCCATGTATATGTTGTCTGTTTGAATTTCTTTGGGAAAATGTCTGTTCAGGTCCTTTGCCTATTTTTAAACTGAATTACTTAGGTTTTTGCTATTGTATACATTATTCCTTTATTTTGGATATTAACCCCTTATTGATACATGATTTGCAAATATTTTCTTCCAATTTGTTGGTTGCCTTTTTAATTGTTTCCTTTTCTCTACAGAGACCTTTTAATTTACAATAGTCCTACTTATTTTAGCTTTTGTTGCCTGTGTTTTTGGTGACTTATCCAAGAAATCATTGCCAAGACCAAAGTCAGGAACTTTCTTTCTTCTTTACTTCTAGGAGTTTTATACTTTCACATGTTTTATTAAAGTCATTGATCTTTTTTGAGTTATTTTTTGTGAGTGGTGTAAGATAAGTGTACAGTTGTATAATTTTGCATATTGCTGTCAACTTTTCTTAACACCATTTACTGAAGAGACTATCCTTTCCCCATTGTGTGTTCTTGGCACCATTGTAAAAAAAATAGTTGGCTATATATGCACGGGATTATGTCTGGACTCTTTAAACTGATCCATTAGTTTATGCTTCTGTTTTTATGCCGGTATCATATTGTTTTGATTATAATATAATGTAACTTGAAATCATTGAAAAATGTATCCCATAAATAGAAATGATACATTTTTAAATCTAGACTTCCTTAAGTCACTTTATTTTCATCTGCTTGAGAATTAATATAATATCTCAACAAATATATAGTGATCAGGAGTGTAAGTGATATCTTCTCATGTTGGGAAACAGAAAATGTAACAATAAGCAATGGCCTTGGCAAAATAAATAACATGATCTTCCCTTCACAAAAACAAAATTAAACAAAACAAACATAAAAGAAAACCAGACTCCCAATTTAGTTACATTACCTTCTTCCAGTTTATTGAGTCTGTTTAATTTTCTTACTCTGTTCTAATTCTTAATCCAGAAGACCAGCATCTCTGGGGTGAACAAATATAAACCTTCTTGTTCATTGTACTTCACTTGAGAGAAGATCTCATTTCCCAAATGTCAAGGGGGGACTGTTTCATTACAGCTAATACATTTCATTCTAAATAAACCATACTTAATCACAAAATATGACACTGACAAACCAGATATTAAAGAGGATATACCTCCCCAATTTTCTCTTTTTATGGTTAAGAAATGCAATCCTTTTGACTTTTAGGAAAATCACACAGTTAACAGTTGTTTGCCTGGAGTCATCCTAAAGGATGTGTGAGTTTTAGAGTTGTTTGATCTGGGTTTAAATCCAAGCTCTTACACTTAACTGCACTTAATGTCTAAAGTGAGAAATTGAGATGTTAAATTTTACTTTCCTTTTCCATATATGTGGATAAGGTCACATAAAATAAAACTCATAGGATTGTTGTCATGATCAAATTAAATTTTGTAGGTGTTATTAGCTCTGTATAAATGAGGAAACAAAGGTTTCGAAAAGTTAAATATGCTGTACAGTTATGTTCTATAATAGCAAGTAGCATTTTTGTACTTAGAAAATGTTAGTGCCATGTATTTTTCTGATATAATCTCTACTTAGAGTTGATTTATAGGCACTTTAAAAATTGTTCATCTGTGTAGACTGTTCAGTCAGGTCAACAGAATTTGAATGGGGTGAGAGCGGCATACTATCTGCCTCATAGGAATTTTTATTTGGATATATCACCTAGTCTTCTCTGGTTTGAGAAGTATAAACTTAGGTTAATGTCTGTGAGTACTCATATACTTAGCAGAGAGACCAGTCCAGCAAGAAACCAGGGGAAATCTCAAGACTCTAGTCTGTGTCATTTCTAAATGCAGTTGCTCTGAGCTGACTTATATCTGTGTCTCTTCTTCTGGGAAGACTCTCTGTAGAGACATGGTAGCTATGAGTCTGTGGCTTCATCTGGTATAAAACTGCTTTATAATGAAAGGCCTAGAGCCAAAGACCTCATTTCATTTCCCCCGAGCCTTCACAGATGGAAGTTAGGATTTCTATTTCACAAAGCAAAAGGGCATGCCATCGGAACTACAGTCCCTGCTTCTCTACTCAATAAAGCAAATTCAAAATCTAATGTCCCCTGCTGCTGACCTTGTTACAGTGGCTGTGTTTTTTCATCATGGTTGTGTCTCCCTTTGGCTGTGTTTAACTCACTGCAGGGCCAGACACTTGCATGCATGGGAATGATACTATGTGAAGCATAGTTCTGTTGGATGCCATAAGAGAAAAGGAATCTGCCGAGATGTTGGGACAGACGTATGGCTACCAAAGTAAAGATTCAGAGAGTCCATATTTACCATTATGGACTTTCCTTTATGTGCTACACAGGAATGGCCAGTAGAAATCTGTGGATCTATCCTTTTTCCTTATAAATGAGGCATCTGAGGCCAAGCAGATAACTTGCTTGACTTTATACAGTAACTGGTAGAGGTAGAGCCAAAACCTAAATCTCAAATGAGAGCCTCTTTATAGCCCCAGTTATATATATATTTTTTACTCGTATTATCATTGATTTGGTTACAGATCAGCAAGATCAGTGTTTTGTTTTGTTTTGTTTCAGATCCAAGTTTCTCCAACTATGATCCCTAAGAAATTTGTATCAGGATCTCCTTGTGTGCCTGTTGGAAGTAGACTCCCGAGTTTTGCCCCAGGACTATCATTTCCTTATCTCTGAAATTGGAAACATTTGCATTTTCAACATGTACTCGATGTGATTTCTAAGGAATACAGTTTTTCTTTCTTTTTCTTTTGAAATTTACTGCTACTAATAATAATTAATAACAATTCAGACTTATAGAAAAGTTGCAAATATAGTAGAGTGCCCCTGAACCCTTCATCCAGCTTTCCTTAATAGTAACATTCTATCTAACCATACATTACAACTATGAATAGATTGACATTGGAACAATACTATTAGCTAACCATAGACTTTATTCATGTTTAATCAGTATTTTTTTTTTACTACATTTTATTATTGTTCTATGGCTCATTTTAGGATTTCACATTTCTTTTAGTTATTATGTATGCCTTTTTTTTTTGCTCTAGATTATAGCCCTATTTTTCACACTATAGTAGCTGAATCCTGGCTCTGAAGGCATCTGAAGGGTTAATTCAAGTGCTGGTGTGACTAAAATTCAGGCTTCAATTAAGTACTGGTTAATAATGCTGTAGACTCAATCAGCCAGAAACCAAACCGGAGCCATAAAAGATTCAGTCTTGATCCCCCATTTTATTGATGGAGACACTGCATCCCAGAGAAGAAATACCATCAAGTTAGTGAAAAGATGGGAACTGAGTCCATATTACTTGGCTTTCCTTATTTATTTTCTTCATTGCTTGTAATTTTTTTAAATATACATCATTGCTTATATTTATCTCCTTTATTCTCAAAGTGAGGATCATGGACAGTTTTTTGTTTTTTTTTTTACATGTGTCCACAATCTCCCAATGAGCCTCACATCCATGAGAGGAAAATGAAAAGCCTCATTTACCCCAGTTTCAGGATCAGGAAACATGTTCAGTGAAGGAAACCAACGTCCCTGAGGTCCTATTGTGAACATATAGCTGAACCGTATCCACACCTCCTCAGACTGACTCCTGAATCAGTACTATTCTGAAGTATACCCCACGCCTCCATCCCTGAATTTATGCACTCTGTGCTGAAATGAATATTTTGTGTATTCAAATAGAACATTTGGAGGAGTGAGTATTTATACACAGATTCAAAAAGGGCACCTAAATGGGAAGACGTTGTGAACCTGGCATATTTAGCAATTATAAATGGGAGACATGGTTGTGGGAAGTGAACAGACATGAATTAGTGTGAAATTCTGCACTTGGTAGAAAGGACTGGATAATTCCAAGGTTTTTTTGTTTTGTTTTTTAATTTATGCACTTCTGTCCTTTTCCCTCCTAGGAAAGAATGAATTGAGTAATTCCTATGAATTTTATTACTGCTCACAGCTTGACATGGTTCTGGAAAAAAATTCTTTATGGGAGAATGAACATAATTCAAAACACTGTCATAAACACAGCCACCAGCTAAGTTGTATTCAGGAAAGATCAAGTTTGTAGGGGAGGAAAACTTTCCCTTCCTTTCTAGGTTCTTTGGCTGATCTAATAATTAAATTGGCATAAGACAGATTAACAGGAGAAAAACAAATTAATTGTGTATGTATGAGAACCTAAAAGATAGGAGGCTCAAAGAAAGGCATTTGAGGTTTATATGCCATCCTGAGCTGAGGAGAAGTGGTTAGAGCGTGGGGCTCCCAAGGGAAGGGAGACAGACAACAGGAAGGTGGGAAGAGCAAATATTTGGCAAACAAATGTTGGTCATGCAATGCAGAGACAAGGGAACAAACAGGCCTCACTTGGGCTCCCCCCAGCTTATCACACCCACTCCACACTCTTTCTACTTGTCTCTGGTGATAGATGAAACAGGCACTAAAGGGAAAGGTAAAAATTCTTCCTGAGTCTTTTGGGTCTTGGTTATCTTCAGCTTGAAATAATCCACATGCCAAAATGGCTCATTCTGGGGCAGCCTATCCTGAAACCTATCAGGTTCTATTCTTGTTTTAACCACTAAAACTAGTTTTTTGTCCACAAGCAAATAATTTTTTCTTGATACTATCCCTCAGCCACTTTAAATGTGAATGGGGGAGTTAGAATAGGTGATTTCTTGGCAAAGCAATATTTAGGATCAGCCATGGGGGAGGACCATAGAAGGAGTCGGTGAGTCAAGCCCTCCCTGTAGTGTTGGTTGATGGAAGTGTATTGATGTCAAAAAGTCACCGTCCTTTTGGTGTGTAGTCTAGGACTCCCTAGGTCTTGCTTTATGACTGTTTCCTCTGATATCTTTTCATCAGAGTCTTAAGAAAAGCCATTTATATAACTAATCCATTTATATAAAACCATAATTGGTATAGAAAGTTCTCCCCTGCTTCCCTACCAGCTTTGTCTATGCTCTGGGGTTCTCTTCTGAATTTCTGTGCTACCTAGGTTTCCAGGACTGGGTATCTCAATAAATAGAATGAAGAGACTTCAATGTTCTTTGAGCTCAAGGTGACAAAAATTTGGCAGAATGGGCAGCCTTCTGGGCAGAACCTTATGAAATATTCACATATCACATCTAAAGACCTTGGCAAGTTATGGAATAAGGGGAGTGTGGCTTTCATGCTCTGTATCTAACTTTGTATTTCTACAAAGAAATTGTATTTCTTTGTAGAAATACAAAGTTATTGTATTAAGAAGCTGCCCAGCCAGTAGGATTTGCCTCCTAATAGGGGAAGTTAAGAGGCTCATCATCTCAGAAAATACATCTTTAAAGGTAAAATTTCTAAAAGGTTTCTGGGGTTGTGAAAGAATATGTTAATTGACCTGGACATACCTTAAATCCAGCCATATGAGGCTTTACATTTCACTGTATACTCAAGGAAGCCTTGGGAGTTATCTTGGAAATTTTAGTTACAGTTGGAAAACATAAAAGACAAAAATGGGCTGTTGCTTTTCTGTATTACCCAAATTTTCAAACCAGGCCATCGTTACAGATAGTGGTAGCACCAGAATTTCCCTACTAGAGAGTCTTAGATGGGCTAGAAACCTTGTCTTGATATTGACATACTGTTTTGATTAATATACTTATTTGGAGTAGCTGGAGTAGAAAGTTGTCTTGCTAAGGATGGAGGCAACCATATATATCACTTCTTTTGACCTTTCTTTAAAGTGATGATGATACTAAGTTCAAATATGGGGAATAAATTTCTGAAGGTCACAACAGAAGTCCGTAAAAGAGCTTAAAAACCAAATCTCAGATGCTCATGAAAGCAAATCTTTTCCTATAAAGCAATTAATTAACCTCAGTTTCAGTAAGAGAGAATCTCTGCTTTCTTAGGTGAGTGTTCTTTTTTTAAAGCCAGCTCAATACTGCGTGCATTGCAGCCATATTGATTTTATAGACCATCTTATGCAGTTCTTCAAGGTGTTGTGTGTGTGTGTGTGTGTGTGTGTGTGTGTGTGTGAATTTTTAAATTCTTAGCCAACAAGCATTTTACAGGTATTCTGAAAAGAAAGGGTGATTTCTATTTAGACTCACAAATATTTTGGGAGTCAGAAAAAAAAGTCAAGAAAGGAAAATTCTGTTTTAAAATTATAGAATATCAAGGTGTTAAGTAAAAGGAAGTTTTAATAGAACTAGTGGATCACTGAAGACCAATGTGGCAGTCAGGTCTCATCTTAGGAAAGAGTTAGGCTCTCAAGTTAGCATGTGAAAAAAAATGTGTTTGGCTATCACTACCCTTGAAAATACCCTATGCAGGTAGCGAATACCACAGGAGTCCAAGAGGACTTCTGCCAGGTACTGTGCTCATAGGGGGAATGATGTGTAGAATCATACTGTCTTGATCTCTTCTTCTCTCACTTGCCTTTTCACTGCTCCTCCTCACTTTCCCAGAAACAGTCTGAGTTTGCCTAAATGGATGTAACATAGAAGAACTTAAAATCCAGGTTGTTTTACTTAGACTTAATCCAGTCTGACATTTCTCAACACCCCAACTTCTTATTTCCCTCTTCTCCCTTTTTTTATTCACACACATTTAGTTTGCGCCTGCATATATTAGAGACTATAGAAAGCACTGAAGTGAAACAGACAGACAGAGACTTACCCATATGGAGTTTTTAGGCTTATTGGGGAAGAAAGTAAAAACAAAAACTGATTACTGATATATTTATTCTGCAGAAAGCATGTAGAATTCCAGAGTACTATGAAATCATATAATAAACAACCTAATCCCATAGGCTCAGTTTTGGAGGAGCAGTACTTAATACCTGCAAGACCTTAGACACATCACTTAAATGTTTCAACTTCCATTTTCTCAACAACTGCATTAGTAGGTTGTTGTGAATTTCAACTAAATAGGGTATGTAGGCATACCTGGTAACCTGTTATTGGAATATAAATTCTTTGTGCTGTTGTTGACCATCTATCTTGTTTCTGTATTTGCGTTATGCTGTACCAGAACTACATAAGAGGAAGAAGATATGGATTTGGCTGTTGCTGCTTGGAAAATGAGATTGGTTCAGAGAAATAATAAAGAGATAGTATTGTGGAAGTCAAATAATACATGTTATATGAGTTCAGAGAAGAGAGAAATTCATCAAGGTGAGAAGGAATATAGGGGAATCTTCAAATAGTTAATTGGACTTTCTGAGTTTATCTGGAGGAGAGAATAGGTAATTTAGGGTGTTATGGGAGGGGACATGGGTACAGGTATAAGAATGCTATAACATTGGACTACCTTATCATGGGTATGTTGTGAAGACCTCAAAGTCAGCTGAGCAAACCACTAGAAGGCCAGAGTGGATGGGTTTCTACTTCATTGGTATTTCTCCCCACAACTCTAAAACAACAAAATGTCCAGCTTCCATACCATTAAAAAAATGTTTCATTAATATAATGTCCTTGTTAGTAAATGCATATGAGAATGTTTTCTGTACTAACATCCAACCATTAGTTCTGAAGCCACAAGACAGAAGTCTGCCACTTCTTCCTGGGATAGTCTTGCCTCTGAAGATAGAGTCCATGTGTTCTTTCCTTCTCATATCTCAAGTTTGTGTGTTCTCTTAGGAATTACCATACTATTCCATAATTTTGTAATTTGAAAACCAGCTGGAAACAGTTTTTGAAATTCTTTTATAAGTTCTATAGACTATGGAATTGTTCCTAAGGTAAAAAGTCCTTCTTTCTGACTATCAAGTTTTTTCACTCTTCAAGGAAGAATTCTGGTAGTCAGGATGCTGAAACTTTATAGTGATCACACAATTTGCGAAGGTATTCAAAATTCATTAAAACATTTTTTATTTATTTTTGAGAGAGAGACAGAGAGAGACAGAGTGGGATGAGGGACAGAAAGAGAGACAGAGAATCCAAAGCAGGATCCAGGCTCTGAGCTGTCAGCACAGAGCCTGATTCAGGGCTCGAACCTATGAGCTGTGAGATAATGACCTAAGTCAAAGTTGTATGTTTAACCAACTGAACCACCCAGGCACCCCTTCAAAATTCATTTTTAACTATTGTTTTTTATAGTATACATTTTCTCTTGCTTTAGATTGTATTCTACAAGATTGGCTGGTTATTAGTCAAAGATATTTCAGGGCTAAATCTGACCTTTGTATCTCTCACCTAAAATACCTAACAGAGCTAGGCATATAATTTTTTATTTTGCATTGCTTAGGATTCTTTTGTTTTTTGTTTTGCTATTTTGTTTTGTATTATTTATTATTTTTATGAATATAATATATTGTTAAATTGGCTTACATACAACACTCAGTACTCATCTCAACAAGTGTCCTCCGCAATGCCCGTCTCCCATTTTCCCTTTCCCCACTCCCCTATCTACTCTTAGCTTGTTCTCTGTATTTAAGAGTCTCTTATTGTTTGCCTCCCTCCCTGTCTGTTTGTATCTATTTTTCCCCCTTCACTTCCCCCATCGTCTCTTGTTCAGTTTCTCAAGATCCACGTATCAGTGAAAACATAAGATACCTGTCCTTCTCTGACTGACTAATTTCACTCAGCATAATACCTTCCAGTTCCATCCATATCTGCAGATGGCATGATTTCATACTTTCTCATTACCAAGTAGTATTCCATTGAGTATATAAACCACATCTTCTTTGTCCATTCATCAGTTGATGGACATTTAGGCTCTTTGCATAATTTGGCTATTTTTGAAAGTGCTGCTATAAACATTGGGTAGATGTGTCCCTATGCATCAGAACTCCTGTATCCCTTGGGCAAATTCCTACTATTGCTATGGCTGGGTCATAGGGTAGCCCTATTTTTAATTTTCTGAGGAAGCTCCACACTGTTTTCTAGAGCCACTGCACCAGTTTGCATTCCCACCAACAGTGCAAGAGGGATCTTGTTTCTCCACATCCTCACCAACATCTGTAGTGTCCTGACTTGTTCATTTTAGCCGCTCTGACTGGTGTGAAGTGGTATCTCAGTGTGGCTTTGATTTGTATTTCTCTGATGATGAGGGATGTTGAGCATCTTTTCATGTGTCTGTTGGCCATCTGGATGTCTTCTTGGAAAAATGCGTATTCGTGTCTTCTGCCCGTTTCATCACTGGATTATTTGTTTTTTGGGTGTTGAGTTTGGGGAGTTCTTATAATTTTGGATACTAGCCCTTTATCCAATAGGTCATTTGCACATGTCTTTTCCCATTCTGTTGGTTGCCCTTAAGTTTTGATTGTTTCTTTTGCAGTGCAGAAGCTTTTTATCTTGATGAGGTCTCAATAGTTCATTTCTGCTTTTAATTCCCTTGCCTTTGGAGATGTGTCAAGTAAGAAATTGCTGCAGCTAATGTCAAAGAGATTGTTGCCTACTTTCTCCTGCAGGGTTTTGGTAGTTTCCTGTCTCACATTCAGGTCTTTCATCCATTTTGAGTTTATTTTTGTGTATGGTGTAAGAAAGTGGTGTAGTTTCATTCTTTTATATGTTGCTGTCCAGTTCTCCCAGCACGATTTGCCAAAGAGATTGTCTTTTTTTCCATTGGATACTCTTTCCTGCTTTGCCAAAGATTAGCTGACTATACATTTGTGGGTCCAATTCTGGATTTTCTCTTCTATTCCATTGGTCTATGTGTCTGTTTCTGTGGCAATACCATACTGTCTTGAGGATTACAGCTTTGTAATAGAGGCTAAAGGCTGGAATGGGAATACCTCACATTTTGGTTTTATTCTTCAGTATTACTTTGGCTATTCGGGGTCTTTTGTGGTTCCATACAAATTTTAGGATTGTTGTTCTAGCTTTGAGAAGAATTCCAGTACAATTTTGATGGGGAGTGCATTGAGTGTGTAGATTGCTTTGGTTAATATTGACATTTTAACAATATTTATTCTTCCAATCCATAAGCATGGAGTGTTTTTTCCATTTCTTTGTGTCTTCTTCAGTTTCCTTCATATGCTTTCTATAGTTTTCAGCATACAGATCTTTTGCATCTTTGGTTAGGTTTATTCCTAGGTATTTTATGGTTCTTGGTGTAATTGTAAATGGGATCAATTTGTTTATTTCTCTTTCTGTTGCTTCATTATGGGCGTATAAAAATGCTACCAATTTCTGTACATTGATTTTTATACCTTGCGACTTTGCTGAATTCATGGATCAGTTCTAGCAAGCTTCTGGTGGAGTCTGTCAGGTTTTCCATGAAGAGTATCATGTCATCTGCAAAAGGTGAAAGTTTGACTTCCTTGCCAATTATGATGCCTTTCATTTCTTTTTGTGGTCTTATGCTGATGTTAGGACTTCCAACATTATGTAAAACAATAGTGATGAGAGTGGACATCCCTGTTGTGTTCCTGATCTCAGGGGGAAAGCTCTCAGCTTTTCCACATTGAGAATGATATTAGCTGTGGGCTTTTCATAAATGGCTTTTATTATGTTTAAGTATGTTCCCTCCATCCTGACTTTCTTGAGGGTTTTTATTAAGAAAAGATGTTGTATTTTGTCAAATGCTTTTTCTGTATCTATTGACAGGATCATATGGTTCTTATCCTTTCTTTTATAATATGATGTATCATATCGATTGACTTGTGACTATTGAACCAGCCCTGCAGCCCAGGAATGAATCCCACTTGATTCGTGAATAATTCTTTTTATATGCTGTTGAATTCAATTTGCTTGTATCTTGTTAAGAATTTTTGTATCCATGTTCATCAGGGGTATTGGCCTCTAATACTTTTTTGTGGGGTCTCTGCTTGTGGGGTTATCAAGGTAATTCTGACTTCATAGAATGAGTCTAGAAGTTTTCCTCTCATTTCTATTTTTTGCAATAGCTTGAGAAGGATAGGTATTAACTCTGCTTTAAATGTCAGCTAGAATCCCCAGGGAAGCCACCTGCTCTAGGACTCTTATTTGTCGGGAGATTTTTGATAACTGATTCAATTTCTTCACTAGTTATGGGTATGTTCAAATTTCCTTTATCTTTCCATTTGAGTTTGGGTAGTGTGTGGGTGATAGGAATTTGTCCATTTACTCCAGGTTGTCCTGTTTATTGGCATATAATTTTTCATAGTATTTTCTGATAATTGCTTGTATTTCTGAGGTACTAGTTGTAATAAATCCATTTTCACTTGTGATTTTATCTCTTTGGGTCCTCTCTCTTTTCTTGTTGAGAATCTGGCTAGGGGGTTATCAATTTTGTTTATTTTTTCAAAAAACCAACTCTAAGTTTCATTGATCTGTTCTATGTTTTGGGTTCTTTTTCTTTTTTGTATTGTGTATTGTTTATTTCTGCTCTGATCTTTATTATTTCTCTTCTTGTTTTGGGTTTGGGGTTTCTTTGTTGTTCTCCTTCTAGTCCCTTTAAGTGTGCTGTTAGATTTTGTATTTGGGATTTTCTTGTTTCTTGAGATAGGCCTGGATTGCAATGTCTTTTCCTCTTAGAACTCCCTTTGCAGCATCCCAGAGGATTTAGATTGTTGAGTTTTCATTTTCATTTGTTTCTATATATTTTAAATTTTTTTCTTGAATTGTCTTGATTGACCCATCCATTCTTTAGTAGGATGTTCTTTAACCTCCATGCATTTGGAGGCTTTCCAAACCTTTTCCTGTGGTTGATTTCAAGGTTCATAGAATTGTGATCTGAAAGTGTGCATGGCATGATCTCAATTCTTTTATATGTATTGCTGGCTGTTTTTTGAACCAGTAGATGATCTATCTTGGAGAATGCTCCATATGCACCTGAGAAGAATGTATATTCTGCTGCTTTTAGACAAAAAGTTCTAAATATATCTGTCAAGTCCATCTGGTCCAGTGTATCACTCAGGGCCAATGTTTCTTTATTGATTTTCTGCCTAGATGATCTATCCATTGCTGTAAGTGGATATTAAGGTCACTGAAATTACCACCTCCTTACCAATAAGATTGCCTATGTTTGTGATTAATTGTTTCATATATTTGGGTGCCTCTGCATTCGGAGCATAAACATGTATAATTGTTAGTTCTTGATGGATAGACCTCATAATTATTATATAATGCCCTTCTTCATCTCTTGTTAGTCTTTAGTTTAAAATCTAGTTTATCAAGTATGGCTATTTCAGCTTTCTTTTGACTTACAGTATCATGATAGATAGTTCTCCATCCCCTCACTTCACTGAAGGTGTCGTCAGGTCTAAAATGGGTCTCTTGTAGACAGCAAATAGATCGGTCTTGCTTTTTTTTTTTTTTAATCCATTCTGATACCCTATGTCTTTTGATTGCAGCATTTAGTCCATATACGTTCAGTGGTATTATTGAAAGATACAGGTTTAGAGTCATTGTGTTATCTGTAGGTTTCATACTTGTAGTGATGTCTCTGGTCCTTGTTGGTCTTTGCAACACTCACAGAGTTCCCCTTAGGATCTCTTGTAGGGCTGATTTAGTGGTGATGAATTCCTTCAGTTTTTGTTTTCTGGGAAAAAAATTTATCTCTCCTTTCATTCTGAATGACAGGCTTGCTGGATAAAGAATTCTTGGCTGTATATTTTTCCTCTTCAGCACAATAAAATTTTGCTGCCACTCTTTTCTGGCCTGCCAAGTTTCAGTAAATAGGTCTGCTACTACCCTAATGTGTCTACCCTTGTAGGTTAAGGCCTGTTCATCCCTAGCTGCTTTCAGAACTCTTTCTTTATCTTTGAATTTTGCCAGTTTCACTATGATATGTCATGCAGAAGATCGATTCAAATTATGTCTGAAGGGAGTTCTCTGTGCCTCCTGGATTTCAATGCTTGTTTCCTTCCCCAAATTGGGGAAGTTCTCAACTATGATTTGTTAAAGCACACCTTTGGCGCCTTTCTCTCTCTCTTCTTCTTATGTAACATCTATGATGAGTATGTCTTTCCATTTCATTGAATTACTTAGTTCAGTACTCTCCCCTCATGATCCAGAAGTTTTTTTTTTATCTCTTTTTCTCAGTGTCATCTTTTTCCATAATTTTATCTTTTATTTCACCTATTCTCCCCTCTGCCTCTTCATTTCTCACTGTCACCAACTCTAGTTTATTCACCTCATTTACAGCATTTTTTAATTCATCATGACTATTTTTTAGTTCCTTGATCTCTGCAGTAATAGATTCTCTGCTGTCTTCTATGCTTTTTTACGTCTACCAATTAATCTTATGAATACGATTCCAAATTCTTGTTCAGTTATATTGTTTATATCTGTTTTGAGCAATTCTTTATCTGTCATTTCCTTCTGGAATTTCTTTTGAGGAGAATTCTTCCATTGTGTCATTTTTGCTGGTTTTCTGTCCCTTATGTGTTTTAAAAGTCTGATATATGTCCTGCACCTATGAGCACTACTATATTAAAGAGCAGTCATACAGCATCCAGGGCCTGACCCTTCAGGAGGTGTTTTTTGGAGAGTGTTACTTTCTCTCTATTGTTGTGACTTTGGCCACTTTATCTCCCTACTGTAGTGATGTTTTGAACCCTCCACTAGGTGTGCTTTGATTCGTTTGTTGAAGTAGCCCTGGAAAGAAAAATAAGAAACAAACAACAAACAAACAGAAAAGAAAAACACGAAACACACAAACAACCAAAAAACCCAAAGACATAAAACCCAGAAACACCAGCTAAAAGTAAACACCAGGGTGGAGGTAGTGCTGGTGGAAGGGACTTTATCCCATACAAAGAGAGAAATGATGGCGGGGGAAGAAGGGGGTAAACAAAAAGTAAAAACTGACCAGAGAAACTATAAAGGCTTAATCCAGAGAGAGAGAAAGAAAATAAAAAAGAAGTTGGGAGGTAAAAGAAAAGAAAAGAAAGTTATCCAGGCAGAGAAACTATACGGCTTAATCCAGAGAGAGAATAGAGAATAAAGAAGGACATGGCAAACATCTATCAAGAGAATGGATTAAATCTGTCTGCTTAAACAAACCAACAACCAGAATAACCCAACTAGAGGAGGGAAGAGATAAAAAGGAGAAAAGGAAGACAGACTATATCTATATAGTAAGAACTGAGAATTAAATCAGGCAATGCAACAGCGCTGGTCTGGAGAAGAGGCCATCTGCTTAATCAGCGTCAATCCAGCTCCAGTAGGTTTGCAGTTACAAGGCACAGAGGGGTGTGGTTTGGTGTAGGCGGATCCCGCCTCCACTGTGGGCCCTGCTGTCACTTTGCTGAAGTCCCCCCTTGTTGGTGATGAGAAGAAAAATGGCAACACCCTAGTCTCTCCTCCACTGACCCGGTGTCCCAAACCACTCTGTTCCAGCGGTCCTCACTGTGCTGCGGGTACAAACGAGGCAGTTTGTCTCGCTCCGCCAAACTCCAGTGCCCTAGTGCTTGGCTGGTGTTTTAACTCCCGCTCCATGAGCCCTGGTACTGGGCAAGCGCCACTCTGCACTGGCTGATATTTGGTCCCCAGTTGGTGGGTGCAGGCAGGCTTTATTCTATCCCACAGCACTCCAGGAAGGGGTTGGCTTTCTCCTACTGCAGACTGTGCCCCTGACCTAGCCACTGAGACTGGGGCTGGCACCCCTGCTCCCCAGGTGCGCAATCTGCAGCCAGCCCACACACAGTTAGATATCGGATCTTTCTCCACCCAGGTCTTTGTTTTTTCTCTTGTCCAGATACAGTCCTATGCTTCCCCAGCTGCCCTTTCTCTTCTCTTTGTCTCTCCACAGAAGGGAATCCTTCCTTTCCATTCATTTTAGTTCTTGTTATCTATCCAGGTCCTAATCATGTACCTATGGCTCATCAGGTTGTCCTGGTCAGTCCCTGGAAGCCACTGTCTCTTTTCCTCTCAGACCCTCAGAGTTCATAGTCCTTTAGCTTCAACACTGCTTTGTTTGTGAGAGGAGGGAACTTCATATCCCTCTACTCTTCCTCCATGTTGGCCCCTCCTGCATTGCTTGAAGTGCTAATAGGTACTTAATTAGTTTCTTATTCAGATACCTAACAAATACTAAGCTATAAGTAAATATCAGCTGAAAAAACGGATTGAAGTTGGTCAGATGACATGGAGAGGATCAGCATGTCATGATCTTAGATGTCTTCACACTGGGCTATAGGAGAACAGTGATTATCTTTGGCAATGTACACAGTGCCTGCTCTGAAATGAAACAGTCTAGATTTGAATATCATCTCCACCACTTAGTAGCTGTGATATTGTGTGTCTCAAAATGTGGACAATAATGATACCTACCTCATGGAGTTTTGGGGATTAAATGAAACAATGCATATAAAGTAATCTGCAGAGTAATAGAATATTATTAGCACTCATTAAATGTTAATTCTCGTTATCTTCAAGAATCTCATATGAATTTGTTTTGAATGTCTAATTAGGGAAATTTTTCAACCCATTATTTTTTTATAAGGAATCATTAATCCATAATGGTCCAATTCAGGCACATCCCCTGAAGATCATTACAGTGGAGGACAGAGCTTCTGTGGTCTTAATTATTACCTGACCAACCCACTTCAGCTAAATTAGAGCACTGCATGGAAATCACTGAAGGTTCTCAATACCATGCCTGACATTAGCAACTCACAGGAAATGGCCTGGAATTCCATGCATTTGGGCAGCTGTTTCCTCCTTACCAATTAAAGATTTAATGATTCTTTACTTATTGCAGAGTGAATCAAGAGCTCACTCTCTTTGCTTGAATTCCAACATCTAATCAATCAATACTTACTGAACCAGGAAGCTAGCTACTCATCCCTTGGGTCCTAAGTCTGAATTGGTTCCTTTCCTTCAAATTGTATTTCATCAATGTGGAAGTTCTCAAGACTTCAAGACCACATGAAAATCTTTAGAATAATCAGCCTGAAAAAAAGTCTTTTTCTTTTATTTCAAGAACCAGAGGTATCTGACTGAAATAGTTTTGGGGCCAGAAACTGGACAGGAAAAGAAAATAGACTCTACTCAAGGGGTTCCTTTGGTAGCAGCTGTATCTACTGGAGAAGTTGGTAGTTATTTGTTCACCAAGGGTTATTACAGACATCCAGTCACTCAAATCCTTTCTTTCACACCATGGGCACTCTACCTCAAAATTTATCCTGAATCCTGCCACTTCTTTCCATCTGTACAGTCATCTCATCCAGGCTACCATTTCTCTTGCCATAATGTACTGTACCCATCTCTTACTAAGTTTCCCCCAAACAATCCATTCTCAACACAGTAACTAGAATGATCTATGATTAAAAAAATAAAATTAAAAATTATAAAAATAATATAAAAATAGTAATGGCTATCCCTAATGTAGTATTTACTATGTACCAGATTCCATTTTTAAGAAAATGCTTTATTGTGATATAATTCACATATCACAAAATTCACTCCTTTAAATTTTACAAATCATCAGATTTTAGTATATCCACAGAGTTGTGCAGTCATCACTGCTAATTTTATAATATACTTATCACCCTGTAATGAAAATCTTGTATCCATAAGTAGTTACCTCTTCTATCTCTTAGTCTCTGGCAACCATTCATCTTTCTGTCTTTGCAGATTTGCCTAGATTTTGCTGGATATAGAATTCTTGATTGATAATCTTTTTTTACATTTTATTGTTTTAAGAGAGAGAGGGAGTACAAGTGGGAGAGGAACAGAGAGAGAGAGAGAGAGAGAGAGAGAGAATCCCAATCAGGCTCCACACTGTCAGAGCAGAGTGCGATCTGGGGCTGAACTCACAAACTGTGAGATCACCACCTGAGTTGAAATTAAGAGTTGGATGCATAACTCACTGAGTCACTTAAGCAACCCTTGATATTTTCTGAGCTCTTCGAATTTGTCACTTTTCTGTGTTCTGGCCTCCATGGTTTCTGATGTGAATATATATATATAATATATAATATGCATGTGTGTATATATATATAATGAAATGAAGTACAGTATATTCTTTAGCATCTAACAGCAATTATCCCCTTTCTAAAGTAGCATATCATAGAGGAAGAATAAACCAACATTGTGCTGAGTCACTCACTTGTAATTAACCATGTGACTGATGCTGATAGAGATACCAGTCACACATAACAGGAACGTGTGAAGCACATCAGTGAGATGTATAGTGAGGGACCAACCCATAATAAGGGGCATATGAAAAGATCCAATGGTACAAAGTTTTGGTAATTAGGCACAGTTCAAATCCTGACTCCATTCCTTATAAAATTACTATCTTGGTTAGAAAGTTTTTAACCTGTGACTTTTTTTTCATTTTTAAGATGAGTATAATTACACAATGCTTAAAAATGACCAGGACAATTGAGTAAGATAGCTTATGTGCTATTATTGGCATATAGTGCAGACTCAGTGTAAGTTCATGGAGGAATTTCAGTGCTAAAAGAAACAGCATCAGAGTAGGAACTCTCAGAAATGACTTGCTGAAGGAGCCTGAAGGTCTAGCTAATAACTATTGTAGAAGGTAGTACATGTTGAATGTCAGAGGAATGGCACAGGTGATATGTATTATTGTAAAGACAGTGTAGTTGACATAATTTACCATAACCCCAGGGTTTAAAAGCTCTAGGTCTGCCACTAATAACTGTGAGAATGCAACCAATTTTTTTCTAATCTGGTAAAAAGGAAATTAAGTTCCTTCTCTCTTAGTGTTACTAAAATTACACAAGTAAGAATACCTGAAAAGCACCTAGCAAATGCCTGGTACTGAACATATTGATCATAAGGATTTATTGGAGAAAAAGGAATATTTCAGATCCAAATAGCCAGGAAAGGGTTATTTAGATGGTAGAAGTTTTATAACCCCCACCCAACTATTGAAGAGTTAGATTTTCATAAGCACAGAGCATTCAAGATGTGACAACTTGTTAAAGCTCCCGTACTACCTGCTCTTCACCTGAGCACTAGAGTTGCTCTGTCTCTGATTGTTATCTGATTGCAGGGTAATACCCATTGGAGGGAGTGGTCATTCAGTGATGGTTTCGATCAGAGATTTTCAAAATGGAATGTGTGCATACTGAGTGGTGGCAACACAGGTTAGGGGAGGCAGTTAGAACTTATATTCATTTGTATTTTAATATATTGCTTTAAATATGTAAAATTTTTATGTATGTTTATAATATACATAATATGGGGTCTGTATGGATTCATAAATAAATATACTGAGCATTCACAATTAAAAATTACTTACTAAAGAGAGTATGCAACTAAACTTTGGGAACACTAGTCTAGATATAAGCCTGATAACTCTCCTAGTAATTCATGTTTCTGCTCTCATTCCAGTGGTAATGGAGAAAGTATAGAAGGAAGGGGAAGCAAACTCTCTCTCATAGTTTTAAGGATAGGTAAGCAAGACTTTAAGAAGCAGAAAGACCTGATCAAGTAAAGGAAGGAATAAAACTAGGAGACAATCTCCCATTGAAGTCTTGTTTTCCTTGGTGGGTGTTGGGGGATGGAGGGTAAGAGTATGTTCCTTGATATTGTCACAGGAGGGGAGGGGTCATAACTAGTTTTTTGTTCGTGTTTATTTTTTTCTATTAGATAACCCTGGCAGAATTTATTTATACAAGGGTCCTCTAAACTCTTGTTAGAGAAGCTAGTGATAAGAAAATTAATCATCTCTTCTCCTGCCAGGGTTCTTTCTCATGACTCTTGATGTCCTCAGTTGATTCTTTTTCAAAAATGTAATTTCATTGAGTACCAGGTGTGCAGCACACAGTCCATGTGACCCCGGGTGCCTGAAGGGAGTGGAGGTTTCTCTGTGGAATCACTGTGGGAATCAGTGAAGCATCTGGAAAGTCATTCTTGTCAGGCCATGTTTCTTTCTTTTCCTTACCCTGTAAGGGAAGTGGAGACTGGAAGTCTGGCTGGGGAATCTGTCCCCATTGAGAATTCTTTGCATTTTAAGAGAACAGAAGCCCAGGAGTCACCCAGTCTATTAACTCTCATGGAAATGCTTATAATGCTTTGATCAGTCATTCATTAAAGACACAGTTTTGATTTTGTGTTTAAAAATATACAGATAGTAACACCTTTGGGCAGCAGAAAAGTCCTCATTTATTGACCTTATGGAAAAGGATTTTAAAAAAGAGAAAAAGGACCAGTGTGTTTTACAGATTAGGTTATTAGGAGGAAGTATTGCCCTTAAGCAAATGTTGTATTCATTTAAAATGTAAATGAACTTCCACCATCATTCACCCTGAGTCCTCGCAGCCTCAATTGTGTAAAATCAAATGAGCTTTTATACTGAGAAGCTGTTCAGCTCACAGCAGGCTATTCTTTTCCCACACATTGCTAGTTGTCTTGCTTCAGGATCCTCTTGGGCTTTCTTTCAAAAAGAAGTCCTATATGGAAACCAACTTGACAATAAACTATTTGTAAAAAAAAAATAAGTAAAATAAAATAAAATAAAATAATATTTGCTAAGAAATAAAAAACAAAACAAAACAAAAGGCCTATTGTGCATGGTGTACCCAGGGCCAACTCAATAGGATGGGCACATTCACACCAGTGAGAGTCCCATCAGCATCCTGTTAATGAGAACCTTCTAGTGTCTCTCTCTGAAGGAACCAAGCCTGCAGAGGGTAAAAAGTCCAGCAAAGAGAGCAAAGAGAGTGCTTTCATGAGGGGCAGATAGTTAGAAAGCAATGGATTCTGGGGCCATGGCTTCAGATAAACTAGCAAGTGATTCAGATGAGAAGCAATGGGTTAGACCTAATAGTGAAAGAAATGTGAGAAGGAAGGTATCATGGTAAAGAGGAAAGAGCAGCAAATTTAAAATCTGGAAGCTGGGTGCCAGCCTAGGTTCAACATTAGCCATTTGTGTAAATTTCTTCAAATCATTCAATCCTCTGCTCGTTGGTATTCCTGTCTGTAACATGGGTAGTTTGGATGAGCTGACCTCCAAGGTTTCTTCCAGCTTCAGTACTGTTCTGGGCACGAAAGGCTATGCATTCCACTTTCCATTTGGCTATGTGTCTATGAATACATAGAAGGGTCAAGGCCTTCTATTCTAGGTTTCCTTATACCTTGTATTTACAGTTTTCTATCTGTGGAATAGACCCTCAGCACCCTTATTTATAACCTGGTAGCCTATAAAACAGATATGTGTAAGCTAAACACAGTGGTTATTACCTGAGACCTGGATATTCCTGAATTTAAACAGGGCTTTAAAGGAAGGGATTAAGGAAGAAGTACTGCCATGGGAAAAAGAGTTATTATCTAGATGTCTGACTTTGGGAGTATCCTTCAAGCCTGAAACACACAGTGTGGTGGTGATGCTCGCCCTGTCTAAAAGCACAGGGCACAACTAGATTATCATTCTAGGGTGTCTGCAATACCAAATCCCATATTACAGAATGCATAATATATTGTTAGTTTTTGTGGAGAGTTTAACTCTCTGGATGCCTGTTGCTTTCACTCAGCCATTCCCACAGCTGTCTTTTCAGCCAATCCAGAGAGGCAGCATAATGCAGTGATGAAGTCTAAATCCCAGTATGAATCTTGGTTATGTCACCTGCCAGCTCTTTAACCTTGCACCACTCTGGACCTCAGTTTTTCTACCTCTAGAATAAGAACTATAATAATACTAAATGTATAGGGTTTCATAAGGAAAAACCAAAATCATACATCTAAATTACCTATTTCAGGATCTGATACATAGTAAGAACATAATTTTAAAAAAGTTACTATTCTAATATAGTTGAGAGCCAACCTTAGGTGCCACCTTCTCAATTAAGGCACTTTTTCTTACTTTGACCCTTAGAGGTCTATTCAGACTCAAATGATAGCAGTTAATATTTCCAAATTAGCAAATTAGCCTAATTTGCGTCTTGCCGACTCACTCTCTTGGAATAGTCTATGGAAAAAACTTTCCAATCATATAATAAGTTCTCTAGTGATGGTGGAATGGCCTGAGACAAGTTAAGTGTCTTAGTCACAGTGAAGCAGCTAAAAAATGGCTCAGTTCTTATTTTCTGGCTCCAGGGCCACTCTGTTCCCCACTGTTTCTCAGAATACTCCTCCACTTTTTTTTATTTAAAAAAATTTTTTTGTGTGTTCATTTATTATTGAGACCGAGAGAAACAGAGCATGAGTGGAAGGGGGGCAGAGAGCAAGGGAGACAAAGAATCCAAAGCCAGCTCCAGGCTTTGAGCTGTCAGAACAGAGCCTGAAGCAGGGCTTGAACCCACAAACCATGACATAATGACCTGAGCTGAAGTCGGTTGCTTAACCAACTCAGGCACCCAGGTGCCCTGTCCTCCACTTCTTGAAGCGAGATCTGGTTGAGTTTTCTCATAGGTGGTACTAAGGACAGAACACTTTCTGAGAAGTCAGTAATCCAGGCTTAAGGGGTGTCCCCATCAGACTTCTTGACTAGCGTGTTGGGGTTATAGGGGGTTGGCACTTTCCTTCTCTGGGTCTCCATTTCCCTAGCTTTAAAATATGGTGGTACTGTTAGTAATTACTAAGAGCTTGGGTGGTTGGACTGGCATTGGCCCCATCCTGGTCCTGTCATCAGCTGTGCAGCACTGAGCAAGTTGTTTGAATGCTCTAAAGCTCAGTTTGTTCAGGTAAGCTGAAGATACTGATACCACATCCCAAGAAGAACTGAGGGCTAAATGAAATAGTTTATGTAAAGTACTTGTCACAATGCAGGGAATGTGACTGTGGTTTTTTATTGTTGCTGTTGTTATCCTTAACAATATCATTATCGTCTATATTAGCTTTTATTGCACAATGGTAAAGAACTCTACTTACAGTCTACTTTGATTTTAAAACCGACTCCATTTCTTATTACCTATGTGACCTTTCCCTTCTGATTCTTAGCTTCTTCATTCATAGAATGGGGATAATGATAATTCTCATGTTAAAGGGTTTCTGTGAGGATTAAGCGAGGTATTATTAAGTATTTTGTACATTGGCTAGCATGTGAGTATTCAAATATTAGCTGACATAACTAATAATGACAGTATATATCAAGTATAACTTTTGTGAATCCCTACTTATGAACTGAAACTTGGGAAAGAAATCAGACTTATGCTGTGAAACTTGGTAAAGACATCTGTGGGTAGGCGTGGAGTGAATATCCTCATATGTAGCCTTCCAGACATCTGTCTACAGCCAGTGCAATGGCCTTTGAAAGAAAACAAATGGGATGTGGCAAGCTTTCAGATTCCTTTCCTAGGTCCTGTATCTTTGCACTAATGTGCATGAACTTCCACAGACCAGCTGGCTAAAGGAAGGCCTGCTGACTTTCTCTCCACCCCAATCCTCATGTTAGCAATTGAAGGAAGAACAGACAAGAGGCTATTCTAGAAAAGGTGTAATGAAGCCCGAGACCCTGTAGTCAGTAATGAAACGAAACATTGATGAAGATGTTTTGAGGGGGAATAAAGGAGACAGGGAGGTAATGGTCAGTAGGAAAGAATGTTCTTCGCAAAAGTACTTTGTTTTCATTAAAAGGGACCTCTGATTAAATGTATTATCATAGAATCCTAAACTCAGGGGAAGGAGGATGTAGGAACTGCCTCACTGGGTCAAAGAGCATGATCTAGTAAGTAGAAGTCACTTTATTGATATACAATATCCTAGACTTAAGAGTCAGGCATACCTGGGTTCAAATCTTCCACCATTTAGCTGTTTGATTTGGGACAAATGATTTCAGTTCTCTGTTTTTGTGATCTATAAATGGGAGATGCTTTTTTTTTTTTTCCTACCTTATTGTTGATGAGAGATTTTTAAAAGATGATGGTAAAGCACTTAGTTCAATGTATGGCACTTGGTAATCACTCAAATAAAGGTAAGATTACCCTCTTTTCAAAATCCTCTTTTCGTAAATGCAAGGCTAGAAACCCCTCCTTTATCTTTCCTGAATCTTAGTTTCCACTTATCTACAATAGGAAACCTAGACACAAACTAGGAATATCTTCCAAAGATCTTCACATAAGGAGTCTGTTTCAAGTAATAACCCAAGAGACAAGGATGGAAGAAAACAACTGTTTAGCGAGATCTTAGTTTCAAAGGTTAGGGACATGATAAAAATACTATAGGCTCCTCTGATGATACATTAGTTTTTCTAACTCTGTATTTTAGTTCTGCATAGTTCTTTGGAAGTAATAAATTTACCAAATGTAAAAAAACACATTGAAATAGGAAATGCCGCAGCAGTTTTATGATGTCAAGTAGTCATGTGACCTGAGGCAGATGTTCATTTTCCCCACTGGCAAAATGGAGAAGCTTGGTTCGATGAATTGTTAAGTTCCCCATGAGCTTTGAAGTTTTGAGTGTAAACTTTATTTCCTATAATTTATTCTCAATTTATCTGATTAGAGCCTCAGAGTTCTATTAGCTCAGGCTTCCATAACAAAATATTATAGACTGAGTGGCTTAAACAACTGGAATTTATTTTTCACAATTCTGCAGGCTGGGAAGTCCAAGATTAAGGTGGTGAACGATTCAGTACCTGCTAAGGGTCCTGTTTCTGGCTTGCACGTGGCTGTCTTTATGCCCTGTCTTCCTGATGGCAGAGAGAGAGCCAGAGCAAAGTTCTCTGGTGTCTTTTCTTCTAAGGGTCCAACTCTAATGACCTCCTTTTAAACTGAATTACCTCCAAAAAGCAATATCTCCAACTGAGGGTTTGGGCTTTAAAATATGAATGGAGAGGTGGGTGCAGTTTGTTCTGTAGGACAGTGAATGTGGGAAGATGGCTTTTGAAGTGTTCCTAGGTCTATTCATGAGACACAAAGTTACTGACCACTTACAAATGCCAGGTACTGTTTCAGTCACCGGGAATGTAATAACAAAAGAGGCAAACTTTATACTTTTGTGGTAGAGTTGATACTGTAGTCAGTTGATGTGTAAACTATATGTTCATCTTTTCTATAAACATTCTGATATCATTCATGGGGAATTGAATTGGTGACTTCCCAGGGAGCATAGTAGTAAACTAACCATTTCTTTCCACTTTATTAAATGAGAGCATTTTAATTCCTGGGGATGCTGAGTTGTTGTTTCTTTGAAGAAGCCAATATCTTTAATTTATACTTGGGCTTCATAGGCATTCATGAACATAATATTAATATTTAATATAAACAGTGGGTTTACAGGCAGAAAGTTTGGGTCAGAAAAAATTTTTACTCTAAAAATGTGGCTTTGTGTTTTACTAGTAGATGATTTTGGTCAAGTTACTTTAATTTCTGTGGTTTTAGTTTTCTGTGGTTCAATTTAATTATAAAGGCTGTGGGTTTCAACCACTGATTTTTATTATCAGAGTCTGCTACAGTTAATTCAGAAGTGAAAATGTTTACCATGCTTTTTAAAAATAAACATCAAATAGACATGAAAGCATTTTAATAATGATTTTATCTATCTGATTATGAAGCAAAGTGAAACTGTTGCAGATGGCCACTCCTTTTACCATTGTGGTTATCTAATAGTGCAAAACAAATTACCCCAAAATTTAGTGTTGCAGTATAATTACTTGTTACATTTCCAAATTCTTGGGATCAGGAATTCAGACATGGTACATCAAAGAAGGCTTGTCTCTGCTCCCTTGCTTCCTGGAAGCTCTGATGGAAGACTTGAAGACTAGGAGCTGAGATCATTTGTACATTTGTTCACTCACATGTTCTGGTGGTTGATGCTAGCTCTCAGCTGTGTAACAACGTTCCCTTCCATGTGAGCCTCTTTGCATGGGCTGCTTTGGGGTTCTTCAAGGAATGGTGGCTTGCTGCTCTGGCGCCAATATTCTAAATAAAGAGAACATGTGGAAGCTGTATCCTTTTAAATATCTGGTCTTGTGAATTATGTAGTATTACTGTCAGCGTACTTTATTGGCTAGAGTAGTCACAAGAGAGTCAAGGTGCAAGAAGAAGAGAAATACACTCTATAATTTGATGGGGGAAAGCAAGGTTATAGAAGAACATTTGAGATCTGAAATGCTTCTATGACTATTTTTAAAAATATTTATTTATTTTTTGAGAGAGCATACATGTGAGCAGGGGAGGAATAGCGAAGGAGGGAAAAGGAGAATCTTAAGCAGGCCCTGTGTCCAATGAGGAGCCTGATGTGGGGCTTGATCTCAAAACCATGAGATCCGTGACCTGAGCCAAAATCAAGAATCAGGCGCTTAACTGAGTCAGCCACCCCAGCACCCCTTCTGTGACTATTTTCAAAAAATATAATTAGCCCTAGTGAACCCTTTGGCCATAGTAACTCATATCCTTCCCCCATATATACAAAGTACATTCACATTTCCATCAGTGTACTCTCATCAAAGTCTCATGCCCCCCATTACATTTTCAGGCTCAGGTCTGAAGTCCAGGATCTCATCATCTGAAACAGGTACAAGAGTGGGTGAGGTTCCTTGGAACTTCTAAGGACAGTTCCTCTTGATTCAAAGAAGTGTGGTCTATTGAGACAGTTTTATTCCCCACAAACATCCAACATACCATGGTATTGGCATAGAATAACCACTAAAAACACTTTGATTTAAAAATGAGAAGATAGGGCACCTGGGTGGGTCAATAGATTATGCATCAGACTTCGGTTCAGGTCATGGTCTCATGATTTGTGGGTTCGAGCCCCATGTCAGGCTCTGTATAGACAGCTCAGAGCCTGGAGCCTGCTTCAGATTCTGTGTCTCCCTCTCTCTCTGCCCCTCCATCGTTCGCTCTCTATCTCTCTCTCAAAAATAAATAAACATTAAAAAATAAAAGAAAATGAGAAGATAGGAGGCAGAAATCAGTCACTGGTCCATAGTATTTTTGTAATTGAGTGAGGCATATTTTGCTGCTGCTTTGATTGGTTTTCAGGATTACTGTCTGAGAATGATTCTCTATGGCTCATGGATCTGCCCTCTGAGTCATGCTTTCATTCCATAAGAAATGTCTAGCAGTGTTTCTCTCAAAATAATTATCTTGTAAGTGTTAGAGATTTCCTACTGATCTTATTCGGGTTAACTCCATAAAACAAAAACCACAGCTACTAATATCATTGAGATAAGCCCTTATCTACCTCAGACTTCTTGTTAGGCTACAAGGGAAATGCCCTTAAGATTCTTAGAAATCCCATATTTAAAAAGAGAGGATCTCTGCAGCATACCCTAAGATCTTTAAAGGGAGTTTTTCTTTCTTTTTTTAAATTTTGTTTAACTGAGGTAAAACAGGTATATAACATTAAATAAGTTTAAGTCTTACAACATTATATGTAGACATATATATTCATTGCAAAGTGATCACCTCCAAAAGTACAGTTATCAGTCATTAACCATACATTTGATCCTCTTTGTCAGTTTCATCCCTTAGCATCATCCCTACACCCCATTCCTTATGGTAACCAGCAATCTGTTCTTTGTGTCTATGAATTTGCTGTGTTCATTCTTTGTTCAGTTTTTTTCCTTTAGATTCCACATAGGAGTGAAGGCTTACTGTTTTTGTCTTTCTCCTTCTAGCTCATTTTACTTAATACCCTCGAGGTCTATCTGTGTAATGATAAGTGGTAACATTTCACTCATTTTTATTACTGAGTATTCCATTGTGTATATATGCTGCATTGTCTTTATCCCTTCATCTATTGATGGACACTTGCATTGTTACCTTGGCTATTGTTAATATTATTGCTGTGAATATCAGGGTGCATATATCTTTTGAAATTAGAATTTTGTATTCTTCGGCTAAATACCCAGAAGTGGAATAGGTGGATCATGTGGTAGTTCTATTCTTAATCTTTTCAGGATCTCCATACTGTTTTCCACAGTAGCTATACCAGTTTACATTCCCACACTGAACACCCTTTCTTGTACCAGTTGCCTATCTGTATGTCTTTTTTGGAAAAATATCTATTCAGATCCTCTGTCCATTTTTAAATTAGGTTATTTGTTTTGTTGTTAAGTTGTATGAGTTTTTATGAATGTAGGATATTAACCCCTTATTGGATATGTGATTTGCAAATACCTACTCACATCCAGTAGGTTATCTTCTATTTGGGTGATGGTTTTCTTTGCTGTACAGCTTTTCAGCTTCATGTAGTTTTTGCTCCATTTCCTTGTCTTTGGTGTCAGATTTATAAAACATCACTAAACCGATGTCAGGAGCATAACACCTATGTTTTGTTCTAGGAATTTTATGATCTTTTAATTAAGTCTTTAATCCATTTTGAGTTAATTCTTGTGCATGGTATAAGATGGTGGTCATTTCTTTTCTTTCTTTTTTTTTTTGCATGCAGCTGTCCAGTTTTCCCAATACCATGTATTGAAGAGGTGGCCTTTTCTCAATTGTATGTTCCTGGCTCCTTTGTCATAAATTATCTATACATGTGTGCTTATGTTTCTGGGCTGTTAGTTCTCTACTATTGATCTTTGTATCTGTTTTCATGGCAGTACCATATTGTTTTGACTACTATAGCTTTAGAATATAGCTTGAGGTCACAGAACATGATATCTCCTACATTGTTCTTTTTTCCTCCCAATGTCACTTTAGCTATTTGGGATCTTTTGTGGTTCCATGCAAATTTTAGAATCATTTGTTCTAATTTTGTAAGAAACAAAATGCCATTGAATAATTGATAGAGGTTGCACTGAATGTATAGATTGCTTTGGGTCAACAATATTGATTCTTCTGATTTATAAATATAAAATATATTTCCATTTCTTTGTGTCATCTTCAGTTTCCTTCATCCATGTCTTATTTGTTGCCAGTTGCCAATCACCTTCTTAATTAAATGTATTCTTTGGTGTTTTATTGTTTTTGATGTAATTGTAAATGGGATTGTTTTAATTTCTCTGTTAGTCTATCTTGGTATATAGAAATGCTATTGATTTCTATAGATTGATTTCATGTCCTGCAATTTTACAGAAATCATTTATTTTAACCATTTTGTGGTGGAGTCTTTAGGGTTTCCACATAATATATAATGCCATCTGCAAATCATGACCATTTTACTCTCCTTCTGATTTAGATCATTTTATTTCTTTTTATGGCCTAATTGGTATGGCTAGGACTTTAAATATAATATTAAATAAAAGTAGCAAGAGTAGGCCTTTCTGTCTTTTCCTGATGTTAGAAAAGAAGCGTTCAGCTTTTCTTCATTGAGTAGGAAGTCAACTGTGGGTTTGTCATATATAGCCTTTACTATGTTGAGGTACATTTCCACCATTACCACTTTGTGGAGAATTTTTATCATAAATGGATGTTGAATTTTTTTCATCACCTATTGAGATGAACATGGTCCTCTGTTAAGTTTCTCCTAATCCTTCTATAAGTAGAAGCTATGGTATCTGTCTTTCTCTGCCTGATTTATTTCGCTCATCATAACACCCTCAAGTTCTATCCATGTTGCTACGCATGGCCAGATTTCATTCTTTCTCATTGCCACATAGTATTCCATTGTATAGGTAAACCACATGTTCTTGATCCATTCATCCACTGATGCACACTTAGGATCTTTGCATGATTTGGCTATTGTTGAAAGTGCTGCTAGGGGCGCCTGGGTGGCGTAGTCGGTTAAGCGTCCGACTTTCGCTTGGGTCATGATCTCGCGGTTCGTGAGTTCGAGCCCCGCGTCGGGCTCTGTGCTGAGTGCCAGCTCAGAGCCTGGAGCCTGTTTCAGTCTGTCACTCCCTCTCTCTCTGACCCTCCCCTGCTCATGCTGTCTCTCTCTCTCTCTCCTAGAAATAAATAAAAAATAAAAAATAAAAAAAAAGAAAGTGCTGCTATGAACATTGGGGTACCTGTGCCCCTATGCATAAGCACTCATGTATCCCTTGGGTAAATTCCTAGCAGTGCTATTGCTGGGTCATAGGGGAGTTCTACTGTTAATTTTTTGAGGAACCTCCACACTGTTTTCCAGAGCGGTTGTACCAGTTTACATTCCCACCAACAGTGTAGGAGGGTCCCTGTTTCTCCACATCCTTGCCAGCATCTATAGTCTCCTGATTTGTTCATTTTAGCCACTCTGGCTGGCGTGAGGTGGTATCTCAGTGTGGTTTTGATTTGTATTTCCCTGATGAGGAGGGATGCTGAGCATCGTTTCATTTGTCTGTTGGCCATTTGGATGTCTTCTTTGGAGAAGTGTCTGTTCATGTCTTCTGCCCATTTCTTCACTGGATAATTTGTTTTTCTGATGATAGGGTGTTTGGTGAGTTCCCTATAGATTTTGGATACTAGCCCTTAATCTGATATGTCATTTGCAACTATCTTTTCCCATTTCGTCGGTTGTCTATTAGTTTTATTGATTGTTTCCTTGCAGTGCAGAAGCTTTTTATCTTGATGAGGTCACAATAGTTCATTTTTGCTCTTCATGCCCTTGCCTTTGGGGATGCGTCAAGTAAGAAATTGCTATGGTTGAGGGTCAAGGAGGTTGTTTCCTGCTTTCTCCTCTTGGCTTTTGATGGTTTCCTGTCTCACATTCAGGTCCTTTATCCATTTTGAGTTTATTTTTGTGTACGGTGTGAGACAGTGATCTAGTTTCATTCTTCTGCATGTTGCTGTCTAGTTCTCCCAGTACCATCTGTTAAAGAGACTCTCTTTTTTCCATTGGATACTCTTTCTTGCTTTGTCAAAGATTAGCTGGGCATACATTTTTGGGTTCAATTCTGAGTTCTCTATTCTGTTCCATTGGTCTATGTGTCTGTTTTTGTGCCAATACCAAACTGCCTTGATGATGACAGCTTTGTAGTAGAGGCTAAAGTCTGGGATGGAGATGCCTCTCGTTTTGGTTTTCTTCTTCAATATTACTTTGGCTATTCGGGGCCTTTTGTTATTCCATACAAATTTGAGGATAGTTTTTTCTAGCTTTGAGAAGAATGCTGGTGCAATTTTGACTGGGATTGCATTGAATGTGTAGATTGCTTTGGGTAGTAATGACATTTTAACTATATTTATTCTTCCTGATCCATGAGCATGGGATGTTTTTCTATTTCTTTATGTCTTCTTCAATTTCTGTCATAAGTTTTCTATAGTTTTTATCATACAGATCGCCTATATCTTTGATTAAGTTTATTCCTAGGTATTTTATGTTTTTTTGTGCAATTGTGAATGGGATCAGTTTCTTGATTTCTCTTTCTGTTGCTTCATTGTTGGTGTATAAAAATGCAACTGATTTTGGTACCTTGATTTTGTACCCTGCAACTTTGCTGAATTCATAGATCAGCTCTAGTAGGCTTCTGGTGGAGTCTGTCAGGTTTTCTATGTAGAGTATCATGTCATCTGCGAAAAGTGACAGTTTGACTTCTTCTTTGCCAAATCTGATGCCTTTGATTTCCTTTTGTTCTCTGATGTTAAACTATGTTAAACAACAGTGGTGAGAGTGGACATCCCTGTCGTGTTCCTGATATCAGGGGGAAAGCTCTCAGTTTTTCCCCATTGAGGATGAGTAGCTAAGGGCTTCTCATAGATGGCTTTGATGATGTTTAAGTAAGTTTCTTCTATCCCGAGTTTCTTGAGGGTCTTTATTAAGAAGGGATGCTGTATTTTGTCAAACGCTTTTTCTGCATCTATTGACAGGATCATATGGTTTTTATCTTTTCTTTTATTAATGTGATGTGTTACATTGATTGATTTGAATATTGAACTAGCCTTGTAACCCAGGAATGAATCCCACTTGATCATGGTGGATAATTCTTTTTATGTGCTGTTGAATTCGATTTGTAAGTATCTTGTTGAGGATTTTTGCATCCGTGTTCATCAAGGATATTGGGCTGTAGTTCTCTTTTTTTGCTGGGTCTCTGTCTGACTTGGGAATCAAAGTGATGCTATGCTGTTTCATAGAATGTGTCTGGAAGTTTTCTTTCGATTTCTATTTTTTGGAATAGCTTGAGAAGAATGGGTGTTAACTCTGATTTAAATATCTTGTAGAATTCCCCAGGGAAGCCATCTGGCCCAGGGCTCTTATTTGTTGGGAGATTTTAGATATCTGATTCAGTTTCTTCACTAGTTATGGGTATGTTCAGATTTTCTATGTCTTCCCTTGTGAATTGTGGTAGTGAGTGTGTGTTTAGGAATTTGTCCATTTCTTCTAAGTTGTCCAATTTGTTGGCATATGATTTTTCATAGCATATCCTGATAATTGCTTGTATTTCTGAGGGGTTGGTTGTAATAAGTCCATTTTCATTCATGATTTTGTCTACTTGGGTGCTCTCTCTTTTCTTTTTGAGAAGCCTGGCTAGAGGTTTGTCAATTTTGCTTATTTTTTTAAAAACCAACTCTTGGTTTCATTGATCTATTCAACTGTTTTTTTTTTGGATTCTATATTATTTATTTCTGCCCTGATTTTTATTTCTCTTCTCTACTGGTTTTACGGTGCTCTTGTTACTCTCCTTCTGGTTCCTTTAGGTGTGCTGTTAGATTTTGTGTTTGTGCTTTTTTTAGTTTCTTGAAATATGCCTGGAGTAAAGTCGACTTTCCTCTTAGGACTGCCTTTGCTGCATTCCAAAGAGTTTGGATAGTTTTATTTTCATTTTCAAATGTTTCCATATATTTTTTAATTTCTCCTCTAATTGCCTGAGTGGCCCATTCATTCTTTAGTAGGGTGTTCTTTAACCTCCATGTTTTTGAGGTTTTCCAGACTTCTTCCTGCGGTTGACTTCAAGTTTCATAGCATTGTGATCTGAAAGTGTGCATGGTATGATCTCAATTCTTTTATATTTTTTAGGGCTGCTTTATGACTCAGTATATGATCTATCTTGGAGAGTGTACCATGTGCACTTGAGAAGAAAGTAAATTCCATAGCCTCAGGATGTAGAATTCTAAATATATCTGTCAAATCCATCTGGTCTAATGTGTCATTCAAGTACATTGTTTCTTGTACTTGAACATATCAAGTACAGATATTCTGTCTAGTTGATCTATCCATTGCTGTAAGTGGAGTATTAAAGTCCCCTGCTGCAGCATTCTCAGCAATAGCCAAAACATGGAAAGAGCCTAAGTGTCCATCAACTGATGAATGGATCAAGAAGATGTGGTTTATCTATACAATGGAATACTATAGGGCCACGAGAAAGAATGAAATCTGGTCATGTGTAGCAACATGGATGGAACTTGAATGTGTTATGCTGAGTGAAATAAGTCAGGCAGAGAAGTACAGGTACCATATGTTTGCACGTATAGGAGGATTAGGAGGAAATTAATGAAGACAGTGGGGGCGAAGAAGGGGAAATATAGTGGGGGAGAGGGAGGGAGGCAAACTATGAGAGTTTCTTGAATGCCGAGAACAAACTGAGGGCAGATGGGGTGGGGAGGAGGGTAGAGGGGTGATGGGCATGGAGTAGGGCACTTGAGATGAGCACTGGGTGTTATATGGAAACCAAATTGACAATAAACTATTTTTAAAAAAATAAAATAAAGTCTCCTGCTATTAGCACATTCTTGTCCATAGGATTGTTTCTGTTTGTGACTAATTGTTTTATGTATTTGGGTGCTCCATATTCGGTGCATAGACATTTATAATTGCCATCTCTTTCTGATGGATGGGCCTGTAATTATTATATAATGTCTTTCTTCATCCCTTGTTACTGCCTTTACTTTAAAGTCCAGTTTGTCTGATATAAGTATAGCTAACCCAGCTTTCTTTTGACTTACAATAGCGTGACATATATTTCTCCATCCCCTTACTTTCTATCTGTAGGTGTCCTCAGGTCTAAAATGAGTCTTTTGTAAAAAGCAAACAGATGGATTTTGTTTTTTTTATCCATTCTGCTACCCTATATCTTTTGATTGGAGCATTTAGTCCACTTATATTCAGTGTTATTATTGAAAAATATGGGTTTAGAGTCATTGTTTTCTCTGTAGGATTCATGCTTGTGGTGGTGTCTCTGGTACCTTGTGTGCCTTGCAACATTTCCCTCACAGAGTCCCCCTTCGGATTTCTTGTAGGGCTCATTTTGTGGTGAAGAATTCTTTCAATATTTTTGTTTATTTGGGAACTTTATCTCTCCTTCTATTCTGAATGCCAGGCTTGCTGGATAGAGGATTCTTGTCTGCATATTTTTTCTGTTCATCATATTGAAGATTTCCTGCCATTCCTTTCTGGCCTGCCAAGTTTCAGTAGATAGGTTTGTAACTACTCTGATAGGTCTCTGTTTGTATGTTAGGGCCCTGTTCTCCTTAGCTGCTTTCAGAATTCTCTTTGTCCTTTTATTTTGCCAGTTTCACTATGATATGTCGTGCAGTAGATCGATTCAAGTTACGTCTGAGGGGAGTTCTCTGTGCCTCTTGGATTTCAGTGTTTGTTTCCTTCCCCATATTGGGGAAGTTCTTTGCTATAATTTGCTCAAGGACTCATTCAGCGCCTTTCTCTCTCTCTTCCTCTTCTGGATCAGTATGATATGGACATTGTTCTATTTAATTGTATCACTCAGTTCTCAAACTCTCCTTTCATGCTCCTGAATCAGTTTGTCTCTCTTTTTCTCAGCTTCCTCTTTTTCTATAATTATGTCTTCTAATTCACCATTTCTCCTCTCTGCCTCTTCAATCTGTGCATTAGATGCCTCCATTTTATTCTGCCCCTCATTTATAGCATTTTTTAATTCATCACAACTATTTTTAAGCTCTATAGTCTTTGTAGCAATAGCTTCTCTGATGTCTTCCATGCTTTTTTCAGGCCCAGCGATTTATTTTATGACTATTGTTCTAAATTCTTGTTCAGTTATGTTGCTTATATCTGTTTTAAGCAGCTCTTTAGCTGTCATTTCTTCCTGGAATTTCTTTAGAGGAGAGTTTTTCCATTTTGTCATCTCAGCTAGCTTTCTGTCTCTTGTTAGTTTTTTTTTTTTTTCTGAGAGAGAGAGAGAGAGAGCAGAGGAGGTCAGATAGAGAGGGAGACACAGAATCTGAAACAGGCTCCAGGTTCTGAGCTGGCTATCAGCACAGAGCCCAATGTGGGGCTCAAACCCATGAACCGTGAGATATTGACCTGAGCCGAAGTCAGATGCTTAACTGACTGAGCCAACCCCGCGCCCCAATCTCTTGTTAGGCTTAAAAGCTTGTTATGCACTCTGCACCTGTGAGTACTGCTATATTAAAGAAGGCTCATTGACTGTCCAGGGCCTGTCAGTTCAGGAAGTGTTCTTTGAATGGTGTCTCTTGGTCTCTCTTGTTGAGACTTTGGTTATTTTATTTCCCTACTTGTAGTGGTATTTGGGACTTTCTACCATGTGTACTTTGGCTTGTTTCTTCTGGTAGCCCTGGAAAAGAAAACAGACAGACAAACACACAGGGAACAAAGGCACAGAAATGCACAGACAAATCCAACAATTGAGGAAGCTGAGAGGGAAAAAGAAAAAGAAAAGAAGAAAAAGAAGAGGAAGAAAAGAAAAGAAAAAAGAGCAAAAAAAAAAAACCCAAAAGACAAATGACAGTCTAAAAGCATAAAACCAGAATTCCCAGCTATAAATAGAGAGCAGGGCTTATGCAGTGCTGATGGAAGAGCATATACATAGAAATGTCAGGACGGGGAGAAAGGGAAATTGGACAGTGACCAGGCAGATAGACTAAGAGGATTAATTCAGATAGAGAAAGGGGAGAATATGGTAGGAAGTGAGGAGAAAGAAAGGAAGAAAATGTTACTCAGAAAAACTATATAGTCTGAATACTCCAGAGATAGGAAGGTAGTGGTGGAGGTGTAGAATATACGTCTAGAAAATGGATTAAATGTGACTGGTTAAGTAAACCAATGACCAGAGCACCCATTCCAGCAGAGGGGAGGGATAGAAATGAGACAAGGGAAAATATATCTGAATAGAAAAAATTGATCTATAATTAATCATGGCAGTGAATCCATGTTGGTCTTGCTAGAGAAAAAAGTGCAGCTCTCTAGCAGGGTTGGGTGAGGTTTGGTATAAGCAGGTCATAGCCTACACTGTGATACTGTCTGAAACACAATCCTGCAGGTCGGCTGCTTCCCTGCCTCGGGGGATTGGGAGAGCTGAAGTGCAGTTTCTCCTGGTGCAGCCTGGGACAGGACACCCAGTCCAAAGTCAGCACCCCAGCTAGAACTAAGATCACTCTCTGTCCGGAGCTGAGATTTTCTCTTCTCCAGGGACAGTTCCATGAGCAGTTTCAGCCACTCTGTCTTTTCCCCATGACTCACCGCCTCACCGTGGCTCCCCTTGCAGGGGGTTCCCTCCCGCTCCTTCTGTGTCTCTGGTCCTGGCCCGTTTTTTTTTTTTTTTTTAATGTTTTATATATTTCTGAGAGAAGGAGAAAGAGAGAGAGAGAGAGAGAGAGAGATACAGCGTGAGCAGGGGAGGGTTACAGAGAGAGGGAGACACAGAATCTGAAACAGGCTCCAGGCTCTGAGCTGGCTGTCAGCACAGAGCCTGATGTGGGCGCTGGAACCCATGAACCGGGAGATCATGATCTAAGCCAAAGTCGGAGGCTTAACGACTGAGCCACCCAGCCCCAACCCCGCCCCTCCGGCCCGTTTTTATCTTCCCCAGTTCACACTCACACAATTATGAGGTTGCCATCCCAGTGTACTCTGTCTCATTTCTTCCCAAACTCCTGCAGTTCAATGTCCTATGGCTTCAGGTCTTCTGTGTTTGAGAGATGGGGGTGAGTGAAATGCATGGAGCTCCTTACTTCATCATGTTGCCTCCCTCCCGGAGCCCTCTCTTTTTCTTGGTTAGTCAAGCTAAGCATTTGTAAATTTTCCTATCCTTTTCACAGAACCAACTCTGTTTCATTTAAGTGTCTTTTTTAGTTTCCACTTCATTTATTTCCTCTCTAATCTTTATTATTTCCTTCCTTCAACTAACTTTAAGTTCCATTTGTTCTTCTTTTTAAGTTCCTTTAGGTGTAAAGTTAGATTGCTTATTTGAGGGTTTTCTTGGTTCTTGATGTAGACCTATATTGCTATGAACTTTCCTCTTAGAACTACTTTTCCTGCATTGTAAAGATTTTAATAGGGCATATTTCTGTTTTCATTTGTTTCTATGTATTTTTTGGTTTCTTATTTGGTTTCTTTGATGACCCATTGGTTGTTTAGTAGCATATTGTTTAATCTCCACATTTTTTCCCTTTCTTTTTGTAAACAATTTCTAGTTTCATATCATTGTGGTCAGAAAATAAGCTTAATATGATTTCAGTCTTCCTAAATTCATTGAAACTTGTTTTGTGGCTTAACATTCATCTAATCCTGGAGAATATTCTGTAGGCACATGTGAATGAACTATTAAGTTCACCTGGTCTGATGTTTGTTTAAGGTTAGTGTTTTGTTATTGATACTCTGTCTAGTTGATCTGTCCATTGACATATGAGGTGTATTAAAGGCCTGTATTCTTATATTGCTGTCAGTTCCTCCCCTTAGGTTAATAGGTTGAATTACTCCAACGTAGGTAATAATATTTGCTGTATATATTTTCATGCTCTATTTTGGGAGCATACATATTTATAAATGGTATATCTTTGTGATGGATCTTTCTGACCCTTTTATCATTATGTAATGTCCTTTACCTTTTATTACAGTCTTCATTTTAAAGTCTATTTTGTCTAAGTAAAACTACATCAGCTGCCTTTTCATCTCTGCTTGCATGAAATATCTTTCCTCATCCTTTTACTTTCGATCTGTGTTTATCATTACTTCTGAAGTAAGTCTCTTATGGGCAGCATGTAGAAGCATCTTGGCTTTTTTAAATCCACTCAACCACTCTGGGCTTGGAGAGTTTAGTCCATTTATATTCAATGTTATTTATAAGTATGTAGCTATGCCATTTTGTTAATAGTTTTCTGGCTGTTTCCATAGTTCCTCTCTGTTACCTTCTTTTCTTTCTCTCCTCCCTTGTGATTTGATGGCATTCTTTATTGTTATGTTTAGAATCCTTCCTCATTTTCTTTTGTTTATTTACTGAGTATTGGCTTTTTGGTTACCATGAAGTTCACATATAGCAGTCTAGGTATATAACAATCTATTTTAACCTGATAGCTTAAATTTTAACATATCCAAAACTTTACACTTTTATTTAACCATCCATATTTTATATTTTTGATGTCACATTTTATATCTTTTTATTTTACGTATCCCTTGACTAATTACTACAATTTTAGTTAATTTTATTTTTGTCTTTTAATCTACTTTACTTTCTTTACTGTATATTTACCTTTTCCAGTGATATTTTTACTTTTGTATGTTTATTATTGATTAATTAATTTCTTTCCATTCAAATATGTGTCTTTAACAGTTCTTGTGAGTCTGGTTTACTGGTGATGTACTCCTTCAGCTTTTGTTTCTCTGATCTCTCCTTCAGTTCTGAATGATAACTTTGCCAAGTTGGGAATTCTGTAATTCTGGGGTTGGGATCTTTTTTTTTTCCTTCTCTATTTAGCACTTGAATATGTCATGCCACTGTCTTCTGATCTGCAGTTTCTGCTGACAGATCTGCTGATAGCCTTGTGTTTACAGAGTCTCCCTTTTAGGTAAGAAGCAATTTATCTCTAGCTGCTTTTAAGATGCTCTTTTTACATTTTACTTTTGACATTTTAATTATTATTTGTCTTGGTGTGGATCTCTTTGGGTTTATTTTATTTGAGATTCTCTATGCTTTCTGGACCTGAATGTCTGTTTCCTGTCCCAAATTATGGAATATTAGCCATTATTTCTTCAAGTTAGTTTTCTAGTTCTTTTTCTCTGTCTTCTGGTACATGCAAATATTATTCTGCTCGATGTTGATGAGAAGGTCTCTTAAGGAATCTTTACTTTATTGTATTTATTTAGTTTTTCTTTTTGAGTGATTTCCATTGCTTTGTCTTCCAGCTTGCTAATCTGTTCTTCTGCTTCATCTAGTCTGCTGTTGACCCCTCTAGTGTACTTTTCATTTTAGTTATATTCTTCAGCTGTATAACCACTGTTTGAAACTTTCTTATATTTTCTGGGTCCTTGTTGAAGGTCTCACTGTGTTAATTGATTCTTTCCAAAGTTAATGAGCATTTTTACGACTATTACTTTGATCTCTCTATGTGGTAGATTGCTCATCTCCATTCCATTAATAACTTTCTGTGGCTTTGGCAACATATTCCTACATCTCCTGATTTTTCCTGCCTCTCTGTGTTTGTGTCTATGCATTAAATGAAGTAACTGTCTCTCCCAATCTTGAAGAAATTGCCACTGGAAGGCTGGAAGTCTGTCCAGTGCCCTCAGGGTGGTAGCCTGTCAAGTACTGTCTCTCTTAATGTTTTAGTTTTATAGGGCCCAGAAATGCAATGCCCCCGCCCCCCCCCCCAGACGGACATTCACAGATGTCCCTGGTATGGATGTGTACACCTTCTGCCAGAGCAGGGTAGGGGCTGTGGTGGAGGAATGCCAGCCCAGGGCAAGCCTTTGCACTGGATCTGTCAAGGCAGGGGCCATGGTAGACAATAACTGGGTCAGGGTGAACCACCATTCTGGGTCTTGTGGGCAGGGACTGTGGTGGATGAGCACCACTAGGCTGGGTGTAGGGGAGGGTTGCAGAGGAGTATAGGACAGGGTGAATGGCACTAGCAAGGAAAATTGAGAGCATCAAAAATGGCACCTGCCAGTGCCAGGCCAGCAAGAAATAAGGAGAGTGGGGGGAGAAAAGAGCACAAAACAAGCCTCCTCTCAAAAAAAAACCTTGGGGCGCCTGGGTGGCTTAGTCGGTTGAGCGTCTGACTTTCGCTTAGGTCATGGTCTCACGGTTCATGGATTCAAGCCCCGCGTCGGGCTCTGTGCTGACTGCCACCTCAGAGCCTGGAGCCTATTTCAGAGTCTGTGTCTTCCTCTCTCTCTGACCCTCCCCTGCTCACGCTGTCTCTCTCTCTCCTAGAAATAAATAAAAATATTTTAAAAAACAAACAAACAAAACCCACACCTGTTAGTTCCTCTTTTCCTAGAGAAATCTCTATCGGACTCCTGATCCTCTGGTCTACTCTATAAGACTAGTCAATTAATCTTCCTTACACACTACCCAAGCACTTCTCAAGCTACTGCCCCTACTGTAGAGATTCATAGTGAGTGTGGATCAGCTCACAAGCCCTTTAAAGTGGACTGTTGGTTTTCTGCAGCCCTCCTGCTCTCCCAGAGGTTATCCCTCCCTCTTTCTTCCCTCCCTCCCTCACTCCTTTCCCCCTGTGTCATAGAGGAGCTATTCTGCTAGTCTTCAGGTCCTTTTTAGAGAAACTTGTTTTATGTATATTTGTAATTGGTGTGTCCATGGGAGGAGGTGAGCCCAGAGTCTTTCACAGTTCCATTTTCCTTAAGTGGACTTTTATCTGTTTGAGATACCACTTTATTATTTATTTAATTATTTATTTATGTATTTATTATTCATGTATTTATTTATTTATTTATTTAGAGATCTTAAAGGGTTTTAAAGTCACAAACTTGACTTTATCTTTAGTTCATGTGTTTCTGACAATACTCCAGATTTGATGTCTTCAACAAAGCTCTTTATTAATTTTAGCTTCATTTACCATCTGGAGAGTCTGAGAATGACAAACACTGTCATTTTAAAGCCCAGAAAGTCCTGACTCCATTATATTCATTAGTCCTTCCTTTAGAATGTCTCTGCTTTCTTACATTTACTCTAGGCTTGTAGCCTGTAGTACTAGGTCTGCCCAGAAATGTCCATGTCTCAATTATCCAAACCATTGAATACAATTATATTTCTATATTATCATAGGAGATGATGTTTTCAAACTTTTCATCACTACATAACAGGTGTCTTGTTTCTTCCAGCTTTCAGTAATACTTCTCTCCCTTTCCTTAATCTCCTACTTAAATTCTTCTTGATGGTTGTCAAGGTTCTGCTGATAGACTTATTAAGGTGCTTTACACTAACACTTTCCTCTGTGTTTGTGCTAGTCTTTGCCCACCACTGAGTCCCAAATACACTACCCTGATTTTAGGTATTTTTGTAACGGCAGTGACCTATTTCCTGGTATAAAAATCTATTCCAGCAATTTAATGCTATATAGCAAATTACTATGAAACTTAGAATATAATATATCTATTTATTTGATCATGGATTCTCTAAGTTAGGAATTCAGGTAAATGTAGAGTAATGGTTTGTCTCCCCTGCATGATGTTTGGGTCTCAGCTCGAAGATTCATTCTGAGAATTGGAATCATGTGAAGACTTGTTGACCCACAGGTATGGTGGTTAATGAAGGCTGTTGACCAAGGTCTCAGTTACTTTCTACAAGACCCTCTCCATAGGATCATTGTGTGTGGGCAAATGTGGGTCTCTTCACAGTATGGCATTTGCTTTTTCAGAACAAGCATCCAAAAAAGAGAGATCCGGATGGAAGTTGTATTCTTTTTAAGACCTAGCCCCAGAAATCACATAGCATCACTTCACTTTATTAAATGGAAAATTCACAAGCATTCCCAGGCTTAATGGGAAGTAAAACAGACTACAACTCTTGACGGAATGTTGTAAGGTTCTGGAAAGACATGTGGGACTGAAAATATTAATGTGACCATTTTTAGAAATTACAATCTTCCATGCTATGTTTTATTAACCTTATTTAAACATTCTTGGTTTTAAGAAATAATTAAACTTATACATGCAAAATGAAATGATGACAAGAAATGAAAATGAGACAAAAAATACAGTATGAAAAACTAAAAGGTCTTTTTCTTTTTTCCTCACCAGAGTATGTACTTTTGGTTAACAATTATATAGTGACTAAAAAAAATTTTTTTTTAAAGAGCACCTGGGTGGCTCAGTCAGTTAAATGTCCGATTTTGCTCAGGTCATGATTTCACAGTTCATGAGTTCGAGCCCCGCATTGGGGTCTGTGGTGACAGCACAGAGCCTGGAGCCTGCTTCAGATTCCATATCTCCGTCTCTCTGTGCCCCTTCCCTGCTTGTGCTCTGTTTCTCTCTCAAAAAAAAAAAAAACATTAAAAAAATAATATTTAAGAAAATGAAAAAAAATTAGTGACTAAATTTAATCATTATTAACTGTGTAATCTTTCAAAAATGTTATGCATATACCAACATATGTATACAAATATTATTGTATTCTATTAAGTCTACATATATTTGAGTCTTAACATCCTTTCTTTTATCCATACTCACAAGACTAGAAATAAAATAAGCTTGTGGGGTTTTTCTCTTGAAAGGTTTTATGAATCTTGTTCTTCAATACATCTGCTATGAGAATGGATTGTTTAAGCTAAAATGTAACTCTATTTCCAATTACACACTGATGATGACAGATGGTAGAACAGACACTAACCTCAGGCCAGGATCTAGCGTGGCCATTTAAAAGGAAAACAGTTGATGGTCTTGATGGTCAAAAGTGGGTTTGATTTTTTTCTCTCATGATTCATGTTCTTAAGACCTTGATAGGGTAGAGCAAAAACTAATTAGGTATTTTTGCTTGTTAGGTATAATAATCTCAGAACATTTAAAGATTTAAGGACTACATAATGAAGAGGAAATGTGTTTTGGGTTTCTGATGCATGCTATGTAGTGGGAAGGAACCTGGGTTAGGATTCTAGAGATTTTGTGTCTGGTATTGGTCTTCCTGCTGCAAAGCTCTGTGACTTTGAGTAAGTTTCCTTTTCTTGTCCTCCTATTGATTTTTTCATTTGTAATGTAAAGAGATTAGAATTGAACTTTGCTGCTCACAGTGCGGTCCATGAAACAACAACATCCATATCACCTGGGAGCTTTCTAGAATTGTGGGCTTCTCTACAGACCTACTGCATCAGAATCTGCATTTTAACAAAATCCTCAGGTAGTTCACATTGAATTTTGGACAGCATTGAACTAAAGAATCTCTAAAGGTCACTTTCTATTCTAACTTTTTAGGACAAAAAGTATTTAAGAGAAAAATAAGAAATAAAGCCAAAACATCTTTAGTAATAGTGATACTCTTTCTGAGAAAAAGAAGTAGGACCCACATATGTGGGAGATATATGTTTATATATATGTATATATATGCGTGTATCTACATATATATATATATTTATGTGTGTGTGTGTATCTATCTATCTATATATCTCCCTACTGATATAGTAAAAATATTTTATTTTTTGTTAGTTGAAAATTATAGAGGCAAAAATTGCCAAGGGATACAAGAATTCTTACTGTATTTAGTGATCTTATATCTTGTTGTAGTTTCTAGCCATATCCTTTACTGCTTCTCTGGCTCTTCTCATTTGTCACCTTCTCAAGGTTGTTTTCAAGAACTCTATTAGAAACAAGCTAGAAAAACTAAAGTGACCTACCAAAGGTCATTCTGCAAGGCAGTGCTGGAAATATGGATGACAACAGTACTTCAGAAGGAGCCCCCAAATAAGTAAAGGATTTAGTTGAATGAAGCCTAGAATAGTAAGTGATGTTCCAGGTGATTTATTACATGGTTGAATAAATAAGGGAAAGAGAGTTACTTTTTTATATTTTAAAAGCATTTCTCTCCATTGTAGCCCAGTACTTGGACACAATAGGATCCTCATATTAGTGAATTTATTCTTTTTTATCTTTCCAGCAAATATTTGTTGCACACCTATTAGGTATCAGGTTTTTTTCACTGTGAAAAAGAACAGAAACTTCATTCTTTTATTTTTTTATTTTATTTATTTCAATTCAAGTTAGTTAATATATAGTGTAGTGCTGGTTTCAGGAGCAGAACCCAGTGATTCACCCAGTGCTCACATATAACACCCAGTGCTCATCCCAACAAGTGCCCTCCCTAACTTATCACCCATTTTGCCCGTCACCCCCACTTCCTCTATAGCATCCCTCAATTCTCTGTATTTAAGAGTTTCTTATGTTTTGCCTCACTCTCTGTTTTTAACTTGTTTTTCCTTCCCTTCCCCTATGTTCATCTGTTGTGTTTCTTAAATTCCACATGTGAGTGGAACCGTATGATATTTGTCTTTTTTCTACTGGAACTAGAGTGTATTATGCTAAGCAAAATAAGTCAATCATCCTTTTATTTTTAATAGTTTCACTGAGATATAAGTCATATAATATGCAATTCACGTTTAAAGTGTAAAATCCAAGGGTTTTTAGTATATTTATCAATATTTGCAACTATTACCAAAGTCAATTTTATAATATTTTTACCACTTCAAAAATAAATCTTATACTAGTTAATATTTCCCCTGTCTCCTCTATCTCCTAGCCGTAAGCAATCTCTAATCTACTTTCTACCTGATAGATTTTTCTATTCATATGAATAGAGTCGTATTAGGGGTCTTTTGTGACTGGCTGCTTTTGCTTCATATAATGTTTTCAAGGTTCAGCTATGTTATAGTGAGTATCAGTACTTCATTACTTTTTATGGCAAAAAATATTCAATTATTTGGACATATCACATTTTACTTAATCTGTTTCTCAGCTGATGGACAGTTGGATGATTGTCACCTTTTGGCTACTATAAAGTAGTACTACTATAAACATGTACATACACGTTTTTGTGAGGACATAGGTTTTTTTCTCTTGTACATAACTAGCAGTAGAATGGCTAGGTTATATGGTAACTTGTTTAATGATTTAAGGAACTATAAGACTGTCTTCCAAAGTAGTGGCATGAAATTTAACTCTTGGTGTATGTAAAGAAATAGAGTCAAGTTAGAGGAGGCTGTGTGTGGGATGTTTGACACTATGTAGTCTGTTTCTCATCACTCCATCCATTTCATTCTTCCCACCTCCATCTGGATAGGCTACTTAGAACATCTCTTGCAGAATGTTATTTTCCTGCTCAAGAATCTACCATGAAAATCCACTGGCTGGTAGTATTAAACCCTCAAGGCTATGATAGTCAAGGCCCCAATATTATGGTACAGGCAAAGGAACAGAGGTTTGAACTTAGAGTTTAACATTACAAAGACAGGATTTAATTAAACTTTGGAACTTTATTAACTTTATATCTTTGGTTATATAATTTATTCCTCAGTTGCCTTGTCTCTTAAATAATAGACTGTTGTAAAGATTTTCATAGATGTTTAGTATAATTTCTGGCACATTATAATTACTAAGTGCATACTGATTGATATAATATCGATATAAAATAATAGGTTGTATATCTATATTGGCTGCAAACATTTGAAAATGAAATTTAAATGTAACATTTACAATAGCATAAAAGATACTCATAAAATTTAGAGAGAAGTTTAATAAAAAGATATATGAGACCTCTCTACTAAAAACTTAAAAATATTCCTTAGAGATTTAAAGAAGACCTAAACTGATGGAGATAACATGTTAATGAACAAGAAGACTACTGTTTTGATTAAACACAATTTTAAGAAAAATTTCAACTTTTTGTGGAAACAATTTCATTTAATTTATATGAAAATGCTCATTAATTCATTTCTTAAATTCCACATACAAGTAATATCATATGGTATTTGTCTTTCTCTGACTGACTAATTTCATTTAGCATTATACTCTCTAGCTCCATCTATGCTGTTGCAAATGGCAAGGTTTCATTCTTTTTTGAGGCTGAGTAATAGTAATGAACATGGTAGGGGGGAAGGAAAAACCAAGAAACAGACTCTTAACTATAGAGAACAAACTGATGGGTACCGGAGGGGAGGTGGATGGGAGAATGGATGACATAGGGGATGAAGATTAAGAGGGGCAATTGTGATGAATACCAAGTATTGTATATAAGTGTTGAATCACTAAATTCTACACTTGAAACTCATATTACCCTGTATGTTAACTAACTGGAATTTAAATAAAAACTTAAAACTTTATATGAAAATGCAGGGTATACAACATTTGGGGCTATCTTGCAAAAGAACTAAGTCAGATGAGTTAGAATACTTGATATCAAGACTTCCTATAAGTCATAGTAATGAAGATAGTATTGTATTAGCATAAGGATATACAAGGTTATCAATGGGACAAAGTAGAGTTCAGAAATAGATTGATACACAGTCAATTTTAGTAAAAGCTCAAAGAAAATTTAATGAGAAAAGGGAAGTCTTTTTAACAAATAGTGCTAGAATAACTGGATAAACACATGGAAAAATGACTCTCAACTGCAACTTCACTGTATTCTCAAAATTAATTTTGGTAAATTATATATTTAATCATAATAACTAAAATTAAAGCTTTTAGTAGGCATCTGGCTGGCTCAGTCAGTAGAGCATGTAACTCTTGATCTTAAGGTTATAGGTTCCATCCCCACATTGGGTGTAGAGATTACTTAAAAATAAAATCTTAAAAAAATAACTAAAGCTTTATGAAGTAAACATAGAAAAATGTATTAGTGATTTGGGGTTAGGCAAAATTTCTTATGAAATAAAAAGCACTAAACCATAAGAAAGTGACAGATTTTACCAAACCAACCAAACCAAACCAAGCTTCTTTTTCATTGAAAGAAAATATAAAGTTTAGTTATAATCTTGGAGAAAATATCTGCAATACATATTTGACAAATAACTTAGTGCAGAATAAATAAAGGAGAAATAAGTAATAAAAGGACAAGCAAAAAAATTGTTTTGGTGGTTTTACTAGGCCAACGTTTGGACACTTCACAAGAAAGAATATGTAAATGGTGACTATGAACTTGAAAAATTATTTAACATTGTTAGTTATTAGAGAAATGCAAATTGAAACCACAATGTAATACCACTTCACTGTGGCAACAACAAATGTTAAGGATGTGGAGTAACTGGAACTTTCTTATTGTTCAGGGAAGTCTGTACATAATAAAACATCCACTTTAGGAAACAGTTTGGGAGTTTCTCATAAGGTTAAACATGAGACTATGTCTACTGACCCAGAAATTCGGTCTTTAAGTATTTACCTGAGAAAAATAAAAATATATTTCTACAAAAAAGACTTGAACAAGAATGTTGGTAGCAACTATACAAATAAATGGTCAAAGAGGCTTACTAACAATGGCAAAATGACCAACATCAGGACAATGGGTGAACAAATTTTGGTATATTCATATCATCAAATATTCCTTAGTTACATAAGGGTAGCCAACTACTGATTCATGGAAAGATGTGGATAAACCTTAAAAAATATGTTGAGCAAATTGGTAAGAAACAAATCAGAACACACTATAAGATTTTAGATCTATGAAGGTCTAGTTCATTGTGATAGAAATGAGACTCATATGCAGGCTGGAACAACTGGAAGGCTACAGGAGAGCATTTTCTAGGGTAATGGGAATGACCCACATCTTCGTTGCAGTGTTGGTTACAGGAGTGTACACATTTAACAAACTCCTGGAATCCTAGACTTAACTCTGAGAATTTCCTTCATGTAATTTTTTTTACCTCAAATAGGTAGATATAAATATATAGATCAATATAAATATATCCTTGGAAATTTATTAGCTTTGTGTACTTGGCAACATTATTTGTCTTTAATTGTCATTGCATTGTTACCACATTTATGTATGTATATTAAATGTTTAATTGTTTTGGGCATGTTATAGGCATTAATCATATCATTAATGCAGCCAAATCACTAACTGGTCTAATATTTTCTAGAATCAAAAAATAATCTTAGCTTTCTTACATTACCCTTATATTCCACTTTGTATTTGCTTCTAGGCATCTTCTAGCTTGGAGCCTAAGAAGTTAATCATTGATAATTAAGGCCGCACTTGCTGCCTACCAAGTACTGATATCATCTTGAACAAACCCCTTTACTTCTTTCAGTTTTAGTTTTCTCACACTGTATCTCATGTTTAGCTATACGTCAGAATCACCTGGTAGATTTTAAAATCACACTGATGGTGGTTCCCACTCACAGAGATGCTCATCTAATTGATTTCCAACTGGGGAGGCCAACACTATGCTTTCTATTACTTCATAACCAGCCTTTTTATGTATTTACCTCATCTGCCTGGGCCTTTAAAATATACTTTTTAAATTTATGGTTTGATTTGTAGTCTTTGGTTCTAAATCTATATAACATAAAAGGAAAGCATTTTTAGTTTTCTACTATAACCATTGTTATTTTTATTGTCCTCTTATGAATGGAAGCCAGATCTTACTCATTTGGAAAGACAGAACTGTGATACTGAATTTTGAATACAGTTCTCCTCCTTCATTGCTTAGTTGCAATGTTGGCTAGAAAATTGCCCCACACAGCTCTTGTGTCTAATGCTGTATCAGCAAAGCAAGGTAAAGAAAATCTGACATAACACCTTCTGAAAACGCAGAGAGATTTATTTTTTTAAACTGGAAATTGCAGAACAGATGAAAAATACGTTTATTCCTTTCCTTCCATGTATTATAAGGTATTCAGCTGGGGTGAGGGTGATGAGGTCACTAACTGCATTACAAATAGTTTGATCAGGTGTGCTGATTCTTGCAAGGATAATGGCTTAGTAGAATTCATAAAGAGAGAAAAGAATAGGATATTGGGATTGCTTCTGAAGCCCGTTTCAGTTCAAAGGAGCTGACTAATGCTATCCACCAGTGATAAATGATTCACTATTGTCCAAATTTTCTTGAATGGCTGGAAGTATAATCTATAGCTTAGAAGGTCAGAAGTCCATATGGATGGGGCACTTTTTGCTCTTATATGGAGAAAATAAAAGCATAAATTCCATGATGATTAAAGTGATATCTCACCCCGGACATCTTGGTCCATTCAGTAATGTGACATGCTTCCTCTCTACTTAATTTGGATTAAAATTCTGAGTCTTTTTACAGAAAAACTCTCACTCTTCTTACCCAAGTTTCTTCTTGTGCTTGCAAATAAAGCATAAAGCATACCGAATCTTTCACATCAGTATCCAGTAAAGATGAAAATATATCTAAGAATGTATATGACTCTGACTTGGTTAAATGCATTATTTTTAAACGTCACTTCCAGCCATTTGTAGAGAGATTTATAAATATGCTTCTCTTGAATAGCTCTGATATTAGTGGTGATCACCACTTAGCAAGTATCATTTTTCATTTTTGGACAGGTTTTGGAACTTCCACTTACCAGTCTTTGTCAGTTCTCTAAAAGGCATAAAAACATCTGAACAGTCTTCAATATGATAGACCTTTAAGTATTAACTATTAAGTTAGTTAAAACATATTTTCAAGGTCTTTTTATAAGAGTAAATACCCTCTTTTTCTTCAGGCATCACCCATGCCATGATTTTGTGCCCCATCATCATCCTGGTCACCCTAAATAGATGAGCTCTATTTTCTCAAAAGACCTTGTGAAGTATTTTTATGGAATCTAGGACTCTCTTCAATGTGTCACTTGGAAACCAAAAGTGGAGTGAGATTTTCATCTAATTGTTTCTGGACACTATTGTTTATTGGCTCCTTAAATCTTTCTTGAAGGAGGGTAGGGAAAAAAGATAAATGGCTGTTGTTCTATTAAACACAGTCTTTGATTACATTAACTTTTTTTTTTTGGCAGTCTCATTTTTCCTGTTCAGTGAACTCAATCTCTGTGGCTGGTTAATTCTGTCACTTGAGAGTGTGATTCAAAAGAAGCCAGGCTGAGTGCCAAGCTGTGCCACAGTCACAGCCCACAGCCTTCTTCCTTGCCAGCCATCAGCCCATAGACTCTTGGTTATAAGATAGAGACGTGCTTTGTTTACTCCACTCCCCAAATGGCAAACTCAATTTTTTTTGAGACCCAATAAATAAGCTGGGTTTAGAAGTTTGGGGTAATAGTTCTGGATCTGCTCAGAATGACTAGGTACCTTGAATAAGTTTTCTAACAGAGCTTCCAACGTTCTTATAAAGACTAAATTGACCAAGTATTTCAAGTACTTTACCAATTCTTATCACTGTTAAGTATTAAGCATCATATTCTTTTAGGAAGGTGAGCATGTTTATTACATTTTTGGACTCGTAGAACTGCCACAACTTTTGGGTGTTGTTTAAGTGTTAGAATTTCAACTACCTTATACTTTCCTTTTCCATTGAACTTTTGTGAGTATGGAAAGTCACTTTGTCATATGACTTTTGGATGTGCATTTAAATCCCCACTGTATTTATAAACACACAGAGGAACTTTACTGTGGATTGAATTGGTTTTTGTTTAAAATTTTTTAATGTTTGTTTATTTTTGAGAGAGAGAGAGTCTGAGTGGGGGAGGGGGAGAGATGAGGGGGACAGAGGATCCGAAGCAAGCTCTGCACTGACAGCAGAGAACTCAATCAAACTCACAAACCCTGAGATCATAACCTGAACTGAAATCAGACACTTAAGAGACTGAGCCACCCAGGAGCCCCTGAATTTTGTTATTTTTAATAATAGGTGTGGGGATGGGTGGAATTTAGTTAATAAAGATTGTAGTCATGAAATCACATTCTAAACTAGAGAATAATGATCTAAGAACTTAGGGTGTTAGGCTGTTCTAGCCATCCAGCATTGTGCTACGAGGCCCTTATGGTATTCAAACCCATAATAATATTGCTAAACTAGTGATACTATCTTTGATTCCTTCACTTTTCACTGGCCATTTTGGGCAAGATCACACATTTGGTTAATGGTTTCTCATCCTCTGAAACCCATATCAGTGTTGCAAATACTCATTTTGCCTACTTTACTCACCTTTTTACCCACTGCACACTTCATAGCACTCTTTCTTTACAAGCCCAGATGCAGTCAGAAGTACTCCATATGGCATTACAGAAAGTTACTACTAGTTAATAGTTGGCATGGAATGAAATATCCTTATTTTAGCATAATATTCTAGAACTAGATCACCTGGATTCACATTCAAGCTCGGCCCCCTTTTCCGCATAATTCCTCTGTGCCTCAGTTTCTCCATACACAAAGTAGAGATAATAGTACCTACACTACAGAAACATTGTAAGGTTTTAATAAGATAAGGTGAATAATTTTGGAATAGTGTCTGCACATAGTTGGTTCTTAATAAATGGTGGTTCTCAAGTGAACTCACTTGCCCTTTCCTTTGTGCAGTATCATTTTCACATATATGACTAAGTTTATTTATAAACAATTCAAACCTACATATGGGCATTTGGAGTGATGTATTTGATAATTACAGATGTTCAAATGTATTTGTGTATATTTGTGTCTCAGTTAATTCCTATGTGCATTTGGGTAGATGGAACACAAATATAGTAATTTATGTTTTTATAACTTTCTATTTTAGTAAGCATTTGTATAGGACCATTTGGTAAATATTCCACTTATATATTCTTTATAAAATGATCACCAATTTGGCTACTGATAGCATTCAGCCATTAACCTGAATTTCTTCTATCTTTAATTCTGTTTACAGTAATACAGAAAAAAAATTACCAACTGCTTTAAGGAAGCAGCAGTTAGTCGTGCTGACCTTCTTATTGGCATTTGTAGTTTGGTCTTCCTGTTTTTGTTTGACTCTTGGTCAGACAACTTCTGTCCCTATGTCTGTCTTTAAAGTATTTGTGTACCTCATTTCTGTATTTGTTTCAGACAGCTTTGCTGAAGTGCTGTTGATACTCTTGTGTATGAAATGAAATCTGCAAGGTGGGGGGAGTGTGTGTGTGTGTGTGTGTGTGTGTGTGTGTGTGTGTTGTGGGAATATATTTATGTGTGTGCATAGACACATGAGTTGTACATATTGAGGAATATGAGGAGATTGTGTATATATGTGGCGTCTGTGGATGGAGGAAATAAATAACCATGTGTGTCTGTATCTGTAAGTTTGCATATATGCACCATTGAGAATATAAAGAACAGCCACTCCTCATGTTATGTATCTTTTAAACTCTGCCTGAATGTTCTCTTTTGTTTCCTTTCTCCCTTTACCTCCCCATTTTCTAGTCTTTGTCCCTTTTCCTTCATCTCAAATTTTACCCTCTCAGATGGCACCACCAATCAATAATCTGTACATTACCATCTTTGTCTTTGCAGGGAGAGCTCCCTTGTATTTTTACCTGCAGAGAGCATCACATGATAGATCTTGTTTTTTGTGTTTCTAAGCAAGATGGCTCATGTTTACCCACGGTGTGTATCACTTCAGGCTTTCTTGGGTACAGAATGCTTGAAACCTTGAATTTTAACTCTTCTCTGCTGCTCAGTGACAAAATATTCCCTTTCTGCCAGTTCCAGTTAGACAGGGTAGATATGTTACTTATGCCCCTTTTAATGGTAAGGAATTTGATGCTTTTTTTCATTAAGTCATTTCTATAGAAGGTTGGAGAGGAAGGTCCAGATCAGACATATGTGGAAGGGTCTATGAATATATATTTCAGAAATATTATTTCACATCCTAGCCCTGTCCTAACCCCCAACATTGTTGAGTCTTGACCCATCACAGGACTTAGTGGAGATATGCTGTTTGATTGATTGTTAGCTTAAGGCTTGAGTGAGACATGTGTTCTTTTCTTTTGTAGTGGCATTTCTTGGATAATTCAGCCCTGGGTAAAGGATTCTTCCTTGCTTCATACTTAGTACCCATGCTGACAAGCTGCCCTGGCAAAATTAATAGTAAAATTAATAATCATGGCAGGTCATGAATAAAATCTGTCAGTATTTCTAAATATTCATGCTTTCTGCACCCCTTATGTTGTGTTTACAATTCTGATAATTAAGCATCTCAGAGCTCAGAGAAATAGCAACTGTGTTTATTAATGATAACAACTATTAATATGAATTTATACAAGGTATCATTTACATAATGCAAATAAATGAATTAATTACAAACCTAGAGAGGGAGAAGGTTTTGACTTGAGAGTGAACACTATGCCCACAAGATTCATAGGAAAGTTTTTTCTTTTTTTCCAGCAGTGACACTGACCTACCATGTATCTGTGGAAGGAGGACTACAACTTGGGAAGTTAGAATATATAGTCTTAAATATGGTTGCTTTGTATCCAACTCACAGGGTCATTCATGCTTGAAGCTGGTGCCTGACAGATATAAAGCCCTTTTCATTCCACATTTTTTCCCTTGTACATAGTATCATTTAAGATTTATAACCACATGAGGGGAGAGAAGTTGGATTTTACTTCTGAGGGAGTACAGGTACACAAGTGAATGGACATCTTTGAAAACGTCTCCACTCACAAACAGTTCCTCTGCAGTGGGGATGAATCTGCTTTCTTGTACTGAATCAGAAGAATGGGTCTCAGGCATGGTATCTAAAATTGATGAATATTCCTTTTATGCTTTTGAGCCTGGGAGAGACACCCAACATTAGGTAAGCCAGTCAGATAATTAGGCTGGGAATCAGACATGGTAAAGAGATTAAGAATTGAGAATCATCCTTCCTTGTGGATACCAATACCATGAAAACTTGGGTTATTCTGTCTTCCATCAGAAAACTAGAGGTGGGGGCAAGAAGAAAGATGGACAGAGGAAAGAGAGAAGCAAATTCACAGGGGGGAAAAAAAGCAATAATTAAAGAAGAAATGAGGTCCCTTCCTAGATTTGCAGTGCTTCTTAGACCCTGTTGTGTTCCTGCCCTTGGCTTCCATGAAATGTCTGTTGATCCTTGAGATAAATTGTTTTATTGTTTTTGCTTAAAGTAGCTTTAGTTATTATTATTAATAGGTTTGTTATTAAGACGAATAGTTTGCCTAAGTCAGAAAACTGAAGAGTAGCAGAGAGTGAGAGAGAACTCCAGTTTTTTAATCACTTCTCTGCCATTTTTCCTATGTCTCTGCAGTTGTTGCATGTATTTCTCAGTCCTCATCCTCTATTCAGGACCCATGCAGTGCTGTCATGAGGGTGGAGCCTACTTGAGAGTTTTCGGATCGCAGAGTTTAGATTGAGAGCATTCTGCTTTGCTTCTAGCATGTACAGATGTACTCTATCAGAATGCTCCTTGATTCATTAAAATTCTACAAGAAGGAAATGCAGCCAGCTGCCATTCTCCTTGCTCATCATCTTTCCTGGTGTCAGTCGCACCTCATTGCATTTGGCAATGCTTTTGACGTGAGTGACATTAGCCGGAGCACAAATCAGGTAGCATCTGCTGAGGAGTGGGAAAAAAATCACAAACACATTTATAAAAGGGAAAACAAAATCAGGGTGACATCCAGGTTGTCTTTTTTATAGTCTCTGTTTCTGGGTTTGTATTTAGGATAGATGGCTCTTTTTTTTTTTTTTTTTTTTTTTTTGGTGTTCTAATTTAACTGTTTCAAAGGCTGTCTCTAATCTTCATCTCAGAGGGAACTCGTACACTGAATAGATTAACAGAAATTATAACTAGGTTAAACATATGGTCTAATCTGTCTAGGATGATCTCGATTTATAGCAGTTGTTGTAGAAGGACCCCTTTCCCTCTCAAACATACCCTGATCTGGTTGATAAATTATTTGATCCTCCTGGTTAATAGTCTCCATTTGATAAATCAGTGATATTTACAGAGCACCTACGATGCATAATTAAAGGTGGTGTGAATGTGTATGTAAGTGTAGATGTAAGTATTTCATGGTTTCTACCCTTAACGAACTTCCTTACAGTTTAGGGTTACATAATGGCAAAATAGAACTATAACTCCAGGAGAGATGGCATCTTTTTTTTTTTAATTTTTAAACATTTATTTATTTTTGAGACACAGACAGAGCATGAGCAGGGGATGGGCAAAGAGGGGGGGGAGACACAGGATCCAAAGCAGGCTCCAGGCTATAAGCTGTCAGCACAGAGCCCAACCCAAGGCTCGAACTCATGAGCTGTGAGATCATGACCTTAGCCGAAGTTGACTGCTTAGCAGACTGAGCCACCCAGGAGATGGTATCTTCTTAATGGTGGAACCAGAGAGTGTAAACCAACTGGTTCTTAGTTTACTGTTCTTGTGGGAGGCATTGTACACATTGGTCAAAGACCGAGAGTCTAGAGACAGACAACTTGGATTCATATTTCAACTCTGCCATTTACTAGCTGTATGAATGTGAGAAGATTAACTCATCCTTCCACACTTCTAGTTTCTCAGTCATGCAAGTGGATGATACCAGTATCTTCTGTCTTGTTAGGGTGTCGAGGATTGTGTTATGTGTGGGAGGTGGTTAACGTAGTATCTAGTGGAAACTAGAGCTTAGTAAATAAGAGCTAAAGTCTGATCTGTAATAATAGGTCCTTACTGGATTATAAATCTTTGCAATCAGCTCTTGTCTCTTTCACTCAAACTCTGTAATGTATTACATAGGGCTAATCATAGAATCTCAGTATTTTATCCAGCTCCAAATCCCTACAACTCAATGGTGGATGGTGGGTAGGTAAACAACATTCCTCAGAATCATTCATCACATTTCTTCTCGACGTTTTCAAATAGAGTTGTGACAGCAAGGCAAACTGGGTGCTGTGGGCTTAGGAGAACAGATGGTGTCAGAAAAATGTAGCATGTGATGGGAAAACATGGTGCATTTCTATCCAGCCTAGGGAGGAGAGGGAACAGTGTGTACTGAATAATTCCAGGTGGTGGAGGTGGGAAGAGAAAAGAGATAGTAGGATACCAACAGCAAATCGCTTCATGGAAAAGGTCTAGATTGCTGCCTCTCTAGAATTCCTCCCTGGTCCTAGAAGAGTACTAAGTTTTCTTAAGTTCTATTTGAACACATTTCTTGGAAATGTATTAGGGACTCTTGCTTTGTGTTGATTGCAAACATTGGGGCATCTTGTTCCTTGATGAAAGAATGTGGACCCCTCAAAAAAATAACTCAATATAAAGTTGAATATTTACTTATTTAAATTATTATGATTTATTATCATTTAATGACTGACATTTATTGAGCCCCACATACCAGATCTGAGCAAAAAGTCTTATGTGCTATATCTTATTAAATAAATACCTACCACGACACTGACATAGGTGCTATAATTCTCATTTTGCTTATAAGAAAACTGGTTCAAAGACGCCAAAGGATCACACAGCCATTAGGAAGAGAGGCCTTTTACCTAGGTCATTCTGAATCAAATTTTATACTTTTGATTACTATGCTGTATGTGCTTTGACAAACTTGCCTTAAAAGTAGTGGATTATAGAACTAGGTAAGCAAACCATCTGATGATCATTGTGTTCAAAGATGGAAGACTAATGAATGTGAGAAGAGGAATTAAAATACTGAGGATAAGAGGGGCAATTCTGATTTGGTTGAATCTTTATGTTATCTATCTGAATTTCTATATGTATGGCTCTGGATTTATTACAGTTGGGTGTCTAGTCTTGTTTCAAAGGAAAAACCTTTTATTTTTCTACTGGAAAACATTCCAAGATTTTGGCAATACCAAAATGTGAGAAAAAGCTTCCTGATTTTTGAACCTAGGGTCTAACTGGATGATATGAGGCAGGAAATGGAACACAAGATCTTTCTGCTATAATGGGTAACCTACTGATTTCTTCTTTTTTCCTTAGTCTCTAGTTCTATAAATATTTAACACTTCTATATGCCACGCTCTGTGAAGCATATAGAAGACAAAAAGGCAAGGAAAATAGACACGATTGCTATGATCATTGTTTATTATCTTGCTTTTTCCTAGGAAACAAAAAAGGTTATGAAATCCTGCCATATTCAATAGTGGAGTGTATTTATTTGCACTTTGCTAATCTATATTTAAGATTTAGTTGCTTGCATATCTTTCTACATGCATACACATGCTATCTGAGAATAACGCTATGAAGACATCAGTAATATTGGGTTTAATGGTTGATTGATTGCCTTGATTCAGAAGGATCAGAGGGTTATAGCTTTGCTGAATAATGCAAACTAAGTTGTGACATTTCTCTAGGCTTATTTAGTAATTTGGAAAGTGACCTTTTGCCCTTCTTTTGCAACAGGCAAGCTATATATATATATATAAAATCATTTTGCATATGAAGATGCATCTGTCCCAGAGCTGAACAAGTACCTGGAGCCAGAGGACTCTGAAGAACTGGTTTTAAAGAATAATCTTTGTCTCTTTATCTCTATCAACTATTGGGTAAGTCACCTCAACTTCAGTTATGTGGGAATGCCATTCCATGTTGTGCCTACTTTGACGTGGCTCAGTGTTAGGATCCAGTGAAAAAGACTTGAAAGTGCTCTATGAATTCAAAGGCTTCTAGTTAAATGGAGTTTACATCTGAGACAGTTAGTTGATAGGCATGAAATAATTTCAAACTGTGTGGTTGTATACCTTGTAATATTAGATGATTTCTTTGTTTTATGGGTCAAGAAGATAGTGATATGAATGGTTCACTGAATTCAGATTCCACTGTGATAAAATACCTTCTGTAATGTAATTTGGGTGAGTCATCAAGTAGAAATGCATGCTTGGTCATCTATCAATGTATGAAATAGTACGTGCAGTAAAATGAGTTGGCCCTCAAACTTGTGTTCACCTTCCTATTTAGGAGAGATGTCCATATCTCCTGGCACTATGTCCCTAAATCTGCCTCCATATTACAGAGTGTGTTCAGTAGGGAGTTGTTCCCTTGTCAACAGTGAGCATTAGTACAGCGGTTGGACTGGAAGGAAAAGCCTTTGTCTGTTAGTAAGCCTGCAGAGCTTGGTTGCTAGGCAACCCAGTCTGGAGGCAGCAACCAGTGTGCACCATGAGAGAATCCAGGGAGGTGGGCCTGGAAAAAAGGGGGAAGCAATTTTTTTCTTGGAGAGGCCAGAACAGAAAAAGCACTGCCTACTACCCAGGTAAAGAGGTGGTGTGTACACTGTTGCGCATTTTAGCATCAAAGTGCTAGGTGCCAGCACTTACTGGTAACTATATTGTCATCTGGGAAACTGTATGGCGTTGAGGAGTCACTTTTTTTTTTTTTTTCAGCCTCAGCTTGTCTGGCAAAAGCAGAAAGCCAAGGAGAGAGAAATTGCTAATTTCTCACTATCCTTACCACTACGGTTACCACACATATACATACTTCCTTAAATCAGAGAAAATATGATTTAAGGAACATGATTCTTATCTTTTATTTACTGTATTTGCATGAGAGGATGGGAGGAAAGCGATATATTACTAAAAATCCTGGAGTAAATGGTGTTTGGGTTTCCTTAAGCTTAAAGTTCTAAATAAAATGACTGTTTCCCACTCTTAAACATAACTAAATATTTACACAGGGCAGAATATGCCAGAATACAGATATGGGGGAAGTTATCTTTCGTATAGCCAAGCTCTTAGAGCTGCTCTATCCTAAAATACATTCCTCACTAGGCTGCCAGCAGATTTGAAACATGTAAGATTAGATACTTTTGGGGGAGTTAAGGCATGAACTATTCCTGAGCCACTTGGGAGATGTGACAGATCAACTAAAATCCACAAATTCTCAGTTTAAGCATGACAGTGATTTTGAACTCAGAGAAATGAGGCACCTCCCAGTTGAGGGGTATCCAGGGTTGGGACATGGACTGAGGTTGGCACATACAGGCCCATGAGGGTTGAGACATCACAGAGAAAAGGCAGTAGGTTTTAAGATTTACAGATAGGTGGGGCACCTGGGTGGCTCAGTCGGTTAAGCGTCCGACTTCAGCTCAGGTCACCATCTCATGGTTGGTGGGTTTGAGCCCTGCATCAGGCTCTGTGCTGACAGCTAGCTCAGAGCCCACTTCAGAATCTGTGTCTCCCTTTTTCTCTGACTCTCCCCTGCTCATGCTGTCTCTCTCTCTCAGAAATAAATAAAACATTTAAAAAAAATTTACAGATAGGCATATAGAGATTTGAAGCCAGACTGCTTTACTTATTTTGGTTGTTAACCTTGGACAGATTACCTACATTTTTTGAGGCACAGTTTACTCATTAGTATTGGGGACTACAATACTATTTACTTCTAAGAGATGCTGTGAACTTTAAATGAAAGAATTCATGAAAACCACCTAGCAGAGGTCCTGACATACTGTAAACAATGAGTAGAGACTGGTAAGTTTGTCCATGTAGTTAGTGGGATCAGTGTATCAGAGTAAATATGGATGATACCATGGCTTAAGAAAAAACACACACATACAACCACAGCTCGTGGACAGGATGTTGGCATGGAAAAGTGCTATAGCAGGGACTGGGAGACCAGGCATCTGTGGGGGTCTAAGTCACTACCAAACAATTACAGTCCAGATATACAATTTTGACTGCCCAGAGGTTGCACAAAATGAGTAATCATATAGCCAACAGTACCCTCTCAAGCACCATAAAGCTCTACCCGAGACTGAGTTTAGGAAACCAGTTCCAAATCCAGATGCTTCCAGTCTGAAAACTTTTTTTTTTTTGTAGATAACACTTTCAGTACTAACAGAGTTTTTTGTATTCTTGGATCTGGGACACCTAATCTAAGAGTGAGTGGTTAGCTTTCTAGAAGACTGGGTTTGCAGATTCTTTCTTACTGCTTAGGCCTTGATCTAACCTTTTCTTCTCTGGACTACCTTTCCTCACCACTAACAGGAAAGATTGGCTTAGATAATCTTTGAATATGCTCTAGCTTGTCTTTTATACCTTTTTCCCAAAGTTTTCTCAGGATTTGCAGCTTTTTACTTATTCATTCATTAAACACATTTTACTGAGTGTCTACTAGGTGGCAGGCTTTGTCATAGGCACTGAAGGTGAATACACTGGTAAACGATCTGGAAAAATACTTTGTTTATATGGAACTTACAGTGGCAGGAGATGGACTATAATCAGGGGGACAGGAATGTCTGATTATACCGAGTGGTTATAAATGCTGTGAAATACACTAAAATGAAGAGAATCTGGTTTCAGTTAATCAAGTGCAGTGTAAAAACCACTGAAAATGCGCTACCTTATAGCAACAATGATTTATTTATTCTCCTGAATGTGTAGGTTGACTGTACTCAACCAAGTTGTTCTCCTTCCCCATGTACTATAGCTAAAGTTACTTCTGCAACCACAGTCAGCTGGGAGACCATTTGGGGCTCGAATATCCAAGATGACCTCTCATTCTCTGGGGTCTCTTTACCTTGCCATTATTTTGCATTCCTTCCTAAGCTGCTTAATAGAATAATATTAATAGGTGGATATTAAATGTACAAACTCCAGTGTGCAATTGCTCCTTAAGCATATGTGGTTGTCATGTTTTTCAATGTCCCATCACCAACATCAACAGATGGGCAAGCCCAGAGTCATTGTGGGAGGCAATTACACAGGTGAAGAAAAACAGTGCCATTGTTAATGTAATCACCAAAGATGGGGGAAGATGACCACTTTATATGGGAAAACAGGTGAAACCTCTCAGAAGCAGTGCTATTTTAACTAAGACAGGAAAACTTAAGATCAGAGAGAAGAGGGTGTGTACAAAGATGCTGAGGTAAGAAAAGCCTCAAGTTTTTGAGGATCTGAGATTAGGCCTATATGACTATACTTTGTAAGAAGAAGGAGTGGTTAGGGATGCCTGGGTGGTTCAGTCCGTTAAGCGTCTGACTTCAACTCAGGTCATGATCACATGGTTCATGGGTTCAGGCCCTGCATCAGACTCTGTGCTGACAGCTAGCTCAGAGCCTGGAGCCTGCTTCAAATTCTGTATCTCCCTCTCTGACCCTCCCCTGATCATGCTGTCTCTCTCTCTTTCTCTTTCTCTTTCAGAAATAAATAAAGCATTAACTGGGTGTTATATAGAAACCAACTTTACAACAAACTGTTTAAAAAATATCCAGAATGAGTCACTGGGAAATAAAGAGATAGTTAATAAAATAAAATACAAATTTAAATAAAATGCATGTTGCAAAGCCATAAAAAAAATTAAAGCATTAAAAAAAAAAAGAGTGGTTAGAAGACCAAACCAGTGAGCTTGGGCAGAGGCAGATTATAAGGCCTTGTAGGCAATAGGAATTTGGATGTCATTCTATATGCAGTGAGAATTCATTAATATGTTGAAGAAAGAAAGTCAACTGATCTGATTTACATTTACAAGAGGTCAGACCTCTCTGTAAAAAAAGGGCATGTTATGAAAATTGGTCTAGTCTTTTTAATAAGTCAGGGACATAAGAAAGGGACTATGCTATATTAAGAGTAGGAGTAGTATGATCCTGGAATAGGAAACAAAAAAGAGCTGTAAAAACATTTAAGGATCATTAGAGACATTTTTAAATTACTGAAATATAGAGGTGATATTATCAACTAGAAACAAGTTAAAAATAGTAGATACACTATGTTCTCACTTTGGTTAAAAAATAACACATGTAAGAGTGCCTGAGTGGCTCGGTCATTTGAACATCAACTGTTGATTTGGGCTCAGGTCATGAGCTCATGGTTGGTGAGTTCAAGCCCCATACGGGGCTACCAGCGCAGAGCCTGCTTGGGAATCTCTCTCTCTAAATAAATAAGCTTAAAAATAACCCTACATGTATACATACATGCATAGAAAAAGATCCATAGACATATATACTAAGATGTTAACTTTGGTGGTGATCCCTGGATGTAAGATTGTGATGTTTTTATTTGCCTAAGAATAATGGAAGACACAGACACAAAAGTGAAAACTGGGAGTCCAGTGAGGAGACTGTTGCACATGAGACATAATGGTCACTTTTGACGGCTGGTTACAGTTGAGTTGATAAGAAGTTGATATATTGGAGATATAATTTGGGGGTTAGGACTTACTGGTGATTTGGCTGTTCTAGAAGTAAAAGTAATAAAAAATGACTCCGATTTGGCTTGAGAAATGGATGGAAGTGGTGACATTTTTGAAGATGAGGAAAAAGCATTAATTCTGGTTTGGGTGTCTTTCTCAGTGGAAGGTTAAGAGGTGACCAGATACCCTGCGATCAGTCATCTGTAAGGAGAGGTGCCATTCTGAATTCCTATTGTACTTGGATGAGTTCCATTCAGTCCGCACTGTTGTGATCAGGCCGAAATTTGTTAAGAGGCCAAATGTATAAGGACATGTCTTAAAAAGTGACTGAGATGCTCTGTGGAATAATGGTTGCCTTCTTAAGCCTTTCCATTTAGGAAGAGCCAACACTTGAGACTGTCCAGTGAAATGCAACTCAACTATTTACCACAGATAAAAATTAGACCATTAAAAAACATAGTAAAAGTTACTATATCACAAAAGTGAAGTCAGACATTTTGAAGGAAAATTGTCAAAACAAATAATCATTGGTCAGAAGAAGGTTTTTAAGCCCATAATTAGTTACTGAAATCCCTAGTTAAGCTAAACTCACAATGTGATCACAATTTTATGGTGATAATTTACAACTTTGCAGGACTGCCTGGAAGACTTCACTGTCCATCCTAAAGCTAAACAAAATAATGTGGCTTTTTTGGTTAATTATGTAAAGAAAATATTAGGTTAGATGCAACGGAAAATTTCCTAACTAGTAAGTCAAGACTAGAATAGGTGACTCTTTGAAAGCATTTTTACCTGTTGAGACTATCCTAATTTATGATTTTATGGCCAAGCATTTAAAGCAAAAATAATCAGATTCTTGAAAGGCAGCCCCATCTAGTGTATTTTTTTTTAAACTGGCCCATAACCAATCTAACCAGATGCATCACAGCTGAGTCAATCCAGATGGTTCTTTGAAAGAGCCAAACTGAACATTTCAGACGTGCCACAAATTTGGATACTGCATACCTCAGACCCTTCACTAAACATGAAATCTGAGAGGCCAATTACAGAAACTCAGAGACAATAAGAATTAAAAGGGTAGGGGTAAAATGTGAAGTGATGAACAGGTGTGGATTTTAAGGGGAAAAATAGCTTTGGTTGAATTCAGGTATTCAACATGTTTCCTTCATTAATATTTATCCATTTTTTAAATTCAAATTAAAAAATTTACATTGTCTGAACAACAAAATCTCTCAGGATACATGTTTTCAGTGTTCTTATTTAAGAAGTAATTTCCCAGTGCAAAGAAGAAAATGTAGAAAATGCTTGGTTGTCGTAACAGCCTATAAGAAATATTTGGGCATATAGCCAAAAGGCCTTTTTTTCTTTAGCAGAGCTACACTATTAAAGCTAAATTATAACTGTTCTAATCATTTGCTCTGAAAAAAATACCCACATAAAATAATAATTTCCCTAGCTATCTCACTTAGAAAATACATAACCAAGTCTGATAGGTCACATTCTATTATAAAACATAGGCTTGTAGACAGCTCTGTAACTAGAATTCATGGCATTGCATGTTTTTTCTGGCTTTCAGATAGGCTCATATGGCCTATTGATTAAAAAAAATCTTGGTGGCTTTGAAAATTTTTCAATAAGTTAGTTTCAACTCCCTATGAGGCAAATAAAATAAATGGACAGTAGGCTGAGGAAGTGAGGACAAGTCAGGGTAACCCATAGAGCTCAAGATGTTTGTAGCTGGTTTCCATGGTGAGGGAAGGGCCAATAAATAGGCAGAATGGATTGGAGATTGTAAATAATCCATAAGTACCTTCAGATTCTTGGTAAAGAAGGCAAAGATAGGCCACAGCTTCTCTGCTAGTTCTCTTCTTGTTGGTAGAAGTTGTATGTATTCCTGTAAGAAAAAAAGCAATGCCAGAGACAAAATTACTCAGGTCACAAAAACTCTCCTGACTAAATCAGACAGAACTAGGCTTATGTTCTGACTTTATCAATCACTCTTTGGTTTTTGTACCTGGTTCTTCATGTCTCTAGGTTTCCATTGTCTCATCTGTAAAAGGATTGCTTATGAGGATTAAATAAGATAGTGCTGTATAAAGTATTTGTCCTGTGTTTGATATCTAAGAATTCTCAATATTAGCTATTTTAATAACAGTCGATTGAAATGAAGAGTGTGGATGAACCGAAAATAGGCGAAAAATAAAATAAACCCTGATTTTTCTATTTTAACTACCATGTTTCTAAGAATGCGATCTTTCAGGTATGGTAGGGAATCAAATTGTATTGAAAGCCACTTACTATGAGCAAGAGTGTGGCTCTCTGAACATTTATAGCTGTGATCCTTTTGAGTAGCTCTTGATATTTTTCATGAGGCCAAATTTGATGACAAACAGTTGTCTTAAAGTTTTTGAGGCCTACAGAGATAAGATGACTAAATCTCACTGTGGATTCATCTTTAGCTCCTTGACTTTCTGGTTTTGTTTGATCACTTTTGGTTGAGGACCACCAATCTCTAACTGGGAATGCAAAGGGGGCACAACTATAATCGGCCCTGGAGAAGAATTTAAACCTGTCCACTAGAGCTGTTCTTATTTAACCTATAACTGCCACAACTCTCTTTTGCATTTTTTTCTGCATGTCTGGAATCTGTCTTCATCTTACATGGACTTGAACACATATAGTATGTTGGCTCTTTGTAATAGTCATTTGTAATAGTTCTTTGTAATAGTCCTCTAATATGCCAAGTTTTAACAAGTCAGACATCTTGAAAACAATGGTACAACTATTAGAAGGCAATGTTGAACATGCTGTAGCTCTAACAGTACATCCACTTGTGTAACACCTGTTGTACTTATGAGTGATCTGAGGTCCACTGGTCACATGGTAGAGGGGAAGGGAATTATTACTGAAGCTCTGATGTTCAGATTATAAGAATGGTATTCCTTCTCTTCTGCCTGAATGTTTTGACTGGAGGAGTTCAGATACAAAGAATGAGTGTGATAGGGCTAATCAGGGAAAATATCTGGGTGGAAATGAGTCTGAAAGGCCAAGATAGATAATGGGTACCAGGAGGGCATTTGAAACCAAACAAGCCACATACATCCCAGTTTGAGGATGAAAACTCACACCTTGTATTTTGAGGAGGAAAATCCTAAGTTTCTTATTTAAAATTCTTTTTATCCTTATGATGGTAATGTTATTTTCTAGCACAGAATACTGCACAGTAGGTGGTCAGGTTGCAATGCCTAATTTAATCTTTCACTGAATATATTCCCTTAAATACAGTATCTCAGTTGACATTTATTAAATTCCTGGTTGATACTAGACATCAAAGAGTTGGGGAAAAACATTAGGTGCCACAGATTCATTTAGCAATCAAAGATCACTGCTGGGTAAAACATGACCAGAGTAGGTTTATTTTCAGGATGAATGGTCAGTTGCTATGTGAATTGCAATCCCTGAATTTGTCCTCTTGATTAGCCTGCCAGAACACTCTAAAGATACTTGTTTAAGGCTTGTCAGAGGTCGACTTTTAAATTCTTACTACTGCTTAATGATCAGTCCTTTTGGATGCCAAAGTTAATTTTCCTCTTTCATATCTTTCCTCTTCTACTCTGCACTTGTTTTTTCTTTTTCTTCTAGTTGGTGTAGCATCTATTACCTGATAAATCCCTGGATACTCAAAATAACTGTAGGAAAGGGATTTGTCAATGGTAGGATCCAGTCCCCACTTTCTTCCCCATCTCAACAGCATCATTCTAAGAGCTAGGAGACCAGTACCTGCTCTGGAATATCAGGCAAGGTCTTATAAAACTATGCTTTTTGCTCCACTGCTCTTTTCCTCTGAGTAGAATGTGTGGCTGGGAGATTCATTCTCTCAGATCTCTACATGCTCACCCCATAGTGTAGTCTTTCTGCTCCATTGGTAAATTTATAGAAGTTTGAATCAATTGGTGACACAAGTGAACTTCATTGTATCCTGTCTTGATCATTAAGTATGATTAATATTTAGTAGAACAAACAGAAATGCCTGCAAAAGAGACAGGTAGCAAAAATAAAAAGCCTTTGGGACTGTAGAGCCCCTGGTAAATAGAGGACTACATACCCTGCCTAAAATCATTCTCGTTCTCTATCATTATCCTTTTTCTTTTTCTTTTTTTAAATGAATACCCTTTCAGAGCCCACTTAAAACAGACTGGCCTTGGGCCTCTGAGAAGTCTCATATTTATGTGTATTTTTTTGATCCCCTCGGACAACTCCCAGAGAGACAATAATGATTAGTTCTCATATTTAAATGAGAAAATTGAGCTCAAGGACTTACTGGACACCAGGGAAGAGTTGGGGCTCAAACCCAGACCTTTTATCTACAATTCCAAAGCTCTTTTCTTTTTCTTTATGAGTATAATTATTGTCAACTTGACTTACATACAACACCCAGTGCTCATCCAAAAAGTGCCCTCCTCAATGCCCATTATCCATTTTCCCGCTCACCCACCCCCCCATTCACCCTTAGTTCTTTCTCTGTACTTAAGAGTCTCTTATAGTTTTCCTCCCTCCATGTTTGTGACTATTTTTTCCCCTCCCTTCCCCCATGGTCTTCTGTTCAGTTTCCCAAGATCCCCATATGAGTGAAAATATGATACTTGTCCTTCTCTGACTGACTTATTTCCTGCAGCATAATACTTTCTAATTCCATCCATATTGCTGAAAATGGCATGATTTTGTTATTTCTCATTTTCAAGTCGTATGCCATTGAAATTAGAAACCACATCATCTTTATCCATTCATCAGTTGATGGACATTTAGGCTCTTTGCATAATTTGGCTATTGTTGAAAGCACTGCTATAAACATTGGGGTACATGTGTCCCTATGCATCAGCACTCCTGTATTCCTTGGGTAAATTCCTACTATTTCAGTGGCTGGCTCACAGGGTAGCCCTATTTTTAATTTTTTGAGGAAGCTCCACACTGTTTTCTAGAACCACTGCACCAGTTTGCATTCCCACCAACCGTGCGAGAGGGTTCCTGTTTCTCCACATCCTTACCAACATCTGTAGTGTCCTGATTTGTTAATTTTAGCCACTCTGACTGGTGTGAGGTGGCATCTCAGTGTGGTTTTGATTTGTATTTCCCTGATGATGAGTAATGTTAAGCATCGTTTCATGTGTCTGTTGTCCATCTGGATGTCTTTAGAAAAGTCTCTATTCATGTCTTCTGCCTATTTCATCACTGGATTTGTGTTTTGGGTGTTGAGTTTGGGGAGTTCTTATAGATTTTGGATACTGGCCTTTATCCAATAGGTCATTTGCACATGTCTTTCCCCATTCTGTTGGTTGCCCTTTAGTTTTGTTGATTGTTTCCTTTGCAGTGCAGAAGCTTTTTATCTTGATGAGGTCCCAATAGTTTGTTTCAGCCTTTAATTCCCTTGCCTTTGGAGATGTGTCAAGTAAGAAATTGCTGCAGCTGAGGTCAAAGAGATTGTTGCCTGCTTTCTCCTGTAGGGTTTTGGTAGTTTCCTGTCTTACATTCAGGTCTTTCATCCATTTTGAGTTTATTTTTGTGTATGGTGTAAGAAAGTGGTGTAGTTTCATTCTTTTACATGTTGCTGTGCAGTTCTCCCAGCACCATTTGCTAAAGAGACTGTCTTTTTTCCAGTCTCTGGCTACTGTTTCCCACTTTGTCAAAGATTAGTTGGCCACACTTTGTGGATCCAATTCTGGGTTTTCTATTCCATTGGTCTATGTGTCTGTTTTTGTGGCAATACCATACTGTCTTGATGATTATAGCTTTGTAGTAGAGGCTAAAGGCTGGGATTGTGAGGCCTCCCGCTTTGTTTTTCTTCTTCAATATCACTTTGGCTATTTGGAGTCTTTTATGGTACATTGCCTTGAGTAGTGTTGATATTTTAACAAAATTAATTCTTCCAATCCATGATCATGGACTGTTTTTCCATTTCATTGTGTCGCCTTCAATTTCCTTCATAAGCTTTCTATAGTTTTCATCATACAGGTCTTTTGCATCTTTGGTTAGGTTTATTCCTAGGTATTTTATGGTTCTTGGTGCAATTGTAAATGGAATCCATTTCTTTATTTGTCTTTCTGTGGCTTCAATACCAGTGTGTAAAAATGTAACTGATTTCTGTACATTGATTTTGTACCCTGCGACTTGGCTGAATTTATATATCAGTTCTAGAAGTCTTTTGGTGAACTCTTTTGGGTTTCCATGTATAGTATCATGTCTGCAAAAGGTGAAAGTTTGACTTCTTTGCCCATTTTGATGCCTTTCATTTTGTTGTCTGATTGCTGATGTGAGGACGTCCAACAGTGGTGAGAGTGGACATCCCTGTCCTGTTTCTGATCTCAGGCAGAAAGCTCTCAGTTTTTCCCCATTGAAGATTATATTAGCTGTGGGCTTTTCATAAATGGCTTTTATGGTGTTTAAGTATGTTCCTTCTATCTCAACATTCTTGAGGGTTTTTATTAAGAAAGGATGTTGTATTTTGTCAAATGCTTTTTCTGCATCTACTGACAGGATCATATGGTTCTTATCCTTTCTTTTATTAACGTGATGTATCCCATTGATTGATTTGCAGATATTGAACCAGCTCTGCAGCCCAGGAATGAATCCCACTTGATCATGGTGAACAATTCTTTTTACATGCTGTTGAACACAATTTGTTATTATCTTATTGAGATTTTTTGCATCCATGCTCATCATGGATATTGGCCTGTAGGTTTCCTTTTTTGTGTGGTCTCTGTTCAGTGATTAATCCTATGACTATTATTTTAAATTCTTGTTCAGTTATATTGGTCATATCTTTTTTAGCTGTCATTTCCTGTGATTTCTTTTGAGGAGAATTCTTCCATTTCATCATCTTGGCTAGCTCTGTCCCTTATGTGTTTTAAAACATTGTTATATGTCCTGCACCTGTGAGCACTACTATATTAAAGGGCAGTGATACACTGTCCAGAGCCCAACCCTTCAGGAGGTGTTTTTTGGAGCATTACTTGCTCTCTGTTATTGTGACTTTGGTTACTTTATCTCCCTATTTGTAGTGATGTTTTGAACCCTCCACTAGGTGTACTTTGATTTGTTTGTCAAAGTAGCCCTGGAAAGGAAAACAAACAGAAAACAAAAACACACAAACAAAAAGAAACGAAAGACAAAAAACCAGAAACACCAGCTACAAGTAAACAATAGGGTGGAGGCAGTGTTGAAGGAAGAGACCTTATCCTATACAAAGAGAGATATGACAGGGTAGGGAAAAATAAAAATTAACCAGAGAAACTATAAGGCTTAATACAGAGAGGAAGAAAGGAAAATAAAGAATGAGGCAGGGAAAAAGAAAAGAAAATAAAGTTATTCAGACAGAGAAACTATATGGCATAATCCAGACAGAAAGAATAAAGTAGGAGGTATATAACATGTATTAAGTGAATCGATTAAATATGTCTGCTTAAACAAACCAATAACCAGAGTAACCGGACTAGAGGAGGGAAGAGGTAAGAAGGAGAAAAGGAAGAAAGAATATATCCATATAATAAGAATTGTCTAAGAATTAAAACAGGCAATGCATTGATGCTGGTCTAGAGGAGGGGCTGTCTGGATCCTCAGTGTCAATTCTGCTCTAATAGATCTGCAGTTTCCAGGCACAGAGGGGCATGGTTTGGTGTAGGTCATCTTGCCTCCCCTGTGGACCCTGCTGTCCGGTCCCTGAGACCCCACCTTGGTGGTAATGGGGAGCAAAATGGCGACACCCCAGTCTCTCCTCCATGGACTTGATGTCCCAAAACACTGTTCCAGCTGTCCTCACTGTGCCACGGGGTGTAAGTGAAGTGGTTTGTATCTTTCTGCCAACTCTTGTGTTTTGGACTTTGGTTGGGATTTGAACTCCTGTGCGCCCCAGTACTGGGGAAGTGCTGCTCCATGCTGCCGGATATGTGGTCCCTGATTGCCAGATGCAGGCAGGCTTTATCCTGTCTCACAGCACTCCAGGCAGGGGATGGCTTTCTTCTACTTCATACTGCACCCCTGACCTAGCTACTGAGTCTGGGGCTGGCTCCCCTCCTCCCCAAGGGCATGATCTAGGCAGCCAGTTCCTGTCAAGAGAAAGCCCCTCAGTTAGATATTGGCTCTTTCTCTGTCCAGTACTGTGTTTTTTTTTTTTCTTGTCCAGATATAGTCCTATGCTCCCCTAGCCACTCTTTCTCTTCCTTTGTCTCTCTGCAGCAGGGAGTCCCTCCCCTCCATTAGTTTTATCTCCGCCACTTCACAGTCAGGCGCCTCTGGCCCATCAAGTTGTTCCTGTGGTCCCTATAAGTGACTGTTTCTTTGCCTCCTGGACTCTGAGTTCAAATTCCTTTAGCTTTAACACTGCTTTGTTTGAGACGAAGGAACTTTAGATCCCCCTACTTCTCCATCACGTTGGCCCTCCACCACGTTCTTTGTGCTATGTCCATCTCTCTCTTCCTCCCTCTCTAATTCACCATTTCCAAGTGACCAGGGCCCTGTCCTTCTCTCGATCATACAGGAATACTTCAGTGATTCCAAGTCTGGGGAGAGCTTGTCTGGAATCCCAGCAGTTTTTTCTTCCTACTCAGGATCTTTTATCCCTTCTCTGACATTCTAGAATGGCTGTTAATGCATTTGCCTATCAGTGAGTGATTTTTAGATGAATAATCACATAAGCTGGGAGTTTCAGCCATCGCACTGCAGGAAGATCTTTCATCAACTTTTTTTGAATGAACAATACAAAGCATGCATGTTATCTCACAGTAATAAAAAAAATTAGGTCCAGGTTGTCTAAGCATGTTTCATTTTAGAAACTAAAAATAATGAATGTAGAGGACAAACTTTACAGATAGGTAAACTTTGGATCAAATTATAAGATCACTGCTTTCAGGCTATGTGACTTTGGGTAAGTCTTTTCAACTGCTTTTATATCTGTTCCCTCATCCATAAAATTGGAAGCAATAGTAGCTAACCTACGGCTCTGAGAATGAAATAAGATAATGCATGTAGGGCACTGTTGCAAGTAAGTCTTCACTGGGTATTAATTATAAATCCCAAGTGGAATGTGGCAGGGAACAAAGCAAGGGCAGGTCTGTCAGACTACAAAACCTGTCATCTTTCTTTCCTTGCATTGCTTTTTTCCTTCATGCCAGGTTCTGAGGCAATTAGAGACACAAGCCCTTTCCTGTCAACCAAAGTCCATAGTTAGTCTCTGTATGACTACATGTTTTCTCTCTGACCCAATAATATAAACCTACTCCCATTGTTTATAGGAAATATGCAGGTTACACTTTCTGAGTGATATTTCTAATGTTTGTTTTTGAGAGATAGAGCACAAGTTGTCAGCACAGAGTCCAATGAGAAGCTCAAACTCATGAACCATGAGATCACGACCTGAGCCAAAGCTGGAGGCTAAACTATCTGAGCCACCCAGGCACCCCTGTTGAGTCATATTTCTATCTGAGCCCTGGGATTTCAGAGTCTGGGAAACCGAACCTATACAGTTAACTTTCTCATTGGTGTGATTTTCTTTTCTAAGTTAAATCATAGTTTCTTTTTACTTACCCCTTTAGCTTGTTCAGACTTGTTCTGAAAAGCAGAATGCTTCCCCTGTTTTGTGGTAAGAAAGCACTCTGTAAAGATCTTCCAAAATTCCAGAGAAAAGAACGAATGTGATTGAACTATAAAGTTACATGAAAAGCTAAAAAACATGTAAGCCAGCACTCTGAGGAGAACAGCTGAGAAGTCATGGGAGGAGTATTGATCAAAGTAGAGTGAACTTTTCAGCAAAATAATAAGAATAATTTGGACACATTCTTCAATAAATGGTGCTGGGAAAACAGCCAGTGCAAAAGAATGAACTGGACCCCTGTTTTATACCATATGTAAAAATTAACTGAAAATGGAGAAAGACTTGAATTTAAAGACTAAAACCATAAAACTCTTGGAAGAAAACATAGGCAGTAAGCTCCTTGACATAGGTCTTAGTGATGACCTATTATTATTACTTTAAATCTGACACCAAAAGCAAAAATAAACATGTGGTACTATATCAAGCTAAAAAACTTCTGCGCAACAAAGGAAACCATCAACAAAATTAAAAGGCAATCCATTGAAAGGGAGAAAATAATTGTAAATCATATATATGATAAGGGGACTAATGTCTAAAATATGGCAAAAACATGGGGCACCTGGGTGGCTCAGTGGTTAAGGGCCAACTTCAGCTCATGTCATGCTCTCACATTTCATGGGTTCAAGCCCTGCACTGGGCTGTGTGCTGAAAGCTCAGAGCCTGTAGCCTACTTTGGATTCTGTGTCTCCCTCTCTCTGCCCCTCTCCCACTTGTGCTGTCTCTTTCATTCTCTCTCTCTCTCTCAAAAATAAACATTAAAAAATTTTAAAATACAATAAAAAATGAAATACAGCAAAAACTCAAGTCAACAGCAGAACAAACAAAACAACCATCTAGTAAACAATGGGAAGAGGTTCTGAATACATATTTTTTTAATGTTCATTTATTTTTGAGAGAGAGCAAGGAAGAGAGGGGCTGAGAGAGAGGGAGACAGGATTTGAAGCAGGCTCCAGGCTCTGAGTTTCAGCACAGAGCCCAACACAGGGCTCAAACTCATGAACTGCAAGATCCTAATCTGAGCTGAGGTTAGACACTTAACTGAGTAAGCCACCCAGGTGCCCCTGAATACACATTTTTCCAAAGAAGACCTACAGATGGCCAACAGTACATGAAAAGATACTCAACATCAGTAATCATCAGGGAAATGCAAATCAAAGCCTCAAGGAGGATATCACCTCATACCTGTTAAAATAACTATTGTCAAAAATACCAAAATAACAAGTGTTAGCAAGGATATGGAGAAAAGGGTACCTTCACGCATTGTTGGTGGGGTGGTTGGTAGTGCAACCACTATGGAAATTAATTTCGAAAAATTAAAATCAAAATAGTGTAGAATCCAGCAATTCTACTTTTGGGTATTTTATCCAGAGAAAATGAAAACACTAATTTAAAAAGATACCTTCATGCCCATGCTCACTGCAGCATTATAACCAAGCTATGGAAACAACCTATGTGTCTACTTATTGACAAATGGATACGGAGGTCTTGCCATTGGGAACTATCACCTTGAGGGCATTATGCCAATGGAATAAGTCCAAAAAAGACAAATACTATATTACTTCTCATATATGGAATCTCAAAACAAAACCAAACCCAAGCTTACACACAGAGGAAACAAATTGGTTGCAAGTGAGGGTGGGGGATGGGTTATTTTTTCTAATTTAAATAAATTTAATGAATAAAATTTAAAATTATTTTTAATGTTTTATTTATTTCTGAGAGAGAGAGAGAGGCAGTGTGGGCAGGGGAGGGCCAGAGGGAGACAGAATCTGAAGCAGGCTCCAGGCTCTGAGCTGTCAGCACAGAGCCTGACACAGGGCTCGAACCCACAAACGGTGAGATCGTGACCTGAGCCAAAGTCAGACGCTTAACTGACTGAGCCACCCAGGTGCCCCTGAATAAAAACTTTTAAAAAGCTCAAAAACTGGGGCGCCCGGGTGGCTTAGTAGGTTAAGCGTCCGACTTTCGCTCAGGTCATGATCTCGCGGTTCCTGGGTTCGAGCCCCGCGTCGGGCTCTGTGCTGACTGCCAGCTCAGAGCCTGGAGCCTGTTTCAGAGTCTGTGACTCTCTCTCTCTGACCCTCCCCTGCTCTCTCTCTCTCTCTCTCTCTCTCTGCTAGAAATAAATAAATTAAAAAAATAAAAAGCTCAAAAACTACATAATGTTTTCATTCTTTTATGTTCTAATTCACTCCCACAAACATTTAAGGTGCGTTTCTTATGTTGGACATAGCATAGGAGAAGAACTGTGTTCTGTAATATAGATGATATGGTGGGTGAACAAAGATGAAGAAGGCATATCTTTTTATATGTGCATTCCAGTGGTTCTGCAATTAAATAGGGCTGGAGATAATATTTGAGGAGGCTGTGAATGTTGGGAAAGCAATTCAGAAATTGTTTGGTAGCCAGAATAAAGAAGGAAGGTAAAATTGATACTCTTGTATTATTAAAATATATTTAATATAAGCATGAGTTGCAGAAAGACTAATGGCATAAAATCCTCATATGGTTATTAAGTAAACATATATGCAAAAAGAATGAAAGCATTACTAAGTGGAAATAAAAATAATAGGTAAAGAAATAAAATGATATAAGGAGAAATCTCCCAGATAATGGTATGTTGGTATGAGATGTCTTCTTCTAATAAAAGAATATATATATGTGTACGTATGTTTTTCGTTATGTTAAGTGTTGTCTTTAATCCAGATCTCTTATTTCACCCTTCCCCCTAAAACCTCCCCTCTTGTAATCATCAGTTTGTTCTCTATAGTTAAGAACCTGTGTCTTGGTTTCTCTCTTTTTCTCCTTTGCTTGTCTCTTAAATTCCACATTTGAGTGAGATCATATGGTATTGGTCTTTTTCTAACTTATCTCACTTAGCATTATATTCTTTAGCTCTATCCATATTGTTTCAAATGGCAAGATTTCATTATTTTTTTATAGCTCAGTAATATTCCTGTGTGTGTGTGTGTGTGTGTGTGTGTGTGTGTGTGTGTGTGTGTGTGTCTGTATGCACATACCACATCTTTATTCATTCACCTGTTGATGAACATTTGGGTTGCTTCAATAGTTTATTGTAAATAATACTGCAATAAACATAGGGTACATGTATGTCTTTGAATTAGTGTTTGGTTTGGTTTGGTTTGGTGGGGGGTAAATACCTAGTAGTACAATTACTGGATCATAGGCTAGTTCTGTTTTCAATTTTTTGAGGAACCTCTATACTGTTCCCCAGAGTGGTTACACCAGTTTTTATTTCCACCAACAGTGCACAAAACCTTCTTTTTGTTCACATCCTTGCTAACACATGTTGTTTCTTGTTTTGTTTTTAGCCATTTCAATAAGTGTGAGGTGATACCACATTGTAGTTTTGACTTGCATTTCCAAGGTAATGAGTGACATTGGGCATCTTTTCATGTGTCTGTTGGCTATCGGGATGCTTTCTTTGGGGAAATGTTTGTTCATGTCTTCTGTCCATTTTAATTGGATTGTTTCTTGGGTGTTGAGTTTTATCAATTTTTAAAAATATCTTTTGGATACTATTCCTTTTTCAGATGTTATTTGCAAATATCTTTCCTCATTCTGCAGGTTGTCTTTTAGTTTTGTTGATTGTTTCCTTTGCTGTGCAGAACCTATTTTGATATTGTCCCAAAAGTTTATTTTTTTTATTTCCCTTGCCTCAGGAGACATATCTAAAAAAATGTTGCTATAACCAATGGTAGAAAAATTACTACTGTGCTTACTTTAATGATTTTTATTGTTTAAAGCCTCACATTTAGGTCTTTAATCAATTTGAGTTTATATTTGTTTATGGTGAAAAAAATAGTCTAGTTTCATTCTTTTACATATATCTGTCCAGTTTCCCCTATAGAAATTGTTAAAGAGACTCTTTTTCCCATTGGATATGCTCGCCTCTGTTATCAAACATTAATTGACCATATAATTGTGGGTTTAGGATTTCTATCCTGTTCTATTGAACCATGTGTCTATTTTTGTGCCACTACCATACTGTCTTGATTACTATAGATTTTAATATAACTTGAAATCTGGAATTGTGATACCCCCAGTTTTTTTCTTTTTCAAGATTGTTTTGGCTATTCAAAGTCTTTTTATGGTTCCATATAAATTTTAGGATTGTTTGTTCTAGTTAGGTGAAAAACGATTTTGGTATTTGGGTAGGGATTGCATTAAATCTGTAGATTGCTTTTGGTAATAGAGACATTTTAAGATTCCAACCCATGAATATGGAATGTCTTTCCATTTCTTTACATCACCTTGACTTTCTTTCCTTAGGGTTTTATAGTTTTCAGCGTACATGTCTTTGATCTCTTTGCTTATGTTTATTCTTATATATTTTATTGTTTTTGGAAAAATTGCAAATGGATTGTTTTCTTAATTTCTCTTTCTACTGCTTCATTATTTTTAGTGTATAGGAATTCAGTGAATTTCTGTACATTGATTTTGTATCCTGCAACTTCACTGAGTTAGTTTATCAGTTCTAGTAGTTTTTTGGTAGAATCTTTAGAGTTTTCTATGTACAGTATCATGTCATCTGCAAATAGTTAAAGTTTGACTTCTTCCTTACCAGTTTTGGATGCCTTTTTATTTCATTATGTTTTCTCATTGCTGTGGCTAGGACTTCCAGTATTATGTTGATTAAAAGTGGTGAGAGTGGACTTCCTTGTCTTGTTCCTGACCTTAGGGTAGAAACTCTGTTTTTCTTTATTGAGTATGATGATAGCTGTGGGGTTTTCATATGAGGTCTTTATTATGTTATGTTCCCCCTAGACTTACTTTACACAGTGTTTTCATAATGAATGTGTGTTGTAATGTGTTGAATGTTATATCTGTATCTATTAAAATTATCATATGGTTTTTATCCTTTCTTTTTTGATGTGAAATATCATGCTGTTTTTTTTTTTTTTCCCCAAATGCTGAACCTCCCTTGTATCCCAAGAATAAATCCCACCTGGTCTTGGTGTAGGTTTTGTTAATGTATTATTGTATTCAGCTTGCTAATCTACTGCTTAGGATTTTTGCATCTATATTCATGAGAGATACTGGCCTATAGTTATGTTTTTTTGTGATGTCTTTATCTGGTTCTGTTATCAGGATTATTCTGGCCTTATGGAATGAATTGGGAAGTTTTCCTTCCTCTTGTAGTTTTTTGGGGAAGAAATTTGAGAAGAATGGGTATTAACTCCTCTTTACTTATTTGGTCGCATTTGCCTGTGAGGCCATCTGGTCCTGGACTTTTGTTTGTGCGAGTTTTTTGACTACTGATCCAATTTTATTGCTGGTAATTGGTCTCTTCAAACTTTATATTTCTTCCTGCTTTAGTGTTGATAGGTTACATGTTTTTAGCAATTTATACATTTCTTTTAGGTTATCCAATATTTTGGCTTATAGTTTTTCATAATACTCTGTACAATCGTTTGTATTTCTGTGGTGTTGGTTGTTATTTCTCCATTTAGTGCTTTCATTTATTTAGGTCCTCTTTTTTGTTGAGTCCAGCTAAACGTTTATCAATTTTGTTGATCTTTTTAAAGAACCAGCTCTTGGTTTCATTGCACTATTCTATTTTCTTTAGCTTCAGTATCACTTATTGTGGCTCTAATCTTTATTATTTCCTTCCTTTTCTTGGGTTTGCATTTTGTTTGTTCTCTTTCAGGCTCCTTTAGATGTCAGATTAGGTTTTATTTGAGATTTTTCTTGCATCTTGAGTTAGAACTTTTCTTGTTTTTTGAGTTGAAGTAGTAATGCTATAAAACTTCTTAGAACCACTTTTGCTGCATCCCAAAGATTTTAGACCATTGTATTTTCATTTTCATTTGTTTTCATTATTTAAAAAATTTTTTCTTTGATGTTTTGATTGATTCATTTATTGTTTAGCAGAATGTTATTTAACCTCCATGTATTTATGCTCTTTCCAGATTTTTTCTTATGGTCCATTTTTAGTTTCATATCAGTGTGGTTAGAAAAGATACATGGTATGACCTCAACTTTCTGAATTTGTTGAGACTTGTTTTGTGACCTAATATGTGATATATTGTGGAGAATGTTCCAAGTGCGCTTGAAAAGAATATGTCTTCTGTTTTAAGATGGAATGTTCTGAATATATCTGTTAAATCCATCTGGTCCAGTTGTGTGCCTCAAACCACTATGTCCTTTTTGATTTTCTGTTGGGATGATCCATCCATTGAACGGATGGGTTTTAAAGTCCCTCCCCCATTACTGTATTACTACCAATTCTTTCCCTTATATTTGCTTTATATTTGCTATTAACAGAATTGGGCACTATCCTTATACCCATTTTATTATTTTTTTCTTTTATAGTTTATTGTCAAGTTGATTTCCATATAACACTCAGTGCTCATCCCCACAAATGCCCTCCTCCATGCCCATCACCCCCTTTCCCCCATCAGCCCTCAGTTTGTTCTCAGTATTCAAGAGTCACTCATGGTTTGCCTCCCTCTCTCTCCCCAACTATCCCCTGCCTCCATGGTCCTCTGTTAAGTTTCTCCTGTTCCACGTATGGTATCTGTCCTCTGCCTGACTTATTTCAGTCAGCATAACACCCTCAAGGACCATCCTTGTTGCTACACATGGCCAGATTTCATTCTTTCTCATTGCCATGTAGTATTTCATTGTAAGATGAACAACATCTTCTTGATCCATTTGTCCATTGATGGACACTTAGACTCTTTTCATGTTTTGGCTATTGTTGAGAGTGTTGCTATGAACGTTGGGGTACCTGTGCCCCTATGCATAAGCACTCATGTATCCCTTGGCTAAAAATCCTAGCAGTGCTATTGCTGGGTCACAGGGGAGTTCTATTGTTAATTTTTTGAGAAACCTCCACACTGTTTTCCAAAGAGGCTGCACCTGTTTACATTCCCACCAACAGTGCAGTAGGGTGCCCGTTTCTCCACATCCTCGCCAGCATCTATAGTCATCTGATTTGTTCATTTTAGCCACTCTGACCAGCGTGAGGTGGTATCTCAGTGTGGTTTTGATTTGTATTTCCCTGATGAGGAGGGGCGCTGAGCATTGTTTCATGTGTCTGTTGGCCATCTGGATGTCCTCTTTGGAGAAGTGTCTGTTCATGTCTTCTGCCAATTTCTTCACTGGATTATTTGTATTTTGCGTGTGGAGTTTGGTGAGTTCCCTATAGACTTTGAATACTAGCCCTTAATCTGATATGTCATTTCCAACTATCTTTTCCCATTCTGTCGGTAGCCTATTAGTTTTATTGATTGTTTCCTTTGCCATGCAGAAGCTTTTAATCTTGATGAGGTCCCAATAGTTCATTTTTACTCTTGATTCCCTTGCTTGTGGGGTTGTGTCAAGTAAGAAATTGCTGCGGTTGAGGTCAAGGAGGTTGTTTCCTGCTTTCTCCTCTAGGGTTTTAATGGTTTCCTGTCTCACATTCAGGTCCTTCATCCATTTTGAGTTTACTTTTGTGTATGGTGTGAGACAGTGATCTAGTTTCATTCTTCTGCATGTTGCTGTCTAGTTCTTCCAGTATCATCTGTTAAAGAGACTCTTTTTTCCATTGGATACTCTTTCCTGCTTTGTCAAAGATTAGCTGGACATACATTTTTGGGTCCAATTCTGAGTTCTCTATTCTGTTCCATTGGTCTATGTGTCTGTTTTTGTGCCAATACCAAACTGCCTTGATGATGACAGCTTTGTAGTAGAGGCTAAAGCCTAGGATGGAGATGCCTCCTGTTTTGGTTTTCTTCTTCAATATTACTTTGGCTATTTGGGGCCTTTTGTGGTTCCATACAAATTTGAGGATAGTTTTTTCTAGCTTTGAGAAGAATGCTGGTACAATTTTGACTGGGATTGCATTGAATGTGTAGATTGCTTTGGGTAGTAATGACATTTTAACTATATTTATTCTTCCTGATCCATGAGCATGGGATGTTTTTCTATTTCTTTATGTCTTCTTCAATTTCTGTCATAAGTTTTCTTTTGTTTTCATCATACAGATCGCCTATATCTTTGATTAGGTTTATTCCTAGGTATTTTATGTTTTTTTTGTGCAATTGTGAATGAGATCAGTTTCTTGATTTCTCTTTCTGTTGCTTCATTGTTGGTGTATAAAAATACAACCAATTCCTGTACATTGATTTTGTACCCTGCAACTTGGCTGAATTCTTGGATCAGTTCTAGTAGGCTTCTGGTGGAGTCTGTCAGGTTTTCTATGTAGAGTATCATGTCATCTGCGAAAAGTGACAGTTGGACTTCTTCTTTGCCAAATCTGATGCCTTTGATTTCCTTTTGTTGTCTGATGGCTGATGCTAGAACTTCCAGCACTATGTTAAACAACAGTGGTGAGAGTGGACATCCTTCTCGTGTTCCTAATCTCAGGGGAAAAGCTCTCAGTTTTTCCCCATTGAGGATGATGTTAGCTGAGGGCTTCTCATAGATGGCTTTGATGATGTTTAAGTAAGTTTCTTCTATCCTAACTTTCTCTAGAGTCTTTATTAAGAAGGGATGTTGTATTTTGTCAAATGCTTTCTCTGCATCTATTGACAGGATCATATGGTTTTTATCTTTTCTTTTGTTGATGTGATGGATCACGTTGATTGATTTGTGAATGTGGAAATAGCCCTGTAACCCAGGAATGAATCCCACTTGATCTTGGTGGACAATTCTTATGTGCTGTTGGATTTGATTTGCAAGTATCTTGTTGAGGATTTTTGCATCCATGTTCATCAAGGATATTGGCCTGTAGTTCTCTTTTTCTGCTGGGTCTCTGTCTGGCTTGGGAATCAGAGTGATGCTGGCTTCATAAAATGAGTCCAGAAGTTTTCCTTCGCTTTCTATTTTTTGGAATAGCTTGAGAAGAACTGGTGTTAATTCTGTTTTCAATGTCTGGTAGAATTCTCCAGGGAAGCCTTTGGGTCCAGGGCTCTTATTTGTTGGGAGGTTGTTGATAACTTATTCCATCTCTTTTTTTTTTTTTAACTTATTCCATTTCTTCATTAGTTATGGGTCTGTTCACATTTTCTATGTCTTCCCGTGTGGATTTTGGTAGTGAATGTGTGTTTAGGAATTTGACCATTTCTTCTAAGTTGTCTAATTTGTTGGCATATAATTTTTCATAGTTCCCTTATACTTGCTTGTATTTCTGAGGGGTTGGTTGTAATAAGTCCATTTTCATTCATGATTTTGTCTACTTGGGTGCTCTCTCTTTTCTTTTTGAGAAGCCTGGCTAGAGGTTTGTCAATTTTGTTTATTTTTTCAAAGAACCAACTCTTGGTTTCATTGATCTGTTCAATTGTTTCTTTGGTCTCTATGTTGTTTATGTCTTCTCTGATTTTTACTATTTCACTTCTTCTACCAGGTTTGGAGTGCTCTTGTTGCTCTGCCTCTAGTTCCTTTAGGCGAGTTGTTAGATTTTGCACTTATACTTTCTCTAATTCTTGAAATAGGTCTGGGGTGCAATGTACTTTCCTCTTAGGACTGCCTTTGCTGCATCCCATAGAGTTTGGATTGTTGTATTTTCATTTTCATTTGTTTCCATATATTTTTAAATTTCTTCTCTAGTTGCCTGATTGGCCCATTCATTCTTTAGTAGGGTATTCTTTAACCTCCATGTTTTTGGAGGTTTTCCTAACTTCTTTCTGTGGTTGATTTTAAGTTTCAAAGCATTATGATCTGAATGTGTGCATGGTATGATTTCAGTTCTTTTATATTTATTGAGGGCTGCTTTATGTCCCAGTATGTGATCTATGTTGGAGAATGTGCCATGCACACTTGAGAAGAAAGGGAATTCCTTGGCCTCAGGATGCAGAGTTCTAAATATATCTGTCAGATCCATCTGGTCCATTGTGTCATTCAAGTCCTTTGTTTCCTTAGTGATTTTCTGTCTGGTTGACCTATCCATTGCTATAAGCAGAGTATTAAAGTCCCCTGCTATTAGCACATTCTTATCTATAAGCTTGTTTCTGTTTGTGATTGTTTTAAATATTTAGGTCCTCCCATATTCGGTGTGTAGACATTTATAATTGTTAGTTCTTTCTGATGGATGGACCCTGTAATTATTATATAATGCCTTTCTTCATCCCTTGTTATTGTCTTTAATTTAAAGTCCAGTTTGTCTGATATAAGTATAGCTACTCCAGCTTTCTTTTGACTTCCTGTAGCATGATATATATTTCTCCATCACCTTACTTTTAATCTGAAGGTAATTTCCAATCTAAAATGTGTTTCTTGTAGACAGCAAATAGATGGATTTCATTTTTTTACCCATTCTGCTGCCCTATGTCTTTTGATTAGAGCATTCAGCCCACTTACATTCAGTGTTATTATTGAAATATGTGGGTTTAGAGTCATTGTGTCCTTTGTGAGGTTCATGCTTGTGGTGGTGTCTCTGGTGTCTTCGTTCCTTGTAATTCTTCCCTCAGAGAGTCCCCCTCCGGAATTCTTGCAGGGCTGGCTTAGTGGTGACAAATTCTCTCAATTTTTGTTTATTTGGAAAGACTTTGATCTCTCCTTCTGTTTTGAATGACAGGCTTGCTGGATAGAGGATTCTTGGCTGCATATTTTTTCTGTTCATCACATTGAAGATCTCCTACCATTCCTTTCTGGCCTGCCAAGTTTCAGTAGATAGGTCTGTCACCACTCTGATAGGTTTCCCTTTGTATGTTAGGGCCCTTTTCTCCCTAGCTGCTTTCAAAATTTTCTCTTTGTCCTTATATTTTGCCATTTTCACTATGAGATGTCGTGCAGTAGATCAATTAAAATTACATCTAATGGGAGTTCTCTGTGTCTCTTGTATTTCAATATTTTCTTCCTTCCCCAGGTCAGGGAAGTTCTCAGTATAATTTGTTCCAGGACTCCTTCAGCACCTTTCCCTCTCTCTTCCTCTTCTGGGATTCCTATGATATGGATATTGTTGCATTTGACTGTATCACTGTGCTCTCGAACTCTTCTTTCATGTTCCTGGATCAGTTTGTCTCTTTTTTTGTCAGGTTGTTTTTCTATCATGGTGTCTTCTAAATCACTTATTCTTTTTTCTGCCTCTTCAATCTGTGCATTGGACACCTCCAGTTTATTATGCATTTCATTTATCGCAATTTTTAATTCATCATGCCTATTTTTGTTCTCCATGTTGGTTGTAGCCATAGTTTCTTTAAGGTCTTCTATGCTTTTTGCAAGCCCAGTGATTAATTTTACGATTTTTGTTTTAAAATCTTGTTCAGTTATGCTGCTTATATCTGTTCTGAGCAGTTTATTAGCTGTCAATTCTTCTTGGAGTTTCTTTGGAAGAGAGCTCTTTCGTTTCGTCATTTTGGTTAGCTTTCTGTCTCTTGTAGTTTTAAAGACTTGTTATGTACTCTGCACCTGTGAGTACTGCTGTACGCAAGAAGAGTCTTTGATGTCCAGGGCCTATCTTCTCAGAAAGTGTTCTTTGAATGGTATCTCTTGGTCTCTCTTGAGAACTTGGTTATTTTATTTTCCTACTCGTAGTGGTATTTGGGACTCTCTAGCATGCGTACTTTGGCTTGTTTCTTGAGGTAGCCCATCATTAAGAGTTCCGCTGGTCGCTGGTTCCCTGTTGCCCCGGGTTGAGTGGAGGGTGGGGGAAGTGCCGCAGCCTCAGATCCACCGGTGTCAAGCAGCAGTACAACCCGAGTGCATCTGGGGATCGTAGAAACTTCAGGTCCGCAGAGTCCGCGTAGCCTCACCCCGCTGCCAGCGCTTTACCGGCTGCCACCGCTTCAGCAGGCAACTTTTCGCTCACGCAGCTGCCATTTCACCGGGCGCCGGTGGCACTTCACCGGGTTGCTGCCACCGCCGCTTTAGTGGGCCGATGTCATGCGCACCATTGCCGCTTCACCCGGCGCTGGGACCACCTCCGCAGGCATTGCTGCTGGTTCATCAGGCCGCCACCGCCATGGATGGTGCCGGGCGCACAGCAGTTCAGTTTTTCCTGGCACCTTCTGGGACCAGGGCACACAGGTTAAAGTTAGCACCCCAGCCAGAGATAAAAAACACTGTCTTTCCAAGCCGAGGTTTTTTCTCCAGGGATGGTTCTATGAGCAACCTCAGCTTTTCTTTCCTTTCCCCTGGACTCGCAGCAGCTCACCACCACTCGCTGGTTTATCACTCACCGCAGCTGCACGCAAGCACTTGTTGAGGATTTTTGCATCTGTATTCATCAAGGGTATTGGCCTGTAGTTCTCTTTTTTTGCTGGGTTTCTGTCTGGCTTGGGAATCAAAGTAATGCTGGCTTCATAAAATGAGTCCAGAAGTTTTCCTTTGATTTTTATTTTATGGGATAGCTTGAGAAGAATGGATATTAACTCTGTTTTAAATGTATGGTAGAATTCCCCAGGGAAGCCAGCTGGCCCAGGGCTCTTATTTGTTGGGAGGTTTTTGATAACTTATTCCATTTCTTCACTAGTTATGGTTCTGTTCAGATTTTCTATGTCTTCCCGTGTAAATTTTGGTAGTGAGTGTGTATTTAGGAATTTGACCATTTCTTTGAAGTTGTCCAATTTGTTGGAATATAATTTTTCATAGTATTTCTTGATAATTGCTTGTATTTCTGAGGAGTTGGTTGTCTTAAGTCCATTTTCATTCATGATTTTGTCTATTTGGGTGCTCTCTCTCTTCTTTTTGAGAAGCCTGGCTAGAGGTTTGTCATTTTTGTTTATTCTTTATAAAACCAACTCTTAGTTTCATTGATCTATTCAACTGTTTGTTTGGATTCTATATTGTTTATTTTTGCCCTGATTTTTATTTTTTCTCTTCTTCTACTGTGTTTAGAGTGCTCTTGTTGATCTCCTTCTAGTTCCTTTTGGTGCACTTTTATTTTGTACTTGCACTTTTTCTAATTTCTTGAAATAGGCCTGGAGTGCAATGTACTTTCCTTTAGGACTGCCTTTGCCGCATCCCATAGAGTTTGGATAGTTGTATTTTCATTTTTATTTGTTTCCATATTTATTTGTTCTCTAATTGCTTGATTGGCCCATTTGTTCTTTAGTATAGTGTTCTTTAACCTCAATGTTTTTGGAGATTTTCCAGACTTCTTCCTGTGATTGACTTCAAGTTTCATAGCATTGTGATCTGAAAGTGTGCATGGTATGCTCCCAATTCTTTTATATTTATTGAAGGCTTCTTCTTGTTACAGTATGTGATCTTGGAGAATGTGCCATGCTTACCTGACAAGAAAGTGAATTCCATGGCCTCAGGATGTAGAGTTCGGAATATATCTGTCAAATCATCTGGTTCAATGTGTCATTCAACTCCATTATTTCTTTAGTGATTTTCTGTCTAGTTGATGTATCCATTGCTGTATGTGGAGTATCAAAGTCCCCTGCTATTAGCACATTCTTATCCATAAGATCGTTTCTGTTTATGAATAATTGTTTTATGTATTTGGGTGCTTCCATATTCGGTGCATAGACATTTATAATTGTTAGCTCTTCCTGATGGATAGACCCTGTAATATATAATTCACTTCTTCATATTTTGTTACTGTCTTTACTTTAAAGTTCAACTTGTCTGGTTTAAGTATAGCCACTCCAGCTTTTTTTTGACTTCCAGTATCATGATATATATTTCTTCATCCCCTTACTGTCAAGCTGAAGGTGTCCTTAGGTCTAAAATGAGTCTCTTGTAGACAGCAAATAGCTGGATTTTGTTTTTGTTAATCCATTCTGCTACCCTATGTCTTTTGATTGGAGCATTTAGTCCATTTACATGCAGTGTTGTTATAGAAAATTATGGGTTTAGATTCATTGTGTTCTCTGGAGGATTCATTCTTGTGGTGTCTCTAGTACCTTATGTTCCTTGCAACATTTCCCTCATAGAGCCCCCTTATTATTTCTTGTAGGACAGGTTTCGTGCTGATGAATTCTTTCAATTTTTATTTGGGAAGACTTTTATCTTTCCTTCTATTCTGAATGACAGGCTTGCTGTATAGAGGATTCTTGGCTGCATATTTTTTCTGGTGACATTGAAATCACATTGAAGATTTCCTGTCATTCCTTTCTGGCCTGCCAAGTTTCAGTAGATACGTATGTCAGCACTCTGCTAGGTTTCCCTTTGTATGTTAGGGCCCTTTTATCTTTAGCTGCTTTCAGAATTCTCCCTTTGTCCTTATATTTTGCCAGTTTCACTATAATATGTCATGCAGAAGATTGATTCAGGTATGTCTGAGGGGAGTTCTCTGTGCCTCTTGGATTTCAATGTCTGTTTCCTTCCCTAGATTGGGGAAGTTCTTTACTATAATTTGTTCAAGGACTCCTTCAGCACCTTTCCCTTTCTCTTCCTCTTTTGGATTCCTAAGATGCGGATATTGTTCTGTTTGACTGTATCACTCAGTTCTTGAACTCTCCTTTCATGTTCTTGGATCATTTTACTTCTTTTTCTTTGCTTCCTCTTTTTTATAACTGTGTCTTCTAGTTCACCTATTTTCCTCTCTTTCTCTTCAATCTGTGTGTTCGACGCCTCCATTTTATTATGCATCTCATTTATAGCATTTTTAATTCATCACAACTATTTTTAAGCTCCATAGTCTTTGTAGCAATAGTTTCTCTGATGTCTTCCATTGCTTTTTCAAGCCCATCAATTAATTTTATAACTATTGTTCTAAATTCTTGTTCAGTTATGTTGCTTATATCTGTTTTAAGCAGTTCTTTAGCTGTCATTTCTTCTTGGAATTTCTTTAGAGGAGAGTTCTTCCATTTCATCATTTTGGCTAGCTTACTGTCTCTTGTGAGTTTTAAAAGCTTGTTATGCACTCTGCACCTGTGAGTACTGCTGTATTAAAAAAGTCTCATTGACTGCCCAGGGCCTGTCAGTTCAGGAAGTGTTCTTTGAGTAGTGTCTCTTGGTCTCTCTTGATGAGACCCACGAACTGTGAGATTATGACCTGAGCCGAAGTTGGGTGCTCAACCGACTGAGCCACCCAGACGCCTCTAGACATGAAAAATCTTGAAGTTGGTTGTTACCTTTCTTGTAAATGTCTGTGACCCTTCCTATCTATAATGCCTATGTATACTTATATGTGTGTGAATATAGTATATGGAAATACAAATATATAAATATGCAAACATATAAGTTTATATATAACATATATATAACATATATATGTGTATATATATATGTGTGTATATGTGTGTGTGTGTGTGTGTGTGTGTGTGTGTGTGTATTTTGAGAAGGAAATGTTATTAAATTTGCTTAAATTTACTTTGGGAAATAACATGAACCTTATATAGTGTCCTGGGTATTTTGAGAGGATATGTAAACAGAAAAACAGTAAAGTTGCTGACCTTAAAATCCGGTCAGTAAATGTACCCCATGGGCTATTCAATTAATGGCTAACTTTTCACCTTCTAATTTTTATAATTCTTTGTAATTAGAATACTAGAAGACTAGGTAATTCTTAAAGGCTGTGTCATACAAATTTATCTCAAAATTCCAGGATCAGAAGAAATGACATCACATATTCTGAATATTCTCAAGAGAGCTTAATAATGTATAGATCTTCTTCAACTTACTGAGGGGTAACATCCTGATAAACCCATCATAAGGTGACTATATCCTAAGTAAAAAATGCACTTAAAACACCTAACCTACTAAATATCATAGCTTAGCCCAACTTACCTTAAATGTTCTCAGAGCATTTGCAATAGCCTATAGTTGGACAAAATCATCCAGCACAAAGCATATTTTATAATAAGGTATTGAATGTCTCATGGAATTTATTGAATATTGTCCTGAAAGTAAAAGGCAGAATGTTTGTATGAGCACACAATGGTTTTAAGTGCATTAGTTGGTCACCCTTTTGATTGCACGGATAACTGGGAAGTACAGATTCCACAACAGCCCTGAACCACAGGAGAGCACAGTACCACATATTGCTAGCCTGGGAAATGATTAAAATCCCCAATTTGAAGTATCATGTCTACTGAACGCATGTTGCTTTCCAACCATGACAAAGTTGAAAAATCATAAGTCAAACCATTGTAAGTCAGGAACTGAGTCTAGTCTAATCTAAACCCAGCATTTGAATTTTCCCTGCACAAGCTCTTTTTCCTGCTTACATACCTCAGCTACTAAGGGACTTGTTAATTTTCAAGGCTGTTTGTTCTCACATGGACTTGGACAGTTGGAACTGTTCTATTTAAGTCCAATATCAAAAACATATTTGCCTCCTTGCAACTTCCAGAAATTCAGTTTTTGCTGTCACAGGTCCATGATGAACCTCTCCTCCATTTAATTCAATGAGGATTTTATGGGCCTTAGGATCTATACTTCCCAGTCAGATAACCCGAGGTTGTTCAGGTATTTTCCATGGGACCTAGATATTTTAAGATCTGTTTTCCTCTTGACAATTTTCCTCTTAAAACACTGGCAGGGCCGTATAAAGTCCTTCTTCAAGGATGGCACTCAGCAATATTGCACATTCTTCTAATCTGGATTCTACATTTCATGGCTTTTATAATCTCAATAGCATTTCAAATCGTTTAAATTTTCATTACACATAAAATCCTGCCAGGTCACAGTTTGCCCCTCCTTAGGTTTAAATCTCATATTTAAGATACACATTTTAAACAAAGATAAACCTTTATTTAATCTCATATTTAAGATACATTTTTCTTTCTATTGCTTTGGAGATAATTTTTATGTTTTTTTTCCTCCAGCCCCTCACCCTCCCCCCAAAAAAACCCCAGACACTTGATCATCTCAATAGGGAATATTTTTTTGCATTGTAAGAAGAACTTTTCTTTATATTAGGCAATATGCTGAAACTCCCTTAGCCATTATGTAAAATGGGAACACACCTTGGATCTATGAAATTACCAAAAAATGATTGTTGAGAAGATGTAAAGAGTTGTATTAAGTTCCTAGAGCAATATCAGGCCCATACCCTGGTACTCAAGGAGTGGTCTAAATCATACATTAATAATGCTAGGTGGTGACTCCCAGAGAAGCCAAATCCAAAACCACGCAAGTAAATAATTTTTATTATTTCATAATTTACACATCCCAAGACATTCTTTGTCTAGCCACTCAGCTTTTTTTTTTTTTTTAAACTCTGGTTTCATGCCTAGAAGGAAATTGGTTACCAACCTCTGCAAAGTAATCTCAGTCTAATATTTGAAGCCTTAATTATCCTGCACAGGTTAAAACAACTATAGCAGTTGGATGTACATTCATTCTCTGACCTCAGTTTTCTTTTCTTTCTTTATTTCTGAGAGAGAGAGAGAGCGCACTTCAGCAAGGGAGGGTCAGAAAGAGAGGAAGATACAGAACCTGAAACAGGCTCCAGGCTCTGAGCTGGCAGTCAGCACAGAGCCCGACGCGGGGTTTGAACCCACGAACCATGAGATCATGACTTGAGCTGAAGTCGGACACTTAACCCACTGAGCCACCCAGGTGCCCCTGACCTCAGTTTTCAAGACACATGAATTTTGAGGAGAAAGATCAAGGAAACATGCTATAGAAGCCATGAGAAATTTACCCTCAGCCTTTTTAGGCAACATAATTGTTCTTACTTTCTGTTTGTCTGTTTTTAACTTAAGGGGGTGGGTGGGATTTAAAGAAGATATCAAGAGAAAATAGAACCACATTTGTAATTGTAGAAGACTCTAATTCATCTACATATATACTAAGTTAAGAGATTGCTTTCTGGAAGTGAATCCTCTTGATGTAAATTGAGATGTGAAAGCCTGTGTTTTAGCTTTGCTCTGAAATGAGGCAGACTCATTGTCTATCTGTAGTCAAAATTCTACAGATACTACATCAGACTACATGGTCCCTTGCAAAAAAAAAAGGGGGAGAGGATTTTATATATATTATAATTACAAATTATTTTTATTTTAAAAATATTTTTGTGATATGATTCCTTGTTTATTATCTGTATTTTAAATTTATTTTTAATTACAAAATAGCACATACTTCTATAAAAAAAAGAATAGAAATGGGAGTTGTCCTATTTCCCATTTCGAAGTCTTAGAGTTAATCACCAAAAATTTTATATACTTCTAGATCACATATCCATACATGAATCTCACTTGTTCACACATATACACCCACTAATACATGGGCATGGATATTTATTTTACAAAGATGAAATAAGACAATAAAACTGACTACAATTTTTCCATTTGCAATATAGCATGAATATAATCCCATATTAGTATAGAAAATTTTCTTTCCCTTTTTCTCATAGGTATATAGTATTCCACAATATGACTATTTATATTTAAATTCTCTCCACTTTCCCTTCCCCTCTCTTTCTCTCCTGTTATTAATTTGTTACCATGAAAATCTTTATGCATGTACTTGAGAAATTTCTGGAATATTTCGGTATGTACAGATTTTTAAAATGTGTTTATATGTTCTTAGTAAGTAATATCATAATTTTTCATACAGTGTTTACCTTACTAGGAAAGCAAGGACTTATTTTTCCATTTTATACCTGAGTAAAGTGAAGCTACTTTAATTTCATAAACTAGTTTTTAGATGGCACTTGTCATTTGTCATTCTCTTCTTCTAAAGGAAGAAAACAGTAATGACCATTAAAAGAAAAAAATAGTAATTAAAATAATATGGCATTATTATTATGCAACAACGAAGTGTTCTGATGTTAATAGGACTTGCTGCTGATAGTAAGGATTGGTTTCTCTGAACATTCCTTTCAGTCCCTCACTAACTATAATAGATATAATGAAGCTGTTAATATAAAAGGGGTAAAAATAAAGAGGATACAACACTGTGCAAAAAGATGATTAAATTTTAATAATACAATGATCAAACCCCTTTGTCCTAGGTTGAAGTCATAGGTTTTCTCTTTCTCTTCACTAGGATAGGATTTCTTTAATCTTTTGTGTCATGAATTTTTTTAATTGAACTCTAGTTAACACAAATGTTACATTAGTTTAAGGTATACAACTTAGTGATGCTATAGCTCTATATGTTATGCTATGGTTCACCTCAAGTGTAGCTTCCATCTGTAAGCATACAATCTATTACAATACCACTGACTATATTCCCTATGTTGTATTTTTTACTTCCATGACTCATTTCATAACTAGCTCTCACCCTCCTTCACCAATTTTGCCTGTCTTTCCTCCAACCCCAGATAAACATCAGTTTATTCTCTGCACTTATGGGTGTGTTTCTGCTTTTTGTTTGTTTATTTGTCCATTTGTTTTATTTCTTAGATTCCACTTATAAGTGAAATCATACGTAGTTGTCTTTGACTTATTTTACTTAGCATAATACCCTCAAAGTTCATTCATGTTGTCAGAAATGCAAGTTATCCCATTCTTTCATATGGCTGAATAATTCCATTATATACACATGCTATATATATATTCATTATATACACATGCTATATACACATGCTATATATATATTCATTTATCTATCAATGAACACTTAGATTGCTTCCATATCTTAGCTATTTTAAATGCTGCAATAAACTTGGGGGTTCATATATCTTTTCAAATTAGTGTTTTCATTTCTTTGGGGTAAATACACAGTAGTAGAATTACTGAATTCTATAGTATTTCTATTTTCAAATTTTTAAGGAACTTCCACACTGTTTTCCACAGAAACTGCATCAACTTACATTCCCACAAAAAGTGCATGAAAAATATTTTTTCTCCACATCCTCATCAACGTTATTTTTTGCCTTTTTAAAATTCTAATCATTCTGACAGGTATACGGTAATATCTCCTTGTAGTTTTGATTTTCATTTTTCTGCATTTCCCTGACAATTAGTGATGTTAAACATCTTTTCATGTGTCTATTGGCCATCTGGATTTTTCCTTGGAAAAATATCTATTTATCATCTTCCTATTTTTTCAATTGAATTTTTGGGGTGTTAAGTCATATAAGTTCTTTATACATTTTAGATATTAATCCCTTGTTGGATATGAACTGCAAATATCTTCTCCCATTCAGTAGGTTGTCATTTCATTTTCTTAATGGTTTCCTTTGCAAAAGCCTTTTATTATGATTGTAGCCCCAGTAGTTTATTTTTGCTTTTGTTTCCCTTGTCTCCAGAGACATATATAGAAAAATGTTTCTGTAGCTGATGTCAAAGAGATTACTCCCTATGTTCTAGGAGTTGTATGGTTTCAAGTCTCACATTTAGGTCTTTCATCCATTTTGAGTTAATTTTTGCATGTAGCTGGTCAGTTATTGAAGATACTGTCTTTACCCCATTTTATATTCTTGCTTTATTTTACAGTATGTTCACTAATCATGTAAGCATTATTTTACAGTATGTTCACTAATCATGTAAGCATAGCTTTTTTATCAGCTATTTTGTTCTCTTGATCTATGCATCTATTCTTTGTACCAGTACCGTACTGTTTTAATTATTATAGCTTTCTAGTATATCATGAAATCTAGGATTGTGATACTTCCACCTTTGTTTTTCTCAAGACTGCTTTGGCTATTCAGTGTCTTTTTCCTATACGAATTTTAAGGTATAGTTCTGTGAATAATACCATTGATATTTTGATAGGGATTGCATTGAATCTGTAGATTGCTTTGGGTAGTATGGGCATTTTAACAATATTAATTCTTCCAATCTATGGGCATGGTATTTCTTTTCATTTGTGTCATCTGAAATGTCTTTCATCCATATTTTATAATTTTAAGAGTGTAGATTTTCACCTAATTTGTTAAGTTTTTTCTAGGTATCTTATTCTTTGGTGCAATTATAAATGTAATTGCTTTTCTAATTTCTTTTCTAATTTATTATTAATGTATAGAAACACAACATTTCGGTATATTAGTTTTGGGTCCTGTAACTTTATTCACTTACTACTTCTAATAAATTATTTTGTAGGGTCTTTAGGGTTTTCTGTATATAGTATCATGTCATCTGTGAATAATGATGATTTCACTTCTTATTAATTTAGATACCTTTTATTTCATTTTCTTGTCTGATAGCTGTGATTAGGATTTTGGATATTATGTTGACAGAAGTGGCAAAAGTAAATAGGTTGTCTTGTTCCTGATCTTAGAGGAAAATCACTCATTTTTCATCACTGAATATGATGTTAGCTATTGGTTTTGCATATATGACCTTTATTATGTTGCTGTTTATTCCTTCTAAACCCACTTTCTTGAGAGTTAGCAGGAGTAGATGTGGATTTTGTCAGATGCTTTTTTGGCATCTATTGAGATGATTATATGATTTTTTATCCTTCATTTTGGAAATATGGTGTATGATGTTGATTGACTTGTGAGTATTGAACTATCCTTGCTTCCCTGGAAGAAATCCCACTTGATTGTGACAAGTGATCCTTTTAATGTACTGTTAAATAGAGTTTGCAAGTATTTTATTGATAATTTATGCATTTATGTTCATCAGGGATATTGGCCTGTAATTTTCTTTTTTGGTAGTGTTTTGGTTTTGGGTATCACGGTAATGTGGCTTTAAGAACATATTTGGAAGATTTTCTTCCTTTTCTATTTTTTGGAATAGTTTGAGGAGAATATGTATTAACTCACATTTAAGTGTTTTTTGGAATTCACCTTTGACTCTATCTAGTCCTAAAGTTTTGTTTAGAGTTAATTGCTGATTTAATTTTGTTACTAGTAATTGGTCCATTCAGATTTTTCTTCCCTTTTCCAATACTGGAAGATTGTGTTTCTAGGAATTTATCCATTTGTTTTCTGGATTGTCCATAATATTCTCCTATAATCTCTTGTATTTCTGTGGTGTCTGTTTTACTTCTTTTATTTTTTTCATTTCTGATTTTATTTATTTAGGTCCTCTCTTTTTTCTTGATGAATGTGGCTAGAGGTTTATAAATTTTATCTTTTCAAAGAACCAGCTTTTGTTTTCAATGATCTTTTCTATTGTATTTTTGTCTCTGTTTTACTTATTTCTCTTCTTCATTATTTGCTTCCTTCTATTAATTATGGGCTTTTCCATTTTATACTTCCTTTAGATATACGTTTAGGTTGTTTTAGATTTGTTTCTTGAGTTAGGACTGTATTGCTACAAATTCTGCACTTAGAACTGCTTTTGCTGCATCCCAAAGGTTTAGTCCATGGTATTTTCATTTGTCTTCATGTATTTTTTAAAATTTTCTCTTTGATTTATTTGTTGATACACTGTTTGTTTAGTAACTTCCTATTTAGCTCCCACATGTGTTTTTTCCCCCCAGTGTTTTACTTGTCATTGATGAGTTTCATATCAGTGTGGTTGGAAAAGATACATAGTAGGATTTTAATCTTCTTAAATTTGTTGAGACTTGTGACTTAACATATGATCTATCCTGGAGGATGCTCTATGTGTCCTTGAAAAGAATGTGTATTCTATTGTTTTGGATGTAAAAGATTCTGTATATATCTGTTAAATTAATATGGTCTAATGTATCATTCAAAGACACTTTCCTTATGGATTTTCTGCCTGAATTATCTATCCATTGTTGTAAGTGAGGTTTTAAAGTTGCCTACTATTATTATATTACTGCCAATTTCTTTATGGCTTTTATTATTATTGTATGTATTTAGGCTCTCCAATATTGAGTGTATTTAAAATTGTTTACTAATAGGTTTTATATAATGTTAAAAAACACAGAGAATTGACATATGAGCATTTCTAGCATAATATGGTGAGTTGCATGAGAAATCTGCCTTGCTTTCTATCCCATCAATGTGGGGTGCATAAGATTGCAAGCATTATAAAAGAAAAAGAAATAATGTCAGAAGGTAGCATGTCAACCTTTTAATACCATCATTTATATAAACAAGTTTACACTGGTTAGAGGGTTCTGAACAGAAGATATACCACCTCTATATTGATGACTGTAAATAAATAAGGTTGGCAAAAGAATGAATATAGATAAAGGAAAGAAAACCAAGGATTTATACACAGCTTACTCCAATATTTAGAGGTTGGGGAAAACATGAAGAAATAGAAGGTGATTAAGATGGAAGAGGAAGAAGCAAAATCAGGACAGTGTCATATCCTGGAAACCAATAAAGAAAGTTTATCAAGGCAGATACAATTTTACATCTAATGCTACTGATAGATCAAGTAAAAGAATTGAACACTGGATTTAGCAACATGACAGAGCAATGGTTATATTAAAAAAAAAGTTTTGTTAGAAGTGTGAGTAAAAGTCTAATTAGACTGAGTTCAAGAAAAAAAATAGAGGTTTTGGAAAGAGTATTATAGAAATCCTTCTAAGAGTTATATTGTGAAGAGAATCAGAGAAATGAGAAGGCATCTGGAGAGTAAAGTAAGATAAAGCAAATTGTTCTGTTCCTGTTTTGCTTTTTAAGATGGAAAAATAATGTCATATTTATAATAGGATGAGAGAGATCCAATAGAGAGGGGAGAAATACTTGTTGATGTATTAGAGAATGCATAAAATCCTAGAGTGATGTCCTTGTAAAGATGGGAGATGGTGACATTAAGTGTACAAGTATAGGGATTAACTAGATGGGAATTTAGAGTGTCTCACTCTGGAGTCACATGGCAGTGGCCTGAGTTTGCCTACTGTCTCTATCACTTTACTACTTACTCCATTGGGTGTTAGGAAGATTAAATGATTTCACATGTATAAAGTATACAAAACAGTGCTTGGCACATAGAAGAATCTCAATAATTAGTAGCTGCTATTATTCTCCATCACTTGATATAGAGTTATCATTTTCAGAGAACATAATGGGGCTTATTACCATATTTAGTCTATTTCAGGCTAGTGGAATCTGCTTCTTCTAAACTAGGAGAATGGGAATATTCCTAGTCATTCCCCTTGGAGAAGCCAGATGTGAAGAGAGGCTAATGTTTGTAGCCTAATATTCCTATGAGTTTCTTATTAGGCTTATCCTAGAAATACTTTTTAAAGATTCAGTGTATGTTCAACTCCCTTTTATGTAGGTTATTTAAGTTTTAACAGCATTTTGAGATAAACAATACTAGTTTCCTCCTTTTTATAAATAAGGGATCTGAAAGTTAGGGTAAGTACTTTTACCGTGGTGACATAGGTGGTAAATAGTGGAGCTGGGCTGCGAACTCAGGTAGTTGGACTATACTGCTTCCCCAACTAGTCTATAGGTAAGTACTTACAACTTGCATTATGCCTTCTTAGTCCAAGGCATTATCACTTGACTGTTCCTATAGATAGGTAAGGATACAGAGGGAAATATTAAATTAACTGAGCCATATCTTTAGTAAAGAAGGGAGCACAATCATTAGTCATTACCATATGAGACAGAAGCTGAACAAGGCTGCAAGGAAGAAAGTAAAATAGAATGAGTCATAGAACTTTTTCCAGAAAGGATTCTGTGCCAGATAGAAGTGTAGAATTACTGGGCTGTGGTGTATTATGCTGAACTAGGGTCTCTTCCAGAAAGGCCCAAGTATTAATCAGTTAATCATTCTGTGACATTTAATCAAGAGCTAGGAATCTAATCAATGGCTGACCCATTGTAACATTGGAGTACTGGTCTGGCATCTTGCCTAGACTATCCAATCTTAATTAGCAATTATCTCTGCTGGGTGACCCTTTGCCCCTGGGAAATTTCAACAAGGAATAGCTATTTATAAGTGGAAATTTCACCTTTTGCCTCCATCACTTGTTATTAGACAGTATGTTTATTCAGTTTCCAGTGTCTCATTGGACCTGTTTGATGGAGAGATCTGGCATTAAACCAACAATTACTTTAATGAGGAGAAATAATGAAGCTCTCCTAAAGGCAGGTACTAGATCTAAATTTTCTTTCACTTTCACCTCCTTTATAAATTTTCCCCTTTATGTCACTCTGAAATGTGACCTTATTTAATTATATTAATTTTATTTCTTTCTGGAGTAAATAGAAAAACAAACCCCAGAGTGAAGAAGAGTTTTTGCTTCAACTCAAATCTGAGAGTTTTCCATTTAAAGTATCTTCTTAGGATAAAGATAAAACCTCTACTCTAATTCCTTCAGTGATACTTACTTTTAACCTCTTTTGGCAGGTCTTAGATGCAAATTGTTGCTTTGTTCCTATGTGTTCATGGGCATATAACTTCATCCTTTTGAGTCTATTTCAGAGGGGATGATTAGGAAACGCCTTTCTCTACAGATACCATTGAGCTGGGAACAAAATAAGCTCACTCTATGCTAATCATAAGTGAAGACATTCCTGGAAAAAGAAACAGGAAAGGCAAAGACTTTGAGCCAGCATGAGCAAATGATCTACAGGAAGAGTGGCACATGCTAGTGGCATGTGCTCATCAGAGACACAGGCAGAGACAGACCACATGAGCTTTGAAGACAGGGTGAGCTGTAGGAGGTTTTTAGTTGATATGTAAGGGCAATCTATGAAAAGATTTTAAGTACTGGAATGACAGGATCTAACTTACAATCTCTTTAGTTTCTGCATAGAAGACAAATTAGGAGTAAACGCAAGAAGAATGTTTAGTACAATGTATGGCTTATAATATCTCAGAAATACTAGTTGTTTTCATCATTATCATTGTTCTTCTTAGTGAGGAGCATACTCCCTAGGAGAGCATATCAGAATCTTCTCTGAGAGGGGAGCGGGTCACAAACCATTAATTCCTTAATACCAAAGCATCAAGTCAAGCTCTGTAATGCTCTTATCGTCTCCTGCCCCATCCCCCAACCTGCTCAGTCTGCAGGTTATCATCAATAAACCATGGTGTGTCTTGTCCATCTTAGGTGCTGTGGGGGTGGGCTTTTCACATTTCTATTAAATCTCCTTCTGCAGAACTACACTGCCACTGGGATCATATAAAATTCAAGCTTGGTATGCAGATCATTAGAGAACCCATTTCTATACCAAATGGAGAAACAATATTTGCAGATAAGGCACTTTTCAAGGAACTCATTATAACCTCAATTTTAAAAGCTGTGCAACTGAAAGCAAGTTATATTTTCTAACTTGTGTATTTGCTGCTGTTAATAATACCAAGAGGTGACCTTGGATGACACTAAATGCATGGGAAAGCATCTTGAAAAATTTCATCTCATCTGACCTTCACAACACTTTGATGACTTAGGTAAAGTTAGATTGATGACTTCTAGTTTGGGGGACAGTGCAGCAGGATGGAAAATGTGTGACATGCCCAGGCCCACAGCCAGCTTCTAACTGGGACCTATCATTGCAAATCATAATCTGGTATTATTTTCATTATCTCCAATGGCTGCTACTACCACTCACTCTGTGTTCACTTCATGGTTGTTATAGAGGACAAGCATTTTAAAGTGTTGTATAGAACTGGAATTTCTAAAATGTCATTGCAAAAAACTTGCCAGTATGAATTTAATAGTAGAGTAAAAGAGGAAAAAGGTACCTGAATGGGTGCTGTTAAAAGACACAAAACGTGTCTTCACAATGTAGGAGAAGCTTAGACTTTACTTAGAAACCAAATATTTGGAATTGACTGTATCCCTCCGGTGCATGAAAAAGCCTACTAAGTTTTGAATACTGAGCTGGCCAGATGTTTGTTTGCTTTTGACCTGTTAATGTTATCAATCTTGTAAATAAAGATCCCTAGATAAAATCAAGTTCATAGTTTGAGGAAATTCCAGGAACAGACTACAACAGCAGGATTCCCTCTTCTAAAATGGGTCACACATGAAGAGACACTTTTCCAAAGAAGACATCCAGATGGCCAACAGACACATGAAAAGATTCTCATCACTCATCAAGGAAATACAAATCAAAACCACAATGAGATACTACCTCACACCTGTCAGAATGGCTAAAATTAACAAGTCAGCAAACAACAGATGTTAGTGAGGATTCAGAGAAAGAGGAACACTTTTGCACTGCTGAGAGGAATGCAGACTGGTGCAGCTACTCTGGAAAAGATTATGGAGGTTCCTCAAGAAGTTCAAAATAGAACTACCTTATGACCCAGCAATTACACTACTAGGTATTTATCCAAAGGATACAGAAATCCTGATTCAAAGGGGGCACATACACTCAATGTTTATAGCAGCACTGTTGATAATAGCCAAATTATGGCAAGGGCCCAACTGTCCATCAACTGATGAATGGATAAAGAAGATGTGGTATATTTATACAATGGAATACTACTTGACAGTCAAAAAGAATGAAATCTTGCCATCTGCAACAACATGGATGGAACTAGAGTATATTATGTTAAATGCAATAAGTCAGGGAAAGACAAATAGTGAAATATATTTTCACTAATATGTAGAATTTAAGAAACACAACAGATGAACATAGAGGAAGGGAAGCAAAAATAAGATAAAAACAGAGAGGGAGACAAATCATAAGAGATTCTTAAACAGAGAGAACAGAGGATTGCTGGAGAGGTGTTGAGTGGGACAATGGGCCAAATGGGTGATGGGAATTAAGGAGGGCACTTATTGGGATGAGCACTGGGTGTTATATGTAAATGATGAATCACTAAATTCTATTCCTGAAATTATTATTACACTATATGTTAACTAACTTGGATTTAATCTTAAGAAAAATTTTAGAAATTAAATGGGTCACAATTTCTTACTTTTTTTTTGTTCATTTTGTGGAGCATTTATTAACTTATGCTAAGGGAGCAAGCAGCTCACACATTTTGAGTGAGCCATTTAAATAATTTTTACCAAGTGAATATACCCATGTAATTACCAGTCATATCAAGGAATGGGGCATTTTCAGCACCCCAGAAACTTCACTTCTGTTGCTTTCAGTCAACACCACCTTCTTCAGGAAAACCACTATACTAATTCTGATATCTTAAATTAATTTTACCTATTTTGAACTGGTGGATATGATTTGATATCACATTTGATGAGGCTTTGTTTTTTTAAAAAATTTCCTTGATATACAATTTATATAACAAATGTAACCAGTATAAGTGTACACTTTATGGTTTATAATGGATTTATAGAATTGTGAAGGTATCACCATAATCCATATTCAGAACATATTTGTCATCCTGAAATTCCCTGTTTGCTTCCAGTTAATCCCTACCCTATTCCTACTCTCAACATCAGTCACTCATATATGCTCTGTCTCTCTAGATTTTCCAACTCTGGAAATTTTATGAAATATAATCATACTCTCTATGTTCTCTTGTGTCTGGCATTTCTCACTTAGCATAATGTTTTTGTGGTTTATCCATACATATTTAACATGAATCAGTAGGGTTTTTTTTTTTTAAATAGATGCATAATACTCCATTGTGTGGATTTTGTTTATCCATTCATCAGTTGATGCACTTTGGGATTTTACTTTTTTGGCTGTTATGAATAATACTGCAAGAACTCCCCTGCATGAATCTTTGTGGAAACTTATATTTTCACCTACCTAGGGTAAGGTATTTAGGAGTAGAATTACTAGGTCATGTGTTAAGGATGTCTTTAATATTTTAAGAAACTTCTAATCTATTTGTGGCATTGGCTGTAGAACTTTACATTTCCAGTAGTACTATGTGAGAATTTAATTTCTTTCATTACATCCTTCTCAACATTTGGTATTGTCAATCTCTTTGATAATAGCCATATAAGTAAGGATGGAGCATTTCATTGTTTAATTTGCATTTCCCTAATGATTAAAGCTCCTGAACATCCTTTCTTGTATGAAATTTCTAAACTTTTTCCCATTTAAAAATTTAATCATCATATTAATGATTTGTAAGAATTATTATATTCTGAATAAAAGTTATTTATTAGATATATAACTTGCAAATAGTCTGTGGCTATTTTCCTACTCAGTAGTTTTTATTTTGAAGAGCAAATTATTTTAGTTTTTATAAAATTCATCTTTTTATGACTGTGCTTTTGGTGTCCTATTTAAGTAATCTGTCTTATCTAAGGTCACAAAAAATTTTCACCTGTGCTTTCTTTTTAGAAGTGTTATATTTGCAGCTCTCACATTTAGGGAAGTTTTGTGTATCTTGTAAATAAAAAGGGCTATGTTCATTGTTTGTGTATGGATAGCCAATTGTCCCAGCACCATTTATTGAAAAGACTGTTATTTTCACTTTAAATAGCCTTCAAATGATCATAGTTATAGGGTTTATTTCTTGCCTTTTTTCTGTTCTTTTTATGTATATGTTTATCCTTTATGCTACAGTGTCTTGATTAATAGTTAAGTTTTATAATTAGGTAGAGTTAGCTGTCTCATTTGTTCTCCTTTTTCACATTTTTTTGGAGGGGATTTCTAGGTTCTTTGTCTTTCCATAGCTATTAAGGCCAACTTTTTAAATTTCTACACCGCCCCTCCCCCCCCGAAAACCCAAAACAAAACAAGAGAACCTGTTGCAATCCTGGAAGGAATTGCTTTGAACTTATAGATCACTTTGGGTAGAACTTCCATCTTATCAATATTCAGTCTTCTGACCCAGGAACTTGGTATGTCTCTTCAATTTACTTTTATTTTCTTTAACTTTGGTTGGCAACATCTTGTAGTTTTCAGTATACAAGTTTTTATTTATGTTAAGTTAAATCGTAAGTATTTTATTCCTTTGGATTCTATTGTGAATAAAATTTTATTTATTTTCATATTTCACTGTTAGGATATGATTTTGATAATTTAGTATCTAGTGAGCTTGTTAAACTACTTTTTGTGGATTCCTTTTTTTTTTTTTTCTGAGGGAGAGAGACAGCATGAGCAGGGGAGGGTCAGAGAGAGGGAGACACAGAATACTGTTACCTAGTAACAGAAAGTAAAACAGAATGCTAGCAACATAGGATAAAAGAGGAGACCAATAAAACAGCCTTTGGAACCTTAAAACAAATAATTAAGTATATCTGACTAATACAAAGGTGCCACTGCTGTATAGTGAGAAAAAGACAGTCTTGTTGGCAAATTGTGCCGTACAATTACCTTAAAAAATAAAGCTCACCCTCTACCTTAAGTCATAAACAAAAATCAATTTTTGATTGACTGTAGACCTAAATATGAAGAATAAAGAAGCTAATTTTCTAGAAAATGATCTATGTGAGAATGTCTTCATGACTTTGAGGTGGGTAGGCACAAAGGATTCTAAAACAGCCAGACAGTACTAATAAGAAAAAGAATGATAAATTGGACTTTATTAATATTTGGCTATGGGTGTTTGAAAATTATTTGTAAGAGAAAATTAGAATTTGAAAATAGCCTTTGGATTAAGTAGACAGTAGTGTCTTTATCATAACACAAACAACATATTCTTCTCTCTCCTTTCTCTTTCCTAGTTGCCTAGAAAAAAATATTTTTTACAGCAACCAGACTGGTAATTGATTATATGTGGTTTGGTGATATTTTGTAATCAAAATTACATTCACATTTTGGAAAACAATTTCCTTGAAGTCATGAACTATCTCAGACTTATCCAGGTGAACATCTAACATGACCAGCAGTAAGATTCATAAAAGGCTTAATCTGTGGGATTCCAAACAAGGAAGAGGAAAAGGTCTTATGAGTATCAGAGTGAAAAACACTAGAGTCAATAAAGGCCTGGAATTAATTTCAAGCAACCATCATTTATGGCCCTGAATTAGGATAGGTAAGGGAACTGGGAATAGAGGCAGGAGAAGGTGACCTAGGAAGACTGGCAGAAAAGTCATATTTTCTCATAGTGTAAGAAATGGAGCACCACACAGCCTTGGATAAGACCAAGACATCTATCACAGAGGAAATGGTACTTCGTTGTGGCCTGGAGAATGATGGAATGCCCCAGTGGAGGGGGGTCCTGCACTGTGAGGGGAAAGGTTATGGGTGAAGATTTGAAGAGAATAGGAGTGGCAGTATAAGAATAAAGGCTGTACTGGGTCAGGAAGAGTTTTGCATATACCTAGAATATATTTTGATTTCATTCTACAGGTAAAGATTTTGAGTAGAGGACTAATAAATATAAATCTCAGAGTCCTAGAATTCTAAAAAAATAACAAATGGATGGTAACAGATCATTTTGGAGACATTAATTGACAAAAGTACATTCTCATTATAAAAAATAAATGAGGACACTGATGTGTTAAGAAAAATAGGCAATATCTACCATTGCCTTTGCTGTACCTCTTAGATGATCAATAATAATAGTTTGTTATTTATCATATTATACTTTTGTAATATATAAATAGAATTTATTTTTGAAATTGGATAATACTATAGGAATTGCCCTAAAACTTGCTTTTTAAATTAAAAAAATAGTAATTGTGAATACTGATAACAATACCTGACATTTTTTGAGAATTTACCATACAGTTGGTACTATTCTAAGAATTTTATTTATATTATCTCATTTAATCCTCACTGCAATCATGTGGTAACTACTACTTTCTCCACTTAAAGATAAGGAAACTAGAACTCAGAGAGGTTAGAAAATGTTCCTAAAGTCAGGTCACTCAGCTAGGGCTGGGCTCTGAACACAGGGAATCTGATTCAGGACTCATGTTCCAAATTACTGTGCCAGGGGAATGGATTCAGGTGGCCAGAGGGAGAGGATGAGGACTGCAAGAGATTTTGTAAGAATGGAGTTATAAGGGAAGAAGGACATGAAAAAAATTCCAGAGGTAAAAATCTCTAAAACACAGAAATTCACTTGGATGTGTGGGCTGAAGGAGAGGTTGAAATGAACTTTCAGGCTTTTAGCCCCTGAAGTGTGAGGTAACAGGTGATAATATTAACCAGAGAAGAAATATGTGAATTGGGACTACTTTGGGACTGTAAAAGAGGAGCATTTTCTCCACTTTTCTGTATTCCTGCTGGCTTTTAACATAGGAACTTAGGGATATGTCCAGGGGAAAAGTTCCTATCCTTTCCTTCCTCTCAGTATATTCTCCCTTTAAAAAGAAAAATTATCTGATTTCTTGTTGAGATAGTAAAAGACACTTGGGAAATGCTTACTCATCTTTGTTTTTGATTTGTTATTTTGAGATCTACACACCACACACACACTATTGCCTGTTCTCAACGTGATACTTCTCCTATAGCAGGCTCAGACGACTCGAACCAAGCATATTAGAGCTGTTGAAGCAGCTGGCAATGTTTGTGCTACTTGGCATGGGACTGGGTAGTTACATATAATTTGGGATGTATGAGGGGGTTAGAAATTCTACTTTGGAATCAGCCCCAGGACTCTTTCTCCTATCCAAGTTTTCTAGGAAGGTGCTAATATTTTGAGCTTCATCTTCCTCTATTTTTTTTCTCTAGTGGTTCTGAACTTGATGCACTCAAAACCAAATAGCTCCCTACTGAATTTGATCCTCTTATAGGACATTCACAGTGGGGAGTGTCCAATTAACTAACCATCTTCCAACCCACGTGCTGGGTGTTGATCCATGAGGAGTTAGAAATACTGGTCTGGAATTTAAAAGAGATAGTGAACAGAGAGAGGACATGAGGATAGATGATGGAGGGTCTGGAATTCCTGATTAAGTTGTTTTGAATTTATTCTCTGGCTACTGGGAAGGCAGGAAAGCTCTAAGCCATCATATATTTTGAAATGCATGTGCATTTATAATTATATTAAACTGACATTTACTGCAATGTGTAGGTTATACAGCCGGGGTCAATTGTTTTCATGTACCACGGTCCTCTCAGAGTTTATATAAACATATCTCACTGTGGCATTTTGAGAAGTGGAAAGAGAGGGCATTGGTGCAGGTGTCTAAAAATAAATTGCTATAGTACTGCAGTTGTATTAAACTGTCATAAGCAATATTCCCATTGGGCCTACAGTTAAAATACTGGCTTTGACTACTGCCTCATGACTAGATCCAGGACCGTAAATTATGTCTGAGCTTAGCCACTTGTTACAGAGATAAGATGGATGCCAGGGAATTAACCATGTCATCTCAAACTCTCTAGAATGTTGACAGAGATGAAACATGCTATACGTTAGACTGATATATTAAAAAAGGATTAGCTGGGGAGGCAGTCTTTGGTAGAACTTGGCCTTTGTTGATTCCCTAGTTGCCCTTGAAAACAAGGGAGAATCCCCAAGCTTTCCCAGTGGCACATAGAGCAGGGTATTGGACTGAGCTAGAGGTCAGAAAACAGCATTTCTAAGCCCACTTCTGTAAATCAATAGCTTGTGACATATATATGTCTTCTCACCAGGAATGAAGGCGGATGCTGTGGAACTTTAAGCTCTGATACATTTTGGTTCAATAAAAGTGTTTCTTATCAAATGAATAGAACTTTAATTTTTTTCGATAAGGCTTTCTTTTGACTGTGAAGCTCAGTCTTTTATTCATTAGAAAAGGACCCCCCAACATTATCATATTTTTATTTTGTTAAATTTGATAATGATGTTGTAACTACATAGAAGATTTTTTCCCTTATGTTGGACAAGCTAGGAGTGAGGTGTTGTAACAAAATTCCTGGGTTTGTGTCAAGACTTTAGCATTCAGCCAGTACTTATGGAGTATCTATAATGAGCAAGTCACTGGAGGTGCTGAAGTGAAACAAGGTAGCAAGGGTCAATAGAAAGAGTGAAGAAAGATGTGAAATCTTTTAGAATTCAGTGTTCCTATTGCTTACACTGGGGAGTGGCTAAGGTGGGCCATGAGCTTTCCATGATGGAAGGGAAACACCACACCCTCAGAAGTTTAAAATATGGAACCCTAGAACTGAAAGGACCTTTTCCTAAGTCTCCTTGTCTATCCCCAGCCTTCAGGAGGGTGAAACTTCTCATTCTGAAACTGAGGAGTGCAGATCCCTGGGGACAGACTCTAGACCTTTTGTGGTTGACTTAATGACTATATCCATTCTTTCTACATTTCTAACTACATTCTCTCTTGTCTCAATTCCATTTTCTCCTGTTTTGTCTGGCAGTCATATAGACAATCTGATCAGCACACTTCCCCAAACGATTCTCCCATTTCTGTTGCAAAACTTCCATGGCCAGTGTAGAGGCAGCAAGATTATAGGTGCAGCTAAGCTAGAGAGCTTGGTGAAGTTACACATGGCTTTGATTTAGCTCACTAAGCTACTTGGCTCTTTTATTAACACTGGTCCAAGAAGGTTTTCAATAGAAAGCCCTGTAATAACAGTCAACAGCTCCTAAGCCTCTGAGCCCTTAATGAAACTCCATCTTCTTCCTCGAGAGGGACGGAAGAATTGTTGGTTTTCTCTCTCAATTATTTTTCTAGTCTATTAAATTGTCACAACCCCTGTGTCTCTGTGAGAGGTGGGTATCATCATAGCTCATCTCCTGGAGATTGGCAACAGTGGTGCCAGAGGAGATGTTTTCTGAGTCTGTTTCACCACCACCAGAGAAAAGAAGGTGATGAAGGAAAAGCTCAAAAGCAGTAACAGTAGATGTCCTGGGGAGATTTATGAGATGCACGATAAGCAGAATGAGGATGTTTATGCCCCCAGGTTATATAAAATATGCAATTTTAATCCACTAAGCAGTTTATCTTTCCACGCAGCTTATTTTGCTGGGATAATTACCTTCATGAGCAGTCCATGTCATGTACGAGGCAAAATGTGTGCAAAATACACAAATCTGTGTGCCATTGAAAAATGAGGCAGAGGGACAAGTATTAACTTAAATTTAAAAAAAACATGCTGCAGACAATTAATCCAGGAGGTCTGCTGAAAGTGTCTCTTTTGTTGCTAACAAAATGGTTAAGCATTATTTTGTCTTAAAATAATAACAGCTCATTGAGTCTGTGCTGAGTATTTTTTAAGCCCTACAGAGGTTTAGAGAGGTTAGACACCTGTGAGTATGTTGTTTAGTGAGGGCATATATGAGCTGAGATTGGACCCCAGGAGCCTGGATCTCCTTCCCTGAAGTGAGCCATCTGTACTTCCATTGTTCACCATTGCACTAGACCACATCTGCTCTTCCTAACAAGGACATAGCTCCAATAATTCTTCACCACTTTCTCCTGAGATACTATTTTCCCTTCGACTGATGGATCTTTCCTGCCGACATAGGCAAATACTGTCATTCCTCCCATTTTAAAGAACCTATGTTGACCTCAATTTCCCTTCCAGTTATTAACCTATTTCTCTGCTTTTCGTTACAGAAAAACTACTTAAAGATTTGTTTACACTCACTGTCTCAAGTTCTCTCCTGGACCTATTCTAAGCAGACTTATATCTCATTACTCTAATGGTCACCTGTGCCTGGTAGCTTATGACACTTGTTTACTCCTTCTTTCATAAAACATTTTCTACATCTGGCTGCCACAAATACATAAACTTTCTATTTTCTTCCTTCTTAACTGTCCATTCCTCCACATTATCTCTCCCTTGCTGGCTTCTTTTCATCTCGCTGAAATTTTCATAGGGAAGTAATACAGAGCTTGTTACTAGGACTTTTCTGTCTGCACTCACTCCCTTGTGCCAGTGCCTCTAGAATTTGCACCTTGAGCATGAAACCCTCCTGATTGCATGTTCTTTTTTAATATCTTCATTTGAATAGCCATCTGAAACTCAAAATATGTCAGCCTTATCTAGTGACACCCTACCACCATGATTGCTGGTCAGATCTGACCTATCTATAATCATCTACATCTCCGTTGACAGCAACTCCTTCCTTGTACTTACCCAAGCCAAAACCATGAAGTCATCTTTGATTCTTCTATTTCTTTCATGTCCCACATCTGATCTTTCAGAAAAATCCTTTTGGCTTCATCTTCAGTGTATATCTATATCCTTACTATTACTCACCATTTCCACTGATAACACTCTGATCAATGTTAGCATATTTTAGCAATTTTACCAGGAACATTGCAATTGCCTTCTAGATGCCTGCTTGCTTCCACCCTTGCCCCCTGCATCCTAGTCTCTTTCTTTTTTTTAATTTTTTTATTTCTAGGAGAGAGAGAGACAGCGTGAGCAGGGGAGGGTCAGAGAGAGAGAGGGAGTCACAGACTGAAACAGGCTCCAGGCTCTGAGCTGGCAGTCAGCACAGAGCCCGACGCGGGGCTCGAACCCACGAACCGGGAGATCATGACCTAAGCGAAAGTCGGATGCTTACTGACTAAGCCACCCAGGTGCCCCAAACCTGCATCCTAGTCTCAATAGATCAGCCATATGATACTTTAAATTTGCCAGTCAGATAATTTCATTCCTTTGCTTAAAACACTTTGATAGCTCCCCAAAGTTCTTACAAAGGTCCATACGGCGTTACAGAATATGCCCTATTTTCCCCCTTCACCTCTAAATCTCATCTCCGAATCACTCTGACTTAACATAACTGGATTTCTTGCTGGGCACCCTAGCTGTTCTTCTGCTTGGAATGCTCTTTCTCCTAAGACACATATGGCTTGCTTCCATTTCATCCTTTAGGTCTTTGTTCAAATGGCTCCTCCTCAGTGATGCTTTCTCTAACTTCTTTACTTAAAATGGAACACCCCCTCATGCATACATACAAATCTATTCCCCTTCTCTGCATTATTTTCTTAGTATCATTTATTATTCTTTAACATACTACATAATTTAATTCTGCATTTTGTTTACTGTTTGCTCCCCTCAACTAGAATCAAAATTATTTGAAAGTAATGCTTTTGTCTACCTTCTTTACAATTGTATCCCTGAGCTTAGAATGGTGCTGGAAACATCACTAAGTGACAATATGTTAACCTAATGAAAAACAGATGAATGAATGGGTCTTAATAATTGTTACCCAGACAGTGGTAGAAATGACATGGCAGCCATAGATCCATCTTGCAAGTGGGTTTTTGTGCTGTCTGAATTAGTGTTAGAAACTGTGGCTGTTACAGGATCAGTTGTAATGTTTTTATTTATTTGGGAGATGCACTAGAGTGTAGGGGTTATGTGTACAGATCTGAAGCCAGAAAACTGTAAAAGCAGCTTGCAGCCACTGAAATTTTAAAATGATTTAAATAGTAGAGTGGATTAAAAGATTATCACTGAAGTTATGCCACGCTAACTATGATATCCTTCCTAAACAGGGAGAGAAAGGGATGGAGTCACAGCTAGAGTGCTGGGAATCACCATTTATGGACAGTATCCATGCCACAACAATCTTTACAGGGAATGATTACTGGTGTGTAATAGTTGTGCCAATTGTCATAGTACTTATAAGGTGTGATCATATGGTTATGCTAGTTTTTTTTTTAATATTTTATTTATTTCTAGGAAAGAGAGAGAGAGACAGTGTGAGCACAGGAGGGTCAGAGAGAGAGGGAGTCACAGACTGAAACAGGCTCCAGGCTCTGAGCTGGCAGTCAGCACAGAGCCCGACGCGGGGCTCGAACCCACGGACCGCGAGATCATGACCTAAGCGAAAGTCGGATGCTTAACCGACTAAGCCACCCAGGCGCCCCCATATGATCATATGGTTATGCTAGTTTTTGAAGCTTCATAAAGATCTGGGTATACCCATGGAAATTGTCACTCATTGTAATAGAATGTTATGTATGTGTTGAAGCAGAAGAAAGGGTCAAGTTTAAGAATTGCTTAGTTAAGGCTGCCCTTTGTACTTCAGAAGTCTGATATATTGTTGAAGAGATCTGTTCTTATGTGCAGAAAATACACAAAAAGAAATACTGATTCCAAGTCCCTTTCAGAGAAGGAGACTTTATATCTGGTCAGTAAAGATTCTGTCATTGGGTCTATGACACAGGAATTTGTGGGCAAAGAGGGCTTAGTGCCTCTATCATCACAGGGCAAGACTTGTATACTCATTAAGAGGTACTTTAGTCAGACCCTGCCTTCAGCAAGCATGAAACTTGAACCATAGATATCTTCCTATCCCCTGGATACCATTACTCTCCATCATTTCTATGCTTTACCTGGTGACAGCTGTCACCAGAATAAACCCAGGACTCCTCAGGAACCCATTTTCCTCCTGGCACTAATACGTACATGACTCTGTATTTCAATAATGCTAACCCCAGCTTCTACCCCTCCCCCATATCCTGCAACGATCTGTGTCCTGTAGCTCCTCCAACAATACCTTCAGTGTCTTAAGAAATGTTTATCACCTTCTTACTCTGATAGCAACCTAGATTTCCTCTGAGGACACTGCTACCTCTGAAGCCTACTCATAGTAAGCTTTCCCTCCCCACACCTCTCCTCCCAGAGGCCTGAGGTGAAGGTGTCCTCCTCCCTCTTCATTGCTATTTCCAGACTTTATTTTTTCTCCCTAAAACTTCCAGTTAAAACTCGTATTATTAGGCTCAAATACATATTACTCCCACCTTAATGCTACTGTCAGATGAATCTGTCACTACTCCTCATTCTTTAAAAAATATGGTTCACTGTTTTTCCCTATTTAACCTTTCTCCTGGATTTTTTAGTGAAGTGAAAATTCACCATAGGAAAATTTCCAACCTCCTGGCCTTTCAATTCTCAAACTTTTCCTTCTTCAATTTCCTCTTCCTATCCATTCCTTAAACCTTATGACAAACAACAATCACAATATCTCTAACATTTCATTTTCAATCATTTTATTCACCAAGCACCCTCTCCTATTTCTCCAGCTCATTCCATTTTGTAACCAGATTTCATCATTTTGTTGAGACCACAGTAATCTAAAGTCCCTCCTCTCAGTAGATTCTATTTTATGTTATCATTGTGTACATACTTAGTTTCAATGGTGCCCTAGAAATACATTAAGAGTGAAAGACTAGGGACATCAATAAAAATGGTGGAGTGAGGATGTCTGATAATCCTCTCCATAAAAGCAATAAGAACTCTCCTCCAACATTCTCACAAATTGTCAGAATAAACTTTTCCAGAACTCTGGAAATTGTTCAAAGTATTATAGAAACCTTAAGAATGTTTATTTAAGAACAATAATGAGTATAGATAAGAACAATATAAGGCATTTGAACTGGTGCTATTTGCAGACCCTCTTCAGCACTATAGTGGCCTTGAAAACCAGTAGCCTGACAACCACTAAAGGGAGCAGAATGGAATTTGGAGTCTTTCAAAACCCCTGAAAATGTGTCTTTATTTACCTGTTTGGTTATTTTCTGGAAGATGCCATTAGCAAGTCTATCTTTACTTGATCTAACATGGAGCTCAATAAATACATGTTGGGGGCAAATAATAATCTAACCAAAAGCTTCCAAGAAAATCCAGGAATGAAATGTTCAAAGAAGGCCTTGGACAATGCTGATACTATATATTCCACAGAACCTAGAAATACATGGGATTATGCTTCTACTCAAGGCTCTGTAAATGCTCAGAAGGCACCTGAGAAAGCCATAAACTCTCAGGAGAGGCTATGTCAGGATTATTAACTGCCTGGAATGATGGTAAATGTGTGTCCCAACACACACACACACACACACACACAGTTCCTCAGAAGCCACTAGATGACTTACAGTCTCTGAGAATCTCAGGAAATTTCTATCTAATCTATCAGACACCTGAGTGGCTACACAACAGTTAGCTCAGAAAAGTCACTAAACAAACAGCAACAAACTCTGAGTAGGGAGTAGAATCTGATTTCTAGAGTTGCTACACTATTTAAAATGTTTAGTTAAATAAAAGAATGAGACATGCAGAGATACAAGAAGCTGTGGCCCATATACAGAAGAGTATTTGACAAAGATTTTCCTTGAAGCCCAGACATTAGACTTATGTGAAGAAATAATGGTTAAAAATATATCTAAGAAAAATATATCTAAGCTCAAACTCATAATAATTGAATTGTAAAATGAAAGAATCTTAAAAGCAGAAAAAGAGAATGAACTGGTCATGTACAAATGATCTTATTGTAATTCAATAAGAATTACAGCTGATTTCTCACTGGAAACTATTGAGGATAGAAGGCAGTCAGACGACATATTCAAAATGCTAAAAGAAAAAAGTGTCAACCAAGAATTTTATATCCAGCCAAATTATCCTCCAAAAAATAAGAACTTTAGACCTTTCGAAATGAACAGAAACTGAGAGCATTCATCACCAATTTTACCTGTCTTATAAAAAAAAACTATACTTCATGATGAAGTGAAGGTTCTGGAAAGTAACTCTAAAGGGTACTGGTAAAGGTAACTATATAAAATAATATAAAGGAAAGTATGTACATATTTTTGTTTGTAACTTTTCTTTGCCTAAAGCAATAGTTATTAATCCATATTGATAGTCATACTATGTAAAGATGCAATTTGCATAATAATAGTGCAAAGGAAGGGGATAAAGCTGTATATGAGCAAAACTTGTACATAATATTGAAATTAAACTGACATGATAAGTGTAATCCTCAGCAAAACCGCAAAGAAAATAACTTGATAATACAGTGAAAGAAACAGTAAAGAGAATACATCTGAAACCTAGAGATATCTATTTAATACAAATAGCGCAGGAGGAGAACCTGACACAGGACATGTAAAATAAATAGAAAAAAGGCAGATGTAAATTCTACAATAAATTGTAATTTATTAAATTTATTAAATTTCTCAAGAGGCAGAGAATAACAAAATAGATTAAAAGGAACCATGATCCAATTAAATGTTGTTTCTAAGTTGTATATTTTAGATTCAAACACACAAAGGATGTAAAAAGAGACACCACATGAAGAGTGACAAAAAGAGAGCTGAAAGGGCCAAACTATCAAGGTACATTAGTATTTTGACTCTAGGACAAAAATTGTTAATATAAGTACCTAACAAAATGGCCCCAAAATACATGAAGTAAAATGTATAGAATGAAAGAGAGTAATAGGAGAATCAACAATAATAATTGGATACTTCAATATCCCACTTTAAGTAATTGCATAGAACTAGACAGAAGATCAACAGCAGAAAACTTGAAAAACAGTATAATCCAAGTAGACATAAAAGATATCTATAAAACATTAAATCTAACAGTAAATATTGTCTTTTAAAAAATGTTTACTTATTGTGAGAGAGAGGGAAAAAGAGAATCCCAAGCAGGCTTCATGCCCAGTATGGAACCTGATGTGGGGTTTGCATTCTAGGGCTGAATTTTGTCAATTCTAATGTTTAGTCTGAGCCACATTTCCTGACACTAAAAGGAAAATCATTAGAAGGAAACCCACAGTTAACAGAGGTACACACTTCCACAAAGTAGATCCAAGTTAAATGATGATGCTTAGTGTATATTTTAGAGAACCAAAATACTTTTCTCGCTATAACAAGAATCTGTAGCTCCACTGGCTCCCTGAAAGTGTAGGATTTGAAACATAAGAGAGAAATAATGGTAAGGGAAATCAGGAACCCAGAGTATATGGGACTCTTGTTTGTTTTAGTTTTTAAATGAATATCTCAATTTGAGATACACCTTCATGTTCATCTCTCAGACTAGCAACCATACCTATAAAATAGCTTTTACCCTGAAAGAAACAATGATGTAATTTAGTCCATTCTTCTGTCTGAATTTACCATCTCTTTGATCCCATTCTTCATTCTCCTTTCTATTCCACCCCATTTTAAGGAAGTAGTTCCATACCCTCTCAACAACTCATTCTATCTCTTGAGTGGACTTTGGAAGATCATTTGAATTCCCAGTGCTCATCTCTACAGGGGATAACATGGGGCCCACATGAGTCTCCTTCGTCTTTTATTCCTCTATCAAGACTAAGAAAAGGAGCTAGAAGTCACTCTTTTTTCCATTATTCACATTCTATCCCAACCCCAACTATTTCTACATGGGGTTTTCAGAACAGACAATGGAGATAGGATCTTCTTTTATCCTTCTTTTGGTTATATAGGGAAACCCGGACCAATGTGTCCATGTGCTTTGAAACTCATCCACTAAGTGAGGGTACAGCTTTGAAAATTCCTTCTTTATTTTTTAAGCTTTATATCCATCTCTCTTCCAGAATGTTCACTCTCCAGATTATTTATTTATTTTTTATTTTTTAAGCTCCTACCCTCATTCTGTTCCTCTTAAAGTACCATCTGGAAAAAAATATATGACAGATTACAGAAATAACTCAGTAGTCTAAAGGCTGTGCTGATGGCCTGTGACGATAACCCTGTGTAACTAAAGAGGACAAAACTATGAGAATAAAGATGTGTGTAGTGGTGACAGTTTCTGGCACCTGCATCTGCTTTGGCTTCACAGATTAAAGTTCTAGCAAGAACTTTTTCAGGTCTATGTTCTGTGCTTTTCTCCTTGCTTCTACCTTGGAAGAGGGAAAAGAAGACAATTGATTCATATAACAATTTATATTATATTCCCTTATTTATAAACTTTCCATAACTTGTTAATTTTTAGCCCCATTGCAAATACAACTCCCCCTACCCTCAAAATCACATTTTTAATTTTCTCCTCTGAATACTAATGGCAAACTCATCATCTGATCATCTTGTAACTGTAATAGAAGGCAGAATGTAATTTGTGGATGTCTATTTTGTCTATAAGTTCCTTGAAGACAAGATTAATGCCTAAATGAGTGTTCTATCGCCATGTTGGTTAATATACCATCTTGTACATTATAGTTCAGAAGGACATTTGTTAATGGATTGATATATAAGTAAAAGGAAAGAAAGGAGGATCATGAATCAATTCACTGACAACTGATCCTACAGAAAATGAATAAGGGATGGAAGTACTGAGGATACAAAGAGTCTAGGAAAAGAACAGTTCTGAGTACTAAAGTCAGACTGTAGGCCCAGATCTTGAGTTGTGAGCTGTGATTCTGATTGCAGAAAGAAGGTAATAACTTTAGTTTAACAACTGGAGAAGCTAGGCACTTGGGTGGCCAGCCTTAGTTCTGAATCTGCAGTTCATATAAGGGACAAATAGTGAAATACTTACCGACCATTAGCCACATACAAGAAACTGTGATTAATGCCTAATCTCCTTTCCTCTCCCTCACCCCCATTTTTTCACTCTGGTCCTTATTTCCTAATCTGTTTATGATGTGAAGGGAGTTTCATTTCAATTCCAATAAGTCAATATAGGATATTCTGTCAGAATAGTTCTGCTAATCATCTAAGAGCTTTGTAAATATTAAGAGTTAGTAATGTAAGAGGTCAATCGAATTGGTGAGATTCATGTCCATGCAGGATAAAAGACAGAAGATGGATTAGACAGATCTAACAAGTCTTGACCAACCCAATGAGGAAATGTAGAGAAAAGAGTGCTTCATACTGAACAGACATAGTCAGATGCATTATGTTCAGTCATTGGCTGAGGATATCTGGGAGGAATGTGGCCTCAGCTGGAAAAGTGAAGCAGGCCCCAAAGGAACTGATGACTGGAGGATATCAGCTATCTGCATTTCTTACAGTTGAATAGCAAGTTCTTTTTTTTCAATTTTATTTATTTGAGAGTGAATCCCAAGTGAGCTCCATGCTCAGTGTGGAGCCCAATCCCAAAACCCTGAGATCATGAGCTGGACCAAAATCAAGAGTTGGATGCTCAGTGGACTGAGCCACCCAGGCACCCCACAAGTTCTTTTTTAAAGATTCAGCCAACTAACATCTCCATGGCTGCCACACCTTCCCTAAGATTTTGATTAATATAAGACATCCTTATGGCATTATGCTTGGTTGATCCTGGGATCAAGTACTATCTCATAGATTCATAGAGCATCAGAACCAGAAGTATCCCTGGAAACTATCCATCAGTCATTTCTAAAACATGTTCCTGGTTGCCCCAGGTTCCCTACAAAGATGTCTTGTGAATCATGGGAATCAGAAGGGAAGAAAGTATAGTTAGAACTCTGGATTCTCTGACCCTCCTTCCAAATACAGTGGTTTCATCTTCTTATGTTAGAGGTAAGAAATTAAAAAAGAAATATTTAAACAAACATTGATGCTATTCAACAGCTCACACCCTGAGTGGTGAGGGAATGCCAGGGATTTATAACTTAGATGTGAATAGTTTTACATTGGATACTAGGAATTATAAATAAATCACAACCACTCCTATCTATGTCTTAGTACCACATCTGAGAGTAGCCATAGAAGAGTTATACATAGAGACCAGTTGGGGAGATTCAGGTGGAGAAAGGGGAAGGGATTTTTTTCAAGGTCATTTGGTAACCAGGGCAGGAACAGGATCAGTAATTGTGTTGCCTGACTCTCTATGCTGAGTGTTTTGTTTTTAATTTTTTTAACGTTTTATTTATTTTTTTAGGAGAGAGAGAGACAGCGTGAGCAGGGGAGGGTCAGAGAGAGAGGGAGTCACAGACTGAAACAGGCTCCAGGCTCTGAGCTGGCAGTCAGCACAGAGCCCGACGCGGGGCTCGAACCCATGAACCGCGAGATCATGACCCAAGCAAAAGTCGACGCTTAACCAACTAAGCCACCCAGGCGCCCCCCCCCCTTTTTTTTTTCAATTTGCAGTGAAGCTCCCATGACTGAGTTAGATCCAGGTGAAATAGAAAAAGCACAATAGATGCAACTGGGAAAAAAGAACGATTATTAGCAGCCGGATCAAAAAATTATTTTTGTCCAACCCTGGAGTGGAATCCTTTCTTATAGGAAATTTGGTAAGGAGCCACAATACAGTGAACAGGTGTAAGTTGAGCTGCTGTGATCACAAACTGGGTGGAGCTGATGGTTAGTGGGAATCAGAGGCTTCCCATCCTATCTGACCTTTTCCTTCTCAATCTACAGTGGTTCCTGATTACCTCTGTAGAACTCTTAGCCTCTGAGTGACATGGTATAATAAAAGACACATGTACCAAAATTCAGAATGCCACAGTCACTGAAAATGTTTTGCAGGTTGGTTGGTTGTAAAACAAGTGGCCTCCTCATTGGAGCCCACAATACAACACTTTGAAGGCAACTACTAATCTTAAAAACTAGAAAGTTTGGAAACAGAAAACTTTAAGCTTTAGAAGAATTCTTTCTTGTGCTGTGAATTTGAGCCTGACAGCAGCCACAGATTTGAAAATCTTCATGGGGTTCAGGCCAAGCTTAGGAAATTTATTATTTCCACATGCATAACTAATAGGGAAGGAAACCTGCTATCACTTCAAAGCAGTTGATCCTGCAAATCAGTCTACTGACAAAGCCATTTACATCTGCCACCCCCTTCCTTGTGAGAGCAGAAACTGGGCTCTCACTAAGGGGGCAAAAAGAGCCAGGTTTTGAAATGAGCTAGATTACCTGCTGAAATGTATATTACATTTTCATTCTAGAAAGGATTTAAATTCCATTATCTCTAACTTACTAACTGGGAGGATTATTGGGTATTTCTCCAGAAGGGAGTCCCTTTTCAGAGGCTAGTATCACAGCCCAGGAAACTGTAAAAGCAGCCTGCAGGCACCATAGTGAGGCCCTTCCTTGCTGCCTGGGTTTCCTATTGATTGCTCTCTCCTCACCTCTGCTCCACCTGGCCACCCTCACCTGCTCTTGATGCCAGGCTGACACCATCTCACCTACTCCAGAGAGATGCTCAAAAATCATATATGCTGCTGCTCAGTCTCTCGAGTCAGAAAATCTGATTAGATTTCCAAGCCTTCCAAATACAATACTGCAGGTGGTCTGCCAAGCAAATCACTGGGCAGTTTGAATCAGTCATTTCATGGAAAAGTTCCTGGTGCACTGGCAGCCTTCCAGAAAGAAGAAATAGAAAATGCTCATGGAGAAGCAACCAAGGCTATGTGGTCCTAGGCTTAGTCGGGTGTGTGGTTGAGGACAAATTGAATACAGTTTCAGAGTAGTTCACAGTTTAAGGACCACATTCATACTCATTATTTCACTTCAGGTTTTAAACAAATCTATGATGGAAGACTAAAAGGAGATATTCTTATATCCATTCTCTAGTTTTTTAAAATTGTGTTGACACAGATAGTCACTAACCCAATTCCATGTAATTGACAAGGTTGAGACTCACTCAAAGCTGGAGTTTGGTGATTCCAAATCTCATGTTGATTATATTTTCCTGCACAATGTTGACATCCACTGCTAACATGCAGGAAGGTATTGTGTGCCAGGCACTCTGACAGTGCTTGTCCTGCATTATCATCATAGACATCCTGTTAGCTGCGTACCTTACATGTCCCTGTTTAGTACAGTGAAGCTCAGAGAGATTGTATTTTATACTTTTTTTTTTTTTTTTTAGTTTTAGAGAGAGAATGTTAACAGAGGAGAGGTGCAGAAGGAGAGAGAGACAGAATCTCAAGCAGGCTCCACACTTAGTGTGGAGCCCAATGTGGGGCTTAATCTCACAACGATGAGATCATGACCTGAGCCAAAATCAAGAGTCCAATGCTCAATTGACTGAGCCACCCAGGCACCTCAAAGAGCTTGTATTTTAAGCTATTATATTAACATTTCCTTGCCTGTACAACTGAAATTTCAGGGAAATTAGCTTGATCCACACATGTGATTTCTCATTTCTATCTTTAAACATTACAGAGCTGTGTGAGGGTCTCCCGTACCATGCTCTAAGCAGCCCCTAGAAGCAGCTCATTAACAGGCTGGAGAGGTGATCAAAGGTTAACCAGTCAATGAACATTAGCAATAATACAGGAATCTTCCTATATTACAAAAAGAATACTGTTTTTTCCCCCATTTTTATCTCCTCAGTCTACTGGGTTACCAACTTTGAGGGGCAGTTAAAACCTTAGGAAGAAAGAAAGACAGACAAAGATTATTGTGTTTTGTGTGTTCCTTTGGTCTGAGCGATACAGAGTTAAATCCTTTTATTGTGTCTACTGCTTGAGAAGTTTTTTTTTTTTTTTTACAAATAGTTTATTGTCAAATTAGTTTCCACATAACACTCAGTGCTCATCCCCACAAGTGTCCTCCTCCATGCCCATCCCCCCTCCCCCCCATATCCATCAGTCCTCAGTTTTTGTCAGCATTCAAGAGTCTCTCATGGTTTGCCTCTCTCCCTTTCCCCCACCATTTTCCCCCTTCTTCTCCGCCTTGTTCCTCCATCAAGTTCCTCCTAATCCTCCTATATGTGTGAACATATGATATTTGTCCTCTGCCTGACTTATTTCGCTCAGCATAACACCCTCAAGGTCCATCCGTGTTGCTACACGTGGCCAGATTTCATTGTTTCTGCTTGAGAAGTTCTTTTGGTTCTAACATGTTGGAGTGTAAGATGCAAGAAGACTAAGTAAGAAAGGGGAGAGGATAGGGGAAATGTTTAGTAAATGTTCAGTGCTCCTAAAGTGGTCTCTGTTGTCACTTTGATGGGTGAGACACTGGAACAAGCATCTAGCATTCACCATTAAGATTGTGGTGGCTTGAACTGAGCAGGCCATGAGAACTGGTGCCATCAGTCTAAACCCTGTTTCTTTTCATTCTAGAAAGTAGAGCAGGAATTGGGGAAAGGATTGTCATTATTTATAACTAATTGTTTGTAAGGAGACATTTCTTTAAATTTGAGGATGAGGCTTCCTTGCTTTTCCACTTCTCATCCCTATCCCAAGTCTCATGCCTCTTTTAAGGTCCCCTAATGCCAAAGATTTCTTCTACCTGTTCAGGAAACACCAATAGTATTTATTGTCAGAACTCAATAAGCATGTATGGGTTATATGCACTTTTATTCTCTAATTACTTAGTCTTGTTATCTCAACTAAACCTCAGAATTCTGGAGGACACTGATCACACTGTCATTGTCTTCCTATTATGTCCTATGTCATCTGTCACTTCTTGGGGACTGGACACATACTAAGTGATAAATGAATCCTGATAAATGCCTATTAATTGTGATACACATGTAAAAGTGTATCACACAGTCATATAGCTCTTCTATACCCAAGCACACAGCCTATGCCTGTAAGTTCAAATTTGAGCTAAAAGTTACTGATAAGGAAAGAGAATTTGCAAGCTCACTCTTAATATTTAAACTTCTCTTCCTAAAACTAATGTTTTCAAAATAAATTTATTTCTAAACCAAAGAGTTCAGAACACGTGTACCTTTCAGTGATATTTGTGGATCACATTTTGTTTTCTCTATTTATCAGGAAGCCTGCCTGAGTAAATATTATGTCCTAGTCCAAATAGCTCCAATTAAAGCAGAAGCCCTTAGTTAAACAAACTGGAAAATAAGCTCAAAGTATATATCCTTGGATGTTAAATCAACCCAAAACAATATATTGTGGATTAATTTGTGCCTACCAGTGGAGGAGAAGGATTATTACTAGATTTAACAAGTTTTTATTTATTTATTTATTTATTTATTTATTTATTTATTTAATTAAATTTCTCAACTTCAGAGACCATTTAAGGAAACAGGACAATACATGAAACTGGCTTTTAAGAAAACAGCATGAGAGAGAATGTACAAAGGCTAAATGTCAATTTGTTATTGACATTCAGAATAAACTCGTGGGTTCATAGCAGGGAACAATCTATAAAAGCTTGGGGGTGGGCTAATCCAATCTCCTGATGTAACTAACAGGGATGAAGCTTGGAAGTGTGAAATGACTCACTCACAGTCACTCAGTTGTGTGGTCTGGAGACTTGATTCTATCTAGTCTCAATTCTATCTCCAATGAGACCTAAGCGCTTTAGGAGTAAAAAGATGACAGATGTTAATGTACGGTGTAATAGGCTAGGAAAACTTACATAACTTTACTTATATTCATTTACTGTGTTTCTTTAAGGTAGGGGAGAAGATTGGTCTTTTTAATTTTGGAAATTCTACTTCTCAGAATATTAAAACACTATAGTAAATCGACTGAGTGCTAAAAGCCCAAGAAGGCCTCATTTTTATTCATCAGCTGTAAATGCAATGATTTGACTATAGTTGTCATTAACTGGCTAATAACTATTTATGACCTCAGGATGTAGTCTCTACCAGTTAATGGGCTACGTAGTGAAGCTATGATTGTATTTCAGCTGTTATGGCTCTTGGTCTCAGTAGCTTCTATTAAGGCATGAGCAGGTTCTGCTGATTATCTACATAATAAGAGATCATGTTCCAAAGGCCTTGCAGAAAAACTCTCATCAAACAAAATTGGAGTTGTGCCTCAGAAGGAAGCCTTGCAGAAAAACATGTTGATTGCCCCAAATAACCCTCACGAATCACACTTACAGGAAATTGATCATACATTTTCTCAGCCCCATTTTCAAGCAATTGTGAATCACTAAGTGCTGGGGGATTGTATGTGCTGACACTTCTCAAACAAAATTTTTCCAAGCTGCCTCCACTTAGCCTGAGAGATGGCAGTCATTCATGTAGCCACAGCTTTACAGAACACGCAGAGAGTCACTTCTGGCTGAGCTGGGCTCAGAATGCAGGAACCGTTTATGAATGGTTGGCCTGATGGGCTCAAAGCAAAAGTCCAGGCAATGCCTACCTCTGGTTTCCTGACTTTCCTTCAAGTCAACCTCCATGTCCTCATCCCCTATTGTTTTCTTTCCCTTAAGAATCAGTTCTTTGCAAGGTTTTGTTATTTTACTCAACTTGTATTTAATGACATCACATAGTGTGCGAGGACTAGAGACAATGCAAAAAAAGTTTAAGATGTGTTCCTTGTTTATTCTGACTGCTTCTTAACTCCACCACATATATTGCTCTTGTTGAAATTACCATTAACTTTTGCCTGGATTATTGCTATAGCAATAGTCCTAACTGACACCTCTTTTGTCTGTTGTTGTTGAAGTATCAGTCACATTCTATCAGTTCTTTCCTGAAATATCCCCCCAGTGGCTTTGTATCTTAGAGTAAAACCCAAAGTCCTCACCATGGCCTATACAGACTACGTTTGTGGGACATTATGTCCTGCTACCTGCCCTCTCACTGCACTCTGATCTGACTCCACTTGCCGGAGACCGAAACTGCACAGGTCATCCCTGATGGCAAGGCCCAGGGAAAAACCTGTGGGAAAAGACTGCAAGGCAGTCAGAAGAACCCCCTGAAGAATTCTTCTCTATATAGTCTGTACCTTTTACTCTCACTACTGCTGTTAGTCTACTCTAGGGTTAATATGAAACCAGAATCGCCCAAAGTAAGTTAAGTTTCCCCCTTCCTCCAAAATGGAATGTACCTAAATATCATGTCCACCCCCTCAATCAGCTGTTGTCTAATGAATTTGTAGCAATTAGCAAAATTGGAGACAGTCCACTATGCATGGGGTCTATAAGAGAACTAGAATTCATTTTCCTTGTATGAATCTAATTGCCAGTAAGAATACATATTATGCCATAAGCAGAGACAAAAACAAGACTTACTAGTTTTGGAGGACTTTCTCAAAAAAGTGTTAGAGAAATATTTGCCTGCTGACCTCAAGCCTGTAAGGCAACTTATGGATTGTTCTGGCCAAAGAATGAGATTGGTAAATGCAGAGACCAAATTCCAGTTGATCCACATAAAACATTCCCATACGTCATCTATGATAAATGTTGACCTTGTTCTTTCTTAGTAAGGGGTTGTGAGAGTCTGTTACCCACAACCGTGGGTACAAGCATATCCTGTTTTTGCATGCCCACTGAATTTAAACAATTAAAGGGCCCTGTGATCTCATGTACTCTGGCAATATGCTTCACTTATCCTTAGATACCCTGCCATATGTAGTAAAGAATATGTAAAACTTTGTTATGACTACCTGGTTAAATTTTATTGGTTGAAGTGGAAATCATGTACTGTGAAATCACTGTTGCCAAGAAAACTTAGAAATGTTAAGTCCTAAGACTGTACTCAAAAAATGTAAATTGTTTAAGCATGATTCTTTGGATTTGCTATATAAAAACCCTAAGCTGAAAAATAAATTTGAGCAGTCCACCTGAAGAGGCTGGCTTCGTGTTTTCTTCGCCGACACCAACCATCACTTTCTGGGCCAACCCTGGCTTGTAGAGGCTGGACCCCTGCATTCACTGACCCTGTACTGCTCTTCAGACATAATAGCAACTCGAGCACTTTAGGGCTTTTGTCCTTGCAGATCCCTCTGCCTGGGTTATTTTTTCCCCTAGGTACTCTATGGTGTCTCCTTCATTTTATTTAGGTTTCTTGTCAAATGGACACTTATCAGTGAGGACTTCTCTGACCAATTGATCTAAAACACTAATCTCTGTCTACTCACCCTGCTTTCTTTCTGTTCTAAGTGTTTAAAACCAGTTTAATTGATTGCTTTATCTGTCTTCCCAAACTAGGTGAGTTTGATAAGAGTAAGAGATTTGCTCTGTTCCCTTATATATCCATAAAACGTAGAGCCATGCCTGGAAAATTTGACTGTTAATACATTGGCTTAACTGGAAAACTTAAATGCTTCAAGGATGAAAGATGCACACATGCATGAATGAATGAAAGGAATGCTAAGATGAGCTCCACACTGTCCAGTGAATGAACTCCTGTGTCTTCATTCTAGCCTTCAAAGTCAGTCATTCTATTAGGGATACTTTCAGATTCAACTAATAACACAATCAGCAGTCTAAATAATGAAGGCACTCAATTACATCATACAAGAAGCCTAGAAAAGTTTGGACCCAGTAGGTGCTAAGAGGTATATCAAACATAGAACTTCTGTTTTGAGCCTCGCAACCCTTACCATGTTGGCTTATAGTATCATTGTTATAAGACAGTACATCTAGACAGCATGTGTATGTTCAAGGCAAGTAAGATAGAAGTGGTAGTGACATCTAACCTACTTCTGAAGAAAACAACTTTCCCAAATGTCTTTTCCTAGGAGAATTTTCATTATGACTGTGACATTTATCCGTTTCTTAATTCAGGGAAGCTTTTCATTTTCCAGGCCCTAGGGTGTGCAAGTGAGCAAAAGAGAAGTGGGTTGTGAATGAGTTTTAGTGTAGCCAGACTCCCCTGTCTGTCATCTAATGCCTTTCATGATATAAACCTCACCTTGATTTCCCAGCACTGTATCATCTCTGTTGCAGGCCAATTCAACTATTCGTTTTCCTAAATACTTCTCTACTGTTAAGGGTTTTAATAGACTTTTTTTCTTTAGAACAGTTTTAGATTTATGAAAAAAAGGAGAAGATAGTATAGGGAGTTGTTCCCTTATACCCTACAGTTTTCCTATTACCATCTTATATCATGGTACATTTGTTACCACTAATGGATCAGTACTGATACATTATCATTAATAAGATTTCTTTAGTGTTTACCTAATGTCATTTTTCTTAAAAATTTTTTAAATGTTTTTATTTATTTATAGGAGAGAGAGAGAGAGAGAGACAGCGTGAGCAGGGGAGGGTCAGAGAGAGAGGGAGTCACAGACTGAAACAGGCTCCAGGCTCTGCGCTGGCAGTCAGCACAAAGCCCAACGCGGGGCTCGAACTCACGAACCGCGAGATCATGACCTAAGGGAAAGTCGGACACTTAACCGACTAAGCCACCCGGGTGCCCCCCTATTGTCATTTTTCAATACGAGAAGATAGGGTACCATATTAAGCTTAGGTGTCCCATTTCCTTAGGTTCCTTTTGGCTGTGACAGTTTCTAAGACTTTCATTGTTTGTGATGACCTTGACAGTTTTAATAATTACTGGTTAGGTTTTGTAGAATGTTCCTCTCTTGAAGTTTAACTGATATTTCCCCCATAAAGTGCTATTTGCATCATATCAAGGACACATACATACTATCAATATGGAGATGTTTGTCCAGGCTTTCTACCATAAAGTTGTACCTTTTTAGCCTTTGCATACTGTGTTCTTTATTTTAATTAATTAATTTTGAGAGAGAGATAGTGAGCAGGGGAGGGGCAGAGAGAGAAGGGGAGTGAGAACTCCAAGGAGGCTCGGTACTGTCAGCACAGAGTCTGACATGAGGCTCAAACCCACCTCGAGATCATAACCTGACCCAAAGCCAGGAGTTGAACACTTAACCGACAGCTACCCAGGTCCCCTTTTGTGCTTTAGAAAGAAGTCACTTTAGAAAGAAGTGCATCCATGCTTAATTAAGGAGTGCTTCCTTTCCTTGAGGGTGGACTATCTATATAAATTACTTGGGACAAATCTCTCATGCAGAAAAATTCCTTCTCCACATCTTTTCATTGAATCATTGATTTATATCAGTATAACACATTGATGCAGCCATACCTCACAAATTGAAGACTTGTGGCAATCCTGCATTGAGAGTTCATGGGAATATTTCCAATAGTACTGTGAAACTTTATGTCTCTGTGTCTCATTTTGATAATTCTCAATATTTTAAACTTCTTAATTATTATTGTAGTTGTCATGGTGACCCATGATCAGTGATCTTTGATGTTACTATTGTTTTGGGGAACCACAAACCATCCCCATATAAGGCAACAAACTTAACTGGTAAATGTTGTGTGTTATGACTGCTCCACCAATTGTCCATTTATTCATCTCTTTCCCTCTGTTTGGGGCTCCCTCTTCCCTGAAACACAGCAATATTGAAATTAGGTCCATTAATAACCCTACAATGGTCTTAAGTGTTCAAGTGAAAGGAAGAGTTGCCTCTTATTTTAAATCAAAAACTAAAAATGATAAGCTTAGTTAGGAAAGCATGTCAAGAGACAAGACTGGCTGAAATGTAGGCCCCTTGCACCAATTAGCCAAGTTGTGAATGTAAAGGAACAGTTGTTGAAGGTAATTAAAAGTGCTACTCCAGTGAACACACAATTAATAAGAAAGTAAAAGAGCTTTTTTTGCTAGTATGGAGAAAGTTTGAGTGGCTTGTATAGAAGATGAAACTAGCCACAACATTCCCTTAAGTCAAACCCTAATCAAGAGTAAGGTCCTAACTTTACTCAGTTCTCTGAAGGCTGAGAATAAAGTGAGGAAGCTTCAGAAGAAAAGCTTGAAACTAGCAGAGATTAGCACATGAGCTTTAAGGAAAGAGGCTATGTCCACAACATAAAAGTACAAAGTGAAGCAGCAAGTTATCCAGAAGATCTAGCAGAGATAATTAATGAAGATGGTTAAACTTAAGATTTTCAGTGTATACGAAACAGTCTTATGTTGGAAGATGAAGCCATTTAGGACTTCCAGACCTGGAGAGAAGTCAGTGCCTGGTTTCAAAGCTTCAAAGGACAAGCTGACTTGTCCTTTATGTAGTTAGTAAATTTAAGTTGGTTAGGTTAATGTAGTGAGTGAATATAAGTTGAAGTCAATGGTCATTTACCATTTTGAAAATTCTGGGAACCTTAAAAATTATGCTAAACCTACTCTATCTTTATAAATGAAACAAAAAAGTCTGGACTAAAGTCCATCTGTTTTAGAAGACCATCGGGGAAGGGATGGGGAAAAATAGTTACAAACAGAGGGAGGGAGGCAAACCATAAGGACTCTTAAATTCAGAGAACAAATTAAGGGTTGATGGGCACTTGCTCGGATAAGCACTGGGTGTTTATGTAAGCCAATTTGACAATAAATTATATTAAAAATAAATAATAAATGTAAGATTAAGAAAAAGAGTCCATCTGTTTAAAACCTGTTTGACTATACATGTTAAGCCCACTGTTGTGACCTGCTGCTCAAAAATATTAGATTCAAAATTTTACTGTTCATTGACAATACAGTGGGTCACCCAAGAGCTCTGCTATAATGAAGTTAGTATTGTTTTCATGCCTACTAATATCCATTTTGCAACCCATGGATCAAGGACTCCTTTTGACTTTCAAGTCTTATTATTTAAGAAATACATTTTATAAATCTTAACTGCCATAGATACTGATTCCTCTGATGGATCTAAGCAAAGCTAACTGAAAACTTATTTGGACAAGAGTCACTGTTTAGATGTCATTAAAAACATTCTTGAAGAGGTAAACATATCAACACTAAACAGGTGTTTGGAACTCTTTGGTTGGTTGATTCTAACCCTCATCAATGACTTTAGCAGAGAAAGTAACTGCAGATATGGTGGAAATAGTGAGAGAACTAGTAATGGGGCCTGAAGATGTGACTGAATTGCTACAATCTCATGATAAAATGTTAACAGATGAGTAATTGCCTCTTTTGGACAAGCAAAGTCAGCATTTTTTGTTTTTGTTTTGTGTGTGAAGATTCTATGGAGATTGTTTAAATGACAATAATGGATTTAAAATACTAGGTAAACTAGACTTCCAAGGAAGATGGAGGAATAGGAGGACCCTAGGCTTACCTTATCTCGTGGATACAACTAGATAACACTCACATCAGTGTACACAACACAGAAAATGACTGAAGACTGGCAGAATAAACTCTACAACCAAATGTAAAGAAGCCCTATCAAAGAGGGTATGAAGGATAGAAATGTGATTAGAAATTAAATGGACTCAAAGGACTGTCCATGGGAGAGAGGGACACTGTGGGCATGGAGAAGGAGAAAGAAACATCCCCACACCAGGAAGCCTGAATTCCTAGAACATTTGGCTTTGAAAAACAGAGGAGCTGAATTTTGAGTTTTTAAATCAGCAGTACTTAAAACCTAGAATTAAAAAAAAATTTACTAGCAATGGGAGAGCCAGTGGGCAAGAGAATACTGAGTCCTTGTCCTTAATGAGACAGCACGATAAACAGCCCATAGAGATACAGCACAGAAGCAGCAGTTTGAAAGACTCCCAGAACATACCAGAGGAAGAATTATTTACTAATGTCAGAGAGTTGTCTTAAAGGGATATTGCTGTCTCCAGATATTGCTGGAGAACTCCTCCAGGAACAAAGGAACTGACAGGTGCCATTTCCCTCTCCCACTCTCCAGCTAAAATACACAGCCAACAAGCACTTCCATTCCACCCCTACAAGCAGTGCTTCCTCCAATCCACCCCTCCAAGTAGCCTGCCTCAGGCTAGGTGCTGTAGGGCCCCTTCTACAGAGGACCAGTGGCCCTCAAAGCTTGATAGCATTGCTGCCCTGCTACACCACCCACCCTACACCTGCACCGTGCTTTGGTGGAGTCACCCTTTCTGGATTAGGGCCAGAATCCATATGGGTCCATGCCACAGGTCTGACAGTAGGCAAGCAGCCTCTATAATGGCCAACACCACTCCAAAATGACTCCTGCCCTAGAGAGAAGGAAAGATAACCACACACAGTACTTGGGAGGCCCCAATAGTGGGCTACAGGTGGACAACTGGTCTGACTGCAGGTCCCACTCACCAATGCAAGCTTCTTAGGGGATAGCACAGAGAATGCACCCCACATTTTGGTGTTACTGCATCTATTACAAACTCCTGGTCTGGTTCAACCCAAGTCCCATGGTGTTGCCAGACTGGCCAACTAACACCACAGTGACCAAGCACTGCCCACAACAGGCAAAGAGAGTGTCTGCATACAACTGGACTAAAGGAAGAAGCAACTCTGCCACAACAACAGGGCCCATGGATCACTCATATGCTCTTACATATCACACATAAAAGATATCCCTAAAGCACCAGGTTCTGGTGAACAGGGGACATTGCACTGCAGGGTAATATAGGGACTCTTCTTCATAAGGCCACTACTTTCAAGAGCAGGAGACATAGCTGTCCTTCCTAACACACAGAAAGAGACACAGAAAGACAAAATGAGGAGACTAAGGAATATGTCCCAAATGAAAGATTAAGACAAAATAACAGCAAGAACCCTAAGCAAAACAGAGATAAGTAATATGCATGATAGAGAATTTAAAGTAATGGTCATACATATCAGATAAAGGGTTGATATCCAGAATCTACAAGGAACTCACCAAACTACACGTCCGAAAAACAAACAACCCAGTGAAGAAATGGGCAGAAGATATGAACAGACACTTCTCCAAAGAGGACATCCAGATGGCCAACAGACACATGAAACGATGTTCAGCATCGCTCCTCATCAGGGAAATACAAATCAAAACCACACTGAGATACCACCTCACGCCAGTCAGAGTGGCTAAAATGAGCAAATCAGAGAACTCTAGATGCTGGCGAGGATGTGGAGAAACGGGCACCCTCCTACACTGTTGGTGGGAATGTAAACTGGTACAGCCCCTCTGAAAACAGTGTGGAGGTTCCTCAGGAAACTAACAATAGAACTCCCCTATGACCCAGCAATAGCACTGCTAGGAATTTACCCAAGGGATACAGAAATGCTGATGCATAGGAGCACATGTACCCCAATGTTCATAGCAGCACTCTCCACAATAGCTAAAACCTGGAAAGAGCCTAAGTGTCCATCAACAGATGAATGGATCAAGAAGATGTGGTTTATCTATACCATGGAATACTACATGGCAAGGAGAAACAATGAAATCTGGCCATGTGTAGCAACATGGATGGACCTTGAGGGTGTTATGCTGAGCGAAATAAGTCAGGCAGAGAAAGACAAATATCATATGTGTGCACGTATAGGAGGATTAGGAGGAACTTAACAGAGGACCAAGGGGGAGAAGAAGGCGGAAATGGTGGGGGAAAGGGAGAGAGGCAAACCATGAGAGACTCTTGAATGCTGACAAAAACTGAGGACTGATGGATGTGGGGAGGAGGGGTGGGCATGGAGGAGGACACTTGTGGGGATGAGCACTGGGTGTTATGTGGAAACTAATTTGACAATAAACTATTTGTAAAAAAAAAAAAAATAAAGTAATGGTCATAAAAATACTCACTGGACTTGAGAAAAGTGGAAGACATCAGAGTGACCATTCATACAGAGATTTAAAAAAGAGAACCAATTAGAGATGAAGAACACAATAAATGAAATTAAAACTGTTGGGAGCCATGCTGAATTCATTAGTTGAGAATACTCCTTGTGAGGTTAAGGCAGGCTTGCAAAGCCTCCCGCCATTGGATATCGACAGATAGCTGCCCCTTTGTTCTTAGAGTTTCTGCTTGAGCACCATATCCTGGAGTGTTTTGTTCAGTGAGATCAGGAATGACTTATCCCCTCCTTCTGGTTCTGGTATGATGATTGCATTTGGTCAGGGACTTGTTGTGATATGAAGGGACATTGACGTTCAGTGTCCTGGGAATTATGACTAGAGCTGAGCAACTGATTCCTCTAAAAGATCAGATCCCACCGTAGTTTAACAATTAATAAAATAATATTCCCATATAAAGTAACATGCTATTCCTGGGCATGGATGACGTTGTGGGAACTATGGGCCCTGTGGCTAATGATAAAGATATCTTCTTTTGAGGTTGTGAGAGCACACATTGTGTCTCTGGCTGATCCTGTTTTCCTCAATACTTCCCTTGAGCTATAAACAGGCTAATGACCCTTACTCATAAAAGATTGACCTTTATATATGCAATTCTGTTTGCTTCTTGGTAAAACATCATTTACTAAGACAAATGCCGCTTTTCTTGTTCCCTGTACCATCACATATAAAGTTGAGAACCCAGACTGAGCAGAGATGCCTGCCTGGTGATCAGAAAGAATCTCGGGCTCTCTCATCACTCTCTTGCCAACACGTTCCATCCTTCAGGGAACTGTGGACTGGTTGGAGCTGGACTCCGGCATAAAAATACACTAGATGGCATAAAAAGTAGACTAGAGGAAACAAGATAGAATCAGCAACCTAAAGGACAGAGTAATGGAAAGTAATAAAACTGAACCGGTGAGAGAAAACAAATTATGTAAAATGAAAATAAACTTAGGGAACTCAGCCACACCATCAAGCATAATAACCTTCACATTATAGGATTCAGATGGAGTAGAGAAATAAAAAGGAGCAGAAAATTTATTTGAAGAAAAATAGCTGAAAACTTCCAAAATCTGGGGAAGAAAACAGAGATCAGATCCAACAGCCACAGATATCCCTTAACAAAACCCAAGGAGGTCCAAACCAAGACATGTAATACATACAATGGCAAAACCTTATTTAAAGTGAGAATTTTTAAGGCAGTAAGAGAAAAGAAAGCAGCTACATCTAAGGGGAACCCCATAAGGCTAGCAGCAAAATTTTCTGCGAAAACTTTGCAGGCCAGAAGGGAGTGGCATGATATATTCAAAGTGCTAAAAGAAATAAATCTGCAGTCAAGAATACCCAATCCAGCAAGGCCATCATTCAGAACAGAAAAAGATAAAAAGTTTCCCAGACAAATAAAACTTAAAAGAATCATGACCACTAAAGCAGCCCTACAAAGAGTGTTAAGGGGGACTCTTTGGAAGGGGAAGACCATAAAAAAGAATAGGGAAAGTAGGAAGCAAAGAAGTAGTAAAAATAAGTGTATCTGTAAAAATCAGTCAAGGGACACAAAATAAAAGGGTGTTAAGTATGACCATATACCTGAAATGTGGAGGGGAGGGGAATAAATAATGGGTTCAAACTTAAGCAGCCATCAACATAATATAGACTGCTACATACAGAAGATAATATATATGCAAATCACATGGTAGTTATTTAAATCACCATATGGTGATTAAAGCCAGTAATATAATTAAAAACCAGTAATATATATGCAAAAAATAAAGATAAACAAATCCAGATATATGACTCAGGAAAGCCAGTTGATGGTGGAAGAAGAGGGCAAGAGAAGAAAGGAATGGGGGGAAACTACAAAAACAATAACAAAACAAGTAACAGCAATAAGTACATACCTAAAAATGATTAGGTAGAATATAAATGGACTAAATACTCCATCAGGTAATAGACTGGATTAAAAAAAAAAAGACTCATCTATATGCTACCTACAAAAGACTAATTTCAGACCTAAAGGCTCATTTGGATTGAAAGTTAAGGGCTGACAAGGAACTGGAAAAAAAGAACAGCAAATAAAGCAAAACCAGCAGAAGAAGGGAAATAATAAAGATTAGAACAGAAAACAATATCATTGAAATAAAAAAAAAAGAGTAGAACAAATCAATGAAAACATGATCTGGTTCTTTTAAAGAATTAAACCCTGAATAAGAAATAAAGAAAAGAAAAGGACCCAAACAAATCACAAATAAAAGAGGAGAGACCACAACCAACACCACAGAAATACAAACAATAATAAGAGCATATTATGAACAATTATATACCAACAAAATGAGCAATCTGGAAGGAATGGACAAACTCCTAGAAACATATAACTACCAAAACTGAAACAGGAAGAAATTGAAATTTTGAACAGACCCATACCAAGTAAAGAAATTGAATCAGTAATCAAAAATCTGCCAACAAACAAGAGTCCAGGGCTGGATGGCTTTCCAGAGGAATTTAACCAAATATTTAAAGAAGGGTTAACACCATTTCTTTTGAAGCTGTTCCAAAAAATAAAAATGGAAGGAAAGCTTCCAAACTCATCATGGAAGGCCAGCATTACCTTGATTCCATAGCCAGACAAAGACCTCACTAAAAAGGAGAACTATAGCCTATTCTCTCTCATGAACAGGGATGTAAGAATTCTCAACACGTTACTAGAAAACCAGATCCAACAATACATTAAGAGAATTATTCACTGTGATCAAGTGGGGTTTATTCCTGGGATGTAGAGCTTATTCAATATGCACAAATCAGTCAGTGTGTATATCACATTAATAAAAGAAAGGGTAAGAACCACATGATCCTCTCAATAGGTGCAGAAAATGTATTTGACAAATATAGCATTCTTTCTTGATAAAAACGCTGAAGAGATTAGGAATAGAAAAATCATACCTCAAGATCATAAAGGCCATAAACAAAAGACCCACAGTTACTATCATACTCAATGGGAAAAAACTCAAAACTTTTCCCTTTAAGGTCAGGAAATGACCATAAACCTCATCATTGTCGTTCAACATGGTGTTGGAGGTCATAGCCTTAGCAATCAGACAACAAAAAGAAATAAAATGCATCCAAATCAGCAATGAAGAAGTCAAACTTTCACATGGTACTCTATGTGGAAAACCAAAAAAACTCCACCAAAAAACTACTAGAACAGATCCATGAATTCAGCAAACACACATGATATAAAATCAATGTACAGAAATTGGATTCATTTCTACACATCAATAATGAAGCAATAGAAAGAGGAATCGAGGAATCAATCCCATTTACAGTTGCACTAAAAAAAAAGCTAAAACATAAAATACCTAGGAATAAACCCAACCAAAGAGGTAAAAGATTTATATCCTGAAAACTATAGAAAGCTTATGAAAGAAATTGAAGAACAAAGAAATGGAAAAACATTCCATACTCATGGATTAGAAAAGAAATATTGTTAAAATGTCCACACTATGCAAAGGAATCTACACATTCAATGCAATCCCCATCAAAATAACATCAGCATTCTTCACAGCGCTAGAACAAACAATTCTAAAATTTGTATGGAACCAAAAGACCCTGAATAGCCAAAGGAATGTTGAAAAAGAAATCCATATCTAGAGGCACCACAGTTCTGGACTTCAAGCTGTATTACAAAGTTACAATAATCAAGGCAGTATGGTACTGGTACAGAAAGAGAAAGTCAAGTCATTGGAATAGAATAGAGAACCCAGAAATAGACCCCCAAATGTATGGCCAGCTAACATTCAACAAAGAAGAAAAGAGTATCCAATGGAAAAAAAGACCGTGTCTTCAGCAAATGGTTTTGGGAAAGCTGGACAGAACATGCAGAAGAATGAACCTGGGCCACTTTTCTTACACCATACACAAAATTAAAATCAAAATAGATGAAAGACCTAAACATAAGACAGGAAGTCATCAAAATCCTAGAGGAAAAAACGGAAAACAACCTCTTTGACCTTGGCCACAGTAACTTCTTACTTGACATGTCTCTGGAGGCAAGGAAACAAAAAAAAAAAATGAACTATTGAGACGTCATCAAGATAAATACCTTCCACACAGTGGAGGAAACAATCAGCAAAATTAAAAAGCAGCCAAAGAAATGGGAGAAGATATTTACAAATGACCTATCATATAAAGAGTTAATATTCAAAATCTATAAAGAACTTACCAACCTCAACACCCCAAAAAACAAATAGTCCAGTGAAGAAATGGGCAGAAGACATGAATAGACACTTTTCCAAAGAAGACACCCAGATGACTAAAAGACACATGAAAAGATGCTCAACTCTGATTCCCAAGCCAGACAGAGATCCACCAAAAAAAGAGAACTACAGGCCTATATCCTTGATGAATACAGATGCAAAAATCCTCATCAATATACTTACAAATAAAATCCAACAGCAAATAAAAAGAATCATCCACCAAGATCAAGTGGGATTCATTCCTGGGTTACAGGGCTGGTTCAATATTTGCAAATCGATCAATGTGATACATAACATCAACAAAAGAAAAGGTAAAAACCAGATGATCCTGTCGATAGATGCAGAAAAAGCATTTGACAAAATACAGCATCCCTTCTTAATAAAGACCCTTGAAAAGTTGGGATAGAAGGAACTTATTTAAACATCATAAAAGCCATCTATGAGAAGCTCTCAGTTAACATCATCCTCAACCGGGAAAAATTGAGAGCTTTCCCCCTGAGATCAGGAACACGACAAGGATGCCCACTCTCACCACTGTTGTTTAACATAATGCTGGAAGTCCTAGCATCAGCCATCAGACAACAAAAGGAAATCAAAGGCATCAGATTTGGTAAAGAAGAAGTCAAACCCTCACTTTTTGCAGATGACATGATACTCTACATAGAAAACCAAACAGACTCTGCCAAAAGCCTACTAGAGCTGATCCATGAATTCAGCAAAGTTGTAGGATACAAAATCAATGCACAAAAATCCGTTGCATTTATATACACCAAAAATGAAACAACAGAAAGAGAAACCAAGAAACTGATTCCATTCACAATTGCACAAAAAACCATAAAATACCTAGGAATAAACCTAACCAAAGATATACGAGATCTGTATGATGAAAACTATAGAAAAGTTATGGAGGAAATTGAAGAAGACAAAGAAATGGAAAAACATTCCATGTTTATAGATTGGAAGAATAAATATAGTTAAAATGTCATTACTACCCAAATCAATCTACACATTCAATGCAATCCCAATCAAAATTGCACCAGCATTATTCTCAAAACGAGAAAAAACTATCCTAAAATTTGTATGGAACCACAAAAGACCCCGAATAGCCAAAGTAGTACTGAAGAAGAAAACCAAAATGAGAGGCATCACCATCCCAGACTTTAGCCTCTACTACAAAGCTGTCATCATCAAGGCAGTATGGTATTGGCACAAAAACAGACACATAGACCAATAGAATAGAATAGAGAACTCAGAATTAGACCCAAAAGTATACAGCCAATTAATCTTTGACAAAGCAGGAAAGAGTATCCAATGGAAAAAAGACAGCCTCTTTCACAGATGGTGCTGGGAAAACTGGACAGCAACATGCAGAAGAATGAAACTAGATAATTTTCCCACACCATACACAAAATAAACTTAAAATGGATAAAGGACCTGAATATGAGACAGGAAACTATCAAAATCCTAAAGGAGAAAGCAGGAAACAACCTCCTTGACCTCAACTGTAGCAATTTCTTACCTGACACATCCCCACAGGCAAGGGAATCAAGAGCAAAAATAAACTATTGGGACCTCATCAAGATAAAAAGCTGCACAGCAAAGGAATCAATAAAACTAATAGGCAAGTGACAGAATGGGAAAAGATAGTTGCAAATGACATATCAGATTAAGGGCTAGTATCCAAAGTCCACAAGGAACTTACCAAACTCCACACTCAAAATACAAATAACCCAGTGAAGAAATGGGCAGAAGACATGAACAGACACTTCTCCAAAGAGGACATCCAAATGGCCAACAGGCACATGAAACGATGCTCAGCATCCCTCCTCATCAGGGAAAAACAAATCAAAACCACACTGAGATATCACCTCATGCCAGCCAGAGTGGCTAAAATGAGCAAATCGGAGGACTCTAGATGCTGGCGAGGATGTGGAGAAACGGGCACCCTCCTACACTGTTGGTGGGAATGTAAACGGGAGCATCCCCTCTGGAAAACAGTGTGGAGGTTCCTAAGGAAACTAACAATAGAACTCCCCTATGACCCAGCACTAGCACTGCTAGGAACTTACCGAAGGGATATAGGAGTGCTTTTGCATAGGACACATATACCCCAATGTTCATAGCAGCACCCTCAACAATAGCCAAAACATGGAAAGACCCTAAGTGTCCATCAACGGACAAATGGATCAAGAAGATGTGGTTTATCTATACCATGGAATCCTACATGGCAATGAGAAAGAATGAAATCTGGCCATGTGTAGCAACATGGATGGACCTTGAGGGTGTTATGCTGAGCAAAATAAGTCAGGCAGAGAAGGACAGCTACCATATGTTTGCACATATATTGAGGATTAGGAGGAACTTAATGGAGGATCGTGGGGGAGAAGAAGGGGGGAAATAGTGGGGGGGAGAGAGAGGGAGGCAAACCCTGAGAGATTCCTGAATACTGAGAACTGAGGACTGATGGCTATGGGGGGAGGGGAAAGGGTTGATGGGCATGGAGGAGGGCACGTGTGGGGATGGGCACTGGGTGGTATATGGCAACCAACTTGACAATAAACTATTTTTTAAGAAAAGAACATGAAATGGTCTAAAATCTTTGGGTTATAGCAAAAGCTGTTCTATGAGGGGAGTTTATATCAATACAGGCCTACCTCAAAAATCTCAAGCAATCTAACTGTACACAGAAAGGAGCTAATAATTGAAGAAAAACAAAACCCAAAACCAGTAGAAGGAAGGAAATAACAAACACTAGAGCATAAATAAGTGAAACAGAAACTAAAAAAATAATAGAAAAGATTTATAAACCTTTAGGCAGTCTCAACAAAACAAAACAAAAAGAGGATTCAAAGTCAGATATGAAAGTGCAGAAATAACTGTTAGCACAAAAATACAAACAGTTATAAGAGAATATTATGAAAATTATGTGGCAACAAATTGACAAAACAAAAAAAAGGGGAAAATTTCTAGAAACATATAATTGTGCAAATATGTATCAGGAAGAAATAGAAATGTACCAATAATGAAAGGAAATCATTAATTAGAAAACTCCCAAAAACAAAAATTCCAGGGACAGATGTCTTCAATGAGAATTTTAGCAAACATTTAAAGAGTTAATACCTATTCTTTTCAAACTTTTCCAAAAGCTAGGTATTATGAGGCCTGCATTACCCTTATGCCAATATCTCTGATGAACATAGATGCAAAAATGTTCAACAAAATATTAGCAAACTGAATCCAACAATACATTTAAAAAATCATTCACCATGATCAAGTGGAATTTATTCCCAGGATGCAATTTGTGATTCAATATTCACAAATCAATGTGATACATCATATAAACAAGAGAAAGGATAAGAACCATATGATCATTTCAATAGATGATGGAGAAGAAGCATTTGACAAAATACAACATCCGTACATGATAAAAACCCTCAACAAATTACTTTTAGAGGGCACATACTGCAACATAATAAAGGCCATATATGACAAACCTACAAATGGCATCATACTCAATGGGGAAAAATTGAGAGCTTTCTCCCAAAGATCAGAAACAAAACAAAGATGTGCACTCTCACCACTTTTATGTAACATAGTTCTAAAAGTCCTAGCCATAGCAATTGGATAATAAAAAGGAATAAAAATCATCCAAATTAATAAGGAAGAAGTAACACTGTCACTATTTACAGATAACATGATGCTATATATAGAAAACCCCAAAGAATCCACCAGAAACTATTAGTACTGATAAATGAATTCCATAAATTTGCAGGATACAAAATGAATGTAGAGAAATCCATTGCATTTCTATACACTAATAATGAAAACAACAGAAAAAGAAATTAAGAAAGCAATCCCATTTATAAATGCACCAAAAATATTAATATACCTAGTAATAAGCTTAATTAAGGGTGGGGGTGATAGCAAAAGACCTGTATCCTGAAAACTACAAAACGCTGATGAAAGAAATTGAAGATGACATGAAAAAATGGAAAAATATTCAATGTTCATTGTTTGGAAGATCAAATATTCTTAAAATGTCTATATTACCCAAAACAATCTATAGATTTAATGCAATCCATATCAAAATACCAACCCACCAATTTTTGCACAACTGGAACAAAAAAACCTAAAATTTGTATGGAACCACAAAAAATATCAAATAGCCAAAGCAATATTAAAAAAGAGAAAAAAGCAGGAGGTATCACAATTCCAGATTTCAAGTTATACTACAAAGCTGTAGTAATCAAAGCAGTATGGTACTGGCACCAAAACAGACACATAGATCAACAGAACAGAATAGAAAGTTCAGAAACAAACTCATGATTATATGGCCAACTAAAGTTTGACAGTCTTTCTGAAAAACTTTCTTACACCATACACAAAAATAAATTCAAAATGGATTAAAAACCTAAATAAGATCAGAAACCGTAAAAATCCTAAAAGAGAGCACAATCAGTAATTTCTCTGGTATCTACCATAATACCATTTTTCTAGATATGTCTCCTAAGGCAAAGGAATAAAAGCAAACATAAACTGTTGGGACTATATCAAAATAAAAAGTTTCTGCACAATGAAAGAATCAAGAAAACTAAAAGGCAAACTATGAAATGGGAGAAGATATTTACAAATGATATATATAATAAAGGGTTACTATTCAAAATACATAAAGGTGTTATACAACTCAACACCCCAAAACAAAAAAATCCAATTAAAAAATGGGCAGAAGACATGAACAGACATTTCTCCAAAGAAGACATCCAAGTGACCAACACATACATGAAAATAAACTCAACATCACTCATCACCAGGGAAATGTAAATCATAATTACAATGAGACATCATCTCATATCTGTCAGAATCAACAAAATAAAAAACACAAGAAAAAATAGGTGCTGGTGAAGTTGGGGAGAAAAAGGAACCCTCTTGCACTGTTGGTAGGAGTACAAAGTGGTGTAGCCGTTGTAGAAAACAGTATGGAGTTTCCTCAACAATTAAAAAGAGAACTACCTTATGATCTAGCAATTGCACTACTGGGTATTTACCTGAAGAATACAAAAACACTAACTCAAAAGGATATATGGACCCCTATGTTTATTGCGGTATTATTTACAATAGCCAAACTATGGAAGCAGTCTAGGTATCCATTGATAGACGAATGGATAAAGAAGATGTGATGTGATGTGATGTGATATGATGTGATGTGATGTGATGTGATGTGATATGATGTGATGTGATGTGATGTGTGTATGTGTGTGTGTGTGTGTGTGTGTGTGTGTATACAATGGAATATTATTTAGCCATAAAAATAATGAAAGCTTGCCATGTGCAACAAGATAGATGGAGCTAGAGAATACAATGCTATTCAATGCTAATACAATGCTAAACAAATTAAGAGAAACACAAGTACGATATGATTTCACTCACTTGTAGACTTTAATGAACAAATGAAAAAAAAATTGACACAAGGAAAAAAAATAGACTCTTAACTCTAGAGAATAAACTGATAGTTAACAGACAGGAGGTGGGTGGGGAGATGAGTGAGATAGATGAAGGAGATTAAAGAATACACTTACCATGATGAACACTAAGTGATACACAGAATTGTTGAATCGCTATATTGTACACCTGAAGCTAATATAACACTGTAGGTTAACTATACTGTAATAAAAATAAAAAAAACAACATAAACAAATAAGAATATTCTATCAACTTAGTTGAAAAAGCAGTGATAGGGTTTGAAAGGGTTGACTCCAATTTCAAAAGAAGTCTTTCTGTGGGTAAAATGCTACTAAACAGAGTCACATACTGCAGAGAAATTGTTTGGGAAAGGTGATATTGATCAATGCAGTATACTTAATTATTGTCTCATTTTAAGAAATTGCCACAGCCACCCCAATCTTGAACAACCGCCACCCTGGTCAGCAGCCATCAACATCAATGCAAGACCCTCCACCAGCGGAAAGATTATGACTCAGTGATTAAGCTTTACTGAAAGCAGAGATTATGGTTAGCATTTTTTAGCAATAAGGTATTTTAATTAATGCATATACATTGTTTCCGTATAAAAATGTGTTTGTACATTTAATACACTACAGTATAATATAAACATAACTTTCATATGCACTGGGAAACCTAAAAATTAATGTGATTTGCTTTATTGCAAGTCACTTTATTGCAGTGGCCTATAACTAAATTTGTAATATCACTTGAGGCATGCCTATATTTTCCTTTCATTTGGGATTATAATCTAATACTGTATATTCTTGGTCAAATTCATTCCACTTTGCCCATTGAAAGCTCTTTTAGTTGACTTCTGTGTCCCTTTGACATATTCTAAATTGATTTGCGTTTTTAGTCTTTGAACACTTTCTTTCTTTTTTGGCATTACAAAGCACTCCAGACTCATCTTGTATATTGTCTGTCTCAGGCCTTAAAATCAACTATTTATCCAAGAAACTATGAGTCCTATTGGATCATAGGAATCCATTGGATGCTCATTGCTACTTGAGTTTTGTTGCTTCTAGATGCTCTCAGGTGACAGAGCAAGGAAATATATGTGTATATACTAACTTGTGAATACATACAGCTCTAGAAACATTTCTATATGTAATGGTATGTATTTATATTAAGCTAGATATTAGTTCAGATTGATGGATCCAGCTCTAATTTAATCCATCACCACATGGATAATTCTAGCCTCCCCCTTGCTTATCTGTAAAGTCCCACCCCTTCAGTGACAAACGTGGCTCCTCCATCATCTGCCCTCCATTTATTTAATCTTTCAATTCCAGTTTATGTGTATAATAATATGAAAATTGTTAACCCATAACTCCAGTCAGGCACAACTTGATCAACTAGAGTACAGTTGTTATATGTGGTTCTTTTTGGTTTTAGACTTACAGACTCAATTCATTTCCTAAGTTACTTAGGTTGGTGCCTTTTTGCAAAATTCTCTTAAGTGAGGTGGTTTTGTGCATTTATAGAAGAATTAGATTCTCTTGTCAAAGTCTGCTTTCCTTCCTGGGATCTCTGAATATCCTAAATGATTTTTTAAATTTACATATGTTAATGGTTCATTCTTTTATGCTGTAAAGTTCTTTGGGGTTTGACAGATGCAAAATGTCATGTATCCACAATTATAGTATCATACAGAACATTTTCACTGCTCTAAAAAAATTCCCTATTTCACCTATTCAACTCTTCCACATCCTCCTGTAACCTTAGCGACCACTGATTTATCTCTATAGTTCTGTCTTTTCCAGAATGTCATTAATTGGAATCAAAGTATATGTTCTTTTCATGTGGTTTCTTCTTTTAGCAATATGCATTTAAGTTTCCTCCTTGTCTTTTTGTGGCTTAATAGCTCATGTCTTTTTATCATTCCAGTGTATGGATGTAGCATGGTTTGTTTATCCATTCACCTACTAAAGAATATGTTGGTTGCTTTCATTTACTGGTAATTATAAATAAATCTGCTTTAAGTATCAGTAACAAGGATTGTGATTATATTCAGCTTTGAAAGAATATGACAAACCATCTTTCCAAGTGGATAAACCATTTTGCATTCCCACCAGAAATGAATGAGAGTCCCCACTGTTCTAGGTCTTTATCAGCATTCATATCGACATTTAAAAAAAATGTTCGGGGTGGCTCAGTCGGTTAAGCTTCGTGTTGGGATCTGTGCAGACAGCTCAGAGCCTGGAGCCTGCTTCGGTTTCTGTCTCCCTCTTTCTCTGCCCTCCCCTACTCTCATTCTCTCTCTGTCTCAAAAATAAATAAATGTTAATTTTTTAAAATTTTACTCGTTTTAATAGATGTGTAGTGTTATTTCATTGTTGATTTAATCTCTTTATATTTTTATGTTCTTCCTCACATTAGGAAAAGTTATTCCCTTACCATGTTATATGTCCAAGCCCTTGCCATTTACTCCATAAAGTACCTGTCAAAACATTCACCTTGTCTACCAAAAATAAAGCACTCTTCCTTTCTTAAATTTCTAACATTCTTTCTCATTACAATAATTTAATATTGGAGAGAACAAAAAAAAACCATATTACCTTCCACATAAAAGTCAGAATTTTAGGATTAAAATATTTTTCAATACTTTAGATGCTTACTGATAGCTATTGTATAAATGTCAGTGAATAGAAAGCAACAAAGCCACATTGAGATGGAGGTATTGGGAAGGCAGTTTGGCTCATTTACCAGTGATGTGATTCATTTTCACATACCAGTCTTAACCCATAGGGAATTCAATCATCTCAAATTCCATCATGACATGGGCCACTGCAATAACTTTTGAATTGTTGAAATCATGAATATTAACTCTGTGAATGCAGAGTCTACAGAACCTTTTCTGGACACTTTTTTTTTTTTTTTAATCAGTATGTTTTGCTCATGTCTTATTTTCCTCCTAGATTGTTAGAACTTCAGGATAAATTATGTTTGTAATTAGTCTCAAATTCAGTAACTATCAAATTAATAAATATGAACACTAGTTCTATAGAGTTTAAAAAGGAAAATATTACTTTCTTACAAAAGAATTTTCTTCAATTTAAGAGATTCCTTGACATTTCAAAAAGCCTGGAAGAGAAAAAGACAACAGACTACAAATTTAGGCACCTTGTAAAGAAAGCAGCCACTGCATTAACACCAAAGCCCTCAGGAGGGACAAGTGTTCCCCTTGTTCTATTAAGGCTGTGGCTGTAGAGTAGGTGATGGTGTCTAAGTGATCAGCTTGATCGTTGCCATGGCAATTTAGCTACCCTTGCTGCAGCTAAGTCTTCCAGCTCTGTCCCTGTAGACTGGAAAAGCCCACCTGTTCTTTCTCCGTTTTTACCTGGCATGTTGCCTTGTAAACACCAGGCAGGCTTGGGAACTTTTGTCTATGCTCTGACTAATCAAGTGCCAGAATATAGATAAGAATAAAAGGATGGCTTGGGGAAAGGAAGACTGATAACCTCAGAAAATGTGGGGAGGTTTTCTCTGCCATACAGCTAGGGATCCCACAGCTCCTTTCGTTGAAGGAGTAAGGCATTTGCAAAGAAACAGTTTTTAAGGAAATCCTCCAGTATCTCAAAATTGTAGCTTTATTTTGGGTTTCCAGAAGACAAGTCCAGAGCACATGTGACCCCAGTGGCCCAGGACAGTGTAAAGCAGTAGGTTGGTGCTCAGTAAAGAGGGGTCTTGAGTCAGTGAACTCAGTGTACCTGGAGGTCTTCGATGCTTTGCATATTCAGGACTAGTTCTGGGGATAAGAGTAAAAGTGAACAAACCTCAGGTGGCAGTTGAGGGGCTAGTAAGTCATCTGCCAGCTGTCAGAGAGATAGCATTTCCTTTTCCTACTTGACAGTATTTTTTAACATCTAATCTATGTTGGGCACTGGGGACAGAACAAAAATCAATACACTTCCAGTCCCTCATAATTTAAGTAGTTCTTTAAATTCCCTTTACTGGTTATTTATTTGGTTGCTTTATTATGTGTTACCTTTAGAAAGCATCTATTACAATTCAAATATTTCTTGGAAATAATTATTAACAGTATTATCAATAATTCTAGTAACAAAATCTCTATATACTTATAATACTTTATGGTTTTCATAAAATTTACAGTCTCTTAAAGCAACCATGTGAAGTAGGTCAGGATGAACTTTGCAGTTAAGGAAACAAGGTTCAGAAAATGTAGCTAACTTGTCCAAGTCAAAAACACTAATATTTCAAGGTGTCATCTGAGCACCACCCGCAATAGACCCAAGATCTATTGGATCACAATCAGTGGGGACAGGCTCAGGAAATTTCACTCTTTGATAGTCCTCACTCTCCATTAACTAAACATTGCTATATACTTTAGTTGATTCAGGATTTTAACTCCGGTCATCTTTTACTCTTTCTGTTACATTGTAGTGACAGCATGACCTGGGAAAATCACTGCTTTGTGGCAACCTGGGGATGGTTTGAGATTTTATGTATCTTTCTCAGCCCTCCTCTTGCTGAATGTTTCTGTGGAAAGAGAAAGGAAGCCTTCAGAAGGCTGATTTCAATTTTCTCTATACCCCTATACCCCTTAAAGGCTGAACCCTCAGAGCATAGAGCTGCCATGAAGTGTTTGGATCACCAAGAGCTTCTTGTATCTTTGCTGATGACAGCATTTTGTCCTTGGTGATTTCTATTTTGGCAGCTTATCAGGAGAGCTGCTGGTAGGTGGCAAGAATCTCACTCTTCAATTATGGCTTAGATGTCACCAGAGTATGCAAAGGAGGAGAAGGAAGAGACTGGGCTGCAGGCAGTTAAAACAAAGGAGCTTGAACAAGCAGATCAGCAACCCTCTTGAAGTCAGGGGCCTCCCACGGTTTCAAGCATGGTGCAGCCATGCAGTGGGTACACCTCTATTTTCAAGGTCCCTATTTCTTGATTTACATGTATTGCTCTTTATTAATTATTAAGTGTTCTACCAAGGTAAGGAATTGTCAATTTCAAAGATATTTCATGGGTATCCACTCTGCTATGGACTATGGCTGAATCACAGAGACAAGGTCCTAGCAGCACAGCACACAATTAGTAGGGACTACAGATTTAAAACAAGCAATTAAAAGAGCAATGGTTTCCATGGATAAGTTAACAAATGCACTCTGATGTCAGATAGCAAGAGAAGATAACATCATCCAGGGCTTCTCAAAGTGTGGTCTAAAAGCTACCTAGTCAGTAACCCCTGGGAATGTTTATTAGTAATAATAATAAAAATGTCTGTATCTACCCCCAAGATAGTCTAGGGATGGGCTTTGTCAAGCTACATTTTTTTTTTTAACAAACTCATTAGACTGTATTTTTGCACACTGAAGTTGAGAATCATTGGTGTGTGTATGTGTGTGGTGACAGTGGGAGAGGGGTGTCGAGAAAGGCCAATGTGAAGAAATGGTATGTGTGTAAGATGAAGGTCAAAGATTAAGGCTTAAGGTAAACATACTTGCACAAGAACTTCTAAGGTAAAATAGTAGCACATGTGAAATTCCAAGGAGGCAAACAGTTCTCTGTGGCTGGAGATAACGGAGAAATATGGAGAGAGGTAGATGCAAGGCCAGAACCTCAGATGCAAGGGCATACCAGTATGGTTATGGATTTTAGATTTTATCTTAAGCCACTGAATGGCTTTAGACAAAGGAGGAACATAGTCAAATTTTGATTTAAAAAAATTAAAAACATGCCATAAAGGGATTAGGGTCTTTAGAGAGGGATATTGGGCTATGAGGAGAAAGCTGTGACAATAATTTGGTGAGAAATAATATTACTTTGTATTTGGTCGTTGGCAATAAGCAGTGGAGAAATGGATGCCACAGATACTAAGTACCATCATGACTTATGTTAACTCATCCTTCCCTTTTGAGAATAGCAATGGGTTGAGCTACTAGTGCAATGATGCTCTTTCAAAAGGCCTCTGCCATCAGTGTCCTTTGTGGCAAAGGATATGTTTCGGTCTAGATAAGAAAAGGCTGACTGGGGTGAATTCAGAACACTTTTGGTTTGTTCCACACTTTGCCACTGAACCTCTTTGGCCCAATCAGAGACTCATGTTTCCCATATTTAAGTGATGCCCTTTTTATATATTCTTACTGCATTCTGTACTTTTCCTCCACAGCACTGATCACAACTTACATTCAAGTGAGAAACAGTTTCAATGATTTTTTAAATATCTGTCTCATTTCTTAAACTGTAAATCCTGATGGCTAGTAGTCAGTGGGTCTGGTTCATTGTTATTTCCAGCTATAAGACTAACAGTTACTGAGAATACATGAAAGAGCTAGGATTCCTGCCCTATAGGATTCACTCTTTGGAAAATGGGTAGATGAATATGATATATAGGAGGTAAAAGTAGCAGAATCCAGGGGCTGTTTAGATGTGAAAGAGGAGGATAAAGAGGAAGGAAAAGTCTAGAAGGGTTCCTGTGTTTCTATCTTGGGTACATATATAGTTACCACTGACTGAGGTAAAAAATCTATAGGAGAAACAAAGGTCTTAAATGTAATACAAGTTCAATTCGAAGCATCCAAACTATAATACAAGACATGCAGGTGGATACAGAGTTTGGTGGGCAGTGGGCTATAGAGTTTTAAAGCTTTGGTAAGAAGAAGTCTTAGGTGTGTTGCATGTTCTTTGGAAAAGTAGTATCAACTTTTTTCTTAAATAAGATGACATATGAATGAACAAAATCCAATTTATAATAGCTGTGATGTATAGGTAAGTTCTCAGTGCTTTGACTTATTTAATCCTCATATGAATTCCACAGAGTAGATAGGATTCCCATTTCAAAGGTGAGGACGCTCATGCGTAGTAAGTTCAATCCCTTGCCAAGGTTACACAGGCAGTAAGTGGAGGGACTGCCTTCCAAATTCAGCAGTTAGGATTCACTCCTTTTGCTCTCATAACGATACTCTTCATTTGTCACGCATAGCAGCCAGGACATCCCCCATCAGATTCACATAACAACTGTGTACCATCTGTTTCCTTCCAGAGCATATGAATGTTTTAGCTAGAGATTCCACCTTATTAGTCTTTTATTCATCACTTTACAAAAGGAGAAACTGAGGCACAGAGTAGTAAAATAAGTTCCCTATGGTAACATAGTCAGGGGGTGGATGAGCTAGTATTTGAACTTAGCTACTTTTGGGACTAATACATTTAACTGCTAAATAATATACAACCCTGTGTTTTTGGATGCAACTTTTTTTTGATTACTAGAGGTGGGAAAATGAAGGCTGAACACTGATCTGGGAAGGAGGTAAAGTAAAATCTAGTCTAGGAATTACTATTTGTGGTTTCAAAAAAGTATCACTTGGCTCTTCAGATCTTTAGGGGGAAATACTTAGATTAATTAACACAGCAAGCTCTAGGGTTTAACATTTTAAATAAGTTATTAGAGAGGGAGGAAACAAAACTGAACCTCTTCAAAAGGCACCAAAGCCAACTTTAAAACATCAAATTGTTACTGGCATTGAACAGAGACTGCTTTAAATGCAAAATCCTACTTGTCCCTCATAATCAGTCAATGAAGTTCCATTGGCATTAATTAGATATTGGCTAAAAACAAAACATGCTCCAAATGGAGTTACTTTTAATGAGCTCCATATCACCAAACTGAGATTTAGTGACTTATGGTTTTAGTTTTTCCAGAATCATTATGTTGAACCAGTCAATCAGCAATAGTTTGATCAGATTTAGGTATTCTGCCTGATATATACCCCTCCCCCACCCCTTAAAGGAAACTAACCTTGCAATAACAAATTCACTCGTTTTACTTAATGTGATTTTCTTATTTCTGCTCTCTTCTGCCGATAAATGTCTTCTATTTTGTACAGCTCATTGGAGCTCCTTTCTATCTGCTAGAGTGGATGCTGCCTGATTCATGAATCATTGAATACAAGATTTTTTAAATGTACTCAGTTGTATTTTGCTTTTTAAAATACCATCCTGCCTCCATCATTTCACAGAGGAGAGAACTGAACCTTAGGTAAACTAAATAAACTTCTCGAGGACACACAGCTAGTAAAGGACAGTACAGTTTTAAATCCAGGTTTGTTTCATGCTGAAGCCAAAACTCTCAAATACTGTATATTATTTCCCTTTCACTACTGTGGAAATGATTCTGCTAAAATTGTGGTTTAATCAGGAAACAACTGGAAAGGCAATTTACTTTAGAAAACTGAAAAAGTAACTGAATTAGGTATGTACCACAGTGACAGCATCTTTTTCTTGCCTTAAAAACCAGGGTTATTCACAACTTTTAACTGTTCTATCCAAGTGTTCCAGTTTGCTCATGATGCTGGCGGAAACTACTATGGTATGTCTACTATATTGACTTCATGTTGGAGAGAAGGACAAAATTAATCATTTTACTTTCATTTAGACATTGGGATGAAAACAGGTGCTAGGAAATGAGTAATGCTGTGATTGGCAATAAGAAAGTTTATTGAAATTTATCTCTTAATATGGACTTACAAAAAGATCTTCCCTCCCATTCCTTCAATAAGTTTGTTTTTAATATTGAGTTCTTATATTTTAAAACGATCTTATATATCTTGTAGATTTTAGCATATGGTTGGTAGAATACCTAGTTGAACAATAAACAGAGTGAACACATTAAAAAGGCCTGTAAAGAGTTAAGAGAGGTAGAGCCTATAGATGAAATGAGATTGCATATGCTGGTTGCCTGAAGTTTTTTGTTGCCTAAATTAAAGTGAGTCCTTTAGTTCCTCTGGTAGTTGTTCTTTGAAAATGCAAATGTGTCTGAAGCATCAAAGGGTGGTCATTCATAGCCTAGTATGAATTAGCTTATGCAATTTGCTTCCTAACTGCCTAACTACTCCTGAACTTTAAGGCTGAATTAGGGGTGTCTGCAAGAATTACCTGATCCAGTTCCTCACAATAGAGCTAAGTTTTTAAGGCTAGGAGAGGGTAGTGGTTTGACCAGGAATCTAGAGCGGATTTCATAATTCGCTTTGGAGCCCACATAGGACAAATATCAGTACAGTGTTCTTTCCTTTAGTACTGTGCTGCTCCAGATGTTAAAGAAATGATGTTACAGGCACAGTATTATGTATACATACAGTGTTATAGTGACATATAGAGACAAATAGACAGGTCCTCCCCTTTCTAGTCCTGGGAACCTGGGAATGATTCTTATCTTCTCTAATCCCCCATTTGTTCTTCTGTGAAATGGAGATAAATATTATCTATCTCATTGTTGTTATGAAAATTAAGTAGAATTTTGCATATAGTGTTCTTAGCAGAGTTCCTGACATCTACTAACTAGTCAATACATGCTAACTCTTAAAAATGAACTACAATTAAATTATTCAACCTTAGAAATGGTTTATTACAATCTAGGTAGATTAAGATCTTAGATGAAGATTTTGGTTAAAATGACTTTTCACTTTTTTTCTGAGTCTAAATCTTATGTTAGATAAGGTTGGCAAATACCACTATAAAATGCCAAGGATATATACAGTGAACAATACTCCTCTTTGAAAATTCTCCTTCCTAACATCTCCATAAGTGCACCAGACAGGGAAAAAAAACTTGTACAATCCATAATTTTTTTAAGGTAGATGTTTGAGTTAATCTGGAAGGGCTGATCATTTTAATTAATCCTTGTGAATTTCTAGTTTACATGAAGAAGCTTTGGTCTCTAATTAAATCTCAAAATTGTCAGGTTATTAAGGTCTTAAACTAAAGATCAGAGAGAATTTTTGAAATGGAAAATTAAATTGGAATATCTTAAAATGTTGGAGGGACATTATGATCAGTGAAAAGGAGAATAGCAGCTAAGGACAGGATTTCTCCAGGAGATTTAGAACTCTATTATTTGTCAAAGCCTTGAGCATTAGATAAGCAACAGATAAAATTTTACCAAGTTTTTTTAATACAACATTCAGTGAAGATTAAAATGAGATCAATTGCTTTTAGAGTCCTCAGTCATCAAACATGCAAAATAAGAAAAAATTCTAGTTGTTTCATTTGTGAAGATTGGACCCAGTTGCTATTGAGAAACTTTAATCACATATAATTGGTTTTAATTAAGGAATTCATAATATTTCAGATTAAGATTACGTTACTTAGCAAAACCCTGAACATATGTTTAAGAAGTTAAAGTGGATTTCTGGCTTCCACTCAAGATGGCAACAGCTAGAAAATGTTGTTTTCATCTGAACAATAAGAAAAAATGAGGTAATTTATGAAGGCCTAATATTCATGAACCCATCAGGGAACTAAAACCGCAGGTTAACAAGCTAATTTGGAATCTAAGGAGATACAGGCACCTCCAAAGAATGTATGCACTGGCTTTCCTGGGGAAGAGTGCAGGAAGAAGACAGAACCATCATAAGAGCAGGGAGATTTGGGCTAAAATTTGAGCTAAGTGCTGAGGCTAAGTGGACTATTGTTAGATTTAGAAGTCCCTAGAATGGCACAAAGGTAATTCGTAGCCACTTATAGACTTTTATTCATGGACTTCCATAAGGTGCTTAGGGGAAGAGCTTGAAGAAAGGCCCGCCCCATAGGGTGCAAGCCTCAGGGAAGAGAGTGGCCATCTCCTTTCTGATAAAACCCTGCCCGGAACTTTCTGTCCTGTAGGGAAAAAAGCCTTAACCACTGGGCAAAGAGCAGCAAAACACTCAGTAGGCCCATTATAGCTGGAGGAAGAGGATGGTGGAGGGAAGCTCTACTTGGGGCGGGAGGCATAAAAGCTATCCAAGCCCAGACTTCTATAGGGGTAGGAGTAAGTTCACTGAAAAGGCACACCCTTAACATGTAGGGACTTAGTATGTGGCTAAGAACAAGAGAATCCCACCTCTGAATCCTGCCACCAAGCCATAATACGGTCAACTAACAAAAGTATACTTCAAAAGGGGCAAAAACCTGGAAAGATCTATTTTCTGAGGTGTAAATTCACAGAGAAAATCTAAAGCTGAGAGTTTAACAGGAATATTTAGAAAAGACTTATGATAATTTAACCCCTACCCCTACAAGTTAAGGCTAGAGGAATATGAAATAGATGATGTAACTATAGAGAGTAATTACAGCAACAACAAAACCCAAACCCATTTCAACTCCTAACAAGAGTGTCTGAATATCAGTCATCTAGCAAAAAAAGAAGCATATCTGTTTGGGGACATAAATACTATTTTCTTCAGCCTATTCTGTTCTACAGATGATTTCCAACAGACACACACAAAAGAAAAAAAATCCACTGTCAAGAAACAATCAATAAAACCCAGTTCAATAAATAAATAAATAACATCAAGTTCAAGTGAGAACCAAATGTTGAAACTATCAGGAAGTATAAAATAAGTATAATTAACAACTTTAAGAATCTAGTGGAAAAGTTGGACAACAAACACAAACACAGGAAGATTTTCAACAGTGAGATGGAAGCCATAGAAAAGAAAAAGGATGATTCCACTTCAAGAAGGCAATGTAGGAAGATCTTACACTCACCTCCTCCTAAGAACACACAGAATCTACAGCTACATATGGAACAATTTCCTATGAGGAACAAAAAATCTAAAAGCTACCTGAGCAACTCCTACACATGGGGAAAATAAGAAAAAAGATCCTCATCAAGGTGGGAGGGAGAGGCTAAAACACAATCTTGCTGTCAACCCCACTCTTGGCCTGGAGGTCCCTGAGAAGGAGAGAATTCAAAAATCCAGATCTTCTCCCTAGGAGGAAAGGATTTGAACTCACATGAAGCACTGCATCTGGGAGATGAATTCCCCAAACACCTGGCTTTGAAGATCAACGGGGCTCATTATCCACAAGACCCAAGTGCTCTAACAAACACTGCCAATAGCTCTCAAAGGCTCACATGTGGACTCACTTTCCACAGGAGCCTGAGCAGAGGTGGCCAGTGGAGAGGTGCCCAGACATCATATGAAAGAGGCTTATTTACCCATTTTAAAATATTGACTTGGGGGGCAGGCATGTAATTAAAAACACAGCTAAGGGCCCTCTATAAATCTTTCCAGAGACTTCAAGAGGCAGGTACTATCTTTGCATTCTACCTCTGCTGCCTCCAGAAAGCCAGTATTTTCTGAAGGGGAGCTTTTACACATGCCTGGTGCCCCCAGTTTTTTGCAGTTGCTGCTGGGGAAATATCCCATGGCTGTCTGGCTCTGGTGGTCAACAGACTTGCATTGCTGTATCTCGGGATTGAAGCAATCAGTTCTCTGCCAGTTACTACCCCTCAGGGTACTAGACAGACAGCAGACTAAAACATACCCCTGGTCTTCCTATGAAAAAAGCCTATTTACAGCCTGAGGGGTAGTCTTCTGATCTGGCACACATCTAGGGACCTACTGAAATGTACTTCACAGATGAAGGTCAGTTGACATCATATTTGTACTCTCACTCTGGCTTGCTCTAGCTCACTAGTATTTCCCAAAAAGGAACTTATACCTTTGTCTGGTGCCTCCATTTTTGTGGCTGCCACCAAGGGACATTGCTAGATAGCCTGGCTCTGGTGACAAGTGGGATTATGCTCACAGGTCCCAGGGAAAACCGGTGCTTAAGTGTCTACCATCTCTCAGGCATATGAAGAGGCAGCAGACATTAACTACCCAGTCTTTCTTACACAATGGAGGGCAGGTTTCAAAACAAATACATATCTAAAAGCCCACTGTAATTTTCTACACAAAGCTCAGAGGGTCATAACTGTCTTTGTCACAACTACCTTTGTACCTTCCCTCTGCTGCACTCCAGAGTGAAGTATCTTCCAGAGAGAAGCTTGTGCACCTATCTGGTGACCCAGTTTTTGTGGCTGTCACCCAGGGGATTCCCCTTATCATTTAGCTCTGTTGGCTAGAAGGGCTTGTGTTCCCAGGTCCCATGAGACTGTAACCAAAGGAGAGACAGTTCTGGGCCAGAGACCACCCCTAGAAAACATACTGAACCTCTCTCTTCATTTTTACATGAAAGAGGCTCATCTATTTGTCTTGAAGCTTAGGCCTAAAGGGAAGGTTTGGCACACCACTATGGGCTTCCTGAGGTACCCTGTGGCCTGGTTTATTCCATTTTTGAACTCTCACTTTGCCCCATTCCAGGTCACTGTTATCTCCAGGAGATTGTACATAAGCCCGGCACCAGATTTTTACCCCTCCCACCCAGCTGATGATTTTAGATTGGCTGTTATGGCCTGCATGATTTACAATAGTGGTCGCACAAGACTATATATACTGTAATATTTAAATACTGCTGCCTGTGGTTCTGACTTTCCAAGCAAGAAAAATCTCAAACAACCTAACTTTATACCTAAAGGAAGTAGAAGAACAAATAAAACACAAAGTTAGTAAAAGGAAGGAAATAACAAAGATCCAAATGGAAATAGAGACTAAAAAGACAGAAGAACAATGACACTAAGTTCTTAAAGAACCAGCTCTTAAAATTTATAAACCTTTAGTGAGACTCATCAAGGAAAAGAGATAGGACTTAAAACCAGAAATGAAAGAGTAGACACTACAACTGCTACCACAAAGGATTGTAAGAGACTACTACGAATTATTACAGGTCAGTAAATTTCACAGTATAGAAGAAACAAACAGTGAAAATCAGAACAAACTGATAACTAGTAAGGAGACTGAACAAGTAATCAAAAACCTTCCAGCAGGGACACCTGGGTGGGTCAGTCATTTAAGTGTCTGACTCTTGATTTTGGCTCATTTCATGATCTCATTATTGATGGGATTGAGCTCTATGTCAGGCTCTATGTGGAGAGTGTGGAGTCTGCTCAGTGTTCTCTCTCCTTCTCTCTCTCCCCTCTCCTCCTTGGTTTCTCTCTCTCTCTCTCAAATAAATAAACTTAAAAAACAAAACAACATTCCAGCAAGCAAAAGTCCAGGACCAGACCATTCCACTGGTAAATTCTACCAAGCATTCAAAGAAGTAATACCAATTCTCTCAAACTCTTTCAAAAAGTAGAAAAGGAGGAGAAACACTTCCAAAATTATTGTTATGAGGCCAGCATTACCCTGCTCACAAAACCAGATAAGGATGCTATGAGAAATTTATAGGCCTTTATCCCTTATGAACACAGAAACAAAAATGTTCAACAAAATATTACCAAACCAAATTCAACTGTACATTAAAAAGACCATACTCTGTAATCAAGTAAGATTGCTTCCAGGAATGCAAGGATGGTTCAACATCTGCAAATCAACGTCATATTTTTAACAAAATCAGTAACACCTAAAACTATAAGATATTAATGAAAGACATCGAAGAAGACACAAATAACGGAAAGATATTCTGTGGTCACAGCTTTGAAGAAAACTGTTATAATGTCCACACTACCCAAAGCAATCTACAGATTCAGTGCAATTCCTATCAAAATTCTAACGGCATTTTTCACAGATACAGAATAATCTTAAAATTTATATAGAACCACAAAAGACTCTGAATAGTCAAAGCATGCTTTAGAAAGACAAACAAAGCTTGAGACATCATATTCCCCTACTTCAAACTGTATTACAGAGCTACAATAATCAAAGCAATATGATACTGGTATAAAAACAGACACATAGATCACTGAAACAGAACAGACATTCCAAAAATAAAGCCACACATATATGTTCAACTAATTTATGACAAAGGACCCAAGAATATCAGTGGGGAAAGAAAAGTCTCATTAATAAGTGATGTTGAGAAAACTGGAGCACTATCTTACACAGTATGCAAAAATAAACTTGAAATAGATTAAAGACTTGAATGTAATACTTGAAACCATAAAACTCCTATAAGGAAACATACGCAGTAGGCTCATCAAGGTTGGTCTTGGGGATTTTTTTTTGGGGGGGGGATTTGAGACCAGAATAAATAAAAACAAAAATAAGCAAGTGGATATCAAACTGAAAGCTTCTTTATTTTTTTAAATTTTTTATTTATTTCTTAGAGAGAGAGAGACAGGATGAGCAGGGGAGAGTCAGAGAGAGAGGGAGACACAGAATCTGAAACAGGTTCCAGGCTCTGAGTTAGCTGTCAGCATAGAGCCCAATGTGGGTCTTGAACCCATGAACCGTGAGATCATGACCTGAGCCAAAGTCAGATGCTTAACCAACTGAGCCACACAGGCACCCCTGAAAGCTTCTTTAGACACACACACACAAAACTTATTAACATAATGAAAAGAGTTATATACCAAATGAGAGAAAATATTTGCAAATCATATATCTGATAAAGGATTAGTATCCAAAATATATAAAGAATTCATACAACTCAATAGCAAAAAAACAAATCCATTTTATAAATGGGCAGAGGATCTGAATAGGTATTTTTCTCTAAGAAGACTACAGATGGCCAACAGGTATGTAAAAATGTGTTCAACATCAGTAATCATCAGGTAATGCAAATCAAAACTACAAGCTATCACTTCATACCTGTTAGTATGGTTATTATTTTAAAAAATATATGGGGCACCTGGGTGACTCAGTTGGTTAAGCATCTGATTGTGATTTCCATTCACTTCATGATCTCACAGTTCATGGGCTCAGCCCTGCATGGGGCTCTGTAATGACAGTGTAGAGCCTACTTGAGATTCTCTATTTCTCTCTCTGCTCTGTCCCCATGCTCTCTCTCAAAAATAAACAAACATTTAAAAAAGAAAAGAAAAAAAAAACCTGTTGGTGAGGATGTGAAGAAAAGGAAACCCTTGTGTACTTTTGGTGGGGATGCTAATTGGTGCTCCCACTATCGAAAACAGTATGGAGATGTCTCAAAAAAAAAAAAATTCAAAGTAGAACTAACACATAATCCTGCAACTCTGCTTCTGGCTATTTATCTGAAGAAAACAAAAACACTAACTTGAAAAGATCTATGTATCCTTATGTTCACTGTAGTATTATTTACAATCACCAAGACATAGGAACAACCTAAGGGCCCATCAATGGATGAATGTATTAAGAAAATGTGATATCACACACACACACACACACACACACACACATTTATACAAGGGATATTATTCATCTATACAAAGAAAACAATCTGGACATTTACAACAACATAGATGGAAGTCAATGACATTATACTAAGTCAAATAAGTCAGAGAAAGACATAGCCACAGCCACTAGGTGAGGTAATCATTGTTTCTCATGATTTTCAAGGCAATATCCAAACACCCAAAGACCCCAACTTGACATCCCCAACTTTCAGCTCTTCTGGGCTTACATAAGACCCTGATACTAAAAAATGTCATTGCTTTTCTCTTGACAGTAAAATCAACCTTTTATATGGACCAAGAAATTAAGTTATTTCTTTCTTCTTCGCTCAAATTCCTATAGTATCACAGGAAATCCACTATACATTTCTATACTTCCTGAAATATTTTTTTAAATCTAAACATTTTATAATTCCAGAAAGTTGGCATTGACATTAGCATTCCTATTTTAAGGAGGAGGAAGTCTCAAAGGTACACAGTCTATAGCACAGAGATTGTGAAAACCTGTCTGAAGCACATGTTCTTACCTGCAACATTATATCATCCTAGCTCACCCAAAGGTGAACCCTATAGCAATGTGTAGGATACCAGTACTAAGCCTGTTTTCTTGAAACAGTGGGTAATAATCAGAGTCTGATGGTGCTTGCAGGACTGGAATCAAGTTAAAATAACACCCCTTTAAACTTTTACTAAAACTTATTTTGAGAGCAATTAATCATCAACAGGTAAATACTGATCATCAACTTTATGCCTGACATTTGCCTTTACTGTTATAGTGATTATAAACACAACTCAGGAGTTTCTAGCTATATACCATGGCAGATTTTATTTCATCAATATTTTTCAAATTGTGGCTTATAGAGCATGTGTGTCAGAACGACATTGATGCTTAGTTAAAAATATGGATTCTAGGACCCAATGTGGACCACCTACAATAGATTTGCTAATGAAGAGGCCCAGGAATCTGCATTTTAAAGAAGTTTCTAAGGATAATCTTTGCTTACACTAAAGTTTGAGAACCACCTTAATAAGCTCTGCTGATGAAATGATCTGCAGTTTTGATAAATATTTTATTTGTTAAAAAAAATGGTGGGGAGAGAAACAGTCTGGAAGACTAGCATAAATGTTCATGTTTTTACACCCACCAAATGCTTCTCAACACATCTATTCAGGTTTTCTTTCATGTTATCACTAAGTAACTTTTCTTTCTTTCAGTTGAATGTCATAAATTTCACATCTCACTTCTGGTAGTACTAGCTCTGTGAGTGACATATTCTAGAAAGAAATAAGAAATGTTCATATATTTCTTTATGAATTCCCAAGTTTCTAGAGTTTGTTCCATACCACCATTCTACAGCAGAGTTCATGTTTTGGGTCTAGAGTGCTCCACTTAAAGCATAAGAATAAAAATGCCACCATGCCCTCCCCCCACCAATTTGAACACATCTGCCTTAGTTTTTATGCCATACTTTTTTCCCAAGTATTAACCTAAGAGGGTTTACTGATCCCAACTAACTGAAGCTGACAATTTGGTTTCCTCTGTGACTGAGGAATTACATCTCAGCAGGCAACTGGCGTGTGTTTTGCAAGAGAGGAAAATGTAAAATAATTAAGAACAGAGGAAGCTGCATGTATTCCTTATTTCTGTAATTAGCAGCGTTTTGTGCTCTGAATTTTAAATTTTTGAGAAGAAACATTCCTTATGCTCCAGTTAATAAAGGCACATTTCAGAGCTTTCCAGAGAAAGAAAAAAATAACCACTGGGTCTGCAGTTCAGAGCTTGCTGATCCACTGGTTTCTTTACCTGTCAGATTCAGATAGCACCTCAGAATCCACCTCCCGTTTTGTTTAGAGGTCACTTTATAGCAAATTAGAGCCATCTCTCGGTTTGGTTACTGGTAACTTTGTAGACATTCATAGTTACAGTGCCATGCAAATGTCTTTATTATAAGTTTAAAGCAGAAACTGACAGAGAGAAGTACATCTCTCTTGCTCTTCTCCAGTTAGAATCACATCTATCCTTAGGACTGGAAAGAGACTTACCACTAATAACATTGGGAAGCTTTTTATTAACTATTTTATTATTATATCATAAAAGATAACATCAGAGAATCTTGCTCCAGTTTTGCTACCCAGAATAAGCACTTCTTTTCTACTATACTTATTGAAACTTGAGCTCTTTTATAACTCCAATGTGAATACCTCATCTTCTTATTTCCTGAACACTTTTTTTCACAGAGAGGGTGAAATATTCAACAAGTAATTGTAAAATAACAAAGACCAAAGTCTGGATAGGCTCCTGTGAGCCCTCTTCTAGACTAAGCCTCAGCCTATGTCTATAGAAGCAGCAACTCTAAGCACAAATGACCCTACCTACCACCCCTCAAAAAAAAAAAAAAAAAAAAAGGCACAAACACTAGCACAGTTTATAAACAACTCAAGGCCACGTCTGGAGGATGACTACCCCAGCCCCCTTAAATGTCTGCCTCAGAAAGCTCAATGCTGCAAAAGGATTTATTGTTTTTCCATAAAACCCTGTCTATATACACTTTTTCTTAAAGCATTTACTTCAGAAATCTTACCATTATAAATCCCGTGTCTCCAAGATGTATTGTAACTTCTACAACAAGGAATGTCTTTCTCAAGGACTTGAGAGCTATTCCCTTGAAATGTAATCATCAGGAAAGATAGGGCCCCCATCTCCCAAGCTCTGTAGGAAGGTAGGAGCCCGACTTTGATAAGCACTAGTTAGCAGACACAGATGGCCCAATCCCATTGACCAGTCAGTTCATACCTGCTGTTGAGAATTTTCTTTTTCTTTTTTTTTTAAATATTTTTATTTATTTCTAGGAGATAGAGAGAGAGAGACAGTGTGAGCAGGGGAGGGTCAGAGAGAGAGGGAGTCACAGACTGAAACAGGCTCCAGGCTCTGAGCTGGCAGTCAGCACAGAGCCCGACGCGGGGCTCGAACCCACGAACCGCGAGATCATGACCCAAGCGAAAGTCGGACGCTTAACCGACTATGCTACCCAGGCGCCCCTGTTGAGAATTTTCTATTTGCCTTACTGTGCTTGAGCCTTGTTCATTCCCTTTCCATACTACTTCATTTTGCCTTTAAAATGCCCAGTCACCTCTGTAGTTGGAATTGGAATTGAGCTCAGTTTACCTGAACTCTCTCTATGTTACTGCACTAGCAATGAATAAAATGTTTTGTCAATTTTAATAAGTGTGCTTTGAAAAATTTTTCTTCAACAAGAGTTGTGTGTGCTAAGGCAGGTAGTGGGGTACCATGTTCAACAAAATGGCTTCTATTCTTAGGGACCAGAAGGTTTGCTGGGGCTGAGAGTAAAAATAAATTATGAGATAAATTAGTGTAAAATTACAAGTATGGTCAATACTAGAAAGGAGAGGTATCTGGTACTACAAGAGCCTAGAGCAGGGAAAGTCAGAGATATTCCTCCAGGAAGTAAGAACTGGGCCAGGCTTAAGGATCCAGTAGGAGTTAGGAATGCACAGAGGGGAAAGGAAGTGTGGTCCATGCAGAGGGAACAGCACAGAAAAACCTTGGGCAGGAAAGGTGCTCAGAAAGGACGCATACAAAGTCTGGAGTGGTGACTCAAGCAAAGGCACAAAGAGCCAGGGAGAAGTGGGGTACAAGACGGTAGGGCCCAGCCGCTCAGCCTTGCTTTTCTTCTTTGTACTGATATGACAAATTAGAACGTTAAAAAATAGACAAATTGTATCATGAACTTTAATGTACCTTTCATCTAGCTTCAACAATTACGGAGTTAAATCCTATCTTGTTTTTATCTAGTCCTCACCTCTTCCTGCCCTTTACCTGGCTTATTTTGAAGCAAATCCAAGATATTGTGTTCTTTCTTCTAAATAATCCAGGTTTTATTTCTCAAACATAAAGACTCCTTTAACATACTTAATCACAAAATTATTTTCATAAACAGTATCTTAATGTCAAATCTATCCAGTGTTCAAATTTCTCCAACTTATATATTTAAATAATAATATTTATAGTTAACTAAAATGATTTATAATTAGATACAATTATATATAATTTATGTATATCTATATGCACACTGATTCATGTGGATAGAAGTTGAATTAGCATCTAAATAAGGTCCATGCATTGTAATTGGTTGATAGGTGTCAAGACTTTTTTATCTTTATAGATTCCACAAATATCCTTTTTATTTTTACTTTTTAAAAATTAATTTGTTGGAGAAACTAGACATTTTGTTCTGTAGAATTTCCTATGACTTAAACTTTGCAGAATGAATGCTTGTGGTATTTAATATGTTCCTCTGTCTCCTGTATTTTCTGTAAATTAGTAGATAGATAAGAGGCTAGATCAGATTATGAAGTGATTCTTTGGCAAGAATACCTCATGGCTGATATCAGTATTTCAGGAGATAGTCTCTCTGTGTTGATAGCAGTCATAAAAATCATCATCTAGATCCATTATTTCATTAGGATTTACCCAAAATGGCCAAATTAAATCATTCTATATTTAGTCCCTAGGTATAGTCCGTAAAGGGAAAAAAGATACATACATGATCAATACTTCCCTTTAATTTTTAAAAAAATATCATGCATGACTGCATTTATTTTAAAGATTATTTATTTTTGAGAGAGAAAGCACAAGTGAGCGGGGGGGGGGGGTGGTTACAGAGAGAGAGAGAGAGAGAGAATATACCCTACACAGGCTCTGCACTGTCAGCGTGGAGCCTGAAGCAGGGCTCAAAGTCACGAACCATGAGATCATGACCTGAGCACAAGCCAGATAGTTAACCAACTGAGCCACGCAGGTGCCACTCCCTTTACTTTATAAATTGTCAAAAATAATGATAAATGAGTGTTTCTAAAGTATCATTGTGAACTCATAGATATAAATATATTTGTGTCTTTACTCACTCAAGTTACAGACCTGTTTAATATTCAAATTTTTTCATCTTTGACCAGTGGAAGATTCTTCTAGTAGTAATCTGTGATAATTTCCTTGCTTTCAGGTATGACAAGATAATCCAGGTTCAGCATGTATGTTTACTGTGCCAGACGTGGAATTGGCTTTTCTGTAAGAAATCCTAGATTCTCTATGGAAAGTAATGTTTGAACCCCCTTTACTTAATCTTTCCATCTTTCATTTGTATATCTTTTCTTTAACAATGAAAATCCTGTTTTTCATAGCACTAGCATGCTTATTCTTTGTAATAACAGCACACACCCAACAGTCTTAGAATAAAAATACCACCATGACCACCAAAAATAAAATTGGTTAAAACACTGTAACTCTTTATACAGGTCATCTTGTTCCTAGGGTGTATCCTGCTAGGAATAGTGTGTCAAATTATGTTGTATTTCCTGCCACTTGGAATAGTTTACCTCCCCTAGTTATGCCTCCAGTGAGATACACAGGTTCACTTGTTTCATCTTGCTATAGATTTCTAGCATTGCTTTTTTACTGATTTTTTTATTATTATGCAATTATCTGTCTCCAGAGTTAAATCTATAAACACCTCCCACCTTAATCTCTTCTCATATAGTTAATGATTTCTACTTATTTGAAGATAATTTCTCCATTTTTAAAAATTAACAGCAAATATACATTTATATTTGTATCTCTCTATTCCCTTAGATAAGTGGTAACATATTTTCCTCTACTTTGCCTTTTATACCTAGTATATCCTGAAGGGCATGCTATGGTACTTTATAGAGATATGCCTCATTCCTTCTTATAGTACCCCAAAGGGCAAGTGTATCATAGTTCATTCAGTCAGTCCCTTACTGGTGGACATACATGTGGTTTCCAGTGTTGTAGCTGCACAGTGCTATAATTCAGAGCCTGGTGCACCTATTTTTTTCCCATAATTTTGGCTAGAATAGATTCCTAGAGGTGGATGGCTGGGTGAAATAATACATGTGTAAGAAATGTTCCTAGGCACTGCCAATAAATTCTCCATAGAAGATTGTAAAAGTTTGCAATCCCACCAACAAATAGGAGAGTGACACTTTCCCCCATACAATTGCACTAATAGAGTATATTGTCAAAGTTTGAATCTTTGCCAATCTGAAAGTCATCTTGATGGATTAGAAAGAGGTAAAGTGCAAAGGATGGACCAATAGAAAGATGCAGGCATGAACCAGGTGGCAATGGGAATGAAACAAGTCATAATATATTTAGGAGATAAAAATGATAGGACTTTGTGTAGGATGAAGTTCAGAGAAGAAAGAGAGAATGACTTAACAAAACAGTATAAGAAATATATTTGTTTACTTGCGGTTTCTCCCCACTCCTGATTTTTTTTTTTTTTACAAATAGTTTATTGTCAAATTAGTTTCCACATAACACTCAGTGCTCATCCCCACAAGTGTCCTCCTCCATGCCCACTCCTGATTTAAAGAACAATTTTGTATGTTTCCCTCTCTTTGCATGGAACACTTTTTTGTCTTTCCTTTTTTTTTCTTTTGGGAAACTATTTTGCATGAAATTTATTGAAACAGATGAAAATTTACTAAGGCAAATTGCACTAAAGTGACTTGAATGGGTCAAGATGAACATGTGGCATTTGAAATGTGTTTAATGTTTTGTCTCTGTAAGGCAAATTGCCTAGCGTCTCACCTGGGGCGTCTTACTTTCTCTTCTCCATCTAATCCTAACTGAGCTCATCCAGAAACAAAAACATGCCCTTGAAGTCTAAATATTAGATTGCTGGAGAACTTAATTAAGGAAACCTGATTCTTTGGGTGGAAATAATGCAGTCTAGGTTGCAATTCTTGCAATTGTTTGCAACCTCATCTTTCTTTTCTTCCCATACTCACGCTGTCAGTCTGTTCTAAGAAAATCAGTTTCTTATCACCAGTAGCATACGCTGTGTCTGGTGGCATTTATATGGCACTTCTCTGCTTTATACTAATTCAAACTGTCCTTGCACTTCAAAGTTCCTATATTTAATATTCAGCTATATTCTTATAAACTTCCTCATGATTCTTAATATCCACATGAGCCTTCCTTATTTTTTTTCTTAAATTTGTAATATTTGTTTATTTTAGGGGGAGAGAGAGAATATGAGCAACACAAGCAGAGGAAGGGCAGAGAGAGAGGGAGACACAGAATCTGAAGCTGCCTCCAAGCTCCTGCTATCAGCACAGAGCCTGACACAGGGCTCTAATCCACAAACCATGAGATCATGACCTGAGCCAAAATCAGACACTTAACCTACTGAGCCACCCAGGTGCCCCAAGGGTCTTTCTTATTTTAAATACAAGGAGTGCACAAAGCAAATGGGGTGTGTGAAAGAGTGGAGGAGAGAGACTGGAGTTCAGGAGACTAAAATAATGGATTTAATTAGAAAAAGAAAACTTGGGCTTTTGGGGCTTTGTTTTTTCTTTGACACTGAAACCAGTGAACTTTGTGATTTTGAGATAATCACTTAACCTCTCTGAGCCTCAGTTTCCCCATGTGTGAATTACAGAGAATAATACTTTACCTGGTCCTTAATGGGAGTACATTTTAAAGAAAAATTTATGTATATATGGTAAAATAGTGCAAATAGTAAACAACTGTGAAAAAAATTAATCACATTTTTATATGCCTGTGTTAAACTTGGGTTTTTAGGATATAGAGTTAACATTCAGAAGTTCACACAGGTCATTATTCAGTCAATACTTCAGAACACAGAAAGTGTTTTCCAATGAATACAAGTTTAGAAGTTAAATTATGGTAAAATCCCATTTGATCTGAACTGTACTGAAAATTTCACATACACAGTAATATATATGCATACAGTGTGCACGTGTGTGCGTGTGCACATGTGTGCATATATATACTACATTAGTTGTATGGTAAAATTGTAGGAAACATTGCTATACTAGTTGATTCTAGAAATTAAAGTTTATAAACACAAAAACATGTACTCAGGGTAATTTTTTAAAAAATACTGATTACTAGTACTTGAAGAAAAGTGGATTTAATTAGGGAAAGTGCAGGAAGTAGATACCTTTTGCAGAGATTCTGAAGCAGATTTCTAAACACTTAAATACATTTAGCAATTTATAGCACACATTCATAATTATGCATTATTTGATTTTAGAACTTTGTTGATACAGGCAAATAGACACTAGTCTTTTTCATGTTGTTTTGATGAAAGATGAAAGGTAATAAAATGAGAGAGGAAAGTTGTCTCCTAACACATTAGCAACAAGTAGAAGGAAAAAAAAGGTTTAAAAAAATAATTTCAGAGCTACCATTTATTGAAGGATGAGAATAAGCCAGAGCAATACTTTTTCTTATATTCTCTAAGTACTAATATTTCTGTTTACTTCTGTTTATGGTCGCTTTTCTATCAAAAACTAATATATATATATATTTTTAAAAATGCACAAATCATGAGTGCTCACCTTGATAAATTCTCATAATTAGAATTCACCCGATGTGTAACTAGCACCCAGATCAAAAACAAAATTACTCAGAGAAACCTTTCTTGTTCAGTCTTTCCAGTCACAAAACCCCTGCCACAGAAAAGCACTCTTCTAATTTCTTAAACTGTAGGGTAATGAGGCTACTTATGGAACAGTTATATAAATGCAAGAATACACTATGTATTCTTACATTTCTGGCTTATTTTGCCATTTTGTGTATTATGGTCATCCATGATTTTGTATGTAGCTGCAATATGTTCATTCCTTTTAAATATTTATTTATTTGAGGGAGAGAGCAAGAGCATGCGAGCTTGGGTAAAAAGAGAAGGAGGAGAGAGAGAGACAGAGACAGAGACAGAGAGAGACAGAAAGAACCTCAAGCAGGCTCCGTGCTGTCAGCACAGAGCCGGATGCAAAGGCTTGAACCAAGAATGCTAAGATCATGACCTGAGCTGAAATCAAGAGTTGGGCGCTTAACTGACTGGGCCACCCAGATGTCCCTGTAATATGATGATTCTTATTGCTGGACAAATGTAGCTACTTTGATGAAGTATCTGCTCAAGCCTTTTTGACTTTTTTAATTTGAATATATGCCTTTTACTTATTGATTTATGGAGTCCTTAGTTGTATAAGTATATACATCAGTTCTTTACATATCTTAGTTATATACCTTTAATATATAACTACACATACATAACACACACATATATAAAACACATATACAACTATATACAGGGAATTATTTTTTCCTACTACATAGCTTATATTTTTACTTTGTTCTTGGTATCTATTACCAGTAAGAAAGTACTTCTGGTATGTTTTTACATTAAACAATACTTGATTACATTAAAAAGAATAAACTTTTTCTTTTACTATTATACTTTTATCTCTGCCTTGTGCAGTTTTTCCTATTAAGGAATTCTGCCTACACCAAGATCATGAAACTATTTGGTGACATTTCCCTTAGAAGCTTCCTTTCTTTCCTTCCTTTCTTCCTTCTTTTATATACCTTTTCTCACTTAGATAGACAATTAAATGGAATTGATTTCTGTGCATGCTGAGAAGTGGGGGCTAAGTTTCATACTTTTCTATACTGGAATGTATGCTAATTTTACATTGCTCCTTAGTACATTACCACAAACTCAATGGCTCAAAACAACACAGATTTATTTTCTTTTAAATAATTGGGTCAGAAGTCTGACCTGAGTCCCACCCAGCTGATGTCAGTACGTTGTAGGACTTCATCTCCTTCTGGATACTCTCAAGGAGAATCCATCCCTTAGCCTTTTCTCATCTGCACTCCTTGGTTCATAGCCCCTCCCTTCACCTTCAGAGCCAGCAACAGAGGATCAAGTTTTCTGTATTACATCACTCCCCTGTGGTTGTGTCTCCCTCTGATTTCTTCTTCCTCCCTCTTCTGCTTTTAAGGATCATTGCAATTACCCTGGGTCCACCTGTTTTAAGATCAGCTGGTTAGCAAGTACATTTCATCTGTAACCTTAATTTTGCCATAACATATTCACAAATTCCAGAAGATTAGCACAAGAACATCTTTAGGGAAGCATTGTCTTGCCTATCATTTTATCTGATTTAGAGTCCTTTTCCACTGCACTGAAGTGTCAATTTTGTCATAAAATAAATTCACCATTTTTACTTTTTTTCAGCTTCAGTGGTCTTTTTGTACATTCTTAATAACATATTGGGTTATTTACTGTTCTCTATAATAAATTTATTTACTAGTTAGGTCTTCCAATTTTATTCCTCTTCAAGGAGGTCTTGGTTCCTTGCCTTTCCATATAAAATTTTCAAATCAGCTTATTGATTTTGACAAATTGATACTGTTCAAATTGCAGTGAAATTATAAATTCAGTGGGGGAGCACTGACATTTTTATATATTGATTTTTCTATGGCACATGTACATTATCTTCCCAAAACTGGGGAGGAAGGTATCTTTAATTTCCTTCAATAACCCTTTTGGTTCTCTGTGTAGAGGTCACTCATAAGTTTTCTTGGAGTTTTTCCCCATGCATTTGATATTTTTAAGCAATTTTAAATTGTATCCTTTTTAAAAAGTTGAAGCTTTTATATTTACCCTGTATCTAGTGACATAGTTAACTTACTGGTCATTTTATATGCAAATTCATCTGGATTTTATATGTACACCATTAAGTTTTCTGAACGGTTTAATTTCTTCCAATCCAATATTTTACCTTTTCCCCTTCCTTATTTCATTGCCAAAAATTTCCATCAAAATGCTGTAAAGTGGTGTTAATAGGTTTTATGGTCTCATTCTTGACACCAAAGAGAAAGCTTTCAATAATTAGCCATGAAGTAGATTAATTCTGCATGTACTTTTATATGCACTCTTAAGCTGATGGGAAATATTTTCTATATGTTGATGTGTGTGTGTGTGTGTGTGTGTAAACACACTGAGTGTTTAATCAAATGTTTTTTTCTAATATAATGATGTATATATCTTATTCTTTCAAAGATGTGATTTTCACTGATTGGTTTTCAAAAGTTAAGTCTTTCATTCTTGGCACATACCTATTCCATTGCCAGCTATAGTATCTTTTAACTATATAGCTGGATTCCAATTTCTAGTATTTTATTTAGGAAATGTTATGCCTATGTTCACAGACAAGGTTGTCTATAATTTTCCATTTTTGTAATGTTCTCTTCTAGTAGAGAAAATATCAAGGTTGCTCTGGTCTTTTAAAATAAATAAGAAGCGTTTCCTTTTCTTTGAATAAGTATATATTGATTGGCCTTACTTCTCTGTATTATTATTATTATTTATTTATTTCTAGGAGAGAGAGAGAGAGACAGCGTGAGCAGGGGAGGGTCAGAGAGAGAGGGAGTCACAGACTGAAACAGGCTCCAGGCTCTGAGCTGGCAGTCAGCACAGAGCCTGAAGCGGGGCTCGAACCCACGAACCGCGAGATCATGACCTAGGAGAAAGTCGGATGCTCAACCGACTAAGCCACCCAGGCGCCCTAGCTCTCTGTATTATTTAGATGTATTCACCAGTGAGTCCATTTGAGGTAAATTTTCCTTTTTAATAACAGTTGCAATATTTAATAGCATTAGAATGGTCTAGTTACATCATACTGTTAACAGTTTTGATAAATTGTGTTTTATTGGGAATTTGTCTATTTAATTAGAATTTTCTAGTTAGTGTCCATAAAATACTATGTTTTAATATTCTGTGGGATTATAATTAATATTCCATTATTTATTTCTGACTTTGGTAATGCATACTTTTCTTTTATCCTTGATCGATATTGCGAGTTTTTTTTTATTTTTTTATTTTTTCCATTAACCAACTTCTGGTTTATATAGTTTTCCCCCTACATTTATTTTCTACTTGACTACTTTCACTCTCAGTCTTGTTATTTCTTTGCTTCTACATTTTTTGGGGGGGATTGACTTGGTGCTTTTTTTTTGTCCAATTTATTATAAAGGATACTTTGCTGATTTTTCAGCCCTTCTTTCTCATTTTGAAGCAATGTAAACCTACCATTTAAAATTCTGCAATTCAGTGTTTTTTATTCATTATGTTGTGTAATCATTCCCACTATCTAATTCCAGAACACTTCTATAACAGATCTAATAGCAATCACTTACTCTTCCTACCTCCACGTGATTGCCTGACAACCATGAATCAACTTTCTGTCTATGGATTTGCTGTTTCTGGATATTTCAAACAGATGCAATCACACAATATGTAGCCTTTTGTGTCTGGCTTATATCACTTTAGCAATAATGTTTTCTTTCTTTTTCTTAATTTTTAATTTTGAGTGAGAGAAAGAGAGAAACAAAGTGAGTTGCATAGGGGCAGAGAGAGAGGGAGACACAGAATCTGAAGCAGGCTCCAGGCTCTGAGTTGTCAGCACAGAGCTGAACGTGGGGCTCAAACCCACAGACCATGAGATCGTGACCTGAGCTGAAGTTGCACACTTAACCAACTGAGCCACCTAGCAATAATGTTTTCAAAGCTCTTCCATGTTGTGCCATGCAACATGACTTAATTCTCTTTTATACCTAGATAATATTCTATTATATACCAAATTTGTTGATCCATTCATCAGCTGATGGGAATTTATGTGATTTCTACCTTTTGTCTGTTATGAATAGTGCTGCTATGAACATTTATACATTGTGTGACTACATTTTCACTTGCCTTGGGTTTGTACCTAGGAGTGGAATTTCTGGGTCATTTGGTAGTTCTACATACAACTCTTTGAGGAACTGCCAAAGTGTTTACAACAGTCATGGCAACACCATTTTATATTCCCATTAGCTATGTATGTATGAGAGCTCCAATTTTTCCCACATCCTCAGCAACATTATCATCATCTGTCTTGTTGGTTATAGCCATCTTGCTAGGTGTGAAGTGATATTGCATTGTGGTTTTGATTTGCATTTCCCTGATGACTAATAATGGTGAACATACTTTGTGTGTGAATTGACCATTTTATATATCTTCACTGGAGAAATGGCTTTTCAAATTCTTTGCCCACTTTTTAACAGGCTATTGGCAATTTTATTATTGACCTGGAAGAGTTCTTTACATGAGCTACCTAAATGTGAGACAGGAAACCATCAAAATCATACAGGAGAACACAGGCAGCAACCTCTTTGACCTCCACTGTAGTAACTTCTTACTAGACACATCTCTGGAGGCAAGGGAAAGAAACAAACAAAAAAGAACTTTTGAGACTTCATTAAGATATAAAGCTTCTAGTACAGCAAAGGAAACAATCAGCAAAACTAAAAGGCAACCAATGGTATGGGAGATGACATTTGTGAACAACGTATAAGATAGAGTTAATATCCAAAATCTATAAGGAACTTATCAAACTCAACACCCCCAAAATAAATAATCCAGTTAAGAAATGGGCAGAAGGCATCAACAGACATTTTTCCAAAGAAGACATCCAGATGGCTGACAGACACATGAAAAGGATGCTCAACATCACTCATCATCAGGGAAATACGAATCAAAACCACAGTGAGATATTACCTCACATCTTTCAGAATGGCTAAAATTAACAACGCAGGAAACAACAGATGAGGGAGAGGATGCAGAGAAAGGAGAGCACTCTTGCATACTTGGTGGGAACACAAATTGGTGCAGCCACTGTCAAAAGCAGTATGGATCATCCCTAAAAAGTTAAAAATAGAACTACCCTATGACCCAGCAATTGCACTATTGGGTATTTACCCAGAGGATGCACAAATACTGATTTGAAGCAGCACATGCACTTCAATATTTAGAGCAGCAGTATTAACAAACAGCCAAATTATGGATATATGGAAATAGCTTAAATGCCCATCAACTGATGAATGGATAAAGAAGATGTGGTACACACACACACACACACACACACACACACACACACACACACTGGAATATTACTTAGTCATCAAAAATAATGAAATCTAATCTATGAAGTCTTGTCATTTTGCAACAGCGGGGCTCGAACTCACAAACTGTGGGATCATGACCTGAGCCAAAGTTAGATGCTCAAATCACTGGGCCATTCAGGCACCCCTACAATAAAATAGTTTTGAATAAAATTCTGGTTTCATTCCTCAATAGTAGTTTGAGTTTAGATAATTTCATCAACTTCTTTAAACTTAAGTTTCCTTCTCTGATAATTATATTGTCAGTTGGGGTTGCTTTGAGATTTTATTTTGTGATAAAATATTTAGCACTCTACCACAGCAGACACTGTATCTATATGTCTATATCTAGCACTTAAAATTATTTGAATTAAAATTTAATTAAAAATGATGAAATTTGTTATATTTGTATACAAGAAAATATTTTCAGTGCTATTGGTAATATGAGACATACAGTAATTTAAGTTTCCATCCATATAAGATAATTAAGTTTTGAGTTAAATTAAGTTGAATTAAAAATTTAGATACAATAAAAATGAAAAATCTAGATAAAATTAAAAAAATGGTACAGTTCCAAAGAGAGCAACCAACTGGGAGAAGAAACAAGATCCAAGTGTATGGTACCTAAAGGAGACTCATTTTAGCTTTAAGGACACACATAGGCCAGTGAAGGGCTGGAGAAAGATATTCCATGCAAATGGAAATTAAAAGACAGTAAGGATAGCTGTACTTATATCAGACAAAATCAGCTTTAAATCAAAAACTGTAACAAGAAACAAAGAAGCTAATGACGTATATAATGATAAAGGGGTCACTATAAAGAATATAAAATGACTAAATATATAGGATCTAAATATATTATGCAAATACTACAGAGCTGAAGGGAGTAATAGACAACATTACAGTAATAGTAGGGGACTTCAATACCTCACTTTTAACAATGAATGCAACATTTACAAAGAAAATCAATAAGGGACCATTGGTCTTCTATTATACTTTAGATCAAATGGACCCAATAGACACATACAGAATATTCCATCCAATAGAAGCTGAATGCACATTCTTCACAAGTGCACATGAAACATTCTTCAGGATAGAACAAATGTTAGGTAACAAAACAAATCTAAATAAATTTTAAAAGGTTGAAATAACGTTACCTTTGTGACCACAATGGTATGAAACTAAAAAGCATCAACAAGAAAAAAACTGTAAAATTCAAAAGTATGTGGAAATTAAACAACACACACAAGAATAACCATGTGTCAAAAACAAAACCAAAAGGCAAACAAAAAATGTCTTGCAAGAAGTGAAAATGGAAACACAACAGAAGAAAACTTATGAAATGCAGCAAAAGTAGTGCTATGAGGGAGTTTATATTGATAAATGCTTCTATTAAAAAAAAGAATAATCTCAGACAACCTAAATGTATCTCAAGGAACAAGAAAAAGAACAAAGTGTGCCCAAAGTTAGGATAAGAAAGGAAGTAACAAAAATCAGAGCACAAATAAATTAGACAATAGAAATAAAATTATAAGTGAAAGTTGAGACATTACAACTGATACCACAGAAAGCATGAAAACACTATGAAGAATTTTATATGAACAAATTGTACAGCCTAGAAGAAATGGATAAAGTAGAAAAATATACCCAAAGAAGTCTAAATCAGGAAGAAATAGATAATTGGAACAAACCCAATAACAAGGAGATTGAATCTGTGATCAAAAACCTCCCAATAAATTTACCCAAGGGATTCAGGAGTGCTGATGCTTAGGGGCACATGTACCCCAATGTTCATAGCAGCACTCTCAACAAGAGCCAAATTATGCATGGTAAGAGCCTAAATGTCCATCAACTGAAGAATAGATCAAGAAGATGTTGTTTATCTATACAATGGAATACTAGATGGCAATGAGAAAGTATGAAATCTGGCCATGTGTAGCAACATAGATGGAACTTGAGGGTGTTATGCTGAGTGAAATAAGTCAGGCAGAGGACAGACACCATATGTTTTCACTTATAAGTGGAACAGGAGAAACTTAACAGAGGACCATGAGGGAGGAGAAGGGGAAAAATAGTTGGGGAGAGGGAGGGAGGCAAACCATGAGAGACTCTTGAATGCCGAGAACAAACTGAGGGCCGATGGGGTTGAGGGAGAGGGGAAGGGGGTTGATGGGCATGGAGGAGGGCACTTGTTGGGATGAGCACTGGGTGTTATATAGAAACTTACTTGACAAAAAATAATGAAAGAAAAAAAAAAAACCTCCCAATAGAGAACACAAGACCATATGGTTTCACAGGGGAAATACACCAAAAACTTGAATAAGTAATGCCAATTTTTCTCAAACCCTTCAGAAAACTGAAGTGGAAGGAGTACTCCCAAACCCATTTTACAAGGCCAGCATTACCCTGATACCAAAGCCAGACAATACCTCAAAAAATACAGCTTTAGATGAATAACACTGGTGAATATAGTTGCAGAAATTCTTTAAAAAAATGCTAGTAAATCAAATTCAACAACACATTAAAAGTATTATAGACCATAATCAAATGGGATTTATCCACAGGAAAAATGGGTAATTCAACATAACCAAATCAATAACTGTGATACATACACAGCATTAATAGCATTGAAGACAAAAAGTTTCTTATTATTTCGATAGATGCAAAAAAAAAAAAAAGCACTCGACAAAAGTCAACATCCATTCACAGTAAAAACTCTTGATGAAGTGGGTTTAAAGGGAGCATACCTTAACATAATAAAGTTCATATATGACAAACCCATAGCTAGCATTATACTCAATCATGAAAGGTTTAAATTTATACCTCTAAGATTAGAATCAAGACAGGACTGCCAAATCCCACTGCTTCTATTCAACAGAGTATTGGAAATCCTAGCCAGATCAATTAGGCAAGTAATAGAGGGGACCTCCAAATTGGAAACAAACAAAACTGTTACTATTTTTAGGTGACATGATAGTATATAAAGAAAATCCTAAAGATTTCATGGGGGTAGAGGGGTAGCTGTTAGAACTAATTCAGTAAAACATTAGTATAAAAAATCAGTATACAGAAATCTGTTGCATTTATGTACACTAATAATGAACCAACCAAAGAGAGAAATGAATAATCCCATTTACAACTCTCAAAAAAATAAAATAGAAGTAAATTTAACTAAGGAAGTGAAAGATCTGTACGCTGAAAACTTTAAGATATTAATGAAAGACATTGAAGATGACACAATAAATGAAAAAATATTCCATATATTCATGGGTTGGAAGCGTTAACATTGTTATAATGTAAATACTAGCCAAGGACATCTACAGACTAAATGCAATTCCTATCGATATTCCAATGGCATTTTTCACAGAAAGAGAACAAAAAAAGTTATCCCAAAGTATATATGGAATCACAAAATACTCTTATCCGAAGAGATCTTGAGAAAGAATAAACTTGAGGAATCACACTCTCTGATTTCAAACTATATTACAAGGCTATGGTAATGAAAACAGTATGTAACTAACAAATATAGACACACAGACCAATGGAACAGAATCAAGGACTCACACATAAGATAACCTGATATTAGATAAAGAATCAAGAATATTGAAGAGGGAATAGTCTGTATTAGATGGTATTAGGAAAACTGAATAAATGCATGCAAAATAATGGAATTCAACTCTTATACTACTCATAAAAATTAACTCAAATGAATTAAAGACTTAAACATAAAAAACATAGAAGAAAACACTTTTTCCCTAGCTTCTTAACACTGGTCTTGACAATGACTTTTTTAAAATATGATTTTTTTAAATGGTGATTACAGGAGGTGAAGGATGTGTTATCTAACATTGTGGTAAACATTTTTCAATACATACATATATCACATCATTGTATTGTATACCTTAAATGTACACATGTGATGTGTCAATTTTATCTCAACAAAGTTAGGAAAATAAGGTAAGTAGGAGAAAAGAAATACACCATTGTACATACATTCACAGGACTCACTGTGTAAATAAAAATCTGCTGATGCTTAAGTGAGATAAGACTAGGAATATATAAATGTCTTCCTCACCAGAGCTGTTTTGGTGATAACATGGGATAAACATCTCACAGAAGAGGTTTCAAAAAACAGTCATGGAGTAGACATAGTAAATTTTGTTCTAAGGTGATCAGAGAAGTGGTGTAATGTCTATAGGGGATATGAAATATAGAGGAATTTTTTGTTTTGTTTATTAAATATTCCTATGTTTAAAAATCAAAATAATATTAAAGGTATATATTGTGAAGTATTTCTGTTTGAGTTTCTCTTGCTATTATTTATAAATACTCAAAAATTTGTTTTGTATTCTTCAATTTCTTTTCAAATATGAAATTTCAGTTAGCTTACCCCCTTTTCATACTCATAAGTAATATAGATGCTTTTTTAAAATTTAGCAGTATGTAAAGAAAATATTGTGATATCAGTGTTTGAAAGCCTTTCTCATTTCTTACAACTACATAGTGTCCCATGCACCATACCCTTCTCCTTGTGGCGTGTACGTACTTCCAGGAAACTCTAGTACCCAAGACTAACTTTTTGTTATTTTTTAGATTCTCTATCTTCTTTCTATGATCTCATCTTTTTTTATGTTTTATTTATTTCTGAAAGAGAGAGAGACACAGTGTGAGCATGGGAGGGTCAGAGAGAGAGGAAGGCACAGAATCCGAAGCAGTCTCCAGGTTCTGAGCTAACTGTCAGAACAGAGCCCAACAGAGGGCTCAAACCCACAAACCGTGAGATCATGACCTGAGCCGAAGTCGGACACTTAACCGATTGAGCCACTCAAGCGCTCCTATGATCTCTTCTTATATTCTTGTCTTTACATATCATCTACATGCCAGTGGCTTTTAAATATGTATCTTAGGTCTGGATGTATGTGCCGAACTTCAGATTACTACATCCCATCTGTCTACTATCTTTACTTACATAACTAACATATACTTTGATTTTGATAATTTAAAAACAAAATTCCTAATCCCCATCACACTTGTGCCCAAACTGCTCCTCCTACAGAATTACCTATTGTGATTTTTAATTTTATGAGTCAACTTGACAGAGCCAAGGGATTCCCAGATAGCTGATAGAAAATGATTTCTAGGTATGTCTGTGTAGGTGTTTCTGAAATAAATTAGCACTCGAATCAGTAGATTGAGTAAAGATCTGCCCTCACAATGTGATCAGGCATCATCCAATCCATAAGGGCTGGAAAAGAACAAAAAGGTGAAGGAAGAGCAAATTCCCTCTTTTGACCTGGACATCCAATTTTCTTGCCCTTGGACACACAGCTCCTGGTTCTTGGGCCTTTGGATTTTGAAAATTATACCAGTAGCCCCCTGGTACTCAGGCTTTGGGATTTGGACAGAATTATACTACTTGCTTTCCAGGTTCTTTAGCTTGAAGATGGCAGGTTATGGGACTTCTCAGCCTTCATAAGTCAATTTCTGTGATCTCTCTCTCTGTCGCTATCTATGTATCTAGATAGATAGATAGATGATAGATAGATAGATAGATAGATAGATAGATAGATAGATAGATGATAGATAGATAGATGGTAGATAGATAGATGACTGGAAGGAAGTGACAGATGGAAAGGAAGTCAGTGAGGGAAGGAGTGAAGAGTGGAAAGGAAGGAAGGAAGGAAGAAAGAAAATTTTCTGTTTCTCTGGAGAATCCGTCTCATTTAACTACAACTCCATTTTTTCCATTGCTCAGGTCACAAACCTTGCTTGGTATTACTCTAATTGCTCCTTTTTACCCATACTCTAAATCCAATTCCTCAGCTAATCATGTCATCTCTACCTTAAAATACATTAAGGATTTTAAAAAAATCATCTCCTTCCTTTCTTTCTGATGATCTATTCTTAAAACATTTACCATGTGATTCTTTTGTAGTACAAGGCTAATCAGCTTGATTAATTTGGGCTTCTCTGCTCAAAACTCTCCAAGCATCCCAAATCACTCAAAATAAATGCTGACTTCATTAGAGTGGTGGGAACAGCCCTACACAATCGGAACCCCTTGCTCTTGGATCCCTCTCCAAGAACTCTCAGCTTTAGTCCTACCTGCCCACTACTGTCCCTCAAGTCATTCATGTGGAATTCTTTTTGTTTTGTGTAGATCTCACCTTTTCGGTTATGCTCAGTTTAAAATGGCCATTTAAGCATTTATTCCCTGCTTTGATTTTTAACAGTGTTATCACCTGTAGAACCCATTATGTATGTTACTTCTTTACTTACATCTCTATACAGGCAAGCATTTTTGTTTTTGTTTTTTTGTTTTTTTTTGGTCTGTGTTTGTTCATTGTTATATTTCCACTGCCTAGAACATAGTGGGGACTCAATAAGTACTTGGTGACTAAGTGATTGGTAGACACCTTAGGCCTTTATAAATTTTGGTGATTTTTCTTGTGTTAGTTCATATAAAGAAGAAATGAATCATTTCAACATAAAATCGCTGGTGAGCAGAGAGTGGTCCATTTTTTTTTTTTTTTTTTTTTACCTCATCTGCAATGATAGAGGAGGAAGCAAATATATCTGAGAGTTAGACACAAAGCTACCATGCACAAGAAAGCTCTTTGAGTAATGGGAACAGCCTTCAAGGGCTCTCCACCTGATGTTTTCTCTACTCTCCACAGAAGACAAAGTGTTTCACAACACTTCTACCTGAGCTGATGCAGACTATGTTAGTGTGATTCATGAGATGTAGGAACATTTTGTTCCTAAATGCACATTACAGTGTATATTTATGGATCTCTGAGAACCTATGAACAACGAGGTTGAGAAAAATACATCACAATTTATTTTAATCCATGTGGCCATATGTTAAACATAGAAAACAAATTTAATGTTATTTTTAATTAAAAAATAAAGACTAAAAGCAAAGCAAAGAAACAGGGAGGAAATTTTTTTTTGTTTTAACCACATCTCCAATTTGCTTAGAACAATAAAAACATATTGGACTGATACTTCTGGTCTAGGTAACACTTTCTAGAAGCAAAGAAACAGGGAGGAAATTTTTTTTTTTTGTTTTAACCACATCTCCAATTTGCTAGAACAATAAAAACATATTGGACTGATACTTCTGGTCTAGGTAACACTTTCTAGAAGCAAAGAAACAGGGAGGAAATTTTTTTTTTGTTTTAACCACATCTCCAATTTGCTTAGAACAATAAAAACATATTGGACTGATACTTCTGGTCTAGGTAACACTTTCTGTTTTAACTTGCTCATTCTATTCCAAACATATGGCAATAATGCATGAAGTATTTATGAACAAAGATATAGCAGGGCTCCTAAAACAAGATAAGAAGAAATGGATTAGAAACAGAAATCAAGAGAAGGAGAGTCATGAGCTGCTCTTGACCTGCCACAGATAGTGGTGTCTGGATTTCAGCTCTGTGTAAAAATAACAGGGACTCAATTGTCTCCATGCAACAAAGGACACAAGAAATTAATCTTATGAAAAGATATGGAATCAACTTTAAAACATATATCAGTGTATATTTATGATGCTAAAAGTGTATGTATGTCCGTGTGTGTGTGTATATATACACATACACACATACATACATATGTAATTTTATTAATTTATTAAAATAAGTCAGTAACCTTAGAGTGAAAGAAGTGAACCAAGATGAGGTAGGTATTTAAGGGGAGCAAAATTTGCTACCCCAAAGTGTGTCTCTTTGGCATGTAAATGATTTTAGACTATTTTTAAGAAAGAAGATACTGAAGAAGTTTTGTTTTGTTTTGTTTTTTATCTCCTGCATAATTGCCTAAAGGAATTTAGACAGAAGATCTGTTCCAGGAAGGGAGTTATCACCATAGAAAAATATGGTATAATATGAAGTCTGTATGGTAGACAGGGAGGAACCTAGCAAGGCCGGTTTGATCAAAGTTCTTTCTGTGCCCTATTGTTTCTGGGTGGCCCAACAGACATTTCTGTTTCCTGCCTTCCTGCCTTCCTTCCTTCCTTCCTTCCTTCCTTCCTTCCTTCCTTCCTTCCTATCATCTATCATCTATCATCTATCACCATTTACTCTTTCTGTTCCTCTTGAATTACCCTCCTTTCTTTTGAACCCCCAGACTTCTACCCTCTTCTCCTTAATCCAGAATGACTTATATATCTCATTTTGTCTGTCTTTTCAGTCTCTCATGTTTATTTGGACTCTCTCTACATATATAATTAAATTTTATTTTCTCCTGTTACTATGTCTTATGTCAATTTAATTTTTACACCACCCAGAAGAATCCTAAAGGATGGAGGAAAATGTTTCCTCCCTAAAAGTATAAAATAGAAGCAATCAGAAATATATGCTATGGTGAATTTGTGATGAAAATAATCCCCTTTCTCTGTGGATCTGATTCAGAGTAGGATGAAGGCATAGATTCTCTGGGTCAGGAAGTAAAGTAGGTAGTGGGAACAGGGAACACAACTCCTTGAGGTTAGTGGCTTGAAGGAAGTCTCACAGCTTATAGTCAGAGCCTGGTGAAAGTTACCTCTAATCCTAAAAGGGAGCCACCTCCCCCATCACATTCCAATAAAGGCTGTCAGTCTTTAACTAGTCTTTAATTTCATCACAGCCCAGGGAAGCAGCAAACAAAGATGTAGACTTATTCTCAGTAGCTGTGCCATTCTATCCACTAGCATTGCTCAGATCTGACACAACCCTAATGTTATATGAGAGACAGTGATTCCAAACTACAATTGTGAATCTAAGAGGTGTGGTGACCTCTTGCAAGATGCAAGCTTAAACATCTCCAAGTTGCAGTTCAGAATGGAGCTGGCCAACCTAAACTCTGCATGGAAAGAAATAAAAACATAAACATTTGTTTTGTTATGCCACTGAGGTTTTAGAACTCATTTTTCTGTCTCATCAAGTGGTGTTAATAATCTAACTAATGTAAGTGGTTTTGTTTGGTAAAAGAAAAATAACAGATGCAGTGTGTAGTTAAAGTATACCAAAGGTCCTTTCTTGATCTGGAAAAGGATAGAAATTCTGAATAGCTACAGAATTTTTACGTAACAAACTATTAAATTTTCAATCAAAGCAACAAAATACAGAGGAGAGGAAAAGAAACACAGAAAAAAGATGGTAACCATGATAGAAATAAGTCCAGTTATATCAATAATAATAATAATAGATGTAATCATATTGAACTCACTTATTAAAAGACAAATATTATCAGGTTAGGTTAAAAAAAAAAAGTGGTAACCTACATAAAAGAAACACTGCTAAAGCACCCCTGAAATGACATTGAAATGAAAATGGGCTAGGTAGCAATATTTTTTTAAGTTTTTATCTAAATTCCAGTTAGTTAACATACAGTGTAATATTAGTTTCAGATGTACAATATAGTGATTCAGCAATTCCATACATCACCTAGTGCTTAGAGAATCTGTTTCTTGGTTTGCCTCTTTTTATCCACTTTGCTTGTTTGTTTCTTAAATTCCACATATGAGTGAAATCATATGATATTTTACTTTCTCTGGCTGACTTATTTCACTTAGCATAATACATTAGCTCCCTCTACATTATTGCAAATGGCAATATTTAATTCTTTTTTATGGCTGAACAATATCCCATTGTATATATATACACTACATCTTCTTTATCCATTCATTGATCGGTGGACACTTGGGCTGTTTCCATAGTTTGGCCATTGTACATAATGCCACTATAAACACTGGAGTCCCTGGATCCCTGTGAATTAGTGGTTTTGTATCCTTTGGGTAAATAACAAGTAGAAAAATTACTGGACTGTAGGGTAATTATATTTGCAACTTTTTGAGAAATTTCCATCTGTTTTCCACAGTGACTGCAACCAGTTTGCATTCCCACTAACAGCGCAAGAGGATTCTCATTTCTCCACGTCCTCATCAGCACTTGTTTCTTGTGTTGTTAATTTTAGCCATTCTGACAGGTGTAAGGTAATATCTCATCATAGTTTTGATTTACATTTCCCTGATGATGAATGATGTTGAGCATCTTTTTATGTGTCTGTTGGCCATATGGATGCATTCTTTGGAAAATTTTCTATTCATGCCTTTTCTCATTTTTAAACTGGATTGTTTACATTTTATAAATTTATATATTTTGGATACTAACCCTTTATCAGATATGTCATTTGCAAATATCTTCTCCCATTCTTTTGGTTGCCTTTTAATTTTGTTGATTATTTCCTTATCTATTCAGAAGCTTTTTTATTTTGATGAAGTCTCAATAATTTACTTTTGCTTGTGTTTTCTTTGTCTCAGGAGACATACCTAGTAAGAAGTTGCTATGGCTTGTGTAGCAACATGGATGAAACTTGAGGGTGTTATGCTGAGCGAAATAAGTCAGGCAGAGAAGGACAGATACCATATGTTTGCATGTATGGGAGGATTAGGAGGAACTTAATGGAGGACTGGGGTGGGGAGAAGAAGGGGGAAAATAGATGGGGAGAAGGAGGGAGGCAAACCATGAGAGACTCTTGAATCCCGAGAACAAACTGAGGGCTGATGGGGGTGGGGAGGGGGAGGAGAAGGGGGTGATGGGCATGGGGGAGGGCACTTGTGGGGATGAGCACTGGGTGTTATATGGAAACCAACTTGACAATAAACTATTAAAAAAAAAGAAGTTGCTATGGCTGATGTCAAAGAGGTTACTTCCTGTGTTCTCCTATAGGATTTTGATGGTTTCAAATAGCCAAAACAAACTTGAAAAAGCAAAGCAAAGCTGGAGGCATCAAAATTCTGGACTTCAAATTATATTACAAAGCTGTAGTGATCAAAACAGTATGGTACTGGCACAAAAATAGATAACTAGATCAATAGAACAGAAGACTCATAAGCAAACCTACAGCTATATGGTCAATTAAACTTTGAAAAAGCAGGAAAGGACATCAAAGGGGGAAAAGACAGTTTTTCATTAAATGGTGTTGGGAAAACTGGACAGCAATAAGCAATATTAAAATGGAAACAACTTAAACTACACAACAAATCTCTTTAACAGGAATAAAGAGGAATATAACATTGTAATAAAAGGATAATTCACCAAACAGGTATAAAACCCATGAACTTTGTTGTTTATGCCATACTGGGTATTAAAGCACGTGAAGTAAAAACTGAAAAGAGTGAAGATGAATTGGCAAATCTACAATCACTTTGGGAGATTTTAAAACATCTCTATGAAAAAGCAATGGATAAAACAGACTAGAAAAAATTACTAGGGCTATAAGATATTGGCAAACAAAAAATAGACATCTGTCTGTAAATCTACATTTAGATGAGGTATATCTGATGAGGTAATATCTGATGAGGTAATAGTTAAGATATTGTTAGGATTACAAGAATTCATTTTTTAATTTTTTTATGTTTTTATTTATTTCAGAGAGAGAGAGAGAGAGTCAGTGTGAGCAGGGGAGGGTCAGAGAGAGACGGAGACACAGAACTTGAACAGGCTCCAGGCTCTGAGCTGGCTGTCAGCATAGAGCCTGACGTGGGTCTTGAACCCACGAACTGATCATGACCTGAGCCGAAGTCAGATGCTTAACTGACTGAGCCACCCAGGCATGCCAAGAATTCATTTTTTAAAAGAAATTCCATTTAATGTTCTATTTCATCTTACTAGATGAATTTGAATTCTGAGAATTTTCTGAGTGGCACCAAATGAGAACTATCATACATTATTCACCTTTGTATTTGTATTACTAGTTTGTTAGCTGGTAACAGTGATAACACAATGTATCATCTGAAATGTTTTCACTGTTTTTAGTGTTTCTTTATTCATTAAAGTTCAGTTATACAATGAATAGCATGGTTGCTTTGCTAGTTCTAAGTGAGCATATTTAAAAATTAAGAGAATGATAAATGGCAGATTATGAAAGACAGTCATATAATGGAGTAATTTACTTGAAGACACTGTTCTATAGCTTTTTGATAATTACATTCAATTTTTAAACAAATTGTGTTTATTGAGGTGTGCATAAATGGTTGTTTGGTATTTAGGTATTCATGAGCCATTGAACACAAGTCACGAAAATTAGGCTTCAGATTTCAAAGAAATCATATCATGTAATCTTCCTTGACCTACATGCAAATTACTTAGGAACCATACATGCAAAGGAAGCCCTTATCTCTCAAAAAGCAAACAAACAGGGGCGCCTGGGTGGCTTAGTCGGTTAAGCGTCCGACTTTCGCTTAGGTCATGATCTCGCAGTTCGTGGGTTCGAGCCCCGCGTCGGGCTCTGTGCTGACTGACAGCTCAGAGTCTGGAGCCTATTTCAGAGTCTGTGTCTCCCTCTCTCTCTGACCCTCCCCTGCTCACGCTGTCTCTCTCTCTCCTGGAAATAAATAAAAATATTAAAAAAAAAAAAAGCAAACAAACAAATTTGAGACATACTATAAATTACTGAAGTGAAACATACTATAAATTACAAATTTGTATAATTGAAATAGAGTACCAAATGAAAATGTGTCATATGGTTAAAACATCACTTAAAAACATATACCTTTAAATTCATTGTTATTAAAACAAGAATGAAAATACATGCTTTTGGATCTGTTGAAGCTTAAAAGAAAACCTGAAGAACACAGAATAAAGATTATATTTAAGATAGCTGAAAATGTTAAGAGAAAATAAAGGAACAAAAGAGAGGGTCAACAAGACTAGAAATTAATTATTCTAAAGTAGTCTAATAAAATATAAAAACCTTTAATGGGAATGATTTGCAAAAGGGACATAGAAAGGAAGGGAAAGGGACAAATAAAATCAGAAAGGAAAAAAGGAAAAGTTTAACTGGTAGGTGTGTTGGAGCTGTGCATAGCAGAGAGCTGATTAGGTGCCAATGCCGTGTTCACTGATGCCATAGTGACAGCTTGAAATCTATCATGGTACTAACATCAATTTTAGAGATGTTGTTTACCACTAGCTAGAGTAGATTGTTAAAACTCATTAATAACTTTATCAATAATTTTGAAAAAATTATTACGGAAATTGAAAAACTATGTTGTTTTCTAGAAAACTAGATAACCAAAACCTATGTGAACAAGTAAGCATTGAGAAACTGAGTATGTCCCTCCACAGAAGATCACAAACCTGCACAGATGTTCTGTCAACTTTTACTAACATTTCAGAAAATACCATAAAGTAAGCCACCCAAATGATTTATGTGGCTTATATAACCTTGATGCCAAACAAGAAAAGAACAGTATAGTAAAAGAACATTAATGATCACTATCTTCTAGGAACACAGATCACAAAAGCTAAAGAATTATAGCAAATTGAATTTAACAGAATTTTAAAACTATATATTTAAAATTAATAAGTAGGGATTACCTCAGGAATGGAAAGATTGTTTAAAATTAGAAAGTCTACGAAGACACATACCACTTTAACAGATAGAGAGCAAGGCATGTGATCATTTCAATAGATGTAGAATAAGCATTCAATAGAGTCCAACACATTTTATGAAGAAAATTAACATTTAAATATAGATGGTAATTTTTTTAACCTGACAAAGGATATCTATGAAAAAACTAGGACATACATTTAATAACTATTCTTTGGAAACATCCCATAAAAGTTAATAAAAAGGCAAGAATGGCCTCTATTTCTACTTCACGACATTGTACTAAATCATTCAGCCAAAGAAAACAAAGAAAAAAGAGAATTGGAACAGAAATCATACAGGATGAGCTCTCTGAAAACTGAGATTAATATATAAACATCACAGAGTGGTCTATTAGACCCTGTGTGACCTGACCCTACTTACCTCTCCAAGTTCCTTCCCTAACCGTCTCCATCCTGCTCTGCCTTCTGGCTACATTACTAATTATTAGGTTTTTATTTAAGGTCTTTAAACTGTTTTTTCCCCTTGTTTCCTAGAATATTTCTCTCCAGCTCTATTCATGACTGTCTCCTAAGGCTTTAGTCCCAGCTTAAATATATCTCTTATAGCCCTGTTTATTTCCCTCTTTGCTCTGGTCATATTCTGTAATTAATGGCTTAGTGGTATATTCATTTATTGATTGCCTCTCCTACTAAGTTGTCAGCTTGGTAAAGATATAAGAAGTTTTTTTTTTCTTGTTTATTGCCATGTCTTAAGAACTCAGCACAGTGCATGGCACAAAATATACTGCCCTATCAATATTTGCCAAGGGAATGAATGAATAAATCAACAGATACCTTTATATCCATACTGTATGGTCCTCATAGTATACGTCATTTTCTTTCTTGGGTATTTTTGAGACACACTATCAAATTTTTCTACTTGCCACTTTTATAGAAATGCAGATTAATCTTGCTTGGGACAGCTCATTTGTTTTTCAGACTGAGTATGGTGTCATTATTTGGACATAATTTCTCTTCATTACAATGAAAGTCATAATACTGTTACAGCACATTGAAAGGATGAAGTTAAACCTAGGGCACCTGGGCTGCATCTAGGATACTCAGAGATCATTTCTTGTCAATTGAGAAACATCTTAGAAGCCAACTTCCTGCTAGCTCCATGTACTAACTATATCCTAGTGAAAACAAAGGGGAGGAAACATAAATACCATATGTATGGACATATAGTATATATGATTTAGACTTGGTTCCTGTATGTTCTGTATTAGTTAATTATACTAGGACGTGTCTTATCACTTATCTGTATATCTGTGACTAACATATAATATACCTTACCTAGAAAACTAATACACAATATATATGTATACTATAATTTAATTATATAATATAAAAACTACTGTATATTATATATAATATATAACTAATATTATGTGTAATATGAGGAAGAATTGTTACACATATTATACATTAATTACATTATAATTTAATATTACATATAATTATTACATGTAATACATATATTACTCCCTTTTCAAGCAAAATAGTTTGTGAATAATTATTAAAATAATGGTTCCTTAGGGACTCTTGGATGGCCCAGGTGGTTAAGCATCATATTTCAGCTCAGGTCATGATCTAACGATTGGAGCCCTGAGTTGAGCTCTGTGCTGACAGCTCAGAGCCTGGAGCCTGCTTCAGATTCTGTGTCTCCCTCTGTCTCTGCCCCTCCCCCACTCGTGTTCTGTTGGTCTCTCTCAAAGTAAATAAACATTAAAAAAATTTTTTTAGATAATGTTTCCTTAAAATTAAGAAGATAAAGTAACCAAGCTAAAATTAAATGTTCATTAAATGAACTGGCCACTAGGATCTGTAGAACTTAGATATCCTCAAAAGTATGGGCCTCTCCAGTGACTCTTTAATAAAAATGGCAAATCATTAATACTTGTAAATCAATCATGACATTTAGCACTAATAAATTAAGAGCCACTTTGTAAAGACAGTCCAACTCCTGGCTAATGAACTGATAGCTGACTTAACCAGGCCAACTGAAGATGGCCTCATCAAATAGTAACTGAATCTGCAGATTTTTCTGTCATCATTAATATGAACCTTCATTCCTACGTGCAGTCTGAGTTTCCCCTGTGATCTGGCTACTATGGCCTGATTGGATGCTCTTTTTCCAATGTGTACCTCACACACACACACACACACACACACACACACACCAGTTTCACATATATGTACCTAGGTAGTCCCCTGGTTTGGTTTTATAGTCATCAGTGTAATAACCTGAGCACAGATATGTGTGGTACCAAGTGTTACCAGGATGAGGTCCTGTCTTTGTCCTCTACTCTGTGAAAGGGCCTTTGCAAATCCAGACACTCTGACTTTTCAAACTAGATCATCTTTCCTCTGCAGCACACAGACCCAAACAGAGCATACCTTTTTACCTCCAGGTAAGCAGTCTCTTGTCTTTGGGTGCCAGGGTCAGGTTGTGTCACGAACTACTTTTAACTTCCGTATTAAAATGAGAGCAGACAAAGCATCATGTTAAGAGGGGAGTAGTACCAAGTGGATGATAAAATTTCTTGCATTCATGAAATTCTAAGATTCTGAAAAGTCCACTAGTGTTATGCAGAGACAGGCTCACTGGCCACATGGTTATACTATATCCTTCCACAAGTCACGTAAATGATTAGGATCCATCTGACCCCTCAAAGATAAAATACATAATTGGCAAAAAGTGAATTTTTTTTTCTGACCTGAGCAAAATGGGGAAAAACACTTATATTTCAGAACCTATAGAAAGAAAGAAAACACATTGGTGCGGGATATCAGTAAACACAATCGAGCATGGTGAATTGAATGTTTGGGCTATGGATCCAAAACAGAACCACTTGAGATTAAGATCATTGCTTTGTTGCTAAGTCACTTCTGGCAAGCCATTTAATTTCTGAGCCTTAATTCTTGTTTTTCCTTTTGTAAAATGGGAATAAAAGACCTAGGATATAGCATTCATTGCAGAATGAGATAAGGTAAAGCATATAGTCAACTCAGTATAGTGCCAAACATTTCATAAGTGCTTACTTAAGGGTAGCATTCATTATAATATAATTTATTCATTTCTAATTATTTACATCTCTCATCTTTATGTTTACTCAGATTCTCTGGGTTTAATAACCTGACTGTGTTAAGGCTCTTCATCTCACATGATGACATGTGAGCTAACGAAACAAGCTCTGATTCACTTCCTTTCCATGCAACATTGAACCTTTGTTTCCTCTTATGTGAAAGTAGCAAACTGGAAAACAATTCCTAATATTATGCAATGCATGTGTAAAACACCAGAGTAAGGAAAAATACTCAATCAGATCATCTTTAAACTGAACATTCTGGGTTACTGGTTTTGGGTGTTTAACTCAGAAGGTAATTGACATTCCTGTAGCATTTCCAAGCAAATCCAAGGTATGACAGCTTTTACATTTCCTCTGTGCTATATCCAGTTATTCACTCAACCATTTGATTATATAGTACAATCAAGTAATTTTGACACTATAAGGCAGCTTAGAAATGATGTATTACAATGCCATTTTGAAGAAATAGGTTGAAGGAGGTTAAGTGCCCTGTTTTTAATTCCATAGTGAGTACAAAATAAACAAAGCAGAACAAAGCATCTGGCAAGCCAGTGTGGAACATAGAATGAGTACAAACATCTACTTAGTATCCAGAATCTTAAAGGTTAGTAGAAAAATGAGATGTGTTCAAGATAACAAATGCAAGATAGAACACTGTTGAAGGCTATAACAATTTTAATAGGATAAGATATTACTTCCAGCTAGAAGAAATACTTGAAAGAAAATCTCATACCTATGCATCCCAGAATCTATTCTCCTTTCTTCTGTTAGTGAAATCCCTCTTCTATTCAGGAGTCAATCTCCACCACTCTCAGTCCCTACAGCGTAGGTGGAACCAAACCCAGTCCCAAGAACAGGGTTCACATATACCTTGCCCAATTGATTGGAATAAGTACCACATTTCCTAGCCATGTCCATTACCTCAGAGATGGATTTATGATCCTGTGGTACCCATGAGAGCCCTACCCAGGACTTAAATTATATATACTGTAACATATAGTATATGTTATATATGTTATATAAAATTTATATATATACATGTGTGTATATATATGTATATATATGTGTATATTCACATGTATATATATAATATATAAATAGGTTTTCTCATTTTAGTAGAGTTTGTAAGTTAGCAGAGTATATTCTTGGAGCTATTGGAAGCCATTATAGCTACTTCAAAAGGAGATCTTAATTAAAAATCAATTCAGTACAAAAGAAATCAGAGTCAAGAGGTAGAAACATACAGATTTCTGATGGCATAATTTGAGCAGCCAGATACAGCTATATCTGAAGTGAATCCAATATCTGCTCTTTTCAATACTATAACTATGTAAGTTTACCCAGTTTATGTGGCTTTGCAACTCAGAGCAGAGGTATTTTAATTTGGACTTTGGTGGATTGCAAATATCCAACTTACGTGTGCATGAGAAAGAATTAGAAGGTGAAACTATTGGTAGAGGGTAGATATTGGGAAAGTATAGATTTATCTGGGAGACACAAAGCATACTGTGTAGATGCAATTAGAATGAGTAAAGAAATACCGTAGGAGACTGAGTTTGGAGATGTGAGATAAGATTAGATTGGGGAAAGCCTTCAGTCCTATAGTAGAGGGTCTGAACTTGAAGGACACACAGGAGACACTGAAGAAGCATCATCTAGCAATAAGCAGAGCTGTGTTTTAGAAAGAGTGAGCAGGACACTGTATCCAGGGTGAATTTATAGGGAAACAATTTTCTCCCTTTGGTAGAGAAGGCCACATGACAGACATGTTATTAACGTTCTTGTAAAGAAAGTGTCTCTTCTTTTTCAGAAGCAGCACCATACTTCCATTTCCTGCTTGACATAAATTTGTATTCTGTGAGTCGATTCGTTCCGCTGATGTTTTCAATTGCTTAAATGTCACTCTTGCTTCCTGGGAAATTCTGGGGGTGTCATTTCACATTCAGACACATACATTCACTTCCAGTGATTATTTATAACATCCAGTCTCTGTGCCTTGAAATTGTCTTCAACTCAAAATTCCTCAAGCCCATCACCATTAGCTATGATGAGAATGGGAAAAATTTTACCCATCACAAGCATGGCTGCAGACAATTGGTTTTTAATAATACCTTACACATTCTTATGAATGGTTTTTAATTTTTTATGGTACCTTACCAGTGTTTCTCTCTTGTGATTATCCAAATGTCCTGTCAAATAACCAGGAAAGTTCTTATCCTACTTTAGCTAGTTAGGCAACTATATCACAAAGGTGCTAAGCTAGTTGCTTACAGTGAAGACATTCCAATTACAGAGCCAGGGTTTTAACTCTGAACTTCAGACTGTACGCTAGACGTCTGTCTAGGATTCCAAACTAATTTCCCTAAAAAATTATGGAGTTTAAAGAAGATTGTACCATCTCTCTAAAGAATAAATTCACTTAGGGATACTTACATGTTTTGGGATGAAATAAAATGACAGATTTTGTGACAGCAACCTCTTGTCCTAGTATTTTGCCAGTGATTTTTGAGGGTTAAGATTAACATAACCAAGTGCTTATGTTAAATACATAAGGCAGCCCATACTAGGGTCACTGGTGGTTTGACTTTGACAATGACCTAAGAAAGTACAATCATTCTTTCTGCAATAGGAAAATCTTGCTTCTTTTTAACAGATGCCTCAGAGCATGCCTTTTAAAACAGTGGCTCAAACATCAACAGGCATCAATGTCATCCAGAGTGCTTATGAAAAATGCAGATTCCTCAGGTCTACCTTCATAAATTCTGACTCACTGTGTGTGGGTACATCCATATAATCTGTATGTAGTGCATAAATCACACTTTGAGAACACAAAGACCCTTTGGCTATGTTACCCAAGCAGATTCTGAGGTCTGTCATGTAGCAAGATACACAAAAGAACCCTGTGAAGAGCTGTTTAGATATAGATGTAAATAATACTCTGCTGAGAAGTAAACAATGAAAAATAGGTCAGATTAGAAGTATGGAAAGTCACCTTAGAGTCCTCACTGAAAACAAGATGTGACGGTACTATCGATAAACTTAAAGGAGTCATGATCAACCAGAAGAGATCAGCCATAGACACAAAGGAAAATGTTGTCCCACTGGCAAAGAATGGCAGCAACCTTCCAGGAAATTAATTCTTTGGTTCATTCATGGGAGTGCTCAGTGTCCATGGCAGGTTTATTCCTAATATGGAGATTAGCTATACAAGGCTCTGCTAAACCATACCATCTCACATTTGAAATCAAATAAGTAATTCTTCTTTTTTCTGATTCATGCCTTCCAATAAAACTTTTTATTGTGTTTGTGTTTCCTATGTAACAATTTGAAAAGAAGGCAATTCTAGGTAAAGTAATACAGATATTCTAGTTCATAAGGCATTTAAAAAAATTACAATGAGAAACACCATAGGCATTCTGAGGTCCACCAGTTTCTATGATCTTGATTAATGGTAACAGTACTTCTGAAAGCTGGGTCTAAACTGTTTACTAATAAAAATAAGTTTTCTAAACTTGCACAGCTGGATCCTCTTCTGGTTGACCAGCTGGCCTTCCTTTAGAACAATGTTTGTCAACTTTTTCTTCATTATCACTCCCCTAAGGAGGCTTTCAGAGTTTTTTTTTTTCCTTAATTGCTGTTCCATGAAATATTAATATCACAGATATATTGTGTGTATATAATACATATATATTTATACTTACACTGTATGTATATTTGTACTTTATACATAAAGAGTAAAATCTTTTGCTTCTCCTTCTAAGAACCATTATTTGCCCCCTTGGTGCCAACGTTGCCTCTACTGAGAAAAATTCCAAATTTGCTCTGTTTTTAATTAAACTTGAACATTATGCAACATATCTTTTAAAAAATCTAGCATGCCTTCATTTATATGCACAATTATTTTAGGGGATACTCTTACAATGATGCTCTAAAAATAACCATGAAATTCTATTCATTTTATTTGTACAGAATAAATGTTTTCTCTACTTAAAAATGTGAACTTGCATATACTGGCTTGTTGTTTTGCCAAATCAACTGATCTGATTTAAGCCTGGCCTTTGTCTCTCTTGCTTAAAGTCAATGGCCAAGTGAGAAGGACTTGTAAGTCTTATTGCTTGTTCTCACAGTTACTAAAACTACACAGAAGTCTTTCTGAAATTCCTGACTTTACTGTGATATTGCTCATTATTATTAAATCTCCCCTTGTCCATTTTTCCAGTACAAGAGTCTGTTGGTTTCATCTTTATCCTAAAATACAGTATTGAGTGTTCCTTTCTCTGTATTTTTGTTTCTGCTTCTCTTCTTGCTTGGAATGTTATCCTTTCTACCCATTCATATTAAACATGTATTTCTTTCATAAGCATTCCCAGCCTCTTTCTTCCATGACCTCTTTCTGTTCTCCAGCAGCATCTCTTATCTCTAGAACTCATTTGGTATGTATTCATGCACTCTCTTGGGCCTAGAATAGATCCACAAACACATGCTCCAAAATGAGGATGGAGGCCCTTTCTACTGCTTTATCTATGGCAGACATCAATGGTCAGTCACCTCAATCTGAATGAACAAAACAGAAGCTCAAAAGAGACACTTCTAATGATGCCAAGTTAATATACAGATACAGGCATGTAGGCTGTGCTCAGAAATAACTATTTGTTTGGTAAACAAATAGATAAATGTCTCTGTTTAATGTGGATGCCACCAGGAATGCCACAGCCCACATCCCAGAGCCCAGTGGAAACCTAATGAAAAGGTCAGAGAGAAAATGAAGACAATAGGTGGGAGATAAATATTAATCACATCTGGGTGACATTTGGCTGAGCTCTTATTGTCTGTAGATTTGTATTTTCTTTTAAAAACAGATGAGTAAAATATTCCAGAACCAAATCCTTAAGTTTTCCTATATCTGAATTATTAGAATAATTATTTCTCATGACTCCTTTAGACATGGAAATAGATTTTGATGAGTCTCCATAACATTTTTATATATATGGAAAGATGAATGAGCTTTCAGCTGAATCTAAAGAAGAAATTTCTCATTGGAAATTCTGCTCAAGGTCAAAACGTGCTTCCTTTGGACCTGAGTTCACTATCACTTTAGGTGTTGACGAATACACTTGGCAGCTTAGAATGGAATCATTAGAAGGAATTCAAACTTCAGAGGATGGCATGGGAGAATGGATTACCATGATGTTTTTCTCCAGCCACAAAAGACCATCATTCAAATTATTCATTTCAGGGTTGCCTGAATAATTTACTAAGTATTCCATGCTCAAACAGTACAGCCGTCCTCTAAAGGGTGAAATTCCTTTAACTTCATGAGGAATTCAAGGTAAACTCAAACCTCACTACTTCCTGTGCTCAGTGACAATAAAACAAAGAATTCATCATGTTGGAGAAAAATAGCTTTTTAAAATTACTATTATTACTGCTGCTACAAAAAGTGTTTGCTAATTTCCACCCTTGTCATACTCACAAAATTACCAAGATGCTTTTCCCAGGTGTGGGGTAGTTGTGTTGATTACAAGCTATTTGAACATTGCATTTCTTTCCAGACAGACACTTTCTGCTGTAGGCAAACTGAGCTGTTTTCATATCAATACAGCCAACGCTTCAACAATATTTTAATTACCAACTCCAATGGGTACTAGACTGTTTATTTTCCCCTGCATCAAAATCCTCTGAATTACCACCTTAATTCAGGTCGAGCCAAACAAAAATCATTAAATCCAAGTTAAAATGTGTCCTAAAATTCCTTTATTTATAATACTCACCATCATAATCCTATGCATTTTCTTATTGGAGAAAGTTCCATAAAAATAGCTAATATCTAATGACCACATACTAGATACTAGTTATAGTGCTTTCTATTTGTTACTTAATCTTAGCCACATAATTGATGAAATAGGTATTATTCCCATTAATTAAATGAAAAGAGACTGAGGCTCTGAAACATGAAATAAATGGCCCAAGAAGATACAGTTTATAGGCAGTATAGCTAGGATTTCACCCTATGTCCCTCTGGTTCTAGAGCCTGAACTCTTCATAATAATATGTGTTCAACCAATTAGTCTCAAAATGTGGCTCTTGGATCAACAGTAGCAGCAACACCTGGCAACTTTTTAGAAATGCAAATTCTCAGACCTCACCCCAGACTTACTGATTGAGAAACACTGCCTTCCAGGTGACTGATGTATTTGAGAATCCCTGTTCCAAGCAAATAATAGGATTCTCTTCTGTGTCAATTATTGTGCTAACCATAATAAGAATTTTCAACAAATGGGAAAGCTTGGTTTCTGCCTGAAAGAGTTTGATTTGATAAAGAAAAATGAAGTTGAAAATCTGTAAGAATGAGTAGTATAGAGAAATGCACATACTCATACTGAGTTTAATAGATACTTGTTTGTTTGCTAATTGAACTAGATTAAAATTCTAAGCTGATTTTGTGGGTTTTAATTTTCCATAACCTCCTTTGTTCCTTTCTGCATATATATTCAAGTTTGGGTAATATTTTATAATGTTTAACAAAAATACTTCACTCTCAGATAAATTTGCATCTATATTTCTCAGTCTTTCATCATGTATTTCTAATGTTTAGATGGCATGAAGAAGTGCCCTGCATTTTATTTTGATTTTCAGAAGATTGTCCAGGAGATGAAAACACTGCTTAAAATGTGCTAATAACAAGGAGCTGAGCTCTGCCTGCCATGTACAGCCCACACAGGCTTTGATGCACAGTGTCAGAGACCAAGATGGGTAAGAGCATGTCCACAGGTCATATTAAGCTTCATTCTACAATCTGTCTAAAGTTCTGAATGTGATTTTGGCTCTGTTTCTCAAATGCTCTGGCATTATTGTCAGCATTATAAACTCATCTTTTAAAAAATTTTTTTAATGTTTTTTTTATTTATTTCTGAGAGAGAGAGACAACGTGAGCAGGGGAAGGTCAGAGAGAGAGGAAGACACAGAATCCAAAGCAGACTCCAGGCTCTGAGCTGGCTGTCAGCACAGGGCCCGACGCGGGGCTCGAACCCACGAACTGTGAGATCATGACCTGAGCCAAAGCCGGACGCTCAACCGACTGAGCCACCCAGGTGCCCCTATAAACTCATCTTAAAATAAGACTTTTAAAAATATTTTTCTTTCTTTCTTTTTTTTCTTTAAATTTTTATTTCTAGGAGAGAGAGAGACAGCGTGAGCAGGGGAGGGCCAGAGAGAGAGAGGGAGATACAGACTCTGAAATAGGCTCCAGGCTCTGAGCTGGCAGTCAGCACAGAGCACGACGCGGGGCTCGAACCCACGAACCGCGAGATCATGACCCAAGCGAAAGTCGGACACTTAACCGACTAAGCCACCCAGCCGCCCCCAAAAAAGTTTAAAGACTTTTTTAAAGCACGGTTAGCACCTTGTAGGCTATCAACTATATGTCATTTAATTTGATTAGTGACTCTCAACAAGGGTAACATCAACCCCAGGGTGGTAATTTTAGTTGTCATAACAGCTGATTGGTGATACCAGTACTTACTGAGTGAAGTCAGAAATGTTAGAACTCCTACAATGCATCAGATTCCTACTAATAATTGTCCTTCCTACCAACCCCAAACTCTTGAACATTCTGTCAGGTCCTTAGGAAGTACAAAAACAGTTTTATATTCATTTGACCCTAGAACCCAACTCCACTTTACATGTTGAAAGGGAGGGGAATAGTCCACACCAAAATGTGCCACTTTGGAGTGTGGATTATTTTAAGCTGAAGACAATCAAAATCCAGCAGATTCAAGAAAAGCTTTTACCTCTCCCTTAACTACCTAAAAGAATTTAGATAGACCTTCGGCCCAGAAAGAAAGCTACTACCAGATAATTTAAAATCCAATCTGAATGGCAGAGCAAATATTTATTTACCAAACACCTGTTTTTCTTATTTCCTGTTAATTACCTTTCTTCCCTTTGAAGCCCCAGGCCCCCATCCCATTCCTTAGCTCAGGATGACCTATAAGCATCAACTGCCTGACTTGTACTTAAGTCTCATATTTTTTTCCCTAACACATGAAATTAAAAATTTGTTTTTCTGTTTTAATCTCAATTATTAGGCCAGCCAAAACTAGAAGGTTAGAAGGAAAATTTTTCTGCCCCTACAGTATGAAAAACAATCATGTTTTCTTAACATGGCTTCCTGAATTTTCTAGGAATATAACATATTCCTAGAATAAATACAAATATAGAATATATATAAAATATTAAAAATATATTTATATATAAAATATATTGTATATAATTTAAAAAATATTTTTATTCAGAATTTTACCAAGAATCATTCATTCCAGTAAACCATGTGATTAACAGCATTGCTGTTTATATTGTTTTGCTTGCTAATATGACATCCTTTTATCAGTCTGCATTTGTATCTGTGATAGTCACTGGAATTCTAAATGTGTGCATTTAGTCCCAATATCAAAACAGCAACTATAAGAAAAAGTTGATTATATGGAGTTGGATATTGTCTTATTTCTCTCAAATCCAAACACATTCATTACAAGTAAATACGTGTTCTTGTTCTAGTATAATTGTGTCCAGGTACCAAATAGCATCAGTTTATTATAAATTGTTACTCTTATATTCTTATGCAAATATGGATAAATATTTGGCAGTGTTTGCTATTTTTTTACCTTTTTTCTCTATGAGTCTTCCTACATTATCAATGCCACAGGCCAGGGATCTGTTATGGCCTTGATGCCTAGGACAGAGCCCATCTTTAGTGGGATCACTCACTCCACCAACATTTGCTGAGGGCCAATTTTGGTCAGACACAACAGGGAATATGACTATAGATGAGACAAGTGACCAACAAGAGAACAGATAAAGATATCTACAGAAGGCAGTGAAGTACCAGGAGGAAAACATAAGTGTGAGAAAAGTAACCCATGAGAGAAGCCATTTAGATAGCCTGCAGGCCTCTCTGAGAAGGTAACTTTTATAGTAAGGCCTACTCTTGAGAAAGAAACAGCAAGAACATTCTAGGTGGAGAGAAGAGCAAATACAAAGACCTGAGGCAAGCTAGGGCTCAGTCTGATTTCAGGACATAATAGTTGATGTATGGCTAGAGTGTTGTGGCACCCCGAAATATGACTCTTTGGCTATTTTATGCTGATCCTAAGCAATAACAAGCATAGGAGAAGCTCTGAAACCTAAGCAGAAGTTACCCTTTTTTTTTTTTTTTTTAATGTTTATCTTTGAGAGACTGCAGGTGGGGAGGGGCACACAGAGGGAGACAGAAGATTTGAAACAGGCTCTGTGCAGACAGCAGCAAGCCCTATGTGGGGTTTGAACTCAAGAACCACAAGATAATGACCTGAGCTGAACATGGACTCTCAACCAACTGACCCAGACAGGTGCCCCAGAAATTACCCTTTTGTAAGAGATCTTTATGTTTATAAGAGAAATCACCATTTTTAAGAGTGTCTCTTTTGATGCACCAGGAAAAGGGAGATGGTGAAATTCATCAATGGAGAGAACAGAGACTATATAAAGCCTTATCTTTGTTCACTGTACTTTGCCTAAACACCTCCCAGGACTGGCCCCCCAATTCCCACACTTTGCCTTTAGCCGGACATGGCACTTAAGGTGGTAGCTGAGGGCATTTCGACGGAGTTGTTCAATTTTCCTAGGTATCTCCTGTGTATATGGGAGGTACACATGCTATTAAACTAATTTGTTTTTCTTTAATTCATGTGTCTTTTATTAAAAGGGGTCTCAGCCAAAACCCAGAAGGGGAGAGAAGAAATGATCCTTTTCTTCCTACAAATGATCCTTTTCTTCCTACAGCAGTGATACTGGGGAAGGTGAGTGATGGGAGGTACTCGACAGAGGCAGAGTCCAGCCTGTTTGGCCTCATACATCTTGGTAACACATTGGGATTTTATTCCAATAACAATGTAAGGGTATTGGAGTGTTTTGAGAAGAGAAATGATCTAGCTTCCTTTTTTAAAAAGATGACTCTGGCTGCAGTGAGGACAATGGACCATTGGTATTCAATAGATAATTTTGTTTAATAAATAAATGCCCAACTACATCCATCCATCCATGCATGAATGAATACATCTATGGTTCAATGACACAGGAAAAGCCTAGGGCTCACACTATGCCCCCTTTTTCCTCAGTTGTGTTGGGGTGCTGGGTAACTTCCCATTAGTCCCTTCCTGAGCCCAGTTTCCTCCCAAGAGAACAATAAGCACTGAAGATCTCTTTTAGCTCTGAAATAATTCAGTAATTCCTGCCAGCCCCGCCCTACTGCCAAGGCACTCAGGCAGCTAGCAGCTGAGAAGAAAAGCTGCTAAATGCCTCTGCTCTGTTTATCATCCTCTGTTTGGCATTTTGTCTGCAGCTGGGGCCCTCTCTATAAGACCACTCAGCATCCATAAGCTGACTAATTTCCATGTTGATTGCAAAGCTGGAAATGTATATACTTGTCATCCTTATTCTTGGCCAAATGCCGATAGCGGCTCTAACGATAGGGTGCTGACACCACTTGGTAGTTATTGTCTGATCTGCAATTGACACGAGTGGGTTTAGGAAGATGCACAATTTGATAATCAGACCCCATCTGCAAAGCAATCACGAGTCACATTATGGAGAAAATACAAGTAAAAGCTGGGGATGTCTTATTTTCAACTTCCCTTACCCTAGCAAAGATTGTGTAGAGATGTTGATGTGTGAAACTACTTTATATATTTTTTTAATATAATGAGCATCTCTTAGTGCTCTGAATTTATATAAGTACAGCAAGTGACAGGCTATAAAACAAAATGCTTTCATGTATATAATCTAGTTTTGCAAAAGCATTGTATTCAAGTTATAAAGTAATATGTGTTTGATGAAGATATATGAACCACAAGAAGCACATAAAATTGAAAGAAAATGTTCTGAAGTACATGCCCAGCTCACCTCCATATGATGCTGAAGCTAAAGGAAGACTCTGTAGAATCAGACTACATGGATCCAGGTCTTGTTTCTACTTCTTACATGATTTTCTGTTATAACCTTAGCCATGTTATTTCACTTCTCTGTAGCTCAGTTTTCTCATCTGTAAAGTAGAAATAATAGTAGTGCCTTTGTAACAGAGCTGTAAGAGAGATTAATCTATAAATGTAAAATTCAGAATAGTGATTGGCATATATAAAGAGCTCCACAAATAATAGCTATTCTTATTATCCATGTTATCACTCCTCTCCAAAACCAGCCACACCCTGGTGGGTGCCATAGAACTGTCAATGTAACTATTTATCTATTCCCAAAGCATCATGTCTATTTTCTTTTATTAAAATTGGGACCACAAGCTATACCAAAGTCTTCAAATTTCTTTTTTTACCATTAAAAATGTTTCATGGAAATTCTTATTAATATCTAGATCTGCATCATTAATAGTTGCATGGTATTTGATTTATGGATGAGCTAGCATTTATTTAACCATGCTTCAACTGATGAATATTTACTTTGCCTCTGACTTTTTGTTGCTGCAGTGTTGCAGTCAACTTTATTGTCAACCTATCTTTGCACAGTCCCAAGAGTTTGTCTGCAGGATAGATTTTTGAGATGTACAAGGTCATCTTATTTCTATCTTTTCAAAAACTCCTAAGGAGAAACAGGGTGAGTGAGTGCTATTTTTACAAAGGAGGTCAAATCCAGGAGTTCAGCAATTTCCCTGATCCTCACAGATAGTACTGACAGTGCATAGTGAAAATGAGACAAACATTCAGGTATTCCAGTTCCAAACCCAGTACTCTTCCTATTGGATGACATAAAGGTAGATTAAGATTGGCTTGGTGTGTCTGCTTACTTCTGTAGACTGCAGAGTCTTTCATATTGAAAGATGTAATAGATTTATTGACTTCAGATGCAAATGTCTGATGGTTCTATAAACCAACCACACAGAGCCAGCTAACCCTGTTATTCATCCATGTCCATAGAAAGATTCCCTATCCTTAAACATGGATAATATTCATTTACTGAGGATTGAGTATGGTAAAGACACTGTATAGAAGATTAAAAGGAAACAAAGTTGAATCAGACACTATGGACATACCTTGCCCTAAGTCAGCCCATTGTCTAGCAAATAATAAATGTTTATAAATAATTAAAGTACAATATAGACTAATTACTCAAGGAATAATAACAACCTTTGCTAGATTAAAAAAAAGGCAAAAACCCCCAGAAGATTTGCTATTTAAAAGCCATGCCCTTCCTGCTTTTAGCTTTACTATTCCATCCAATTCCCTCCACTGTATCTCTAAAGTAAATTAGGTGTGGCATTAATTCTATAACCTCAGGCATCCTTTGAGCCCCTAAATCCAATCACAGAACAATCACTTACTCATGAATGGACAGCAACCTGAAACTCAGTTACCAATTCTTACTCTTTGACAGTCATTTATTAATAAAGGTTATATGTAAAGTATAAGAAACTGTTGAGATTAAGTGTGTAGATGAGACAGCCTATCCCTCAGGTTGGTTTTTTTCCATATTTATTTATTTTTGATAGAGAGAGGTAGTACAGACAGAGGATCTGAAACAAGCTCTGTGCTGACAGCAGAGAGCTGGATGTGGGGCTCAGACTCATGAACTATGAGATCACAACCTGAGCCAAAGTCAGATGCTTAACCAACTGAGCCACCCAGGTGTCTCTCAGGTTGGATTTTTAAAATTAACTTCATATAACCTTCTGGGACTACTAATCCATGTGAGTTACATGAAAACTTCCTATTTAGTTATTGTTATATTTTTTGGAAAAAAACAAAACAAAACAAAAGTAAATCTGATGTCTGTTTCACAGGCCAACGTCAAGCTATAACAAGGTGTTTTCACAGCATTTATTAGTCATTATTCTGGGACTTTCACAGTGTACTTTGAATCTACCATAATGGTACAAATGGAATTCTATTTCTTTTTGTTGTTTGTGGTTATTTAAAATTGACAATCAAGCAAAGGGACAGATGGAGTGCTCCTTAGCACTTTGATACCTAGAATAAACTGGATCTCTGTTTTTTCTGCAGGCATCAAACTAAGTACTAAAAGCTTCAGCTATCTTTGCTATAAATCAACATTAAGTATTAAAGTGCTGAACTACCTTACTCATAGTAGTTTCAGATAGGAACTTCATTACTTGTGCTCTTTGAAATTTGGATTTTCCAAAAGACTGATGCTGTTAACATTCATTCAATTTTCCAGACAGAACTTAGCCAGCTCAGAGGGCAGTTGCTTTATAATTCTACCTCCTGCTTGATTAGTAATTAAACTATAGAAGAAGAGGAGGTGGAGGAATCAATTCCAATACCTCAGTTAATAAAACTCTAGAATATCAAAATAAAATACTTCCTGAAGCCTTGAAAGCAGTATGGGTTTAGAAAGAAAAAAAGAAAAAATACCAATTTGATTGGTTCAGTGTAAATGAATCAGAAACATATGTCTTGGATTTCTCAATATGGGAACATGGCTGGTAAAATTCATTTAGCCATGCATAACCCATAGCATTTGAGAAAGAGCTTGACAGACTGAAAATATATCTGTGCTGTCCTATAAGCAATGCAGATAACTCTTAAATTAAGCACAGTATTTTTTTCCAATGGGCCAGGAAACCTAACTGCATAATAACAGCTTGCACTTCCATAACTGTTTCTCCCCCTCAACAATCCTGAAATGCTGTGAGCAATGAATCAATTTTCCCTATCCTTACTAATAGCAGGATGGTTCTGTGAGGCAGAACACACATAAACACACACACACACACACACACACACACACACACACACCCCAGACACAGAGAGAGAGAATAGATAATTTATATAAAGAGAGGATACATGACAGTGAAGTTTAAATTTCAGATACCAAACAATATTTTAATGTAAGTATACCCATGCAATCATATTTATCCCAAAAATTTCAAATACATTTTTAGTATGTGCCATACAATATTTGGGATATGCTTATACTAAAGAGTATTTGTTGTTTGTTTGTAATTCAAATTTAAATTTTAACCAGCTGCAAAATAGATAATAATATTGTATTCCATTTTGAACATTGCTAAGTGAGTAGACCTTAAAAATTCTCATTATAAGAAAAAAATGTTAAGTATATTTTGTAACAGATGTTACCTAGACTTATTGTGGGGATAATTTTGCAATGTAAACAAATACTGAAACATTATGTTGTACTACTGAAATTAATGTAATGTTAAATGTCAATTGTACCTCAATCTTTAAAAAAATGTAACTGGGTATTCTGTATTTTTTGCTAAATCTGACAGCCCTAGTTCTATTGCCCTCCCAAACTATATAGATGAGACAAGCAATATAGTTTGTGGATTAGAGAAATCCTTCTTTTTTTTTTTAAATGTTTTATTTATTTCTAGGAGAGAGAGAGAGACAGCGTGAGCAGGGGAGGGTCAGAGAGAGAGGGAGTCACAGACTGAAACAGGCTCCAGGCTCTGAGCTGGCAGTCAGCACAGAACCCACGAATCGTGAGATCATGACCTAAGCGAAAGTCGGATGCTTAACCAACTAAGCCACCCAGGCACCCCAAATCCTTCTTTCTTCAAAGGAAAAAACATCTATCATAAGAGAAGCTGGAGATAGCAGAAACTCCTTTTCATTTGTTGGGCCTAGAAAGCAAAGGCACACCCATGCAGTTGTGTGAAGGAAACAGTCTTGGTTTTATAACTCATGCTCTCCTGAAATCCTCTCCTCCTTTCGGTACTATTATGGGACAGCTAAGTTTGCTTAGAGGTAATATGGTGCATATGTTTCATTTTGTGGACTTACTGGGAAAGCAGAAAACAGGTCACTTCCTACCTGAAGGGGAGAGGGAAGGGCAAACATTGAGCAGAAGCAGCAGCCTGATGTGTGTATGGCTATGACAGAGGGTGTGGTTCTAGAGAGGGTTGCCAACTAAACATCAATAGTCCTCGTGAGTCCCTTACCCTACGTTTTGTTATTCTCAGTTCCTACACAGTGACTGACAGTGTGGGTACTCAATAAGTATTTGTGGAACAAATGAATGAATGGACTTTCCCATATATAAAATCAAAGAATGGAGCCAAGTCAATAGAACTATAAGGTTTCCCATCAGACCTAAATTTCTGAAGATCTCAGGTTCCCTCAATAGAAGAAGTTATCAGAAGCAGACGGGCATCCAGGCACACCTCTCCCATTTCAGTCAGAGCACTTGTCTATTTTCTGTATTGATGTTCAAATACGTTTCATTTAAAAAGGGTTCACTGCAAAGATTAAATAGGTATAAAATGCATTTAAGATTTAGAAGAAAACTTCAGTTCTAAGTCCTTTGACTCCACCCACAGCTTAGTTTCCAAAACAAAACGATCCATACTTTGCTCAAAGCCAGCAGGAGATGACTGAGAGATAGTCTAAAGAATAGGAGAATAAAAGGGAACTTGAAAAAGGACTTCTCAGTCTGGCTCCAGTTTCCCCAAATGGTTCTTCTCAGGAACAGTACACCTTGCCTGGAGTGATAATTACTGGTCAAATTACAATACAAAAATGAATAAGAAAAAAAATCATGTGCAATCTCTCCAGTAGTTTGTCATGTTGAAAATATGGCATAATTGATTCCGCAAATGCACCAAGGGAATACAAAACCGCAATCAAGTTTTCTGCAGTGTTTATACCTATAGTGATAGAAGTCTAATTGCATAATTTATCATTATAAAATAAACTGTAGAGATTACAGGTACACCTGATAATCAGCAGGAATGTGTTACTAGCTTTTGTGTAAATCACTGTGAGCATTTTCTGTCCAGGGCCACAAATAAATCCTGAACAACCTCTATTTTGACCATATACAACCACATTACAATTGTTAAGTGTTTCAATGACTCATGTAATCTATTACGTGAGATATTTCTGTCCCTGCCTACCCCTCCAGGAAATCTCTACTTGTCCCTAGCTCATCTACCCCAGGTGAGGATGTTAAGGGGCGTTACCCTGAAAGTGCCCTTGACTCGTGGTCTGCTCTTAGCAATAGGCTTCAGTGGCTTTCCAATGGCACAGATGAAATCCAAACTGCCCAAGGTCATTATCTCCAGCCTCTTCTCTTTAGTCCTTACCATGCATCCATTATATCACAGCTACATCAGATTATTTGCCAGTCACTGAAAACTGGATTATCTTTTTCTTCTCCGGACCTTTGCTCATTTCTTCAAATACCCAGGTTTTCTATACATATTAAAAATGCCTGTCTATATAAACTTTTTGACATCAGGCATGTTTCTAAGTTCATGTCTATCATTAAAAGTAGGACATCAGACCCCTGCTTTTGGGAGGATAGAACAGATGTAATTTCCCTATTTCTCTTGCTAAGTACAAATAAAAGCCCTGGACATTATGTATAAAACAAACATAAGACAAATTTGAATTGTGAGGAGAAGATGGCATACTAGTAGGAAATTGCGCCCTGAACAATGAAATCTCTTGGTCTCTTGTTGCCTCATATATCCTGACTAGGTGCAGGAAATGTCATTAACTTGGAAATCCCAGTGGACATAATAATAACAAAGACACGAGAGAAGTCTGCTAAAGGTAAAGGGGGCACCTGATACAACAGAAAACTTTTAGATAATAATTGCTCTACTGCGATCAAATACCACAGAAAAAATATGGCCTCATCTACACTCACACCAGCAAAAACTAAGTGAGAAGCCTCTACTTCCATCCTCATGGAGCTCCAATAAGGAGCCCAACCTTACCCAACTCTGCCAGGATGATATCTGAGAAGGCCAAATGAGGAACTGGGACTTTCATCTATTTTGAGCAGTAACAACTCTCCACTCTCTGACAAGACAACACAAACTACATGGGGAGCCTGGGCCACCTCGTCTGGGTGGTATAACAGGAGGCCTAATGGTGAGTCAGGACTTCCCTATTACTCAATGGTAAAAAATTACTCCTTCTCCATGCTGTAAGTGGAGCCACTGAGGAGCATAAGGAGGATTCTTACTTCTCCCAGACTGTGGGATAATAATGAATGTCTAGTAGGAACCAGAAGTCCCCCAAATGCCCAGCAGTAATGAGGAGCTCACCCTTCACCAAGATGTAAATGAAAGTATATGTGAAAGCAAGTGGGAAACCAGGACTTCTACTAGCACCTGGCATTAATGAAGTAGAATGCTTCCTCATGTGTCCAACCAGACTGTTGTCAGAAGAACCAGCTAAAACAAAAGGTGTAAATAAGATCCTAAGATCTACAACATAATACCCCAAATATCCAAATTTCAATTAAAAATCACTCATCATACCAAGAAGAAGGAAGACTTCAAATTGAATCCAAGAGACAAGTACTAGATCCCAACACTAAGATGACAGAGAGATTAAACTTAGCTAACAAGGGTTTTATTTTATTTATTCATAAAAGGTTTGAGTAAGACCTCTTGCAGAGGGAGTATGCCTGCCATTCCCTTTTTATTACGGTGAAGTCTTGCCTGACAGAGGTTTTAATCATAATGCTGTACCAAGTAATTAAGAACACACTTGAAACAAATGAAAAAACAGAGTCACAACAAAGACATTTTATAAAGAATATCCTAATGTAAAGAGTAGAACTTCACATACACCAACTAAAAGAAAGCCATTGAATGAGCTCAAAAGAAAATATAGGGGAAGGAAGAAAGAATCAGTGAGTTGGAAGAAGGAACAATAGAAATTACCCAATCTGAAAATCAGACAAAAAATAGACAAAATAAATAGGGCCTCAAGGACTTTTATGTCTATAACAAAAGATCTAACATTCATGACATCAGAATCCTAAAAAGAACTGCAATTAGTGTTTTCTCTGACTACAGTGGAATCAAACTATAAATCAATAGCAAAATAGAATAGTGACATCTCTGAACATGCCAAAACTAAACAATGTACTTCTAAATGAACAATGAATCAAAAAGGAAGTCCCAAGAGAAAGAAACAAAAATCACTGAAGTGAATGAAAATAAAAATATAAAATATTTTATCAAAGATATACATATGTCTAATAAGCATATGAAAATACGTTCCATTTCTATACACTATAATGAAGCAGTAGAAAGAGAAATCAAGGAATTGATCCCATTTACAATTGCACTAAAAAAAAAAACCCATAAAATACCTAGGAATAAATCTAACCAAAGAGGTAAAAGATCTATATACTGAAAACTATAGAAAGCTTATGAAATAAATTTAATAACACAAAGAAATAGTAAAACATTTCATACTCATGGGTTGGAAGAACAAATATTGTTAAAATGTCCATACTACCCAAAGAAATCTAAACATTCAATGCAATCCCTGTGAAAATAACACCAGAATTCTTCACAAAGCTAGAACAAACTATACTAAAATCTGTATGAAACTAGAAAAGACCATGAATAGCCAAAGCCATGTTGAAACAGAAATCCAAAGCCAGAGACATCATAATTCTGGACTTCAATTACAAAGCTGTAATCATCAAGACAGTATGGTACTGGCACCAAAAAAAAAAACAAAAACAAAAGACATATAGATCAATTAAACAAAATAGAGAACCCAGAAATGGACCTACAAATGAATGGCCAACTAATCTTCCACAAAGCAGCAAAGAATATCCATTGGAAAGAAGACAGTCTCTTCAGCAAATGATGTTAGTAAATCTGGACAGTGACATGCGGAAGAATGAACCTGGGCCACTTTTCTAACACCATACACAAAATGGATGAAGACCTAATCATAACACAGGAAGCTATCAAAATCTAGTGGAGAAAACAGGCAACAACCTCTTTGACCTCAGCCACAGCAACTATTTACTAGACATGTCTCCAGAGGCAAGGGAAACAAATAGCAAAAGTGAACTACTGGGACCTCATCAAGATAAAAAGCTTCTGTAGAGTGAAGGAAATAATCAAGAAAACTAAAAGGCAACTGATGGAATGGGAGAAGCTGTTTTCAAACGACATATTGGATACAGTATTAGTATCCAAGATCTATAAAGAACTTGGCAAACTCAACACTTAAAAAACAAACAATCCAGTGAAGAAATGGGCAAATAGACACTTTTCCAAAGAAGACATATATATACCTAACAGGCACATGAGAAGATGCTCAACATCACACATCATCAGGGAAATGAAAAATCAAAACCAGAATGATATACCACATCACATTGGTCAAACTGGCTAACATGAACAACTCAGGAAACAAATGATGTTGGCAAGGATTCAGAGAAAGGGGAACCCCTTTGCACTTTTGGTGGGAATGCAAACTGGGGCAGCCACTCTGAAAAACAGTATGCTGCTTCCTCAAAAAGTTAAAAATAGAACTATCCTATGACCCAGCAACTGAATTTCTAGGTATTTATCCAAAGGATACAAAATGTTCACTCGAAGGGAGCACATGCACACCAATGTTTATATCAGCACTATCGACAATAGCCAAAGTATAGAAAGGGCCCAAATGTCCACTGACTAATGAATGAAGATGTGGTGTTACACACACACACGCACACACACACACACACACAAACACACACTGGAATATTACTCGGTGATCAAAAATAATAAAATAGTGCCTTTGCAACAATGTGGATGGAATTATAATGTATTATGCTAAGCAAATAAGTCAATCAGAGAAAGACAAATATCATTATTTCACTCATGGAATTCAAGAAACAAAAGAGATTAACATATAGGAATGGAAGGAAAAATATGGTAAAAAAAGAGAGAGAGAGGTAAATCATAAGAGACTCTTAAATACAGAGAACAAACTAAGGGTTGCTAGATGGCAGGTAAGTGGGGTGATGGGCTAAATCCGGAATGGATACTAAGGAGGCAACTGTTGGGATGAGCATTAGGTGTTGTATGTAAGTGATCAATCACTAAATTCTACTCCTGAAGCCACTATTACACTATATGTTAACTGACTTAGATTTGAATAAAATTATAAACAAAAAGAAAAGTGCCCCACATCATATGTCATCAGGAAAATACAAATTAAAATAACAATAAGATATTATGCACACCTATTAGAATGGCCAACATCCAAAACACTGAGTAAATAAACTGTTAGAGAGGATGAGGAGCAGGAAGAATTCTCATTCATGAGAGTGGGAATGCAAAACAGTATAACCACTTTGGAAGACAGTTTGGTGGCTTCTTGCAAAACTAAACATACTTTTACCATACAATAAGTTACTCATACTCTTTGGTATTTACCCAAAGGAGTTGAAAATTTATCTCCAAATACCTGTACAGAGATGTTTATAGCAGGTTTATATTCATCATTGCCAGAAGTTAGAAGCAACCAAGATGTCCTTATATAGGTGAATAAATAAACTCTGGTACATCCAGACAATGAAATAGTATTCAACACTAAAAAGAAATGAACTATCAAACCATGAAAAAAATGGAGGAAGTTTAAATGCATATTACTGAGGTAAAGAAGCCAATACTAAAATGCTACATACTGTGTAATTCCACCTATCGGACATTCTGAGAAAGGAAATATCATGGAGATGGTAAAAAAGATCAGTTGTTGCCAGTGACTGGGGGGAAAGAAATGGATGAATAGGCAGAACATGTAGGATTTTTAGGGCAGTGGAATTATACTACAGTAGTGGGTACCTATCATGTATTTGTCAAAACCCATAGAATGTAAAATGGCACAATGAACTGTAATACAAACTATGGACTTTAGGTGATTGTAACATGTCAGAGTAGGTTCATCAATTCTAACAAATGCACCACTTTGATAGGGGATATTGATAATGAGAGAGGCTATATCAGAAGTCTCTGTACCCTCCCATACTTTTGCTGTGAACCTAAAAATGGTCTTAAAAAAAGTTAAGTCTTAAATAAATACATTCACAACATATCAAAATCCACAGGACACAACTAAACCAGTGCAGCAAAGGAAACTTGTAGCACTAAATTTACATTAGAAAAGCGGGAAACTTTCACATCAGTAGTTAAAGTCTCTACCTCAGAAACCTAGAAAAAAGAAGCACAAAATAAAGCCTAAATAAGCAAAAAGGAGGCAATAATAAATATTAGGGCAGAAATAAATGAAAAAGAAACTAAAAAATAGAGGAAAATCAATGATATAAAGATCTAGCTCTTTGTAAAGATCAGCAAAATTGACAAAACTCTCTCTATGACTGATAAACCCAAAAAGGGAAAAGACACAAATTCCTATTATCAGTCATGACACAGAAGATATTATAGGCCATGAAGATATAAAAAAGATATACTATGAACAACTCTCGACATAAATTTGAAAGCTTAGATGAACTAGATCAATTCCTTGAAACTACCATAACAATTTCAATATGAAAAAAAAAATCTCCAGGCCCAGATGGTCTTGGAGAATTCTACCAAATTAAAAAAGAAACAAAAAGAATTCTACACAATCTCTTCTAGAATATAGAAGCAGAGGAAATACCTTCAACAACTTTATGAAGCTAGTATTAGACTGATACCAAGTAGGACTAAGACACTACAAAGACCAACATCTTTCATGAATATGGGCACAAAAATTCTTGTCATAATTAGCAACAAATTCAATAGTACATAAAAAAGCATACACCATGGTCAAGTGAAGTGTATCTTAGGGATGCAATGCAGGCCCAGTGTTCAAAAACCTATCAATGTGAATTTAGACAAAGACAGTAGCACAGTAAGAGGACCATAGTCTTGTCTTGTCTCACAAATACAGGTAGGTAGCTATCAAATAATCCCAAATACTCCAGAAATCAACATGAATACTGGCATAACAAAGTATAGAACTAAAGGTGGAGAAGAGGCTGTAGTAAAGAAGGTAGGAAGTGCAGAGATGGAGGTTAGGGGAGAAAGAGATCACAGTTCTATGGTGGGGGAGGGAGCTGTGGTTGTGGAGAAGGAGGACAGAAAAAAAGAAAGAGAGAGAGGAGCACATAGGGGAACACACAAGGGAAATGTTTCCCCATATTCATTGGCTTAGAAGATACTAAAGCAGGAATAGACAATTTGAACAGACCAATAACCAGCAAAGAAACTGAACCAGTAATCAAAAAATTCACAACAAACAAAAGTCCAGGACTACATGGCTTCACAGGCAAATTCTACCAAATATTTAAAGAAAAGTTAATACCCATTCTTCTCAAACTATTCCAGAAAATGTAAGAGGAAGGAAAACTTCCAAACCCTTTCTATGAGGCCATCATTTCCCTAATACCAAAATCAGCTAGACATTACTAAAACATACAACTACAGGCCAATATCTCTGATAAACATAGATGTAAAATTCTTCAACAAAATATTTTAAAAATGAATCCAACACTACATTAAAAATATCATTCTCCACAATCAGGTAAGATTTATTCCTGGGCTGCAAGAGTGGTTTGGTATAAAAAATCAGTCAGTGTGATAAATCATATTAATAACAGAAAGGAAAAGAACCACATGATCATTTCAAAAGATGCAGAAAAAGCATTTAACAAAGTACAACAACCATTCATGATAAAAATCCTCCACAAACTACATTTAGAGGGAATCTAGTTCAACATAATAAAGGCCATACATGAAAAACCCACAACTAATATCATCCTAAATGGAAAAAAAAAGTGAAAGCCTTTCCTCTGGAGTCATGAAGAAGACAGGGATATCCACTCTTAACACTTCTATTCCATATAGTTGTGGAAGTCCTAGACACAGCAACCAAAAGAGAAAAAGGTATCCGAATCTGCAAGGAAGTAGTAAAATTTTCACTATTTGCAGATGACATAATACTACATATGGAAAACCTAAAAGACTCCACCAAAACCTACTAAAACTGATACACAAATTCAGTAAAGTTGCAGGATACAAAATCAACATACATAAATCTGTTGCATTTATGTATACCATTAATGAAGTAGCAGAAAGAGAAATTAACAATCTCATTTACAATTTTACCAAAAATAATAAAATACCTAGAAATAAAGCTAATCAAGGGAGTGAAAGACATGTACTCTAAAAACTATTAAACACTAATGAAAGAAATTAAAGATGACACAAAGAAATGGAAAGATACTCCAAACTCATAGATTGGTAGAATAAATATTCTTAAAATGTCTTTACTACCGAAAGCAATCTACAGATTTAATGTAATCCCTATCAAAATGCCAAAAGCATTTTTTTAATAGGGCTGGAACAAACCATCCTAACATATGTATGGAACCAGAAAAGACCTCAAATAGCCAAAGCAACTTGAAAAATCAAAACAAAGCTGGAAGCATCACACTTTCAGAATTCAAGTTATATTACAAAGCTGTAGTAATCAAAACAGTATGGTGCTGGCATAAAAATAGACCCATTAATTGAGAGAGCGGAATAGAAAACCCAGAAGTGAACCTATGACTATATGGTCAATTAATCTTAATCAAAGTAGGGAAGAACATCCAATGGCTAAAAGACAGTGTCTTCAACAAATGGTGTTGGGAAAACTGGGCAGCAAGATCCAAAATAATGAAAAGGGACCCCTTTCTTATACCTTACACAAAAATAAGTTCAAAATGGATTAAAGACCTAAATGTGAGATCTGAAACCATAAAAATCCTAGAACATACAGGCAGTAACTTATTTGACATGAGCTGCAACAACTTCTTTTTAAATATGTCTTCAGAAACAGGGGAAACAAAAGCACAAATAAACTATTGTGACTTCATCAACAGAAAAACCATCTACAAAGAGAAGAAAACTATCAACAAAACTAAAAAAACATCTTAAGGAATGAGAAAAGATATTTGCAAATAACAAATCTGATAAAGGGTTAGTATCCAAAGTATGTATAAGACTATAATACTCAACACCCCCAAAAATGAATAATCCTATTAAAAATAGGCATTTTTCCAAAGAAGACATACAGATGGCCAACAGACACACTAAATGATGCTCATCACTTATCATCAGTGAAATGCAAGTCAAAACTACAAGGACATATCACCTCACACCTGTCAAAATGGCTAAAATCAACAACACAGGAAACAACACGTGTTAGCAAGAATGTGAGAAAGATGAACCCTCTTGCACTGCTGGTGGGGATGCAAACCCATTGTAGCCACTCTGGAAAACAGTTAAAAGTAGAATACCTTATAACATGGCAATTGCACGATTAAGTATTTATCCAAAGAATGCAAAAATACTAATTCAAAGGGATACATGCATCCCAATGTTTATAGCAGCATTATCAACAATAGCCAGATTATGGAAACAGCCCATGTGTCCATCAATGGATGAATGGATAAAGATGTGACGCGCGCATGCGCACACACAGGAATATTACTCAGCCATGAGAAATGAAATCTTTGCAATCTTCATTTGCAAAAACACGATGGAGCTACAGAGTATTATGCTAAGTGAGTTAAGTCAGATAAAGCAAAATACCGTATAATTTCACTCAAGTGGAATTTAAGAAACAAAACAAAGGAGGAAAGGGAAAGAGAGAGAAGCACACCAAGAAACAGATTCTTAACTATAGAGAATTAATAGTTACCAGAAGGAAGTTTGGTGTGAGAATGAATAGGTGGTGAGGTTTAAGGAATGCTCTTGTTGTGATAAGCATGGGTGATGGATCAAATTCTGTCATTATATTATTCACCTGAAATTAATATTACACTATATGTTAACCAACTGGAATTTAAATAAAAACTTAAAAAAACCTATCAATGTAGCCTACCATATTAACAGGTTAAAGTTGGAAAATACACAATCGTATCAATCCAGAAAAAGCATTTGACAAAATTCAATAGCCGTTCAGGATTTAAACAACAACAAGAACCCAGAAACCCCTCAGAAACACAGGAATAGAAGGGATTTTCCTTAACCTGATAAAGATATCCATAGAAATCAAAAGCAAAATAAAACCTATAGTTAATGCATCTCTTAACAATAAAAGACTGAATGCTTTTCATGTCCAGCACACAGACATCAAAATTTTTTAAAAAGAATGATCTATAATAGCTCAAAACAAAATACTTAGATACATATCTAACACTTAGAAGACTTGCATGCTTAAAAATAAAAAACTGCTTATGGAAGAAATCAGAGTATTCCTAATAAATACACATATTGTATTCATGGATTAAAAGGCACAAGACAATGAAAGATGTCAATTCCCTTCAAATTGATATATATATATATATATATATATATATATATATATATATATATATGTCAATATATTTTGAAATATGGATTTTGAAAGGAATTACATTATATATTTATAGATGTTTTGTAGATATAAGCAATTTTTTCAAAAATAATTATATGGAAATGCAAAAGAATTAGAAGAGGTAATACCATTTTGAAAAGAAGAATAATGTGGGTTCAGTCTACTTTCAAGATTTAATATAAAGCCTCAGTAATTAAGGCTATGGATGTACAGATCCAACGATCAATGGGACAGAAAAAAGAACCCAGAAACAGATGTATACAAATACACCCAACTCATTTTTTATAATGGTACAAAGCAATTTGACAGAATCAATAGTCGTTTTATTTTTATTTTTCATTGATTTAAAAAAAATGTTTACTTATTTTTGAGAGAGAGAGAGAGAGCACACATGAGCAAGGGAGGAGCAGAGAAAGAAGGAGACAGAGAATCTGAAGGAGGCTCCACACTGAGAGTGGAAAGCCTCATGTGGGATTGAACTCAAACTGTGAGATCATGACCTGTTCTGGTCAGATGCTTAACTGACTGAGTGCCCCAGATGCCCCAGTAATATTCATTTTAAAGAATGGTGCTAGAAAAATTGAACATATGTGAGTCAAAATTATATATATATATATATTTATATATATTTTTATATATAAAATGTATGTCTATATTTAGATATAACATATATATACACATTTATACTTATATATAAATAAGATATATGTGCATGTACACACACACACACACACACACACACACACACACACACACACCAACCTAAATCTCATACCTTATAATAAGAGTAAACTTAAAATGAATCACAGATATAGGGTGCCTGGGTGGCTTAGTCAGCTGAGTATAAAACTACTGATTTCAGCTCAGGTCATGATCTTGAGGTTTATGGGATTGAGCCTTATGTCAGGCTCTGCACTGACAGCAAGGAGCCTGCTTGGGATTTCTACCCCCACTCTCCCTCTGCCCCTCCCCAACACTTGCTCACACCCTCTTAAAATAAAGAAATAAAGTTAAAATATAAATCACATAATTTCTTAATTCTACATATGCAGCAATATTTTGTTTTTACTATTGCTTTTCATTTTGGTACATTTTGAGGGTACTGGTTTTTGTTTTTGCTATAATAAAAAGAAACTTCCATAAAAAATAAATCACAGACTTAAATATAAGATGTAAAAGCTATAAACAGTTGTGAAAAAATGCAAGATGAAATCTTTAGGATCTGCTTTTGATTTGACACTAAAAGCATGATCCATAAAAAAATGAGAAATTGGATTTCATTAATATTAAAAATGTTTGTTCTGTGAAAGACTGTGTTAAGAGATGAAAAGACAAGACAGAGAATAGGAAAAGGATTTACAAAACTTACATCTGACAAATGACTACTATCTATAAATTATAAAGAACTCTCAAAATGTAACATTTAAAAAATCAAATAATAAAATTAGAAAATAGGCAAAATGTATGAATTAGCATTGCATAGAAGAGGATAAACAGATGATAAGCACTTGAAAAAATGTTCAGTATCATTAGCCTTTTAGGAAATGCAAATTAAAGCCACAATGAAATATCACTACACATTTAGCAGAATGGCTAAGATTAAAAAATGAAAAAGTGAAACCAAATGCTTGTGATGATCCAGAAAACTTCGAACACTTGACCACATTACCAGTGAGAATGTAAAATGGTACAGTGACTCAGAAAACAGTTTGGCAGTTTCTTAACAAATAAAACCTGTAGATATGATACTACCTAAAAATTACAATCCTAGACTTTGTCCCAGAGAAGTGAATATTCCCGTTCACACAAAGACCTGGACACAAATGTTTACGGAGGCTTTATTCATAGTTGTACCAAACTGTTAGCAACCCAAATACCCTTGAACAGATAAGTGGTTAAAGTATGGTATACTCATTATTTGGAATACTGCTCACTTAAAAAAAAAAAAAAGGAAAAGAAACTATTGAGTTATGAATTATGTGACCATGTGACAATCTAAATGAATCTTTAGAGACTCATTCTGAGTAAGAAAAAATCAGCCCCAAAGTACTACATACTGTGTGATTCCACTCATATAGAATTCTTTTTTATTTGTTTTGAGAAAGAGAAAGTCCATGGGTAGGCAAGTGGGGGAGGAGCACAAAGGGAGAGTGAGGGAGAGAGAGAGAATCCCAGGTGGGCTCCACACTGACAGTGTAGAGCCCAATGCAGGATCAATCCAACCAACCAAGAGATCATGACCTAAGTTGAAATCAAGAGTTAGATGCTTAACCAACTGAGTCACCCAGGTGCCCCTACTATAGAATTATTGTAATAAAAACACATAGAAATGGACAACAAATTCATGGGTTCAGGATGGACATCAAGTGGAAAGTGGGCTATAAAAGGACAATGTGATCCTTGAAGTGGCAAACATATCTTGAATGTATCAATGTCAATATCCAGGTTGTGATATGGACTATAGTTTTCCAAAGTGTTAACTTTGGGGTAAATTGAATAAATAGTACCTAAAATTTGCCTGTATTATTTTTTTAAAACTTCTTGTGAATCTATGATTATCTCAAAATTAAATGTTTAATTTAAAAATTTGGTAGCATAGAGAGAAGGGTGTATTTCTAGGGAAAAGTAAATGAGTTCCACCTCCAACAATGGGCTATTGGTATGTTTCAAGGAATCTACAGCATGACTCCTGTCCTTTTAATTAGGAGATGCTAAATGTTATCTCACACCTAACAGGAACACCAGGCTTTGCCATGGGATTTATTTCCTGTATTCCTTTGATCCTTTTGGGTGCCTCTCTCTCTTTCCTATCATCTATCTTTTCCACATTTCAATTAGACCCTCAACATTTCTTTACTTTTCAAAAAATACAAATAATTGATCTGATCACCCCTTCAAAGTGAGAATATCAAAAATATTATGTTTACACCATTTTATGTAGAAGGAAAAATAATTAGAAATGGGTAATCTGGGATGTAATTCCCGCCCGATACTTTCTTGCTTCCTTGGGGAAAGATCCTGGGTCAATAAATGGACAGCAGTCTCAGTTTCCCTTTCGGTAACATTATTAGACTTTTTATCTTTTCTACTTCATAACGCATTGAATATAAGAATAGATGAAGTAATAGAAGTCAAAAGGCTTTGTAAAGGATGGGATACACTGATGTTGTTATTCCATCTTGAGGACATGTGCTTTTACTTGGAGGTAGAGGTGTGAGCCAATCTCTAATGGTTTAATCTTCACAGTTGTCAAGGAGGATGTTTTTTGTATAGTAGCCACCCAGTTTATATACTTTTAAGACTATTTTTTTATAAGGAGTACAATGGTTCCGTTGCTGTCACAGGAACAGGCATGATGAGAAATGGCAATTTGAGGGGCACCTGGGTGGCTCAGTCGGTTAAGGGTCCGACTTCGGCTCGGGTCATGATCACACGGTTCGTGGGTTCAAGCCCCGCATCGGGCTCTGTGCTGAGGAATAGCTCAGAGCCTGGAGCGTGTTTCGGATTCTGTGTCTCCTCTCTCTGACCCTCCCCTGCTCACGCTGTCTCTATCTCAAAAATAAATAAAACATTTAAAAAAAGAAAAAAAAAAGAAATGGCAATTTGAAAGAACAGAACACCATCCCTCAGGAGATGGCACAGTATCCTGCACACAGAAGATTCTCAAAATATGGTGATCTGAGTTGAATAATGTTTACCAGAACTAGACCTTGCCAGTCAAATATATCAACAAAATTTTGGTGGGAGGTCACAATCATAAATCTGGCACTCTGATTGTCATGCAAAAATTCAAAGCAAATTGTATTACTAGGAAATCTCATTATCTAGGTAGTAAGTAGAGTAGTCTTTGCTTCATACTTAAGATGTTGGATATATGTTTTGTACCCTATCTTTCATCTGGGCAAACCTTTCTAATTCACTCATAATGAATTCAAAGCATATATACTGCAACTATTTTAGCTCACAACCAGGGAAGATATTACTAATTGAAAATAAATCCTTTCTTTTAATCAATCATAATGAGTCATTCAAGAAACCCATTTGTGACAACATGGGTGGACTTAGAGCATGTTATGCTAAGTAAAATAAGTCAAGCAGAGAAAGACAAATACCATATGTGGAATCCAAAAGAACAAAACAAATCAACAGCAACAAAAGCCTCCAAAAAACAGACTGTTAGATACAGAGAACAAATTAGTGATTATAACAGGGGAGGTGGGTGAAGGGATGGATATAATAAAGGAGATTTTAGAGGTACAAACTTCCAGTTATAAAATAAGTCATAAGATGAAAATTATACCACAGGGTATACTGTCACTAAGAGTGTAATAACACTGTATGGTGTCAAATTACTATACTTCTCATGGTAAGTACTGAGTAACTTATGGGGATTGTCAAATCACTATATTATATACCTGAAATTAATATAACATTGTACATCAACTGTATTTCAATAACAAAAATGATAAAAGAAAAATCCTGTTGGTCAATCCTTATTAATTTGCTCTTTGCCAACAGATCTTACAACAAAAATCTCTGTTTGTATATTGTGATTTGGTGTCTTTTATTTGTAAGACAATAGGGAAGGTGATGGCTGATTTTGGGGGGCTCAGAGTCCATTACAACAGAAAATATCAGCCTAAATAATTCTGCTTTTGGGTAGGCATGCTGAGAGTGCTGGAAGAAAGGCACAAGCATCAAGGGAAGTCTAAAAAGTAAGAGGTTACTTGTTACTAGTAAGATCTTAGAGGACTTCCTGGTGGTGTGAAAAAGTATTTCATCATCCCCAGGGTAGAGAGGACTTACATTTCCAGAGATGAGAGAAAAGGTATTCTATTCAGAAAACAGAGGCAATAAATGCAAGGAAGTGTATGGTATGTACAGGAAACAAGGCTTTAGTTTGTACAGGGTATGTTGGGGGAAATGACAGGAAAGGAAATTTAATAGGAAAACTGGGGCCAAATTACGGAAGACTACAGATCAAATGAGGTCAGAATTCCAGTGCTTCCCAACACACGCAGCTTACAGATATGGCAGACTCATACCAGAGCAAAGTCAGAAAAGATATCAAAGAAATAATACTCTCTTTCCTTTTTGGACAGAGACAACATTTTGCAGATGAAGAAACAGAGTCATAGAGGCTAAGTATCTGGGTCAAGTTCCAGAACTGAATGGGATCCAGGAGTCTTGCTATCTATTGAATAGCATGTTTTGTCCCTCCTCCCAACCCCCAGCTCCTGGTTGTCTGTCTCTGGGTACAAGAGCAGATAATAAACCTCTGATCCCTCTGGTTGAATTACCCTTTTTCTAGACTCTTCACCAATGGTGACTTTTTCCTCATAATTCAATCTCAGCTCAAAAGTCACTTCCTTCAGGAGGTCTTCCCTGACCATGCTGTCTGAAGTAGCCCTCTTATCACAGTCCATCCCATCAGCCTGATTTTCTTCACAGCATGAACTACACTTGGAAATTACTTTATCAATGTATTTTTCTCTTCTCCTTTAGAAGTTAAGATTTGTTCTTTCTTTTTTCCTACTCCTGCTAAAATTGTATCTTGTACTACTACCAATATTCTAAACCTAATGAAGAGAGAGAGGCCAGAAGTTTACGAAGAACAGAAGTAGAGAGAAGAAATTTACAAAGAAGTTAATACAGATTGACTAGTTCATTGAGCAAACTATGAGCACACACTGTGAAGCACTGTGTTAGACAGTATTAAGATACAAGAGTTAGTAAACAAACATGCATGATATAGTCCCTATTCTCCAAGAGATTATAGTCCAGAGGTAAAGCCAAAATGAATCCAATTCATTAACCAGATAAAATTACAGCTGTAAATAATGTAAAGAATGAGAAATACAGGTTGCTATGAGAGCAAAAGATAGCAAGATTTTTACCTTATCAGAGAAGGCTCTACTGAGAATATGATGTTTGAGTGGAGATCTCAAGATAGGTATGAGCAAATAAGGTAAAGAGAAGGAAGAGTATTCTAGGAGCAGGGAACAGCGTTTCAACAGTCAAGTGTCTCATGTCTGGTTATATTACTAATTATGATGGCAGTCTCCAAGCGGCTAATGCACCCTTGCCACTCTGGGATGCTGTCGTTCCAGCAGGGTCCCTGGACATAGAGGGAAAGGTGGCCCCAGGATCAGCAGTACCAATTTATTACCATTCTTTGCACTAGAATCATTATTAGTCTCAGAATAAACACTGAATGGGTAATGCAATGTTATCTGTCTACAGCAGAATTTTAATTTGCATGCTTTATGACACTAATACTTTTACACTATCCAGGAGATAGCTTTTAGAGTCAGTCTTTCTTTCCAATCTTTTCATACAGCATGGGAACAAATTAGTTTTTTCCCCCTCCCGCCACCTAGAACTCTTTCCTCTGGGCATTGCTATATTTCTTTTCACATTTCCATTAATTGACTTGTGTATTAATTTAACTAACATTTGTTGAGTTGACTATGGGCAACGTCCGTGGCAGGAACTATGAGATTCTAGCTCTCAGAAAGCAGGTATGCTCACAGACTGAACAGTTTCTTCTCTTCCACATTGAAGAATCAACCTCTACCTGCAGTTGTTCAAACATGTGATGCTGTTATAGGTCTTTGTGTGTTGGACCTGTTTTCCCTTTGCCTGGACTACATCCCTTTTTTAAACACTTGACAATCCTAAGATTTGTCTTAAATTCCACCTTTTCTTTGAAGCCATGAACCTCTCAGGAGTATTTTGATTACAAATGACAGACCCAATTCTAACTACCTTCTATTTCAAAAGGAAATGTATTGTCTTTTGTAGCTGAACAATCCTGGGGGAAATGTGGCTTCAAGAATAGCTTGTTTCATTGTTTCTCATGACCTTGAGGGTGTTATGCTGAGCGAAATAAGTCAGGCAGAGAAGGACAAATATCATATGTTTGCACATATAGGAGGAGTAGGAGGAACTTAACTGAGGAACAAGGGGGGAAATGGTGGGGGAAAGGGAGAGAGGCAAACCATGAGAGACTCTTGAATGCTGACAAAAACTGAGGACTGATGGATGTGGGGGCGAAGGGGGATGGGCATGGAGGAGGGCACTTGTGGGGATGAGCACTGGGTGTTATGTGGAAACTAATTTGACAATAAACTATTTGAAAAAAAAAAGAATAGCTTGTTTCAAAACACACCAATGTCACCAAGAACAAGGTCTCTTTTTTTTTATTTTTTTATTTTTTTTATTTTGGTGCTTCTTCTAGACCCAATAAACAGACCCTATAAACTGGTGTCCTCACCTCTATGGGAAAATCAAGAGTACCTTTCCGTAAATCTCAGGGAAAGATTTCTTTCTCATTGACCTGTATTGCATCTCATATCTATCCTTAAATCTATTACTATTTTCAGGAGAATGCAGGGCATTAATCACATGATAGTCAGACCTATTTACATGATAGTCTTATTGACCTACTTGTATTCCTTGAATACCCCCTTCATTCCTACCATGAATGTCTGCCTTTCTTTAGTTCCAAACATACTTATAAAACTGTATTTTATCTACTTGGAAATTCCCTGTGGCAGCTAAGATGGAAATAGGGCTAAGGCATAGTGATGGCAAGGGCAGAATCTGTAAGTGACTTACTTGTGAAGATATTGCTAAATAAGCATTTCTTTGTTGGTGGCTTTCTCTGCTCAAGCTATCACAGGGGCCATACAAAATTACAGTTGAAAAGAAGAAATATGGCCTACACCCAAGAAATGGTAGTTTTTTTAAACATGATTTAATTAAAATAGTATCACTAATGTATATTATGTGCTAGATGTTATGCTGAGGGCTTTATTAACATTTTGAATTTAAACCATAAACAACATATAAATTTAGATAGGGAAAGAGAGACTTGAAACTAATAATTTTCTCAAGTCCTTTAGCCAGTATATGAGTCTATCAAATTTGAATCCACTCTGTTAAGAGATGAGAATACAACCATGTACAAAACCCAGAAAGGTATTGCCTTCATAACGTGGTATAGCCACAGTACAGGAGATAGAAATCATTCAAACAATTATGCATGTAAATATCAAATTATACAGTGAATGGTTTACAACGAAAAAGCCCAAGATACTATGAGAATATAGTAGGACATCTCTGGAGCCTCAAAAAAAATTCTTCTGGAGAATTTATGTTTGAATTGAGACTCTGGGGATGAGCCTAGGGGTTAACAAGATAGAGGAAAGAGAGATATTCCAGATAAAGGATACTCTGTGATCTAATACTCCGAAGGGCAAGAAAATATGGTATGCTTAAAGAAATGAAAGAAGGACAGAGTGGCCAGGGTATCAAGAAATAGCATGACCTTTGGATAGGCTGGTACAGAATATAAAACTGTGGATATAATATCCAACCTTGTAGGGCTTTGGTAGGCTACAGTATATATTTTGATTTTAGAGTAAACAGAAATAACTGCAGGGTTTTGAGCGTACAAGTGACTTGTTAAAGGAAGACTTCGTAGAGAACCTGGAAGAATTCAGAATGTAGTGTTATGTACTGAGACAGAAAAGTGTTGTCGGGGGTCAAAATCTCAAACACCCGGGTCTCCAGAAGAATCTGAAGTCTGCCTACAATTCAATTGTAACATGTCTGATTCCTCATTGTGATTTAGCATGTCTTTGTTTTCAACCTCTCCCAACTAAGCACACTCTGCAAATTACTCTAAGGAGACCTACAGCCCCTTTCTGAAGTAGTTAATGAAGATGGTAATGAGATTGGGCTGGGCTATGATCGCAGAAAGCCCTCCTGTAGATACTTTGAACTTTGTGAGGCCCCTGATGCCACTCACTGCCACCCTTTTTCAGTTTTGCCATTATATTCTCTGACAGTTTTCAATCCTGATGACAGTATTCATATCTAAGCCAAATTACAATTAGTCTTGCAGACGGGCTCTCATCAAACTCTATCACACAATTTCCTGAGATGCCAACATATAATGCAGAATGCATTTCTTTCATGTATTGTAATTATAATTTTATCAGAAAACCAGTCAAGGATTTCTAACATTTTTATCTTCATAACTCTAAATAGCATATCCATTTATATTCACAGCTACGGGGCTGATGGCTTTGTTAGGAAATGGAAGTTGTAATTACCAATGGTTTTTCTAGAGTCATAGGAACAAAATATTTCACAGTAGGAAGTGAACTAAGAGGTCATCTGAAAATAACTCCAATATTTGCACAGTAGTTTTACAGTTTTCAACCATTTTTCTCATTTGCTCTATGGGATTCACTGAGCAGAAATTACCATCACCATTCTGTAGTTGAAACATCTGTGTTGTAGAGAAGCAATGGGACTTTCTCAATGGGACACAGCCTGGCACACTGAGCTTAGAAGCCAGGTCTTCTGATTCTTAGATGACTACTCTTTGCACTTTAGTATGCTGGCCTAAAAGTGTAAATACTCCCAGAGGATTGTCAAAGTCAAATTACATCAGAGGACTGGAAAGCAAAAACATTTGAACTATCATCAAATTCAGAAATGATGAAGTTATAGCCAATGAAAACAGTGCATGCCCAGTCTAAAGGCAATTACATAAAATAATTGAAAACACTGTTCTGGGCAAGCATACCACATGTGTAGACTGACTTTAGCCTATGGACTGCTAGATTATGACCCTTACTTTAACATCTGAGAAAAATAAATAGTACCCCATTCCCATTCCCTCAACCCTTAGATTATTAACATGTATTATCTTTGTGAGAATGTTTGATATTTTATTTCCCTTATTTCTGTGTCAAATACTCGAATCCTCAGGTTTTTATATGTGCTATTTTATATGTGCTTTTGAGGATTACATTCATGTCAGGAATCATATTAGACATACAGTTATCATGATAATTTGGATGGTATATGTATAAAATAAGAGGCACAGTTAGAATTACTATAGGTGTTCAGAGATGAGAGCTTTCCCTGGGGACTGATGTCATCAGCAAGAGCTTCTGGTACTTCAGCTGAGCTTTAAAAAATGGGTAGCCTTTAGCTGATGATGATGTTCCCTAAGCGTCTTCAAACTGAAGGGCCCAAGGCAAAATATTGAAAAAGAATGAACCTATTATATCTCCTATTAATTGTATCTGTTCTTATGTATTTAAATTTTTGTTTGTTCTTAGCATGTGCAGAGCATATTCATAGACAAATATCTGTATGTAGTTTAAAAACAGTGAATATTCATATCTTCAAGTAAATTCTCAGAAATATTTTCTAAATGAAGATGAGACCAAAGACTTTACCCTTGGATAGACAGGGATGATATAATTACTATTTTTAATGGCTATTATTAGGAGGTACTTTGTTTTCAATTTCATTAATTTTTGCTCTTATCTTGATTGTTTCCATCTTTCTCCTTGTTTTGGGCTTTATTTTGTGATTCTTTTTTTAGGATCCTGAGGTGACAACTTAGATTATTGATATGAGAGATTTTCTTTCTTCTCATGTGTGTATTTAGTGCTTTAATTGTTCCTTTCTGACCTACATTAGCTATGTCTAACACATTTTGATATATTTTATTTTCATTTACCTCAATGTATTTTTAAAAATCTCTCAAGTCTTCTTCTTTGACCCATGACTTATTTTGATATAAAATATTTAGACACATGCTGTTTCTTTTCCAAGTGCTTGAACTTCAATTCATTAAAACTTACTGAGCTTTGTTTTATGACCCAATATATGTTCTAGCTTAGTATATGTTCTTGGACACTTGAAAATAGTTTGTATTCTATTTTTGTTGCGTGGAGTGTTCAATAACTATCAATCAGATCATGGTGACTGATGGTGCTGGATACTTCTATATCCTTACTGATTTTCTGTCTAGTTGTTTTATCCATTGCTGAGAAAAGGATGTTAAACTCTTCAGCTATAATTGTAGATTTGTCTATTTTTCCTTTTAGTTCTGTTTTTCCTTCATATATTTGCAGCTTTCTTGTTCAGTGCATATGCATTTGGATTACTGTATCTTTATGATATACTAACAGTTTTATGGTATATAACATCCCTTTCTATCTCTGATAATTTTCTCTGTGATAAAATCTACTTTATTGGGTATTAATATAGTAATTCCTTCCTCTTTCTTGTTCTGATTATTTGAATATTTATTTTTCACTCTTTTACTATGTACCTGCCTATATGATACTTAAGGTGATTTTCTTGTAGACAACATATTAATAGGTCATGTTTCCTAATCCACTGACAGTTTCTGTCTTTTAATTGGTGGGTTTAGATAATTTTCATTTATGAAATTATTGATGTAAGAGGACCTAATCTGCCATTTTATTTTTTGGTTTATCATTGGACTTTCTTTGCTTCTACCTTTTTGTGGGTGAACTGAATATTTTTAGAATTTGAGTTTGATTTATCTCTACTGTTTTTTAGTATATTTCTTTGTATAGATTTTTTAGTCATTGCCATGGGTATTATATTATATATAAATAACTTAATAGTCTACTTCCATTATCGATTCTACCAGCTTGAATGAAGTATATAAATCTTGCCTCTTTTTGTGTCGTTTTTCCTCCTCCATTTGTGTCTTAGTCAGCTAGGGCTGTCATAACAAAATAACTTAGACTGGGTGGCTTAAACAATAGAAATGTATTTCTCACAGTTATTGAGATAGGCTGTCTGAAGTTAGGCTCCCAGCATGGTCTGGTCTGGTAAGGACTGTCTTCCTGGCTTGCAGAAAGCTACCTTAAATGGTCTTAAATATTTTCTTTAATACATTTCGAACCATATCAGACAGTGTTATAATTTTTCTTCACCTGACAAACAACATAGAAAGGTCAAAGAGAAAACAATCATTGTATTTATCCATATTTCTGGCTTAACTTGTCCTTTCTTCCTTTATAAAATTCCTTAAATCCTTCTTTTATCATTTCCTTTCTATTTAAAGAAACTTCTTTTGCTCTCTTTTAGGGTAAGTTTTCTGGGAACAAATTCTGTTAATTTTATTTAATCTGAAAATATCCTGATTTTCCCTTTTGTTTCTTGGGAAAAATTATGTTTTTATTGGATATAGAAATTTTGGTTGACTTTTCTTTCAGTACTTGAAAATATGACGCTAATTCCTTTGGCCTCCAGAGATTATGATGGGAAATCTGCTGTCATTTGAAGGGTCTTCCCTCTACAGGTAAGTAGATTTTCTCTTTCTTTGCTTCCTTTCCTTGTATCTTTCAATTGACTCTAGTTTGCAGAAATTTAACTATAATAGGTCTTAGTGTGGATTTCTCTAGATTTCAGCTGTTTGTGATTCCTTAAGTTAACTCACATTCTCTGTTTTCTTGCTGAGACATTTTATGTTTTTATTTGTTTCAAGGATGTTCATGATTGCTGAAGCATTTCTTAGATGGCTGCTCTTCAATTTTGTCATATGACTCTAGCATTTCTGTCATCTTGGTGGTATCATCCAAAAAAGTCTACAGTTCAGTTTTAGATATTCCTGGTTGTTGGCATAATGAGTGATTTTCATTCAAAATATGAGTATTCTGAGTATCATGTTCAGAAACATCAGATTTGGGCTGACTACTGTACCAAATAAACCGTGTACATATAATAATAGGACAGGTGCTGACCTGTGGTTTTCTTTACACATATCAACAGTCCATTGTTTGATGTGAAACTCACTGACTTCACTCTGGGAATGCATCTCTTATTCTACTTCATGATGCTGATTTTTAAAAATCTCAATTCCCTTTTAATTATATATTCCCTGCCCTTTTTTATATTACAATTTCATTGCATTTTGGCAAAGAGAAACTGTAGCAGTATAAAAGAAGTACTATATGTTTGGAGCAGATAAAATACAGAATTGTCAAGAAACAAAATATTTTCTTTTTCTTAATTTTTAAAAAAAATTTTAATGTTTATTTTTCAGAGGCAGAGTGTGAGCAGGGAAGGGCAAATAGAGAGGGAGACACAGAATCTGAAGCAGGCTACAGGCTCTGAGCTATCAGCACAGATCACAAACCCCGAGATCACGACATGAGTGGAAGTCAGCTGCCTAACTGACTGAGCCACCCAGGCGCCCCCGAAATATTTCTTTAAGAAATATTTTTTGTAAGAAAATATTCTTTCTTTTAGAAGGAATCCAGGACTGGCAACCATAGATGGTACAAATGTTAGATTTTTCTGTTATTATTATTTTTTTTTTGCAAGCCTATCAGATGTGGTAGCCATTAAGCCCTCAATGACAGTTGACAGTTGCCACCTCAAAAGAGTTGGCATGATAGCATACTATTTTTTTTTTTTAATTTAAATTCAAGTTAGTTAACACACAGTATAGTCTTGGCTTCAGGATTAGAACCCAGGGATTCATCTCTTACATATGATACTTGGTGCTCATTCCAACAAGTATCCACCTTAATGTCTATCACATCACCCATTTAACCCATCCCTCTACTCACCTCCCCCCCTCAGCAACCCTGTTTGTTCTTTGTATTTAAGTGTCACTTATGGCTTGCTTCTCTCTCTCTCTCTGTTTTTATCTTTTTTTTTTTTTTTACCTTCCCCTATGTTCATCTGTTGAGTTTCTCAAATTCTACATATGAGCAAAATCATAGGAACTTTTAAAAACTCTGAGTAGCCTCTGCTTGCTTGGCTGACAATTGTGCTGGCCTCACACAAATTGCTAATCTCACTGTGAATCCAGGGGTCCTAACCCACACAGGGAAAAAAGCAAAAATCATCCACATAGATCCAGAACTTATCTTCAGAGTTGTATACTCCCTAGAATCACTACTGGGACCCCCCACGCACAACATCCGAATCTGTCCCACTGACTTTGAATTACACTATTTTCATTTTAATACACTGACATTTAAAAGGCTGTGAAACCCTTAAAAAATAATTGATCACATGGCTGAGTTTATAGCTCTAAGTAACTAACATGGAAATAGCTGAGTCAACATTAATTTTTAAACATTATAAATCTTGTATGTCTCTCAAGAGACATTAAAGAAAATTCCATTCCTAGTTCCCTACTCATACAGCTTTTTCTCCTTTCCAAGCCTCTTCTATGCAATGTTGCATCATTGCTCTTAGAGTATGAATGGCTTTTTCTTTTTTTTTCTTGTATATTATATCAGTGAACCTAGAATTTTACTAAATCTTTCCTTCCTCTTTTTTTTGTTTTATCTTTATTAGCCTATTCACTTACTTTCATATAACAAAACTTTAAAAATCAGTCTAGAAAGGCAGGATATCCAGAGAGGGTTGGAATGAATTACAGAAAGACGGTGAACACACTTTTGGATTCCATCAAAGCTGCCAATGCTTTCAGAAAATTGCCTATTTATATAAAGTTAGCTCTTGAAAGTATGATACCTACTATAATAAAAATCAGTATTACGTTACCTGCTAGCAACTTAGAGTTAATTAGACACTAATTAAAAGAATTTCTCAATGCCTCCTTTCACTGCATAGGCATGGGCAAACAAGTATTACTTTAAATACAAGATCCAGGGGCGCCTGGGTGGCTTAATCGGCTAAGCGTCTGGCTTTCGCTTAGGTCATGATCTCATGGTTCATGGGTTCGAGCCCCGCGTTGGGCTCTGTGCTGACTGCCAGCTCAGAGCCTGGAGCCTGTTTCACAGTCTGTATCTCCCTCTCTCTCTGACCCTCCCCTGCTCATGCTGTCTCTCTCTCTCTCCTAGAAAAAAAAAAAATTAAATACAAGATCCAGAGGGTGGAAACCACACTTTAAAATTGTGTAATACTACCCACTTCCAAATATTGCTGAATAGGTGTTTGAATTGGAAATCATCTCTGATATTATCAAGCCCTGTGCTTCTCAACGTGGAGTGTATGTATCCCAGTGGTACACCAGAGGATATACAAAGCTACAAGGAGACAGTGCACATCATTCTGGGAAAAAATTATTCAATAATGAGTAATTTAAACATAAATTTTGGACATAATGTATAAACATATATTTTAAGTATTTTTCAATAAAATAAACAATTGGAGGCTACTTTTAAGATATATTTTGATATTTCAGTGGCGCCTGGGTGGCTTAGTCGGTTAAGAGTCCGACTTCGCTTAGGTCATGATCTCGCGGTTTGTGGGTTCGAGCCCCGCGTCGGGCTCTCTGCTGACTGCCAGCTCAGAGCCTGGAGCCTATTTCATAGTCTGTATCTCCCTCTCTCTCTGACCCTCCCCTGCTCATGCTCTCTCTCTCTCTCTCTCTCTCTCTCTCTTTCTCTTTCTCCCCTAGAAATAAATAAAAAAATATTAAAAAAAAGGTTTAAAGATATATTTTGATATTTCAAAGAAATTGAGATTTTCCAGTCATTACCCCTCACATGAGTGGAATCTATATACTTCTTTTTCATTTAAAACAGTTGCTGCCAAACCTGCATGCACACTACATTAACCTGAAATGCTACTTAAGTGATAGTGCACTAACCTCAAACATATTGGAACTGGAATCTCCCCATAGACAACCTGGATATCTGGGTTTTTATTTTTTTAAGTTTGTTTATTTATTTTGGAGAGGGAAAGAGGTAGATAGAAAATTCCAAGCAGCCTCCACACCTTCAGCACAGAGCCCAACACAGGGCTCAAGCTCACAAACTGAGATCATGACCTGAGCTGAAATCAAGAGTCAGATGTTTCACCAAGCCACCCAGGTGCCCCAGTTATTTTGTTTTTTAAATTAAGATTCCATGGCCACTCCAGTATGAAACTGGCATTGAGAACCACTGATTTAAGATATACTTGAGAACCATAAGGAAAGCACTACATAACATATTTTTTTCATTTTATACCTAAGTCAGCTAAGACTCATAAATAAGAAGGAACTCACTCAGTGTCAGAGCTGAACCTAGAATGCAGATCTTCTGATATCTATGCAGTGTTTCTATCATGTTTATCACAACATTTATAGGCTGATGTCAATTTTACAGACGTTAGTTATATGATGACTATTTAGAAAAAGAACATCTAAGCCACCGAAGTATTTTTTTAATACAGAAAATTAACCAACCAGTAGTCTCTGTACTGATCCTCACAAATTATTTACATAGAAATAGCCTGAGGTTAAGAGCTAGGAAAATTCCCTATTTCCAAGCATATACATTTATTGTTTTTAATTGAATAAGTACACATTCAGCTGGCATTCCAAGGAAAGAAATGACCTCAAAGAACTTTCTAGCAGTCCCATGGAAATGTGAGGCATGTCCACAATCACTACCAGTTGAGGTAAGGTGGAATGAGAGACCTATAATTCACACACCAACACAGATACTGGGGCATCAGCAGAAGAGAAATGATGCTCTAGGCCAGGCGGGGGACAGTAGCGTTTCAAGGAAACGAGGTCTCCGAGATTGGTTTAGAAAACTGAGGAGCATTTGATTTGGGTGAAAGGAGGGCTTCTATATGACCTATGGTTGCCAGAGAGAATGTGAAGGACATACAATAGAGCTACATTTCACTGGTTTGGATCTGAATTGGAGATAATGAAAAAAATCACACAGAGAAAAAAAAGTGCTCTTAAAAAATTCTTGAAGTCACCCCTAGAGTGTAATACATATTAGCTTATGTAACCAACTTCATACAATAATTCTGATGTATAAAAAGGGAACTCTGAGCCCAGCTAAAGAAAAAGGGAAAAGCTATATGATTTCTTGGACATTATAATCAATCTACCTTTAAGACAACTGTCAGATTCTTATCAGTGAAGGGAAAGGAAAATTCTTCTCTATGCTCAAGGCCTTCCAGCTGAACTAAGAATTAAATTTACACGAGACAGATTAATAGGAGAAACTAGTTTTATTACATGCACATGGAGGCCCCATTATGAAATTGAGACCAAAAGAAATGACCAAGGCAGGCAGTGCTTATAGCTTGTAGACAGAGACGGTAAACCTGTAAGGAACTGACAGGACAAAGAAAACAGCTTTGGGAATCTCAATTAGTAAGAAATTCTAAACAGAATTTGGGCTGAATTTGTCAATTAGTAAAAAGTAACAGGGTTGCTTATATAGACTTCTGGGCTCTAAATTTCTTATTACTGATGGTGTCTTTTTACCTCCTATTACAGGGAGGGTACCTATCACATGGGGGATTTATTTCCTGCTTTCAGGAGGCCAGAGGAGAGTATGAATGCCCTTCATGCATAGGGTATCTCGTAAGTAATTTTTATTTAAAACAATCAGTATGCCAAAGTGGCACATTTTAGGGCCACCTGCCCTTGGCCTCTACAGCAGGGTGGCAAATTCAAAAAGGTCATTGCTTGCCTAAAGGATTTATGAGTCTGTATGGTGCATATTATAGCTATGTTTGCTAAAGTGAGGTTTAAATGAGGTAGAAGAGTCATACTTTGCTCATGTCAGTATATTTTAAAGTTTCCCCATGAAGTAAATCTATAGATGCTGTGAATTCACTAGTGTAGGTGAATAATGAGGGTCTATATCCTAGGGTGTATGAAACACCACTGAACACTCAGCAATCATATGTTTCATAACCTATACCAAAGAATAAACGCAGAATATTCAGAAAAGCAGAAGTCACAGCCTCAATATCAACCCAGCTGTTCCAGGAGGTGAGATTCATGGTAATGAGCAAAATAGGATTCAATGCAGAATTGAATCTAAGTTCCAACTATGACTAATGTGACCTGTTGAATTTTCCCATGGAAGTCAAGAAGGTGGATTTAGCCAAGTAAGAATGAGGTTCATTGCTGGTGTTAGGAATGAGATCCCCAGAAAAAGGAAACAGAATCAGTACAAATAACATTTTTTAATGTTTTTATTCACCAATATCCATGAAAACTGCAGAGATGAACTCCTGTTTCATAGAGTTCAATCCAGAACACAGGCTGAAGTTACTTTAAGAGCTGTAGACTGGTCTTTCTCCTCACTTACTTTCACCCTGATCTGTTTTGGGAGCTCATCACAGTTTCATACAAGCTTGCGCTTATGTGAGACTCAGCATAAATTTGACTTACTTTTAACTTTTACCACTTACTTTTAGCCCCACATTGATATTAACAGTTCAGTAACAATGAAGTATCTGAAAAGGAAATAAATACAGTGCCATCAAAAATAATAAAATACTTAGGAATAAATTAAACCAGGGGTGCCTGGGTGGCTCAGTCAGTCAAGCAGCTGACTTTGGCTCAGGTCATGATCTCATGGTTTGTGGGTTTGAGCCCCACATTAGGCTCTGTGCTGACAGCTAGCTCAGAGCCTAAAGCCTGCTTCAAATTCTGTGTCACCTTCTCTCTCTGACCTTGCCCTGTTCACATGGTCTCTGTCTCTGTCTCTTTCTCTCTCAGAAATAAAAAAAAAAAAAGGGAATAAATTAAACCAAGGAGGTGAAAAATCTCTACACTTAAGATACTTGATGAAAGAAATAAATGGGAAGATCTCTTGTGCTCATGGATTAGAACAATTAATATTGTTAAAATGTCCATACTACCCCAAATCATCTATAGATTCAATGCAATCCCTATGAAGAGTCTAATGATTTTTACAGAAGTAGAAAAATATCTTAAAATTTATATGAAACACAAAAGACCCCAAATAGCCAAAGCAACCTGGGAAAAAAGAACAAGGTGGGAGGCTTCATCCTTTCTGATCTCAAGCTATATTATAAAGCTATAGTAATCAAAACAGTATGATACTGGCATTAAAACACACATAAGACCAGCGGAAATGAGAGCCCAGGAAGAAACTCATGCAATTAGAGTCAATTAATATCTGACAAAGGAGCCAAGCATACTCAATGGAGAAAAGACAGTCTCTATAATAAATGGTGTGGGGAAAATTAAATATGCACATGTGAAATAATAAAACTAAACCCCTATGTTATACCACATACCAGAATTAACTTCAAATGTATTAAAGATGTAAATATAATCCAGAAACCATAAAATTCTGAGAAGAAAAGAAAATATAGGAAAAACACTCCCTGACGTGGGTCTTTTGCAGTTATACCTTTGGAAACAACGCCTAAAGCACAAGCAACAAAATAAAAAATAAACAACAGGGACTACATAAAACTAAAAAGCTTTTGCATGGCATGAGGTGCCTGGATGCCTCTATTGGTTAAGCATCGGACTCTTGATTTTGGCTCAGGTCATTGTCTCATGGTTGTGAGATCCAGCTCTGTGTCAAGTCCCTCCTCAAGCCCCATTTCATTGGGCTTCATGCTGGGTGTGGAGCCTGCTTAAGAGTCTCACTTTGCCCCACCCCCACTCAATATGCAAGTGCGTGTTCTTTCTCTCAAAAAGTAAAAAATAAAAAGTAAAAGCTTTTGTTTTATTTTTATTTTTGAGAGGAAGAGACAGAGCGTGAGTGGGGGAGGGGCAGAGAGAGAGGGATACAGAATTTGAAGCAGGCTCCAGGCTCTGAACTGTCAGTACAGAGCCTGACCGTGGATCGAACTCAGGAACCTGAGATCATGACCTGAGCCAAAGTCAGTTGTTAACCGACTGAGCCACTCAGGCACCCCGCTTTTGTTTTTATAAATGATAGACAAAATTAAAGGACAACCCATGGAATGGGGAAAATGTATGCAAAGGATATGTTTGATAAGGGGTTAACATCCAAAATATATAAGGAATGCATGTAACTAAAAGAGGAAAAAACAAAAACAAAAAAACAAAAAACAAAAAACAAGCCCAAACAATCCAATTTAAAAATGGGCAGAGGACTTGAATAGACAATTTCCAACACAGACCTTAGAAATGGCTAACAAGTACATGAAAAGGTGTTCAACATCACCAATCATCAGGGAAATGAAAAATCAAAACCACAATGAGATATCACCTCACACTTGTTAGCATGGCTATCATCAAAAACACAAGAAATAACAACTGCTGATGAAGATGTGGAGAAAAGGGAACCCTTGTACACTGCTGAAGGGGTTGTAAATTGGTGCAGTCACTACTGAAAACAGTATGGAAGTTCCTCAAAAAATTAAAGATAGAACATATAATCTAGCAATTCCACTTCTGGGAATGTCTAAAGGAAACAAAAACACTATGTTGAAGAGATATCTGCACCACTATGTTCATAGAAGCAATAATTATCATAACCCAGACATGGAAGCAATCTGAGTGGCCATCAGCAGATGAGTAGATCAAGAAATTGTGGTAGGTATAAGTGATGAAATATTATTCTATGATAAATATGAAGGAAATTTTGCCATTTGTGACAACACGGATGGACCCTGAAGGTATTATTCTAAATGAAATATTCAAAGAAGGACAAATACTATATGATATCACTTATATAGAGAATTTTTAAAAAAAACAATCAAACACACAGTTCAGAGATCATAATTGTGGATCCCAGAGGCAGAGGGTGGGTGGTGGGAGAAGAGGAAATAAACGAAGTTATTCAAAAGGTACAAACTTCCAGTTATAAGATAAGTACTAGGGATGCAGTGTACAACATGATGGCCACAGTTAACACTGCTGTATGGAATATATGAAAGTTTTTAGAGTAGATCCTAAGAGTTCTCATCACAAGAAAAAAAAACCACATTTTTCTTTTTCTTTTTTCTTTATTCTTTTTTTGTCCTATATCTATAGAAGATGCTTGATATTAACTAAACTTAGTGTGGTAATCATTTCACAATATATAAGCCAAATCATTATGTTGTACACCTGAGACTTCTACAGTACTGTGTGTCAATTGTACCTCAATAAAACTTGAGGAAAACAATTACATGAAGGTTCAGGGGAGTAAACTTTCCCAAGCCAATTGAGAAAAAAAATGGTAAGTGGTAGGAAAGAAAGATAACTAGTCTTGAAGTAATGAGGAGAGTCTGCATTTTCCCTGATAGCCTCTATTTTCCTTGATAACTGCCATTAAAATATTAAAACAAAATAAAGCAAACACCTCCTTGTCAGGAATGTAAAAACTCCCTGGATACTTGGCCTTTAAAAGTTCCAAGTTTGGAAAGCTGTGGAACCATAGCACCATTTGAGAAATGCAGATATTTCTTTGAGAAGACTCAGAACCATTGCCCAGCTTCTTCAGAAACGGGGAGTTAGGTGAAAAATGATGAATTTGGAGTTTTGAAAGGAAGCCTTATGGAGACTATGCATGAGAACTGAAGTGACAAGCGACTATGCATGAGTACAAGTAGGAAAAAATCCATGGAGATGTAAGAGATTCTGAAGGAACATGTCAAATGTGCACCCTAACCTCCCACAGTCTCCCCCAAATACAAGGGCTTGTTCCAAGTATACGATGGGAAGGGCTCCACCACCCCTTTCCCCCAACAGACTGTGAACCAGTAAGAGCAGGGGCAGTGAGTGCCTATGATTCTCTATTAGTGACTGGGTACCTAAGAAGTGAACTATAGATGTTGGGAAGGAAGGGAAGGAGGGACGGAAGAAGGAATATTAGCTGACTAAACATCTGCTTCACAATCTTGTTCTAAAAGTAAAATTATTGTGAAATGTTTGTACAGTGCTTTATGTACAGTTTGCCCATAATAAATGCTTGCTGAATTTGAATGTGACCAATTCTTTAGAAATGCTAATCTGAAAGAGAAGAATGCTCTTAGCATTGTTTCTGGGCATCTGTAAAAATTGCTGCGTGCTTGGAAGCAATGCATTCATTCCTCTTCAAGGGGCATCCTGACGTTGCTGAGGAGATCAAATGTGAAATCTTCATTTGTTCCTGGGCCTCTAAACAAAGGAAACAGATCCCGCTGCCTTCTTTCCCTCTTATGCCTTCCTCAAGAACACAAGAGCTGCATTTGCTTCTACAGTAGTGTCCCACCCCATCTTCCAAAGTACTCAGCTATCTACCTAAATTATATCCTTTGGATTTTTTTTTAGTATGACTACTAATTCTTTCCTGTTTTGAAAGGTGAATTTTTACAGAACTTTTAAAAAAACAATATGTAAAATGCCATTTTTGTTTCTTTTTTAATGAGGTACTGGCACCTATATTCTGTTAAACTGTGAATTGCTTTATCTCTCCTTTCCTACTTCCTGTGCACGATCTCCTGTCTGGAGTGTGCCAGTTACATTCATGTCTATTACACAGAATGCCATGGGCATCACTACAACATATATAAATAGAAAAACTACTGGTTTCACAGAGATTTTATAGCAAAGCTAAAAAAAAAAAAAAACCCACCTAAACTAAAAAAGTACTGCTTTCCGGACAGTGAGGGAGTATGGATAATCAGAAGAGCAAGGATGAAAGAGGATATTCTGGGGGCCCCTGGGTGGCTCAGTCAGTTGGGCATCCGGCTTCGGCTCAGGTCATGATCTCAAGGTTCGTGGGTTCGAGCCCCGCGTCCGGCTCTGTGCTGACTGCCAGCTCAGAGCCCTGAGACTGTTTCAGATTCTGTGTCTCCCTCTCTCTCTGACCCTCCCTGCTCACACTGTCTCTCTCTCTCTCTCTCCCAGAAATAAATAAAACATTGAAAAAACTTTTAAAAAAAGAAAGGATATTCTTGGTAGCAAAAGAAGGTGAGGAGCTGTGGACAAGTAATGGCTGACAATATACATCAGACACAGGGCACTGTAGATTCATGGCTGAGCATAGCCTGGTGGGGATTCTAACAGGAAAAGAAAAAGTATCACATGCAAACTTACTCTGAAATATGGGAGCACAGGAGGCTCTCCTCTGGGATATTAACAGATGTTGGCACCAGATTGCATAAGTACGTTTGACAAATTGGGGGATAGGGAAGAGATAGTAATTCTCCCACCACATTTTAATAGAATATTAGCAGCTTAATCATATATTAACTACAACTGTAACCAGGATTAGTTTGTGAAGTTCATTAAGGTGGATAATGTATGGGTTATAAGTTGTCATGTAAGGCAGAGATGTCAATGTTCAAACTTCTTAATGTTTCCTTCATGGTTCTTCTGATCTTGATCCTATGTGCCTCCTGTAGCCTTCCCCTCACTGCTCTGCAGTTTGAAACTCTAGGCTCCAAATACTGAAATTCTTACAGGTGTTTATTGCCAAATGTTCACAGATTCTTTACTAAACTGGAATTCCCCCCCTTTTCCCCCAACCGTCTCTCTTGACCTTTCAGAAAGGATTCCCTGAATTCACCTGTCTTCTTGTTTAGATCAAGTACTTCTTCTAAGCACCCACTTTTGTGGCCCCTCCCACTGTGACATTAAGTACCTGTTTATTCCTCAGTTTCCTCCTACCAGATCCTGAGCTCCTGGAGAATAGGTCTGATGCATTCACCACAAGATGGTTGGATTCTTGGTGTCTAGTATATAAATGCTAAATACAAAATTTCTTTTGTTAGCATTGGGTGCTCATTAAAACATTGTTAAGTGAATACATATAGACTATATAAAAAGGTGACTTTTTAAGATTCAGAATGGTACCTGGTTTAACAGTAGTAGGTTCTTGATGGTTCACTTACTTAGTGAGCAAATATTTTTTTGAGCAGCATTTGCCAAGCACTATTCATTGGGTTAATTCAGTGAACAAAAAGACAAAACTCCCTGTCTTCATTACACTTGCATCTTAATGTATGTATGTATATGGGGGAGGAGTAGAGAGTATATAATAAATGTAATAAATAAGTACACAGTATGTGAAAAACTGATAAGTTCTATCAATAAAAAAGAAAGAGATAATAAGCGATATGTATGGACAGAATACTGTATAGTAGTAAATAAACAGGGAGATTAGTGTCATTCTTGTAGAAATTGTGATACATAAGTATTAAAGAAAATAAGAAATGTAATCATGATGATATTTAGTGGGTAAGTATTATAAGGATGGAGAAGAGCCAGTGAAGTGCCTTAGGCAAAAGAATAACTATAATGTTTAAAGACAGCAAGAAGGCCAGGGAGGCCGAAGCAGAGTGTGGAAAGGGATGATGGTAGAGGAGGAAGTAGAGGAAATCATATAGTGACTTATAATCCTTTATAGGAACTTTGCCTTTTATTCTAAATAAGATGGGAACTAGCAGCACTGGAGGGCTTTGAGCAGAGAGAAACATGACCCGAATTCCAATTTAAAAAAACCACTCTGGCTACTGCATCGAGTGGACTCTAAGTAGCTCAGATACCAAAACAAACTAGCCAGAAGGCTACTGCACACATCCAAGTGGCTCACACCAGGGCACTATCACTGCATATAAGAATTGGTCTGATCTTGCATAAATTTTGAAGATAGGAGTGGATTTTCTAACTTATGAATTATAAAGTACAGGAAAAAGAGAAAAAAACCAAACAAACAAAAAAGATGACTCCAAGATTTTGGCCTAAACATCTGGCAGAATGGACTGCCATCAGCTAAAGCAAAGATTACAGAAATTTGGGGGAAGATCAGAAATTTAGTTTTGGACATGGTAATCTTGAGAGGTCTCTATGTCCATATCAGAATGTCAAGGGCCAGATGGATATAAGAATCTGTCGTTTAATAAAGAAGTTTGTACTGAAAGTAAAAAATTGGAGATCATCAGCATATAGAAGGTATTAGAACTATAGAACTAGATATGATCTCTGAAACAGTTGAGTATGAAAAGAGAAATGCGCCACAACTAAACCCTAGATCATCATGATATTGAATAGAACAGGAGATCAACAACTGAAGTCTAGGGTATATGATATTGAAATAAGGCACCAAGAACTGAACCTAGGATACAATGATCAGAGAGGAGAAATAAGCAAAGGTAACTGGCCAGTAGGCAAATGAAACTGGGGATATTGAAGGAAATTTAGCAAAGCCTCAGCCTTGAAACTACATATTAAAAAGGTGAACAAAGTGGAGAATACAATCAACTCTCTTGACCATTACTGATAGCTCAAGTAAGATGAGGATTAACAATGGATTTAGTAATGTGAAGATGAAATCATTTGTGGCACTGAAAAGATGATTTGTGGTAAAGTAGTGAAAATAAGGCTTACTCAAAAGAGATTGGAAACAGTATTTGCTGTTGAGTAACTACTCCATGGATTTGGGGAACTGTCTGTTAAAACTTTGCCTGTACCAACAAGGCTTAGTAATCTGACTTTGGACTACATATTCTGAGCAAGACAGGAGGAAACAGTCTAATGTAAGAGGCTGCTGAGAAAACCCAGGATTAGGATAAGAGTTATCATAGATTGAACACTCACATGTGCCAAGCACCCCAAAAACTTTTGGCATGCATCATCTCCTTGAATGTTTATAGAAACCCTAGGAAGTAAGTCTTGTGATTTCTCTCATTGTATGGATAAGAATATAAGAATTTTCAAACATTTCATTACTTGTCCAATGTCACATGGTGAATATCAGAACTGGAACTCTAAAGCCATTCTCTTAATCACTATAACTTGTAGCTTCCCTTGAGATTTGACAAAGCCTTCTGGAAATAGTTAAGAAGACTTCAATGTGAAGAATGGAGGAAGAATTGGGAAAGAAACACTTTGGCCTTGCTTACATGACGTCACTATAATGCAATATTGAGCTGAAATATGTAAGTGGTTTTATTTTATTTGGATATTAATAAAACATTGCTTTTATTAATATTTTTGGTTTATTGTCAAGTTGGCTTCAGGAATAGATTGTCATGATTCATCACTTACATACAACACCCAGTGCTCATCCCAACAAGGAAGAGGGTAAAAGCATTGCTTTTAAAATATACCAGAACTATAAAAACCAGCTTGTAGTTTGATTTTTTTCTGCTGGTTGAGGTCCAACTTTTTTTAAAAAGCTATTTTTAGAGCAGTTTTAGAGCCATAGCAAAATTGAAAAGTTGAGCAGGAAGTGTAGATAGTTCTCATATATGACCTTTACTCACATATACATAAGTAAAGGTCATAAACCTGCTATCAACATCCATCATAGTGGTATATTTGTACATTCAATGAACCTACATTGACACATAATTATGACCCAGAGTATATAGTTTATATTAGGACAAACTCTTTGTGCTATACATTCCTTTTTCTTGTCAATTCTTTCAGATATTCTACCTAAATAATAATAATGTCATCTGCAAAGACAGTTTTCTATCTTCCTTCCTGATCTGTATACATTTCCTTTTCTTGTCTTACTGGTTAGGTAGTACTTCCAATACAATGTTGAGGGCAGGTAAGAGATTTCTCACCATTAAATATGATGTTAACTGTGGGTTTTAAAATTTTTTGAAGTTCTTTTTATTTATTTTGAGAAAGAGGGAGAGGGAGAGAGAATATCCCAGTTCAGTTCCATTCTCAGCATAGAGCCCGATGTGGGTCACGAACTCACAAGCCATGAGATCATGACCTGAGCTGAGATCAAGAGTCAGATGCTTAACTGACTGAGCTACCCAGGAACCCCAGCTGTAGGTTTTGTATAGATATTCTTTATCAAGTTGAAGTTCCTCTCATTCCTAATTCAGTTTCATTTTAGTCATGAATGGCTCTTAAATTTTATCAAATTATTTTTATGCATCTGTTGATATGATGAATGTGATTTTTTCTTCTTTAGCCTATCAGTATAGGAGAATATATTAATTGATTTCCAAATGATGAACCAGCCTGGTATACATGGGACAAATCCCATTTGATTATGCTATATCATACTTCTTATACATTATTGGATGTGATTACTAATGTTTTCTTGAGGATTTTTCCTATGTACATGAGAGACCTTGGTTTGTAGTTTTGTTTTCTTGTAAATATCTTTGTTGATATTAGGGTAATTCTGACTCCATAAAATGGCCAGAAAATATTTACTGTGTCTCTATCTTCTGAAAGAGATTGTGGAGTATTGGTATAATTTTTCCCTCAAATGCTTGGTAGAATTTATTAGCGTGCCCTTTGGAGCCTACTGATTTCTGTTTTGGAAATTGAAGCAGTAATTAATAACTGATATATAATATATATATTTTTAGCCTATATATAGGCCTATTTAGGTTGGATATCTTCCTGCCTGAGTTTTAGCAGATTGTTTCTTTTGAAGAAGTGGTCCATTTAATCTTACTCTAACTTATCAAATTTGTGAGCGTAGAATTTTTCATAATATTCTTTTATTAATCCTTTACCATCTATGGGGTCTACAGTAGTCTTCACTGAGGTCTCTGCTCACTTATGGTATCATAATTATGTCTTCTTTTTTCTTAGTCAGCCTGGCTCGAGGCTAATACATTTATTTATCTTTTCAGAGAAACAGCTTTTAGTTTTGTTGATTTTTTTCTATTAATGTTCTGTTTTCAATTTCATGGCTTTCTGCTTCATTTTTTATTATTTATTTTTTCCTGCTTACTTTGGATTTAGTTTTCTCTTTCTTGTTTCTGAAGGTGAAAAGTTAAATGATTGATTTTAAATCTTTCTTTTTCAAAAGTACACATCCAATACTATAAATTTCCCTCTAAGCACTACTTTTGCAGTATTCCACAAATTTTGATGTAATATTTTCATTTAGTTCATAATATTTTATAATTTCTCTTAATATTTCTTACTTGATCTATATATTATTTAACAATTGTTTCACCTCCTACTATTTGGGGGAATTTTCCAGCTTTCATTAGGCATTGATTTGTATTTTAATTCCATTATGGCCTGATAGCACATAGATGATTTACATTGTTTGTTAAAGACAGTGTTTTATGGCTCAGAATGTGGCCTATCTAGGGGAATGTTCGGTCTGAGTTTGAGAAGAATGTATATTTTCTATTGTTGGATGATGTCAATTTTATGCAATTGATGGATGGTGCTATTGAGTTCAGTTATGCTCTTACTGATTTTCTGTCTGCTGGATTGTTCCATTTATGATAAAAGTGTTTTAAAGTCTCCAGTGATAATAGTGGATACATCTATTTCCCTTTGCAGTTCCATCCATTTCTGCTTACATATTTTGATGCTCTATTTTCAGGTGCATACAACATTAAGGATTGTTAGGTCATCTTGGAGTATTGACCCCTTTGTCATTTTGCAATGCCTCCCTCTGTCCCTGATAACTTTCCTTGCCATGAAGTTTGCTATGTTGAAATGTATATACTCCTATTTTATTTTGATTAATGTTAGCATGGCATATGTTTTTTGCATCCATTTAGTTTTATTTTAGCTTTGTCTTTATATTTAAAATGGATTTCTTATAGTCAACATATAATTGGGACTTGTTCCATGGTACACTTCACAATCTGATTTTTAGTTGATATATTAGATCATTGGTGTTTAAAGTAACTACTGATATACTTAGCTTAATATCTACCATGTTGATTAACATCTTAATAACTTGTTCTTTTAAAATTTTTTGTCTCCCACACTTTTTCTGCTTTTTGTAGTTTATTTGAGAATTTAATGATTCCATTTTCTCTCCTTTCTTAGGATAGTGATTGTACATCTTTTCCCATTTTTTTAAACTTTTTTTTGTGATTGCCCCAGAGTTTAAAACATATATTTACAACTAATCCAAATCCATTTTCACTTAACATTATAAAACAACATAAGCATTGCAAGTACCTTTTTAAGAATTTTTTTAAACTTAATTAAAAAAATTTTTTCTACAAATAGTATTTTTTGTTTTTTTTAACGCTCATTTTTTTTTTTACAAATAGTTTATTGTCAAGTTGGTTTCCATGTTACACTCAGTGCCCATCACCACAAGTGCCCTCCTCCATGTCAAACTTTCACTTTTTGCAGACGACATGATACTCTACATAGAAAACCTGACAGACTCCACCAGAAGCCTACTAGAACTGATCCAAGAATTCAGCAAAGTTGCAGGGCACAAAATCAACATACAGAAATCGGTCACATTTTTATACACCAATAATGAAGCAACAGAAAGAGAAACCAAGAAACTGATCCCATTCACAATTGCAAAAACACCATAAAATACCTAGGAATAACCCTAATCAAGGATACAAGAGATCTGTATGATGAAAACTATAGAAAAAATTATGAAGGAAATTGAAGAAGACACAAAGAAATGGAAAAACATTCCATGCTCATGGATAGGAAGAATAAATATAGTTAAAATGTCATTACTACCCAAAGTAAGCTACACATTCAATGCAATCCCAATCAAAATTGCATCAGCACACTTCTCAAAACTAGAACAAACTATCCTAAAATTCGTATGGAACCACAAAAGACCCTGAATAGCGAAAGTAATACTGAAAAATAAAACCAAAACGGGAGGGATCACCATCCCAGACTTTAGCCTCTACTACAAAGCTGTCATCATCAAGACAGTATGGTATTGGCACAAAAACAGACACATAGACCAATGGAACAGAATTGAGAACTCAGAAGTGGACCAAAAAGTGTACAGCCAACTACGACAAAGCAGGAAAGAGTATCCAGTGGAAAAAAGACAGCGTCTTTCACAGATGGTGCTGGAAGAACTGGACAGCAACATGCAGAAGAATGAAACTAGATCATTTTCTTACACTGTACACACAAATAATCTCAAAATGGATAAAGGATGTGAATGTGAGACAGGAAACCATCAAAACCCCAGAGGAGAAAGCAGGAAACAACCTCTTTGACCTCAACTGCAGCAATTTCTTACTTGACACATCCCCAAAAGCAAGGGAATCAAGAGCAAAAATAAACTATTGGGACCTCATCAAGATTAAAAGCTTCTGCATGGCAAAGGAAATAATCCACAAAACTAATAGGCAACCAATGGAATGGGAAAAGATAGTTGCAAATGACATATCAGATAAAGGGTTAATATCCAAAATCTATAAGGAACTCCCCAAACTCCACACCCGAAAAACAAACAACCCAGTGAAGAAATGGGCAGAAGATATGAACAGACACTTCTCCAAAGAGGACATCCAGATGGCCAACAGGCACATGAAACGATGCTCAGTGTCCCTCCTCATCAGGGAAATACAAATCAAAACCACACTGAGATACCACCTCATGCCAGTCAGAGTGGCTAAAATGAGCAAATCAGAGAACTCTAGATGCTGGCGAGGATGTGGAGAAACGGGCACCCTCCTACACTGTTGGTGGGAATGTAAACTGGTACAGCCCCTCTGGAAAACAGTGTGGAGGTTCCTAAAAACTAACAATAGAACTCCCCTATGACCCAGCAATAGCACTGCTAGGAATTTACCCAAGGGATATAGGAATGCTGATGCATAGGAGCACATGTACCCCAATGTTCATAGCAGCACTCTCAACAATAGCCAAAACATGGAAAGAGCCTAAGTGTCCATCAATGGACAAATGGATCAAAAAGATGTGGTTTATCTATATGATGGAATACTACATGGCAATGAGAAACAATGAAATCTGGCCATGTGTAGCAACATGGATGGAACTTGAGGGTGTTATGCTGAGCGAAATAAGTCAGGTAGAGAAGGACAAATACCATATGTTTGCACGTATAGGAGGATTAGGAGGAACTTGACGGAGGACCATGGGGGAGAAGAAGGGGAGAAATGGTGGGGGAGAGAGAGAAAAGCAAACCATGAGAGACTCTTGAATGATGAGATGGACATAAGAAATATTTTTCATGTCTTTATTTTATTTTGAGAGAGAGTATGAACAGGGGCGGGGCAAAGAGGGAGACACAATCTGAAGCAGGCTCCAGGCTCTGAGCTGTCAGCATAGAGCCCAACGTGGGGTTCAAACTCATGGACTGTGAGATCATGACCTGAACTGAAGTTGGACGCTTAACCAACTGAGCCACCCAGGTACCCCAAGTACCTTATAACAATAAAACATTCCTAGTTGTTTCCTCCTGACCCTTGTATTATTACGGTCATTCATTTCTCCAATATATAAGCATAAGCATACACTGTTGCTGTCATTCTTTTGAATAAACTTATTGTAGATCAGTTAGAAATAAGAAAACTAAGTATTTATTTTTATTTATTTTTCAATTTTCTTTCTTTATATAGATCCCAATTTCTGACCTATATGATTTTCCTTCTCTCTGAAGAACTTCTTGTAACATTTCTTACAAAAAGCAGGTCTACCAGCAACAAATTCCCCTAATTTTTATTTGTATAAGAAAGACTTTATCCTTCATTTTTAAAGGATAATTTTGCAGAATAGAGAATTACAGGTGTGTTGATTTTCCCCCATAGTACTGTGAATATTTCACTCCATTCTCTTCTTGTTTGCTTGGTTTCTGAGAAAAATTTGGGTGTAATTTTTACCTTTGCTCCTCTGAAACTAAAATAGTTTGCCTGTTTTCTTTTTTTCTTTTGGCTGCTTTCAAGATTTTGTCCTTATTTCTTATTTTCTGAAGTATAACTATGATATGCCTAGGTGTAGATTTCTATTGTTGTTGCTTGTTTGTTTTGTGTTCTTGTATTTATTCTGCTTAGTGTTCTTTGAGCTTTCTGGATCTGTGATATGGTGACGACAACATTAATTAGGGGAAATTCTCAGTCATTATCCTTCAAGTATTGCTTCTGTTTCTTTCCTTAGTCTCTTTTTGGTATGTCCATTACAAGCATGTTACACTTTTTATAACTGTCCCACAGTTATGAGATATTCTGGGTTTTCTTTTTTCCAGCCTTTTTTCTTTCTATCTAAGTTTCGGAAATTTCTATCAACACAGACTCAAGCTTAAAGATTTCCTCAGCTATACTCTCTATGCTAAGAAACCAAAGGCACTCAGTACAGTGTTTTTTATCTCTAACATTTCTTTTTTATCTTAGAATTTATACCTCTCTGCTTACATTATCCATTTGTTTTTGTGTGCTGTATTTTATTCATCAATGTTTATAGCATAATATTTGTCCTACATTTATTGTCTGATAAATCCAACAGCTCTGTCATATCTGACTCTGATTCTGATCTTTGCACTCTTTCCTCAAACTGTGTTTTTGTTGTTGTCTCTTAATATGCTTTGCATTTTTGTTATTGTTGTTGTTGTTGTTGGTCTGTCAATAGCTAGACACGATGCACTGGGTAAAAGGAACTCTAGTAATTAGGCTCCTAGTGGTGCGGTAATAAATTGTGGGTGAAGGGGAAGCACTCTACAGTTATATGATTAAGTCAGTCCTTTGGGACTGTAGTCCTGGTTTGTGAATTTCATTTGTGCTTCCTAGGTACACTGCTCAGTGGGGGCAGGCTGACTAGAAGAGGCTGGATAGTTTATTTCCCTTCCCGCCTTTGGAAGGCTAGACGGGAGTGGAAGGTACATATTTCTCAGGTAGGTTAGGCTCTGGTGAAATAGTTTCTCCTGAGGGCAGTCCTTGTTAAGAACATAATGTTCTGGCATGTTTTAAAATAGCTACTTCAACCCTCCCCGAATCAAATCATGGGGGAATGTTTCTCCGATATTCACTGTTAAGAGGTGGTGCTCCTAGAGTTAAAATTCTCAAAAGTGTCAATACCACCTTCCCTGTGACTAGGTCCCTCTGGAGTTTTTAACTCTTATACTTGTCCTTCAGTGATTTGTCAAATGTGGTTTATATTTTCCTACCTCAGCACTGGATGTCATGGAAATTTCTACTTGTGAGTTTCTGCTTTGCTAATTGTCTGTAGCCACCTGTGCATGTCTTCAATTCTGAGAGTAGCAGTTTGCCATGTGACTTCACTTCTTTGATGCATCTCAGAGTTGTTGATTTTTCAATTTGTTCAGCTTCTTACTTGTTGTTAGGACAGAGTATACAAGTCCAGATTCCATATTAACCATGTTGTCCTCTACTGACTGCTAAAAGATAAGGATATTTTCTAATTCCCAGGCATCTTCAGATATCAACCCTCTAACTGCCATGAAAATAAAAAAAAATGATGGCCTGGATTTTAATTTCCAGAATCAATGGATACTTCAAGTTCACATATTTGGAATAATATAGGGAATTTTAATCTGAAAGCAAGTAGAGATGAATAATCATGTGCACGCATGTGTGTGTCTGTATGTATGTTTTGGGAAATCGATTTGGGGATATTTAAGCACATACCTTCCATCCAAAATTTCAGCAGTGGAAATAGGACTTCAGCTCAAGAGGAGCCTGGCAAAGCAGAGGATGTGGCAAATGGAAGAACATCCCGCTATGAAGTAATGATGAGAATTTCTACAATGTCTACACTTTCTCCTTAACTCACTGATCCATTTTGGTTTCTTTAACCTTGTGGTCCTCCCAGAAAACTTTATGATAAATTCAACCCTCTTCAGGCTTTCCTGGCTCAGGGAATCTCATACTTGTCTCCTTTCTCATTTCAGAGAGAAATGGAAAATTAATCAATGAATTATTAATTTTACTAATAGCATAAAATTAATACAACTCACTCATTCTAGGCAAAGGAGAAAGTGCCATGTAATTAAAAGAGCAATTGCTGCTACCATCTTAAGAGAAATGGACATGGTCATTTATTAAGAGGAACATTACCATTTTAGTCAAGGCTGAAATGAGATCAGTGGAAGTATAATGTCCTTCCAGAACTGTTTTTATCTTAAAGAGACATGACCACCTCCATATACTGAGTTTCACTTTCCCTAGAAAAGTCTTGTATGATTGTGGTACTGAGGTAGAAAGCAGTGATGAAAGAACAAGAAGAGAACAATATTATAACATGTTTTCTCTGTGCTTTCCTCACCATGTAATATAAAAGTGCTAAAGAAGGGTTCCTAGACTTGATTTTTCTGAAAAACATTATTTCTGTCAACTGAGAAACCAGGGTAATGGGAGCAACATTTAGACCTTTTAAGTTGACTTTTTTTTTCTTGCAATTTATAGAAACTGGCTTCAAATGCCTCAACCAAGGAAGGAAATATAAACATATTAGAGAGATACTGGCGAGTTTCTTAGGAGCCAAGGATAAGTAAAAGTCTAGAACCAGAGACTTGAACACCATTCAAAACCTGTGGCAATAATCTACTTCCATCTTTCATCCATTCTCTCCTATAATATCTGGACAAACACAGCTTCCTCAAATCTCCAACATTTACATTTTCTCTATTCAAGCGAACAGTCCAAACTGAGACATATCTCAATCTAAATACCAAATACTGGCATAAGAAAATCCAACTGATCCACTGAAAGTCAGGTTTTTACCCTGGTCCATTCAGTTATGGCCATGAGAGAGGGTAGGATCACATCATATAAAAAAGGCTTCTAGGAATCAACCCTATGATTGATAGTGGCCCTGTCAAGAAACAGGCCATTATAAGATGATCACATGTCCACAAATCTACACCAGAGTTTTTGCACTGAGATGACATTTCTTTAGAAGTCTTTACCCCCTAGTCACCTGACATCATGACACTACACCAACACATTGATAGATGGGATCGAATTAATTTAATAGTTTGCCAAGGTAACCAGTATAACACCCACACACCTATTTACTGTGGTACTTTTACTTCTAAGGTTGTCTTTTCTTATTTTTTTTCTTCAAGAAGCAGATGTTCCTTCTGAAAATGAGGTTTGATATAGCATTGTCTTTGGTTTATCTACAGATGTGGCCAATTTAACGGCTCAGTCATAGTATGGCAAACAAATGTTTTCCAGGGAGAAATCAAATGATGACATTTAAGTCTTAATTGCTGCTTGGAATAATACCCTTTTTAATGTTTGATTCAAATAAATTGACTCTTATGGTTTTCTAAGTTTAACTTAACAAAGCTCTTGAGTTAAAAAAAGCCACAGTTCACTTCTATAGCATTTCTTAAAACTAAAAGAAATGTAATTTTGTACAACCATTTTTTTATATTCATGAGACATGACTACTATGTATTTAGTTCTATCATAGTTTATATCTCATCTCCCACATACCTACTGATGTGCGAAATCTATTTCTTATTGTAACATGGAAATCCTGCAAACATCTGTCACCCTGTATCCCCCACAACTACATAACAATAGGATCTTGTATTTGTGAAGCAAGAAATTAGCATATTTTCTTTCTGCCAACCCTGGTGCTTGAAATTCTGCCCTAAATATATAAATTCTTTTATTTAAAGAAAAAGCTTTCATGAGTCTTCTGTTAAAACTAATACTGCTGGAAGGGGCAAGACATTAATTCATTAGCTGAGTGATACAGTATAGTCCAACATATGGTGAAGCTTTGCCAGGCTATGCTAATAGACTTGTCCAAAGAGAAAATGGGATGCCTGAAGATGTGATGAATTCCCTATTACAGGAGGTTCTCAAGCAAATGTTCAACAGCCACCTGGAAGAAGTATTAAATATTTAGGTACTGAATGAAATATTAAATATGATGATTACTAACATACATACTTCCACATATGAAATTCTATCACTTTGCTTTTTTAAAAAATATTTTTATTTATTTCTAGGAGAGAGAGAGAGAGACAGCATGAGCAGGGGAGGGTCAGAGAGAGAGGGAGATACAGACTCTGAAACAGGCTCCAGGCTCTGAGCTGGCAGTCAGCACAGAGCCCGATGTGGGGCTCGAACCCATGAACCATGAGATCATGACCTAAGCGAAAGTCGGACGCTTGACCGACTAAGCCATCCAGGCGCCCCTATCACTTTGCTTTTTTATCCACATGTCCACGCACCCATCCATCACGTATTCAGTATCTGCTACTATTATAAGCTCTAGCCAATCAGTTATAAACAAAAGAGACAGAGTCCATACTGTGAAGAGATTACAATCAAAGACTCTATGATTAGCTGTTGGTATTACAGCATGAAGTAGTTATGAAAATTTAAGCATGTAAATGTTTAAGCATTTGTAGATAATTATATGGTGGGAAGACTGCTAAATCTGATCCAGCAGATGCCTAAGTAGATCATAGGGAAAGGGGCCTAGGGATAGAAGAGGCCAGGAAAGAAATGGTACCAGTGAAAAAATATCAGAGGCAACTAGAGGGCAATGCCAGAAAGGCACTTCTAGAATTATAGACTCATTAACACTCCAACCACATTTCAAATCCCTTCCAAAACCACCTTTATTTCCCCACTCCTTTTAAATAATATCCAGTGACAACTGCCTAGTTCTTTCCCCTTGAAGCTGCCCTACATTCATTATATTCCAGACCTAGCTGTATTAACAAAAACAGCAACCACAACCAGCAATTACTGAGTATGTACTACATGTCAAACATTGTTATTCATCTGCATGTATTATTTTATTCTTTTTTTAATGTTTATTTATTTTTGAAGGAGAGACAGAGTATGAGCAGAGGAAAGGGGCAGAGAGAGAGAGAGAGAGGGAGGCATAGTATCTGAAGTAGGCTGCAGGCTCTGAGTTGTCACCACAGAGCCCGATGCAGGACTCAAACTCATGATCCATGACCTGAGGTAAAGTTGGATACTTAACTGACTGAGCCACCCAGGCGCCCCAGTTATTTTATTCTATACAAGTGTCCTATAACGTAGAGTCTAATGTTATTACATTTCAAAAATGAGATCACTGAGGCTCAGGGCAGCGAAGTAATATGAGCATGATAACACAGTTAATGATCAAGCTTGGGGGTGCTGGGCTACACCCAGGCCAATTTAATATCAAAATCCTTTATCTGTTGTTTCTTTGATTGGGCTGAAATCAGTTTCTCTGGAGCTTCAAACCACTGGTTTGGATTCTACTGTCTGGACTTTCATAAATACTTCTATGCTCATATGCTTGACACTAAAGATAGGTTCCTAAGACTCCAGTGTTCTTTTCTGATTAAAATAGCCCCATTTCCTTTATTCTGTTTTCATCAGATGTGGCTTCCAAATGTCTACCCTGACTGATCTCATGTACCCCTATCCATTAAAATTCAATAATATTCTTCTCAAACTCCCTAGAAGTAGTTTATGAGATGTGATATGACAAGCATTGAGTAGAGTAGGATCATCATAGTCATCATTACCATTAATCAATGGTGGTCCACTACCATTATCACAATAGCAATAATATTCAAATTCAAATTAGAGTTTATAAGTAGATTTAAATTCGCAGCTCTTGGTCTTCACAATTTCCTACCTGTTCTAGACATCACTCATATAATTGAAGACATTTAATATTTTTTTGGTAGAAAATTCCTCCTTGTCATGAGATGAAGCCAATCTTTGTAATTTTCAAGCTGTGGTCCAAATTGTGTCAGTATATGATTATGTAGAGAGTGAGTAGAGGACATGGGATTCCAGCCCAGGTCTGTACTTCTCCAGTGCATGTACTCTTAGTTAGTTTTTGCAATGTGTTCAGTGTCATGTGAAAATGTGATCAGTTTGTCCTGCCCAAATCACTGACAGTGTTGATCAATAAAATCAGGCCGAGAAAATTAATCTTCATGTACTTTCTCATTTCACCTAGCATTGGCCTCTCATATTACTCCACTTGTCCATCCTAGAACTCATGAGAACGTTTGAAAAGTCATTTAGAACCTCACCATTCCACTTGGCAAATTAAATATTCCTGTTGCTAAGAGAGCTTTAAGAATGGAGTCCTGCAACCTATTTGATACAATGAAACAACTTATCATTCTGAGGAACAGAGCATGTTAATTACCACTCAGGTGAAAATAGCATCAAAACCAGAATCTTTGGGTAAGACTGAAATACAGGATCTTAAAAAATGTTTTTTTCTCAGTGCCAGATATTTATTTAATAATTATTACCCTCTTAGAATTATGTTTCACTCATTTGATGCTAATAACTGAAAGCTATATCTAAAAATTATGGTATTCCTTTAAATTTTATATCTATTACTCTCATTTTTTCTAATAATCAAGTAGATAGGAAACGGATTATTTTCTCCCAAATGGTTATGATGCCATTGAGACACAGAAATAATATTTATAACCTATAAAGAGTCTCATAATAACAATAACAAGACTGATATTACTTGATATTGAGGGCAATGTCTAAAGACTAAAATCATCTAAAGACTAAAATCTATATATAATTAGAATAGGGAAAAGGGTATAATTGTACAAGAAAACTAGGACTAACAAGAGCTATAATTTTCTATGAAAATTAACTCTAGACTTGCAATCCAGGAGAAATAAATGAAAGCCTATGGGCTCCATAGAGTACATCATTTAATGAGGAATAGATGCCAATACATTGGGCATGAGAAATGTTGACCATAAAAGTCACCCAACTGATTATATGAACTATATCAAGGAGAGCGTTTAAATAAATATAGAACCACATACTTCTAAAACTTGAGGAAACCCAAATCACTTTGAGTGACCTAATTTTTACAGATAGACAGAATTTGGCACACAGAAGGGAAAGTAAATTTCCTAAGATCACCCAGGGCATGAAGCTAGGATCAGGGCTTCAGAGTCTCACATTCCTCATGTTATTACATCACTTGCTTTGAAATCCACATGTTTCCTTCTTGGGAAAGAAAGGAAGAACCACATCATCCTTATTCTTGACCCTGTGCTAAGAACTCAAAATACAGTACCAAGCTAGCTCAGATTAAAGAAAGGCTCAAACATCTTTCTCCTTTTTCTCTTTTAAGAAGCCTAAGTTTAGAGAGCTATCTTTAGCTAAGTCTTGGTTGACAAGTACAACCAAATGAAAAATTACAGGGTATAAAGGCTCTGCAATTTTCAAGGAAGAACATGACAAAGGAATGAGAACAAAAAAACATAGTTTGTACCGATTGTATCGTGGAAACAGAAACAAGAACGTCTGTAGTAAAAACCAACGTTAATTGGATTCTGACTATGTGCCCAGCACTGTACTAGGTACTTTACATTTACATGCATGATCTCACTTAATCTTTACAAGACTCCTGTAAAAAAGGATCTCTAATTTATACATAGTATATATGTGGGGAGTGAGACGGGGTGGTATGGGGCATAGCAGGAAGAGAACAAGAGGAAGAGAATTCATGAGAAATCATCCCAAGGTCTTTGGTTTTATGCCCTAAATTCACATGTGAGTTTACAAGAGAAGTAAATTCAAAATTTTAATGAATATTTTTGTTTCATTCTGGTTTTGATTTAGGCCTCTTTTTAGATTTTTGTTCTTGTTTTCATTTCTTACTTTTTCATAACATGGAAACTAAGTTTTGGCTTCCAGTATTCAAAAGAATCCTGACCGATACAGGAAGTAACTCGCCTCATTGAGGTAGCAATTCTGCTGTCATGAGTCATAAATCTAGAACAGCAGGACTGCTGCTCTGGGGGCATCAAGGAGGTGACTCTGGGAGCACCAAGATGGCTCTGGATCAAAGGTCTCCCACCCTGTATACCCACTGCCCCACTCCACTCATGCTCTTAGACATATTTTAATTACCAAGGAAGGACACTGCTTATTTCTATCCTACCTTTTATGTGTATGTTTTACATAATTATAAGACAAATTTTTTCCCCTGTTTTTTTTTTTTTTTAATTTCCAAAATCAAGAGCAAAAGGAGATGAATGAATTCAAGTGTTTATCAAGGGTACATAATCACACAGAGAAGAATTTTTTCAAGTGATTTTGAGGCACAGCAATTTGGCAGTACAGCTTTTCTGGAATATATCTTAAGGACAAAGGAAACTCCAGAGAAGTCTCAGCAGCTTTCATAATTTCCCAATTATCATAATGCTAGGGAAAATACTACTGACAATGTACTTCTGATATAATTATAAATAAATAAAGGATAGAGCAAAGAACATTATTAAAATCAGGAATTTCAGGGGCGTCTGGGTGGCTCAGTCGGTTAATCGTCCGACTTCAGCTCAGGTCATGATCTCATGGTTCGTGGGTTTGAGCCAGGCGTCGGGCTCTGTGCTGACAGCTAGCTCAGAGCCTGGAGCCTGTTTCATATTCTGTGTCTCCCTTTTTCTCTGACCCTCCCCTGCTCACACTGTCTCTCTCTCTCTCTCAGAAATAAATAAAACATTGAAAAAAATTTTTTTTAAATCAGGAATTTCAGCATGAGAGATAAGAAAATATAAATGTAAAATCAAAGAATTTAAGTAAAAGTCCTATAATACTAAATCTGAGTCGGGAATCATAAGAATTATGTTTTCTTCTTTTTTCTTTTTAATGCTTATTCTCTAGCTCTGTCCACTAAAAAAGACCTAAAAATAGTACATTAACCTGGTTGGAATGGTTACCTCTAGTGTCCATATTCTGGTTTCCCACTCCCCTCCAAATTTCTTAATTAAAAGACATCAGGATTTTGTTTTGTTTTTTAAGAAATGGTTGATTCTAGGTATAAGAAGTGTGTAAGAGAATCCTAGAATTTCTTGTTATACAAGAAATTAAAGAAGTTATCAGTTACTACTAATGTCATGTCATTAAGACTCAGGAGCTAATTTGAATAGGCTCAACTTGGGGTCATTATTCAATAAAAATAATTTCAATGGCTTGGAACATATCCAATAAATTTAACAAACATACCTAATAAATGTATAAGTTCATATTAAAGCCAAACAACAGCATTTAAGAAAAATATAATAATCAGCTTCAGAGTATGACAGAAAACAGAGTTTACCAGTTTGAAAACTATTTTAAAAAAGGAAGAAAATCACATACTTATCTTGCTTTTTTGTATGAACGTAACTTGGGATAGTTAATGCGTGGAAGTTTCTAACCAATGACTTCCTATCGAATACAGACAATGTACAAAGTGGCTACTATGTACAGTACTGCCTATGCAGACTCCTGACAAAAATTCTCATCTAATTCACAAATTACAGGAAATTTACATGAGAGAAGAATGTAAAATTTGCAGAATCACAACTATAGAATACTATTTTTTTTCTTTAAAAAGCCAAATTGTTTTTTCAACAAATAAATTATAAGAAACAGTGAGAAATGGAGGGAAACTATGGGATAAAAACCTTAAGAGACATACCAATGAATTATAATGTATTTGTCTTAATTTTATTTAGTTTGAACAGTTTGTGAAGAATAGAAAATAGACATTGGATAGATAGCTTCTGAGATAGTCAATTAAGAAAAGTTGACTACTGGGGCGCCTGGGTGGCTTAGTAGGTTAAGCGTCCGACTTTCGCTTAGGTCATGATCTCGCGGTTCGTGGGTTCGAGCCCCGTGTCGGGCTCTGTGCTGACTGCCAGCTCAGAGCCTGGAGCCTGTTTCAGTCTGTGACTCCCTCTCTCTCTGACCCTCCCCTGCTCATGCTCTCTTTCTCTCCTAGAAATAAATAAAAATATTTAAAAAAAAAGAAAAGTTGACTACTTTAGTAATTATTATTTATATCTATTTAGCTGTGTATTGATATTATAAGAGGTCTGTTTTTTAGAAGAGTGGCCTTCAGACATACATGCTTACATACTTATGGATGAAAAACATGATAAGTTTTGATTAAAAATTACCCATTAAAGGATATACATATAAAACAAGAATGGCTAGGAGTTGTTTTAAAAGAAACAATTTGAAAATATTCTTCTTCCACTATCTCAATTAAACAACAAAACTCTATGATATTTGTATCTTTGGTAAAATCCTCCTGTGAATTATCTGGGTCTGGTGCTGTTTTGTGAGGAGTCAGAATGCTGTTGGTTTTAAGTGTACATCTTTTGAGTCTAGACATCTGTTTGATTTAGCCTTACTACTTTTTTTAAGTTTATTTTTTTGAGAGTGAGCAAGCAAGGGATGGGTAGAGAGAGATGGAGAGAGAGAATCTCAAGCAGATTCCACGCTGTCAGCACAAAGCCCAATGTGATACTCCATTCCACAAACCATAAGATCATGAACTGAGCTGAAGACAGATGCATAACCCAGGCTCACCAAGCCCTACTACTTTCTAACTGAGTGACTTTAGGCAAGTTACTTAAACTCTCCTAGTCTTAATTCAATCATAAAAAAACCCCGATAATAATGGCTATGTCTCAGGATTGCTTCCAGGACTGAAATAATATGCTTTGTAGCTTCTCATAATTGCTATGTTCTTTCCTATCATCTACGATATTTATACAGAACTGTCTAGATTTCTCTTCTCTCTCTTCTTGGCCTAGGTAATGATTATACCCTGTATCAATGCCATCACTATTTATTTAGCAAATCCATTCCATTTCCTTCCTAGACAGGTCAAATCTCTTTATTACATATTTTATACCTCTCCTTTGTAGCTCTGATTGCAACTGCAAGTTCACAATGGTTAGTGAACTACCCTGTATCTACCTTCATTCTTGACTTTAAGCTCCATGATATCAAGGGAAGTGCCTGTGTTCAGCAGACCTGACTGACAACCAGCATTCAATAAGAGCTGCTTGTTACTGTTACCTCCATTACTATTGTTTTTCTGGTATGAGACTCCTGTAGTAGCTGAGAGAAATGGATAGGGAGAATAAGAAAAATAAAGGGTGTTAAATGTAAGGTATCTAATAAAGGGTGAAAAGATTTAGAGAAGATCTCCAAGTTTAGTAGGAAATGAATTTTATGTGGTGTCTGTGGGAGAAAACTTCTTGTTCAATCTGTTTATCTCAGAGCAGCTTTGGATCAGAGTCACTAGCCCCAGGCACAGATGCTGAGCCTACAGCATGTGGCCTCAGAAAGCAGGCTGTCCTGACCAGCTGATTTAGGTACAAAGGGGTGAGAAAGACAGTAGGTGCATTCTGCATCTTAGTTTCCCTTTTCTGGGAAGCATACTCTCTTCTAAGTTCTCCGTTAGTGTTGAGTTGCTTCTAAATGTGTTGAGCTCAGTTAATGTAAGAGCAATAACATTTCATCAGAAAATGCTGATCATGAAAGAATAGGTTAGACTTTTGATTTCAGAAGTCTTGAAAGTATGAGATGAATGGACTGATCCACAGTTTTATTGTGGCTCTTTTACCAAATGTCACCCCCTCCCTTGAGACATAGAGGAAGTAAAAAATAAGGCATGTTAATTTCTGTAGGTCACTAAGAAAGGGACTAAAAAGCATCCCTAATCCCTGCTGCTAAAAGTTTGTTTTAATTTTACAAGTTGGGAATGATTTCTAAATACTTTCTATAAAGTCTAAGGCAGCGTTCTTAAATATGGGGGGGGAGGTGACAGTTCTCTTTGAGACACCAAAGATAAAGCAGATCCTTCTCAGAAAAATTCCAGTACAAACATCAACTTTCTACCATTGTTTCAGGACGTTCATGGAGTCCTTGGAGTTTATACAGAGATCCTCAGGCATGCACAACTACTGGGGAGGAATGAATGGCTCTGTGTGTGTTTTATACAATGGATCTAGGCTTTACAATGTGATGACTTTTTAGATTCACTAAGTGTACTGATTAATGGCTAATGTCCATTGAAAACAAACAAAACACAGGAAAAATACCTAACATCCTCCTGAGTTACTGGTTATATTACTTGGATTAAAGTGATTGTTTCAATTCCTTGCAACAGTGAAAACAAGTTATATCTACACGTATCACTACAAGTTTTAAGAACATTTAAGTCAAAAAGCAGATAGTTTGTTAATACAGATGGCTTCATGCCATTTATATAAAATGCAAAACAAAAATTGTGTGTTTTATGGATAAATATGTAGCAGAAAAATAATAAAACATTTATGTAAATTATAAAAACCCAAATTCATGATAGTACTTACTTCTGGGAAGGGAGGGTGGGTACTCAACCAGGGTAAAACAGAGGGTATTTTAACTGTAATTTTTTATTCATAAAAAAGGGGGCAGAGAACCATAGCTTTATAATATTAAAACTTGACAAACATGAGATGGTGGGTAAAAGCAGTTAATTATTCTTCCTCATTATCTGCATTAATATATTAAAGTTGAGATTTAAAAAATGAAAATAGCACACTGCCTAACTCACAAGGATGTCATGAAAAATGAACAAAAATGTAAGTAAAATTGCTCTGGAAAATACAAATGCCACACAAAGGTTATACAGGTGTTCCCTCACCTAAATTCAATTCATCTCATTTAAATTCAACCCAGCAAATATTGATTAAGCAGGGCTAATATCCCATCAGAGCCAGGGGGCACACAAAAGTAAGATAATAGTCACAGACTCTGTACACCATGGGATTTTACTATTCATCTTGCTCAGTAGATTCCAATGTGTCATTCCCCAGACTCTTAGGGGGATATAAACAGTGGTGAAGGAAATGTTTAACTTGTGAGGCCTCTGGCCATTCATCATTCTTCAACCAGAATGGCATCTTTTTATTGTATGTATTTTGTCAAAGATTTTGTTGGCAATATTGATCCACTGCTAAAAATTTACTGAAAACCAATAAGTAATCTTATCACTTCTCTAGGACTCAAGTACTATTTTGGAAGCTAGTTGCATTTGATGCCTACCTTTTATTTCATCTTATGCAAGTAGAGCCCTGATTTTATTTTGGGTAATACCCTTAACCTGTTGGATGCTGTGTGCTGTGATAGCAGTGGAGACACGTTGGTCAGACAGAGAGAATGAATGTCATCCAGACTTGGGAAATAAGCCATACTGAAAGTCATGGGACCAAAACTTCTTCAAACCTGAACCAGTCCTGAGACCAGCATGAGCACATGACAGAGAAAATTTCTTCTTTCTACTCAATTCAGAACTGATCAATCAGCATGTATATCCCATATTTCCCTGGCCAGTATGAGGAACTAGTACTTGCTTGGGACAGCAGAGATGATGAATAAGACAAATGAAGCTACTGTAAAGACAGCACAGTCAAGAAATAGAAGGACATTTTGTCCTAATGACTTCATGTGAGACCCTGGATCCAGCTGGGACCTGATTATTCAGCTGCTTGAAACAATAAATTCTCTCTTTGCTTTAAATAGACTGAACACTCTTGATTTGTTGTTGTTTCACTTGAAAGTGAAAGATGTCCAAATCAAGTGGCTCTCGCTGCTGCCATGCCCACATTTACCCCTAATGAGGAGAGAACTTCCTGTCATATGTGAATTCCATATGGGCTGATTTTCTAGTTCTCTACATTGAACTAGAATATATCTCTCTCTACTTTACACCCATGGCTCCTGTTCTCTCCTTTGGAGTAACATGGAAAATGTCTAACCCTTCACAAGGCCTATAGATATTTGTATATTCTTCTATCACCTCCTCCTTACCCATTCTCTCTGCTCACCCCTCTTCTATCCATTCCTTGCCCAGAGTTTCTTACCACTGAAATTTCAAGTCTAAACCTTAAGCTAACTACATCCACAAAATATTTTTATAAGGACACCTCAGAATGATTATTTTTGTTATTTTACATAAGTTTTAGAATTAAAGTTCAGTTATATGTCAATGTATGCATAGAAGTTGAGCCTTTTGCTCCCCTCCCCTTTTTAACAACTCTGGAGCAGCTTATAAAATGTAAACACTTGAATGGGGAATGATTAATACATTTCATTTATATAGAATAGTGCAAGCCCTTGTATCCCAAAGTAGCATGGAAACAGCTGCCAGACCTACTCACTTCATTTTTCATGGAATAGGAACAGCTGCTGAGTGTCTCATAAACATCTAGGGCAAGACATAAAGAAATTTCAAGGGAAACCCTTGCAAAGCAGGAAGTATAATGTTCCTAAATCCTTGGAAAATAATCTTAGAAAGTGGTAAAATCAGGCAAGATCATAAAAGTTATTATGAGTTCAAGAGAAAACAAGACTTTCCCAAAGTCAGAAAGATGTAGCAATAGGCTCAGATATTTATTCATTCTGTTTTTGGTGTCAGTTTGACACAGCAGCATATGATCAACTGTGAAATAAGTCATTCCAACATCAAGTGCATTAGTTTGGAAAAAAGAGATAACCATAGCCATGTATTCCTTAAAAAAAAAAAAAAGTGATAGGAGACTTGTGAGCTTGTCTAATTGCTGAGATTTAGTCAGGAACTCTTTCTCCATTCTTCCTAAATTCCCAATCTACACAAGTAATCTAAGTAAGATCAGATTCTCAGAACCAAGGAAATCTCTTTAAGAGCCAAAGTGCTCAAGTATTCATCCTGACATATATTTACCAAACATTTTTGAGTCCCATAGATAAGAAGGCACTGGGTTGAATATGTTGTATATGTTGTGGAGGCAGAAGGTGTGGAGGTGGGGTGGGAAATAGATGCTGTCTGCTTTCAAGAAATTTACAAACTCTGAGGAAGTTCCCAAGACATGCATTTTTCAGTGTTAACTACCAATAAATGTAGTAGTGAGTTCTACCCCACACTGTCTACTAAAGTTATGGGAAGCACTATTTGTCCTTAGAACACAGTAGACTGCACTGGCTCTAAGTGTTTGGTTAATTTGTGTCTGCATGAAAAGTTGAGACTCTCAAGCCATGACCTTAAATGCCTTATTTCATTCTCCCTTTATATTTTTAAATACTACTCATCTTCAAAACCCACCCCAATTCTCTGCTGATCTACAAAACTTTCTTTGAAGACTCCTCCACTGACATTAACCTTTCAATGAGCCATTCTAATAGGCATTAATGGGATTTTTTTTTTTTTTTTAGATGCTTAGGTGAATGTTGCCTAATATACTTACTTAACTGCTTTTTATGTTAGGACGTACTTCCTCAGTTACATTGAACATCTGGGCAACATATGCCTTACATTTCTCTTAGTTCCTAGAACAACAACACAATTTATATAATCCATGTATTTCAAAGGAAGAAATGAGTAGATGCCCTTCCCTTTGTTTTTCCATGGCCAACGAAGTTTACTCTAGAGATTGTTTCTCATTGGTCATCTAAACCCAATCATGACTGAGTTAAAGGATACCTTAAGGACAGAGGCTATTTTCTTTTTTTAATTTTACCGCAGTTCCCTTAGATTGGGAAAACACCTTGCTTCACCTACTTCATCCACTTCTAGCCTGTGGGACATGTGTGGAGGAATGGAATTTGGTGATAATAAATGAGAGAGAATCATATTAGTCAAAATAGTTTATCTATAACTGAAGCATAGCCTATCCAGAGAAGCATAGTTAAACTAATAGAAGAGCAGCCATTGAAAACTATAGCCAATTCATCAATTATCTTACCTGAAAATGCAAAAAAAAAAAAAAAAAAAAAAAAAAAAAGAAAAGAAAAAATTCAACAATTTGATGTGTGCAGAGAGCAGGAAAGATTTTTAAGGTTGTGAACAAATATGTAGAGTCCTGTGCTTTACAGAATACTTATTTGGAGAACTCTGTGAACTCTAAAAGTGTCAGAAGGACAAGGAGAAAGGTAAGGAGAAAAAGAGGACTAAACTTTAATCATCCTTAACAGAACCTTAGAATGCAACTAGGTGTATCTTACTAGTTGATATATATCTACCTATCTACCTACCTACCTTACTGTACACACAGATTATTATCAACCATAAAAATAAAGTGCTTACATATTTGATCATTTAGGTCCCACTGGGAATACCCTCATGGTAGGTGAATAAACTACCTGAAGAGTTTCCTCTTAGGCAGAGGCAAGTTTTAAAGAAGACATCAGCGAAGACTAAAGCTCATGAGCTTTCCTCAGAGGAACCATCTAAAGGGAGAATTTTTATTTCTTTTTGTTCTATATAGTCTCTGACAAATAAAAATATGTTAACTGAAATAGGGTATGGGAGAGAACAATACAATAGGGTCCACTTAAACCCAGTTCAAAGCTGCAGCATACCTAGAGGAATATAGATTCAAGTATTAGATGGCAACATGGAAAAAATAAATAAATGGCAACATGTATTTGTTCTAGATGCATGGCTAGATTTTAGGTTAAGTGGCAGGTCTTTGCAGACTGTCACTCTGCTAAAAAGACCATCCTTAACTATAAAGCAGCACACATTTCAATTTCTGGGGAAAAAGAGAACCAAGACAATATAGTTCATCTGAAACCTTAGAGCAAACAAAATCTTCAGGAGCCTTTTTTCCAATTTACAAATATCCTCTCTTCCTTTCTGACTGTTGTTAGGTTTTGTATATGCTACTCATTCAACCAAACTTGCTTTCCATTCAAGTTGAATGACTATAGATATTATGATTCAAACCAGAAAAGTTTTGATAATGAAAGGTGATGCTAAAAATTATAATTTATATAATATTGAAATGATTAGTGACTGTTAAAATTTATACTATATTTGTGTCCTATTCCAAAACTATTTAAGATATAAAACTAACCTAACTTTGTATGCTTAAGCAAAAAAATTTAAAACTTTTTATAGTGATTTTTTACTTATTTGTTTGTTTAAGAGATCTTGCAAGCAGTCCAAGAACAAGGTTCTTGCTCAGCCTAGAGCCTAAGGTAGGGTTAGATCCCATGACCCTGGGATCAAGACCTGAGCTGAAATCAAGAGACAGACTCTCAGTCAACTGAAACACCCAGGTGCCCCAAATGGATTATTTAAGTATTTAAAATATAGTGGAATAAAGTTTAATTAAGTACTTTAATCAGTTTCTTGGAAATTTGGTCTTTAAAAATGTGTCATTGGTATTTTTTGAGTAATGTATTTTTCCCAATAATATAGCTTTGTTAGTATTAATGTTTTTTAATAAAATTACTTATAAGCATCTTCAAAGTAGAATTTATGTTTAAAATTTTGAAATTTTTGAATACTTTGAATTGACTCTATAAAATATATTTTTTAAAAAATTATGAAAATTCTCTAAATGTGGCTTATGTTGTTAGCATACTAAATAAATAAATAAATAAATAAATAAATAAATAAATAAATAATACAGTCTCCTGTTCCCAAATATTTCTGCCCCCTATTAAGTTTCAATTTAGAGTTTATTTCTTCACCAAATGCTTTAATAGGATAAATTCTTTCAAATAACTTCTCTAATTTTCTTAAGTTGATAAAGCAAACAATGTATCATTTCAATTTCATTCTATTATAGTAGAGAATAAAAATCTAACCAATTCAAAATAGGAGCTTCATCAAAGCATTTTCTCCACAAATCAAGATCAAATTACAGAATTTCAAGTTTAAATCTGGCTTACTGTCAGATATAACTGGATCCCTACCTTGTTTTCTAAAGCTTTCACTATCTTTCAGTTATCAAGCTGAAACTGAAATTCACTAAGAACTTTATAAACACTGATGTGTTGGTACAGCCATTTTAGAAAAGTTTGGTAGTTTCTTATATGGTTAAACAACCATAAACTTACTAAACAATCCAGTAATTCCTAGATATTTACTGAAGAGAAATAAAAAAATTATATTCACAAAAAAACCTGTACCTGGATGCTAATTCATTATTGCCAAAAGCTGAATACAATCCAAAATGTCCTCCAAATTGTAAATGGATAAAGCCATTGTGGAATGTCCCTTTCATGGAGTACTACTTAGCAATATATAAAGGAATGAACTATGGGTACACACAGTTACACAGATGGGTATCAAATGCATTGCTCTAAGTGAAAAAATTCAGATTCATGAGATTACTACTATACAATTCAATTCCCATTATATTCTGGAGAAGGCAAAAAAAAAAAAAAAAAAAAAAAAACAGGGACAGGGAGTAGGACTAGAGAACAGATTGACTGTAAAGGGAATAAGTTTTTGGTAAAACCATTACATACCTTGATTGCAGTAGTGGTTTCATGATTGTAGAAGTTAATCAAAATGAATAGAAGCTTGTAAAAATGAATAGCACACCAAAGATGGTGAATTTTAATGTATGTAAATACCACCTTAAAATAATTTCGGAGCACCTAGGTGGCTTAGTTGGTTAAGTGTCCGACTTTCACTTAGGTCATGATCTCGCGGTTCGTGGGTTCGAGCCCCGCGTCGGGCTCTGTGCTGACTGCCAGCTCAGAGTCTGGAGCCTGTTTCAGTCTGTGACTCCCTCTCTCTCTCTGACCCTCCCCTGCTCACGCTGTCTCTTTCTCTCTCTTAGAAATAAATAAAACATTAAAAAAATATATTAAAAAAATAATTTCTACAAAAGTCTTAACAACAAAGTTCTTTGGTGGTAGGAGTTACATGATATAGCACCCAGTTGGAAAATCCTGTAAAATATTATAAATATTCTCCCAAAGTATTTTATTTTAGGTAATTTATGTAATACTTAGGACAGAAAGCAAACAAATCAATTTTAAGAGATATATTAAAAAAAAAAGTTGATATGTTTTGTGTTCCACTATTTGAATAGCTGAATGAAGATTTCCTATATTTTACTTCCTGAATTTGAAGAAAACACAATAAAAACTGAGAGGATTAATTTATTTAAAAAGATCAACAATACTGTAAGATAAATCAGCTGACTTAAATAAAAAAAAAAACCTCAAATTTTTATGAAATCCAACTCATTTTGGTAAGCCAAAAAAGAAAGTGAGTACTGACATACTGAACTATATTTTTAAAATATACTCACCACTGGGCACCTACATGGCTCAGTCACTTAAGTGTCTGCCTTTTGGTTTCAACACACATAATGATCTCACAGTTTCATGAGTTCAAGCCCTGCCTAAGGCTCTGTGCTGGCAGTTCTCAGCCTGCTTGGGATTGTCTCCCTCTCCCTCCCTCTCTGCCCATCCCCTGACTGCATTGTCTCTGTCTCTAAAAATAGAGTAAGACCATGGTTTGTGAGCATAATTTGGTCTGGAAACATGCTTATAATCCAAAGCACTTGTGTATTCAAAGCGAATTTCAAGAACCATTGGCTCAGTTGTGATCATGTGACATTCAGCATTATTTACTATTTATACTCCAAGACATTGCTCATTTATCAAGTTAAATTTTATTAGAAATGTTTGCTCATCTTACAGAATACTCGCAGAACAAGTTACAATCCAAGGTTTTACTGTAAATAAATATGCTTAAAAAGATAAATATATTCAATAACACCTCTATGAAACAAATGTTTTAATTACTCTTAACTCTGCATGCATTAAAATGCTTGTAAATTTTGACAACTGCTGTGTCTATTTTGATTGGTGAAAAACTGCATGTTGTTTGGGGGCAATTATAAATGTGGACGTCTCACAAATAATGCCAAGAATATTTCAATTCCATATATATAATAGTAAGAATACTTGATGTAGTAAGAATATAATGTCATGGCCCACTAAAATGTGCTTTCTTATTACTACCGCAGAAATTATTTTAAATGATGATTTTTAATTGAATTTACATTAATAATCAAAAATAATTTCACATTTCACCACTGACAGATGAAGTTTACAATGTTTACTTTGAATCCATGAGTTAGATAAAAAACTGAATCATGATCAGAATTAATTAATATTAGAAGAATCTCATGATAACGATGTAGAACAGTTATCATTAGCTACTGACAGTCTTTTTTCTGCTAATGGAGACAATATATTATCAGCTATTATTTTATTTGCTGTATAGTCACTGAAAAACTTAGAAGTGAGAATGAACAAAACTAAGTTTAGAAGATTCATTTAACTTTTGATTAGAAATTTGTTAAAAATGCAAGTCTTTAATTCCATCTCAGACCTACTAAAGCAGAAACTTTAGAATTGGACCTCAGCCATCTGAGATTTAACAAGCCTCAACAGTATATTCTGATGCACGTGCATGTGAACTAGTTATATAAATGAAAAGTCATGTTTCATAGAGTGTTTTATAAATATACCTTTTGCAGCTACACGTGTTGAATCATTGTTCTGGGCAAAGTTCATAAAACAACTACCAACTGTTGAGTCTAGAAATAGACCCACACACACCTTTTTTAATTGATTTTTCAACCTAGGTGCCTAGGCAGCTCAATGGGGAAAGGATAATATTTTCAATCAATGGTGTTGTAACAATTGGATGGCCACTTGCAATACAAAACAAAACAGAAACCTTAATCCCATACCTTACACCATATGCAAACACTAACAGAAATTGGTCATAGACCTCAAGTAAGTGCTAATAACATAAAACGTCCAGAAGGGGGAAAAAAAGGATAAAATCTTTGTGACTACGGGTATGGAAAGGATTTTTTAAATAAGACTAAGCAGCACAAACTATAAAAAAAATCAGTAAGTTAAATTTGATCAAAATGTAAGCCTTTTGCTTTTCTTTTCTTTTTTCTTTTTTCTTTTTTTTTTACAAATAGTTTATTATCATATTAGTTTCCACATAACACCCAGTGCTCATCCCCACAAGTGTCCTCCTCCATGCCCATCCCTCCTCCCCCCCCACATCCATCAGTCCTCAGTTTTTGTCAGCATTCAAGAGTCTCTCATGGTTTCCCTCTCTCCCTTTCTCCCACCATTTCCCCCCTTCTTCTCCCCCTTGTTCCTCCATTAAGTTCCTCCTTATCCTCCTATACGTGCAGACATATGATATTTGTCCTTCTCTGCCTGACTTATTTCGCTCAGCGTAACACCCTCAAGGTCCATCCATGTTGCTACACATGGCCAGATTTCATTCTTTCTCATTGCCATGTAGTACTTCATGGTATAGATAAACCACATCTTGATCCATTTGTCCGTTGATGGACACTTAGTGTAAGCCTTTTGCTTTTCAAACAACACTATTAAGAAAACAAAAAGACAGGGGCTCCTGGGTGGTTCAGTCCGTTAAGCATCTGACTTCAGCTCAGGTCATGATCTCATGGTTTGTGAGTTCAAGCCCCACATCCAGCTCTGTGCTGACAGCTCAGAGAGCTGGGGAAGAAATACTTGCAAGATATACCTGGCAAAAAACTTGTACCTTGTGTGTGTACATACGTATGCATGTACATACATATGTATGTGGACACATACGTAGACACTTAGAAATAAAATACTGGTCAAAATTTAAGCAAACATTTCACCAAAAAGAGATATAGAGATGCCAAATAAGCACATGAAAAGATGCTTACCATCATTCGTCAATAAGAAAATGCAAATTAAAACAATAAGGTACTACTACACAGCCACCAGAATGGCTGTAATTAAAAAAACCCAAGCAACTAACCTACAATCTGTTGGTAAAGATAAGAAGGAATGAGAACTCTTAGAAACTATAAGTTAGATTGTAAAATGGTACAACTACTTTGGAAAAGATTGACATTTTCTTAACATATACTACCATAAAACACAATCATTCCACTCCTACATATTTACCCAAGAGAAATAAAAGCATACATGTATGCAAAGACTTGTACACAAATGTTCATAATAAGCAAAAGTTTATCTATAGATAAATAATGAATAAAAAATGGATAAACACATTATAGTGTATCCATACAATAGAATTCTACTCATAAAAAAGAACAAATGATTGATATATGCAACATGAATGAATCTCAAATAATCATGCTGTATAAAAGAAGCTAGACCACCCTATGCACCAAAGAGAGTATATACACTATGATTCTTCCATAAAAATTTCATAAAAATGCAAACAAACTTACAGTGACAGAAAGCAGATCAATGGTTGCTTCTGGACACGATGAGAATGGGTGGTAGGTGAGGAAGAGTGAGGTTGCAAAAGTGACCAGGAAAACTCCTGGGAAGATGGGTATATTCATAATCTTGGTTGTGGTGATACTTTTACAAATGTGCACATGTGTCAAAAATCATCATATTAAATACTTTGAATATATTTATTTAACTTTGAATATATATCACTGAAGTTGGAAAAAGAATAATGTAACTAAATGCTATACCAGATGGTATAAACCATGAATTCCCCAAGCAAACCGAGATGTGTGATTAATTCTACTTTATGGATACATACACTTACTTACATAGTTCATTTTTAATACTCTTTCAGCTCTTAGATTAATGTGTACCTCTTCTTCAAACAATCTGTTCTTAGTCATTCCTGATTGAATTTCTCTTTTCTACTTTCTACATTTGCTTTTAGCACTATTTACCTCTTTTCTTTCAGAAAGTATCACATTGTACATTTGCATTTATATGCATTGAATTAATGTTTATCTCCCTCTTTGAGACTGTAAGAAGCATGGGTCTCAGAATCATTTTTTCCTCCTCACTTTTATATTCTGATTCTGGTACCAATGCCTAATTAATATTGGTTGAAATAATAAACTACTCTGGCAGCAAAATTAAAAATCTGGTGAATACTAAAGAAGGTATTCTACCCTTCTAATTTATGCAATCAGTGAAATAACTGTAATAATTATACTTTACATTAATATATTTGTATATGAAGAAATACTTCCTCATGTACTATTGTGTTTGATCACTCTAAGAATTCAGTGAAAATGCAAAACAAAAGTATCTTCTATAATAAGCCTGGAACTCAAGAGATTACAGGGACAATCAGGCAGTGGAAATAAGTCCTGAGCCCCAAAATGTGACAGCCAGCCCAGTGACAGCCAGCCTAGTGTCTTTTGCACTAAACCTATTGCTTTAGATGCCTTCCTCGTCTCATTCATGGATATTTAAAATGAATTCTATCACAATGATTATTAACCATGGATGCATCATGAAATTATCTGAACTGTTGATTTTATCTGTCTGTCTGTCCATCTGTCCATCCATCCATCCATCCATCCAGACTGGCCTCAGTCTGGAGGATTATACCATCTCCAATTAATTCTCACTCTGGAGCAAGTATCATTGATTTCAAACACAATATGCTTCACTTGCCCATTTGAAAACCTGCCTATGTTGTCATAAATACTACACGGTGTTTCATAGCTTAAACTCCAGACATAAAAAAAAAAAATCTGCTTGATTATAAGAATCAGATATAACTGATTCAATGGCCATGGCAGGGAAAAGATAAGATGATTCCAGAATGTCTTCTGCCAAAAGAAATGGCTAAAAGAAAATGACAAAAGCATGCCAAAAGTCACAGGGGACAATATGAAGGGCCACTCACTGGCTAATTTGAGCCTCAAAATAAAGGACAATAATAGTTGATAACTGCTTACCTAAATTAAATCTATGATTACAGGATGATAATAAACAAATAATGGAGGAAAAGGGAAATTCCTTTTTTATAATAGAATGCCAATGAATACATTTAGAAGATGGAATTAGAAAAGATCAGCATTTTGATGATCACACTGATAATTGATTAAGGCAAAAAATCAAAATGGGATGCTAAAGTCAGTGGGTCCAAGTTTTATAAGGAAACTGGATATTGATAGTCTCACGGTACCTCATCATAAAATACTTATTATAATTTTTACCATACTTTTACAATAGGTAAAAATAGTAACTGTAAAATGGACAGGCCTGGCTGACACCACCTTAACCAAGTGATCCCAGTTAAGATCACCAATAAAATGACATTTTGTGCCTCTGGATGTGATGTTCTGAGAAGGACACAGTATTGCTTATGTGATATTCCTGCCATAAGAATCTAATCTAATCATAAGACAACATCAGACAAACCCAAAATGAGAGACATTCTATTAATTTATACTCTCCAAAAATGTCAAGAAAAGCTGAGAGCTGTTCTAAATTAAATGAGACCAACTATACCTGACAAGTAAATGTAGTGGGTGTCCTTGGATTGATTATTAAATGAGAGGAGGGTGGGAGAGCCATACTTGTCAAGAACAGTATTAGGTTGGGGCGCCTGTGTGGCTTAGTCGGTTAAGCGTCTGACTTTCGCTTAGGTCATGATCTCGTGGTTCGTGGGTTCGAGCCCCGCGTCGGGCTCTGTGCTGACTGACAGCTCAGAGCCTGGAGCCTGTTTCAGTCTGTGACTCCCTCTCTCTCTGCCCCTCCCCTGCTCATGCTGTCTCTCTCTCTCTCTCTCCTAGAAATAAATAAAAATATTAAAAAAAGAACAGTATTAGGTTAATGGCAAAAATATGAGGATAAAGTGTGACTTAAGTATTAGCATTGTCATTAGACATCCTGATTTCACTAATTGTGTTGTGGTTACATGTAAGAGAATATTCTCGTTCCTAGAAAATATGCACTTTGTGTATGAAGTATTGTTAAAAAGGCAACATGACAGCAACTTATTTTCAAATGGTTTGAAACCAGCATTAGGGGGTGGGGGTGGGGGGAAGGGAAGCAGAGGGAGAGGGAGAGGGAGTGGCCAGAAGATCAGTGGGGCAAAAAGGAAATAGTACTCTCTTCTATTTTGACAGCTTCTCTAGAAGTTTGAAATTTTATCAGAATAAAAGTTACAAAAGTCAAACAAACAGAACTGAAGGGTGCTTAACTCTGTACCCTTTGTTCTCCCAGGCTTCCTATTCACACTTCTGGTTATACTCTACTGAGACTCTGCTGCACCCTGAAGTTATTATGCTCATTGATGTTAATATGTAACAGCTTCAACTCTCTGGAACATGCTACTCTTACTTCTCTTGGGTAATTCCTACTGGTTCTTTCAAACTCACTGCAGGTATTCTGAACTCTGTGGGGCTTTCCCTGGCTGTCCCCAGCTCACCTGCCTGGCCTGAGGGCCCCTCCCACATGCTGCTATGGCACACACTGTACCTTTATCTTTCACACTTCTGCCCACATTATCGCACATCCATCTCCTCCACCAGGCAGCAAGTGCTTCATCTTATGGTCCTTCATCTCCCTAGTTTCTTACATGCATATAAAAGCATGCTATAAAAAATTGATGAAGTGGTGCCTGAATGAATGTCCTCCATTAAGTAAAATATTAGCATGAGACACTGGATTTGTTTTAGTATATCTTTTGAGAATGGGAAAAGAAGATTGTTAAATTAACTTATTTCCATGATTTTTCATTGGCATATATTATCAGAGCATATTTTGTATGCACTTCACTATATAAATGCTAGTAGAACCCTTAAAAATTTTTATCTTCTGACAAAAATAACTAATTTTTCTCCTCCAGTTTCTAAAGAGACAAGCTCCTAACAAGAGGAAGGCCATTTGTTTGGTGGGCACAAATAATCTCTCTGCAAACATCCTCCTATTGAAGCAGGTATCAATGATGCGTACAGCCTGGTTGTGGCAGAGTTGAAATAGTCTATGTAGGGAGACAAGGATCCAGAGAGCCTGGGAGGAGGATCCAGAAGGAGCATGAGGCTGATGACTCTCTATAGAGAAGCAAGGGAGGGAAAGGAGATACCAAGGGACAGAAGCTGGAAGGGAATTACTGGAGAGAAGAGATGTTCTGGTACAATAAACATTTGCTGAATGGATTCATCAAAGTGTGATGTAGATGTGGAAAGTGAAGTTTTATATACTACAAAATCTTTCTTCATCTTTGCCACAAAACCTTCAGCAAGATAATTATTTTCACTAATATCTGGTAGAGCAGATTGGATAAGAGGAGGTAGATGGACAACTTGCTCAGCAAGGGGGGAGACTGGCACATGGGGCCTTCTGGCTTCTCTTGAGGTACATAGGCACACATAAGGCCATTGTGATTTTTTACAGTGAGTGCCCATTCTGAATGACCAGGGCCTATGTTGTGCACCACTGTTTACATATTTTTAATGTCTCTGATAATAATGTAAAAGAATACATGTGATAGCACAATATGACAATTTAAGAAGAAATTCACTAAAATTAATTTGGGATATAAAATAATTTCATAGAAAAAAATATCTGGGAAGAGGAGTCAACTACATAAAATGAACCAATTAGGGCTTCAGTCAATAAGTGCTTCTTGCACTTATTGCCAATATCATGAAATATTGCAACCAGGAATGAGGGGGCAGGATCATTTTATAAGAGTTTCTAAAATTTATATTCCAGGCTATGTTAAACACATGCTCACTGAGGAGACATGTTGAAGCTTTACCCTCAAGGAGCCTATAATCTAGAAAAAATGAACACATAAACAATAAAAATAGTGTATTAAAAGTTACAAATGTAAATGTTTTTGAGTCTTAAATGATTTGAACATTAGACAGCTAAATAAATAAGGTCAAAGAAACAAAATCTAGAGAGAAAAAGAAAAACCTCACCTATTTAAGTAAAGATTAAGACAATACATAATATAAGAATACTATCTGGGCCAAGGGCCATCCCAGCCCACCAACACACCTTTACTAGTAGTGAACCCACCACAACATGAAGACGAATGCAGCCTATATAGGGGAAATCACTGGAGCACATGGCTCTGGTGGCTAGGGGGTTATTACACTCCTGGTAGTCAAGGACATCTCTTAAATAAGGCTACTCCTTCAAGAGCAGGAAAGATAGCTGAACATATACTCTGATCTGGTGGATTTGTTCCAGGAATACAAGGATGGTTACACATCTGCAAATCAATGTGATGCACCACATTAATAAAATGAAGGATAAGAATCATACAATCATCTCCATAGATGTAGAAAAAGCATTTGACAAAATTAAACATCCGTAACATCCATTTATTATAAAAACAAAGTGGGTATAGAGGAAATGTACCTCAACATAATAATAGATATGGATGACAAACCCACAGCTATCATACTCATTATTCAGTGGTGGGTGATAAGCTGAAAGCTTTTCTTCTAAGACCAGAAGCAAGATAAGGATACTCATGAATGCTACTTTTATTTAAAATAGTAGTAGGAGTCCTAGCCACAGCAATTAGACAAGAAAAATAAAATTATCCAAACTGTAAAAGAAGTAAAACTGTCACTATATGCAGAAAACATAATTCTATATATAGAAAACCTAAAGCCTCCACCAAATAAACTATCAGAATGAATGATTTTGGGAGAGTTGCAGAATATAAAACAAATATACAGAAATCTGTTGCATTTCTATACACTAATAACAAGCATCAGAAAGAGAAATCAAGACAATCCTATTTACCATTGAATCAAAAAAACAAAATACTTAGGAATAAATGTTATCAGGGAAGTGAAAGGCCTGTACTCTGATAAATACAAGACATTAATGAAAGAAATTGAAGACACAAACAAGTGGAAATATATACCATGTTCATTGAATGGAAGATTTAATATTGTTAAAATATTGATACTACACAAAGCAATCTACTGATTCAATGGGCAATCCCTATCAAATACCGATGGCAATTTTCACAGAACTAAACAAAAATAATCCTAAAATTGGTATAGAAGCATGAAACAACCCAAAGAGCTGAAACAATCTTGAAAACGAAGAACAAAGCTGGAGTTATCATGATCCCAGATTTCAGACTATGCTACAAAACTATAGTAATCAAAAAGTATAGTACTGGCAGAAAGACAGACACATTGATCAATAGAGCAGAACAGAGAGCTCAGAAATAGATACATGCTTCATGGTCAATTAATCTATGACAAAGGAAGAATATCCAGTGGGAAAAGGATAGTCTCTTCAGTAAATGATGCTGGCAAAACTGTACAGCTACATGCAAAAGAAAGAAACTGAACCACTTTCTTATACCATACACAACTATTAACTCAAAATGGATTTAGGACCTAAATGTAAGACCTGAAACTATAAAACTCCTCAAAGAAGACACAAGCAGTAAGCTCTTTGACATCAGTTTTAACAAAATATTGTTTGTATCTATCTCTTCAGATTAGTGTAACAAAAGCAAACATAAGCAAGTGGAACGACATCAAACCAAAAACCTTTTGCACAGGAAAGAAAACCATCAACAAAACAAAAAGGCAACTTCTTAAAGGGGAAAACATATTTACAAATTATATATCTGAAAGGGGTTAACAACAAAAATGTGTAAGAACTCATACAATTCAATATCAAAAACATAAATAATCTATTTAAAAAATGGATGAAGGACCTAAATAGACATTTTTCCATATAAGACTTACAAGTGGCCACTAGGCACATGAAAAGATGAACAGCATCACTAATGATCAAGGAAATGCAAATCGAAACCACAATGAGATATCTCATGCCTGTCAGAATGGTTATTATCAAAAAGATAATTAGTGTACACAGGAAGTGAAGAAAAGGGTTCCCTCCTGCACTTTTGGTGGGAATGCAGCAACAATGTAAATTCAATATGAAATTCTTCAAGAAGTTACAAATAGAACTACCATACTATGCAACAATTCCACTTCTAGATATTTATTCAAAGAAATTGAAAATGCTAATTCAAAAAGGTAAGATGCACCCTTATGTTCATGGCAGCATTATTTACAACAGCCAGGCTACGGAATCAAACTAAGTGGTTGATTGGATAGATGTATGCATACAGGTGAGATTGATACGCACACACACACACACACACACACACACACACACACACACACACACAGAATATAACTCAGCCATAAAAGAGAGTGAAATGTTCCCACTTATGACAACATTGATGAAAGCAGAAGCTATTATGCTAAGTGAATTAAGTCAAACAAAGACAAATACTATATGATATTCATTTGTGTGGAATCTAAAAATCAAAACAACTGGACAAAGAAAACAAAACAGAAACAGATTCATATATACAGAGAAAAAATGATGGTTGTCAGAGGAGAGGGCGTAAGAAACAGAAGAAATAGATCAAAGGGACTAAAAAGTACAAACTTCCAAATGTAAAATTATTAAGTAAGGGAATGTAATGTATAGTACTAGGAATATAATCAATAATACTGTAATAACTTCATATAGTGACAAATAGTAACTAGACTTATTGTGGTGACCATTTAGTAATATATATAAATATCAGAACACCATATTGCACACCTAAAACTAATACAAGATTGTGTATCAATTATTCTTCAATTCAAAATAATACTAAAATACTACCATATGGTCAAGAGTTCTATCTTAGAGTCGGATGCCCAGTAGAGGCTTTGACTTAGTCACTATCTAAATGTGTGACCTTGAGTAAGTCCCTAAGCCCATCTAAATAACAATTTGTCTTTTACATAATTACAGGTAGGATAAGACCAGGGCTTTCAGATATTCTTCAAAAAGCCTTATGTAGAGAGAACGTACAGATCTGGCAGAGCCCTGTTTCCTCCACTCACTGGGCCAACCAAAGTAGTCCTAGTTTTCTATATTCTATATCTCAAGAATTCTGTGTTTTGTTTGAAAGTTTATATCATTAAAAATGGAACTAAATTTCCTTTAAATCATGTTTTAGCTCATAACAGATACTGACATTTCTTAAGGGAAAGTAGTCAGAGGTGAAAACTGGTAAATGTGCCCATGAAAGATCCACTTTGTCTTTAGAATAAGACTGTCTTTAGGATAGAAACTCGTGAGGAAATCCTTTTAGGTTGAGATTTGTGCTACATAATGTATTTCTAATACTTTCCCCAGCTGCTCACTTTCACTTATTTTTCCCTCCTGCTAGGATTAAAACCCTCCATTGTTCCTTTTCAAATTTTTAACCAATTAAGAAGCCAGGAGTTCAAGCAAGCAGAATCCAATTAACATACTTAATACATTAATCAACTATTAATTTAATTAGAACATTTAGTAAATTGCCATAGCTCTACTCAAAGCTGGATGAGTGTCTTCAATACTTTGCGAAGTCAGCACTGCAACATAAGACATGTTTTGTATCTTTAAGGGCCTAAAACTGAAAGAAAACGAAATAGCCTGTTTCTTCCTCTTCACTCTCAAGTAATTTAGAACAGTTGACCTTCTCCTTAAAAGTTCAGACCACCAACTGGCTTTTCCAGCAGCCAAAACAACTTTTTCCATTTTCAAGCATATATTTCATTTCTCTAAATAGAACTATTCCTTTAGTTCAGTTATTCTCCCTTACCCACTAATCATGGGCTTGTCTTAATAAACGAGTCTTGGTTATGCTGTTATACTATGCTATATTAGATTAGGTAGGAAATGACATTAGCTGCTACTTAAAGGTCCAGTCTGGTAAATAACTAATACAAATCCCATTATTTGATACCTTGCCCTCCCACTCTGATTAGCAGTCATCACTAATCAATTACTACACAACTTCTCCCAGCCTCTCTCTAAGACTTGTTCAGCTCCTGAGCCCACTCTTATCTTTCTTTCCTAGTATCTCAGGAACCCTAAGACTGACCATTTTTACCAAACAGCATAGACACTGAGATTCCGCCCTGGATGCCATATCTAGATTCTTGAATTCCTTTTATCACTCTCAACTAAACCTAGAAATCATATTTTTTGTGGATTATGAGCACAAACTTCACAAACCCAGTTAGAAGAAAAAAAAATTAGCTCCAAATTAGCAGCATGTACTATAATAAAGCTCCTTTTTCTTTTTCTTACCAAGCCTGCTCCTATCACCCTCCCACATTATCGGGCCCTCCAACTCTCTTTTCTCCAGAGATGCTTTCCTCCTGAAAACGTAAATGTGGTCAATTACTTGTCAGAGCAAGCCAGTAGTGCAAAAATCACCTCTGTTGTTACTCCCCTGGCTCCTCTGGGTAGAAGTTAATTACAGCTTTCCCAAGCAACTAGTAAAGTAACAAGGGACAGGGAGCCCTGGGATCAAGTGGATTGACTTATTTGAGTTCTTCCTGGTACCTGTGTTAAAAAGGCTAAGGAATGTGATTGATTCCAAAGCAAGGAAAACTATTCAAAGAGATGATTTTGCAAAACAGGAGTAAAGGTCCTCAGTCAGGTAAACTAGGTTCCAAACTGACCTATGCTACCCACTAGTTCGAGGACATTAGCCAATCAATTCTTCTCTTTCTACAAAACAGCACCATTGCTCACATGATTGATGAGAGACATTTATTAAATTAGATTCATTCATTCTTTTCATTCATTAAATGAGATTATGAATATAGGGTTCCCAGCACATTCCTTGGCACAAAGTAATCATATAATAAATTTGTATCAAATTCTATTAACATACAACTTCATATAAAGAGATGACAAGTTTTTCTTAACTAGATGTGTCAAAGGAACAATAATGCCTAGACACACTAGCATAATCACAGTGGATCTCACAATTTCTCAAGAGGTATAATAAAACAACTTACACCCAATAAATCACTTATTTTCTAAATTCTAACATTAGTTTTTATAAATTCTTACTGTTTCTGAAATGAGTCTTAGAATTGATGCTTACATTGAAGATGGTACTGCAACTATTTTCTCTTGAAAATTTGTATGGAAATTCATAGGGTGTCTTATAATCAATAGTGTTTTAATTACATAATTAAGTGAAATAGTATTATTAAAAATGTGTCACCTCCTTTAAGAAATGAGTAGAGTGGTCTCAGAAGTCTAAAAGATCTAGTTGACCATTCAGTGACATGAAACTTTTCCTTTAAATTTTTCCTATGTCCTTGAGTCTCTCTGACCTTGACTCTTTACTACCATTCCTACCTTCTAACTACTATTTTCTGATCACTTGCTATGCTCCAAGTACAGTGCCAAAGACCTTATAAACATCATTTTATTTTACTGCTTACAACTCAAGAAGTGGAGGAAATTGAAGGGGAGAATATGGAGGCTCTGATGAAAACACTGAGGTGCAGACAGGTGAACTGACATGGCTCTAGTTCAGAGTCCCTGAGACAGGGGTCAGTTTAGGTGTGACCCCAAGGCTGTGATGCCTGAGTATGACTAAAGTTCCTTGATTATAATAAAATGGCTTCAACCAGGAAAGCGATACCACAGTTCCCTTGAGAATAACCTCTGAGATAGGATTTAGTGGAAAGCAGAGGAGAGTGCTATACAGTGGCTCCAGAGAAAGAAAATTATTAAAATCAAAGCACATATTATGTGTATTAACATATACTTGTAAATAAGTTAATATATGTTTTAATATATACTTTAGGCTCAGTGCAAAGGAAAACAAGACAGATACTGTAAAGAACATATTCAATATATTTATTCTCCATATTTTTATATTTAAAAAATAATAATTCATTAAAGTCTACAGTGAAAAATATTTTACTGGGAACACAATTCAAAAGGTGAAAGCTTAGTTTGTTAAAGTATGTATATATGAAAAGTTTCTGGGGTAAAGATAGTAATTGATAAAAATGTTAAGAAATGGTAAGAAAAAATAAAGGCAAAAGAAAAAAATGACAAAAGTAGGATTAAGATGCAAAAATTGGCTAGTATTCATATGTTATATTGACTGAGTTTAAATCACTTATCTGTTATATCCATACAATATCTTCAATCACACACTTTATTCTGACAAAGCCTAGGGCAAGCCTGAGTATTTGCTCAAGATGCTCTTTCCCCCTCTCTCTCTCTCTCTGCCCCTCCCCCACTTATAATCTCTCTCTCTCAAAATAAACAAACTTAAGAATATAAAAAATAAACTTAAAAAATAAATAAACTTAAAATAAATAGAAAGCATCAGGAATTTAGTTGCAGCAGCTTAGAAAGTAGGCATAGACGATGACTATTTCCTTCTACCAGAGTTTTTTCTCCTGAGAGCACTTGCTACCTTGACCCACAAAAAAACGTATTAATTTAGACTCCAATGAGGATGGGAAGAGATGGTGATTGGTATTCTCTAAGGATTGAAAGGGAATGCTCTTGACATCATACTGGTAGAGTTTTCTCCTTGAGGCAAAATTTTAACTCCAAAATACCACATTATAGCATAATGTCTTCTTCATAGTACTGAGTGATCCAGTGTTGTGCTCTGCACCCCTCCAGATTTATCTTCCGCTACTTTAAACTGTGAGACTCTAGAAGGAGAGGTTCAGTGAAGACCAAGGCTTTCCTGTTATAATACATTGCTTTCCACTGCACCAGGCTTCTTGGGATAAGGAGGTAGGGCACGACTTGTAAGGACAGGTGTTGGCTATACATTATTTAACTATCAGCAAAATATCTCCTATCAAAATCATGCCTGGCCAGCCACAATATCTGAAATTTTTATGATTGAATTACTCCTTTGGACAAAGGCAAAGACAAAGGGTCTTTTTTTTTTTTTTTTTGTAGTCCAGATATGGCCTAGAGCTTTCAACAGTTTTTATTAGGCACCCAGCATCAATTTCTCTTTTATTTGTTATTTATAGAACTCTACATCTGTTCAGGATGCTATGCGTTTTATATGCCTCAAGGAATAATTCAGGTACAGATTTAATTGGTCCAAGCAAGCAGCCCATGATCTTTTCTGGATGACTTATAGGGATCAGAGGTAACCTCATTTAGTACAAATGGAAGGTCTCAGTCCATGCTTGATTGATTGGGTTCTCTCTTAGTCTGTGTGTCTGTGTCTATCTCTTCTCTCCAGGATGTAAACAACATACTACATAATCCCAAATATCAATAACAACCATAGTGTCACCACAAAGTAATCAGAATAACAATGAAATAAATACAGAGGAAGGTTGAATGGAGACAAGGAAAATTCTTGGGTTTGTGGTAACATTACTAAACCTAACCTACCTCTGAACTTCCAGTTATAGACATAATAAACATAACATTGTTTATGTAGGTTTGAGTCAAAGATGTTATTTCTTGCATCCAAAATCATGCACACGGACTAAGTGCTTGGTGAGGCAAAAATGAATGATCAAAGATGGAAGGTGAAACTGTGTTAGTGAATGGTAGCATCATTGGTCCAACTGGTCAAGCTAGAAATCTGGAAATTATTTTTGGATCCTTTATTGTTTTTTTCACTAAAAAACTTTAGAAACTTGTGTCTATTTATCTTCAAGATATTCTGCTCTCCATCTACTTTCCTTGAATTCCATCCTAGCACGTGTATCCTACATTTTGTGTCTGGGACATGATCTGCCACTACCACAAGTATTCCAGCCCATCTGTGTTGATCCATGCTATAGAGATAATTTTAAAACCTTTTAATGACTTTCCATCATGCTTGGGATAGAAGCTATAGATCTTATCAGGACACATAAAGTCCCAGATGCCCTGACATCCATGTATACAACCTCTTCACTGTTTCCAATGCTTGTTCTTTGTCAGCCACACAGGCTTGTAATTTGCTTAAGTTTGCTTCTGCCCCAAGTTTACTTCTTGCACTTTCCTCTCTACCTATAACACACTATTCCCTTGGTGTTTCAAGGCTGACTCATCATCCTTCAAGTTTCAGCTTAATATTATCTCCTTGGAGAAATATTTCTTGACTTCGTGTTCATCCTATCATTTTACTTTGCCCTAAAACATTGATCATGTCATCTCTGTTACCTTGACTGAAACTGTCAAAATCTAATTATATTCTTTTGTTTGTATGTATTTGTTTGGGTCCGTCTCTTTCACAACAAGATCAACTCCATTTAGGGAGAAATAATAATGGTTATGTCCACCTGAGACCTGACTTAGGAGGTAACTGGTATGCTGTGATTTTTTTTTATATTCTTTCCATTGAGAGGTAGAATCTGTTTCTTGCCCTCAAATCTGGGAAAGCCTCGACTAATACAATTTGGTGGAAGTGACGGTTTGTGACTATTGAGAGTAACATAAAAGACCATACAGCTTCTGCCTTGTTTGCTGGGAATACTCATTCATGGAGACCTGAGCTGCTACAAGAGAAGTCCACTTCTCTGAGACTACCAAGCTACAGAGACCATACACGGGTGCTTTGGTTTACAATCCAAGCTGATACCCTTCCTTAGCCACCCCAATCCAGCATCCAGGTATGTGAATAAGGGATCCATCTTGCAAGTAGATCCTCCAGCCTCAGATGACACAGACCTCAGATATTAAGCCATCCCAGATGAGGCCCTGGAAATTTTAAAATCATACAGCAGAGAAAAGCTGTCCTTCCTTTTGGTTCCCTTTCTTATTCCTAATATGTGGAATCATTAAGCATAATTGATTGTTTTATCACAATCACTATGTCTTCTAATGTAACAATAGGTATCTAGAATAATGACCCCCATGAAATGTTTAAAAATATTTTCTTAATGAGATTGAACACTCTCTTTGTAGGAACACTAACCCAGAGACCTGGGTTCTAATCCAAGCTCTGCCACTCGTGTATTATCTGACCCTGAGAAAATCTTTCCCATCTACAGGTCTCAAGTCTCTCCCATGTACATCCTGGTGATATGACTAGCTAAACTCTTAGGTTGTTTACACTAAACTCTTAGTCTACAGATGAGAACTAAAGGTTTCAACAACAAGGAGAAAGGTAGTAGCCAGATAAAGGAGCTCTTCTTTCTCTGGGAATTTAAATCAGCTTAAAGGATTTGACCCTTGGGAATTCTCAGTAGGTTGGGGAGGAGAGAAGGGTTTGACAAATCACACATTTTCCTATTCTGAGTGTTCTCAAGGGAACAATCTGTCTTGATCCTTAAAGCCAGATCATGTGGGGCTGAGGGACTTAGTGGACAGATGGGTTAATGGGAGAAGAGGGAGAAAGAGACTACAAATTACTGACTTCATTAGCTTCTGTTTCCAATGAAACTATTTTCCTTGTTTCTTTCCAAGATCCTGAAATGTCTCTCTTTCTACAGTACTGACTCTAGAGTTAAGAAGATGAAAACTATGACTGAAGTATAACTGTGGTAAAAAGACTGCTGAGTCTATAGCCTGCCCCCAGATCTGAGCAGTTCTATGCTGGTCACTGTTCTGTAGAATGAGAATAATAATTCCCTTTAGCCGTTCTTCATTAGGAAATGGAGGTGCCTTCCCCCAGGGCTCACAGAAATGAAACTGCAGGACAACAATAACATGAATCTCCTGGTTCGCAATCTAGTGCCTTCCTTTACACCAGTCCCCAAACCCACCCCTCATGTACCACTCAGCACAGATATCGTGTTCTAAAGAAGAAGAATGGACAGCCAGGTATGAGAGATTTACACACACTTTTTACCAGTGTTGGAATGATAGATCCTAGAGTCTGACTGAGTGAGGAACTAGTGAATGAGAAAAGAATTTCTGAGAGGTCATTCCCAACATGAGCAGGGTAGGTAGGGTGGTAGCTTGTAGACTTTTAGTAGCCACAGCTCAGATCCACCAGAACAGGGCAGAAGCACATTCTGGGAATAAGAATTAAGAAGACTTTTGGGGAGATATCGCATCAAAAAGAATCATTAAACCAAAGAACTCAGACCTTGTCCATGTCAGACACTGCGTTATGGATTACTGTCATTCTTTGTGCTAAGGTCAGAGGTAGCTTCAGAATCTTTATGATGACAGTAGTATAGTAGCCATAGCCACAATATGAGTGTTATCTCATGAGATCAAAAATAGTTTTCATCTGTGCACTCAGACTTCCTCATCAGAGGGCAGACGTTAGTCTGAATATGGCGTGGTGCTCAGTAATCAGTGTTCGGTAATCAGATTTTCCAAGAGCACCCCCACAAAAGACACAAAGATAAATGTGTTTATAATGAGGTATCCAAGGTAGGGATATTTGAACAAAGTCACACAATTATACACAAAACCCAGGCTTCCATATCTATGGTTCAACTCCCCTTGAAATATCTTGCAATGCCCTACAGTTATAACAGGCTAGATCAGCTCTAAGAAGCAAAACAAGAGGCACAATGTTATATGATACGATTCTCTTTCATTTCAGCTATTTGAATTTAAATTTTTTTCTAATGTTTTATTTATTTCTGAGAAAGAGAGAGAGAGAGAGAGAGAGGTAGCATGAACAGGGGAAGGTCAGAGAGAGAGGGAGACAAGGAATGCAAAGCAAGCTCCAGGCTCTGAGCTAGCAGTCAGCACAGAGCCCAATGCTGGGCTCGAACCCATGAATTGTGAGATCATGACCTGAGCCAAAGTTGGACACTTAACTGACTGAGCCACCCAGGTGCCCCTCAGCTATTTGAATTTAAATGAAATCATAGAGGGAGGTAGTATAGAACACACAAGATATTTTTTCTTATTGGCTAGATGATTTATTGATCTATATGGTTCTTTTAAGCATAAGAATAAAGAAGAGAATGATTTATAAATTAAAGTATTATATAACATGAGTAGTTATTACCACTAGTAGTCTAAACACACCTTTAAAATTCTGATTTACTTTCAAGAGTCCAGGCAAATAAACTAGGGGAAGGTGGATGTTTATTGGGAAGCTGAGCAACTCTTCCACCCGATCAATTTAGCTAGAATAAATTTAACTCTAATCAATCCTTTCCTGTTTAGAGAAAATGGAATTAGAAATCAGAATGCAAGCAAAGGAAAGCCTTCCATTATGTGAAGACCCTACATGTGGGATGTAGTCCACTGCTTACCTGAGGAGTAGCTCTGCCACAATGAAGCAGGGAGGAGAAGAGAATAAGGCAAATGAGGATGGTAAGCACATAGGTTACATGCCACCATACTTATCTCCCATGCATAATGCAGACATTACAAATTAATTATAGCACTCTTTTCTGTTAAGAATTGATGGGGTCTCAGAAACCTTTCCAAACTAATCCAGGCTGCTACACTGACCAGCTAAACTTGACATATGAGATAAGATTTACAGGCAGAAAGTTAGGTACTAAGAATGGACTGAAAAGTAAGATACCTGTGTTTTACTCCCAGTTTGTCCACTGACCTATTCTTTACTCTGGACAAATTCCTTTCTCTCTCCTGGTATCACTTGTACCATCAGGGAATAGAACAAAAATCTCAATATTACCTATGTGAGAATCATTACCCTGGAATCATTTCTGGAATCAACCTTGCAGATGAGCCATGCTTGCCAAGACTTCCAATGAAACGGTATATCTGTGTTGGGGGTAGAGAGAGTGTCTCCCTGGTGCCTTTGCAAAGTTACTTTAAAATTGTTTAGTCAAATAGAAGCAGGATAATATCACATCAAATGGTTATCACTTGCTTTCCCATTCTAGACCATTTAAGTCTAGTAATGGCTGCATTGTTAGAAAGAATTCTTGCGGAGCATCGCAGAAGGATGCAAGGGAACCTGAGCAAATCAAAAGCCTGGATTTTCCTCCTCACTAGCTGTGTGATTTTGTTACAATAGTTTCTCCTCTAGGATACTACTTAGTCCAAAATACCAACATCTTTGTTCCATACTCTAGCCCCTAAAAATGACTTTTTAAAGTATACTATAAAACCCACGAGCAACCAGACTATGTCTCTCTTGTGAACCTAAACTATTACTTGTGGAAACTGGGGCCAATCCATGGGAGGCTTTTGGGTGGAAATATTTCATAGAGACAGGATTTGGGCAGCGATGTTGCTTCAAAGTGAGAGGCAGAGATAAGTGTTGAAGACAGCACAAAGCAGAGGGCTCTTCAGAGATGGAACTACTTGCCTAGGTTCCAAGTGTACAGTTTTTGTTTCTGGTTTAATTAAGGTTCTGGGGGAAGGGGACCTGGATTCTCTGAGCTCTCTCTATCCTTATCAGAAATCCTCTTTGTTTTGGTCAGCTTGAACAGGTTTCTGGTCCTGTAGCCAAACCTTATTTTATTAAAGGAGAGCGAAATTATGAAGGAGTGGTTTGGTATAAGAGATCTCTGAAGTCACGTTCATGAATCTATACTTGTTTCTTTCCACATTGATGCGACCAGTTTCCACACTGAAGTTAACCTCATGTCAGCCAACTGGTTTCTTGTGGGAACTTTCTTTGCCCACAGCATCGTCGTTCTCAACCATTCAATTTTGCAGAGCATATAGTTGTGTGTTGTGGGAACACATCACTTAGTTCCTTATGAGGTTTCCCATGATCCCAGTTTTCCTGGGATCATCCACCTCTTGTGTGCCTGCCTCTTTTACTTCTTTGCTGCCTTATACTAGAATTCTTTTTCCAATAAACTTATGAATGCAAACATAACCCTTCAGGCACTAAAGATGACCCCTGAAGCCTGACACATTTCTAAGAATCCGTTCAAGTGTAGCTACCTCAACCAGTTTCCCAAAATTATTAAGAACATAGGCTCTAGGTATGAGCCCAGCTCCACCAATTACTGTATATGCAACCATGCAAGGACTACTTAAGCTTTCTGAACTTCAGTCCCTACATATTTAAATGAAGTTAAATCAAGTCATGCATGGACTCACTTGGCACAACTCCTTGCATATTAACAGTCAGCCAGTAAATGTCAACTGGCCATCATCCTCCTCCTTAGCTCAGCATGCCCTTGCTCTGCTTCTCATGCCCATTCACAGGTTACAATGCAGATTAATCATTGCCTTCTCCAGAGAGCCTTCCCTGACCGTTGCTACTTCCTTACTTATTGAAGTGATTATAATATTTAACATGTTAAAGGGGCACCTACATGGCTCATTTGATTAAATGTTCAAGTCTTGATCTCAGCTCAGGTCATGATCTCACAGTTTGTAAGTTCAAGCTCTGCATCAGGCTCTGCATTGACAGCACAGAGCCTGCTTAGGATTCTCCCCCTCGCTCTCTGCCTGTCCCCCCATTTCTTATGTGTGCATGTGCTGTCTCTCTCTCATTCTCAAGATAAATAAACTTTTAAAAAAGTATCTCACTTAAAAAATAAATAACATTTAACATATTACAAAGGGACTTTTTATGTTTTTATATAGGTAGAAATATTTTACACTTTATACGGTTTTCTCCACATATGTGAAATCTTTAAGAACAAATCGTTGGGGTGCCTGGGTGACTCAGTCTTTTGAGCATCTGACTCTTGATTTCAGTTCAGATAATCTCAACGTTGGGGGGAATCAAGCCCCACATGGGCTCTGTGATGAAGGCATGGAGCCTGCTTGGGATTCTCTCTCTCCCTCTTTCTGTCTCTCCTCCCACTCATGCGTACTTTCTTTCTCTCTCTCTGTCTCTCAAAATTTAAAAAAATTTAAATAAAAAAATAACAAGTAAACTGTTGCTTGACACTTCTTTCTCCCTCATCCCCAAAACCATTCACCACAAAGATTTTTTATTTTTATCTCCCAAATATATCCAAAATCCTGCTTCTTAGCTCTCCCCTCCACTGATAGGACTAATTATGATGTTAAATAATAGTCATATAAGGTCTCCTAAATAGGTGGTCACACTCATTTACACAAAGGAAATTAGGAGAGCTGAAAGAAGCGAAGTGGTCCACCCAGGGTCACCCAGACGTAAGCCTAGAATTGAGTGATTTTCAGCTCAGGCTTTAATAGCTTTGAGGACTCCCATAAGGGAAGCTTGTTCGTTCTGAGGTAACCACTTCTTATATGGATAACTCTATTTAATATATAACCCCCTACCTTTCATTGAGTTCAAGTCCACTTTTCAACAACATATGCAGTCACTAGTTCAAATTCTTAAACCATTCAGGATAAGTCTTATCCTTCATCCTCCTGACATCCCTCCAGACACTCAAAGTCAGTGAGCTAATCTCCATTTATTCTTCCTTTGAACCTGAGCAATGCTGCCAGATCTATCTGATTGCAGCAGAAATAATTAGAATGGCTGGGTAAGTATAACAGGGAGAATTCCAGGCAAGGACAAAGAGTCTGTCTCTTCAGTAGGGGAAATGGAGAGAGCAAAGTGTTGCCTGGATATGATAGAGGAATATAAATGAAATGTTGTAGGGCATCTATTTCAGTGTTCCTTGCTACCTGGTCCCATTGCCTACCCAGAAGGGGACAGTAAATGAAATTAGCAGAGTCTAAATTTAGAGAAGATCAAAGGAAAATCCTTCTCTACACAATGTGCAATTATCCATTACTGCAGGATATTATTGAGGCAAATTGAAGCAAGAAGAATTAGGAAAAGGATTAGGTGCTTATATGAATAAGAACAGCTTGTGCAGTTACTAGCAAGGATAACAATTACATGGCCAATTAGTCCCCCGGTGTCAGGGTATGCACTGAGCTCAAGCTGGGGTCAGAGAAATATACTGCCTACAGAATAGTACAGTAGCATCCAATTTTCTAGAAGCATTATCGGATTTTCCTTTGACTAATTCCTCTGTAGAATCTAAGGGAAAACACTTCAGTTAGTAAAGTGTGAATTGCTTCAGTTTGGTTTTTGGATCTGGGTCAGAAATAGAAATGGCCTCTGAGAAATCCCCTATAAAAATGTGACACCAAAATCCTGAGGCAACTGTTTAAAAATGTTGGGATGGACTTGACAATAAACTATAAATTTTTTAAAATAAATAAATAAAAGTGGTGGGATGGGGCACACCTGGGTGGCTCAGTTGGTTAAGTACCTGAATTTTGGCTCAGGTCATGACCTCACAGTCTTGAGATTGAGCCCCTCTTTGGGCTCCACAGTGGGCGTGGAGCCTACTTAAGATTCTTTGTCTCTCTGTCTCTCTCTCTCCAAAAAATAAAACAAAACAAAAAAGAAAAACAAAAAATAAAAAACCCAAAAAACAAATGGTAGGATGGGAAAGATAGCACACAGGTCATCTGAATCCCTGGGCTTCTGGTCTTATTTCATATAAGCTGAATGGTTTACAGAGATCACCTACCTTTGTGAGCTTCACTTCCTCTTATATAAAATGGCTGACATTATCTTATCCTTGTGTATATAAATATAAAATGTAACCCTAACTCATCAGGTCTCATAGCCTGGATGGGTAAAATCAAGAATAAGTTAATTTTTAAATTTATATAGAAAAAGTGTAAGTCTATATAAAGTACATGATGGCAACAAAACCATTTTTGCTCCAGTCACCCAGGAGGAGAATGTCTGACTCACACTCTTAACTTCAGGGCCTGATTTCCTCATTGTTAACAGTCATCCCCCATCTTCACATGCCATGGAGACATCAGTGCTGATATGTCTCATACAACAGTCTTATCTATTTGCTCCAAAAGCTCTTACAATAAGCCTTTTCTAAATCTCTGAAACAAAAGGCCCACCCTTAGAATCATATAATATTCGCTTGTGAAAGCTTTTTTCTATGACTTACTTGGATAAGTTTTCTCAGGATAAGGTCAAAGAACAATGCGTATGTATGAAGAAAGGTCAGGAATTGGGGACATGCTTTTAGCTTCAAGAACTTCCTTACCTTTATTCTGCCTTTCCACTCAAATGACCAAAAGAATACAACAATCCATACCAGTAAGGGAAGGAGGGTAAAACGGGGCTTATTTTTATAACTGGGAATATTTTTAAAGAAAAAAAAATGCAGAGAACACCAGAATGAGACGTAGACAAACTGACCCATAATTTACCATAGGAAAAGAATGTTTTGGCTTAGGAAATAAGTGACTCCCCAGTGGATACCATATTCTCAAATTCATAAAGGCACTAGAGAAAAGAGTAATTAATAAATGACAAGTTTTGATTCTAGCAGTGAACATGAGATGTACTCCATATAGCATATTTGAGCTTATTCTATGCTCTATAAAATAATATGGGCACAACAGTAGCCTTCTCCACCAAAAGAGCACGTCTTTGTTATTGACCTATTCCTTCAGTTAATTTTGAGCTACCCCAACAAACACAAAGAAGGAATTTCTGACCATTTCAGAACTCTCTGGCTCAATCACCACCTAACAACCTCTGCCTGTGCAGGCTTTGGATCTCTTAATTGTCAAGCAATACTGTAGTTAAATATCTGTTGGTTTGGTTTGGTTTATTTTTTTAATATGAATTTAGAAGATTTAAATGTAGAAACACACAGTCTAAGGGAGCTAATGTCAAGTAGCTGAGCACAGAATCATTTTAGAAAGATGAGAAAAGAGAAAAAAGTATGGACACCTAGAAAGCTACCATGGTTTAAATAAAAAAGAAAAAAAAAACTAGAGATACAAATAGTCTCCTCTATTTCGGAAGTGTCGTTTCATAGGTATAGTCTCAACGTAGTTGGCTGTAAAAATATGGAGTACAGAGAAACTAATAACATGAGAAGTTGGAAGGCGATTAAACAGTGGACACAAGATGTGATATTAATGAAAATATCAAAAAATAAATACCTCTAAATAATGCTGTCAATAAAATATAGCAGTCCTAAAATGGAAAATAAATATAATCTAAAGCCATTTTAAAAGAATATACCACAAATGAACTATTCAGGCTTGCAACAATGGTATAATATTAGGAAACTTAGGAGTACAGTGCAACTCATCAATAAATAGATCAAAGGAGAATTATCTCAATAAAGGCCAAAATCCAAATGACAAAATTCAACACACATTACAGCTAAAAACTCTTAATAATCCATGAAAAGAATGACACTATCTTAAATAGGAAAAAATATATCTAAAATCAACTGTCAACATTGTACTCAAAGTAAAATTATAATGGCCTTCTAACTAAAACCTGAAAAATGAAAATTGTTATTAACCACAAGGTTATGAAAATTCTAGACAATAAGACTGGTAAACTCAGGGGTGCCTGGGTGGCTCAGTTGGCTGAGCATCTGACTCTTGATTTTGACCTAGCTCATGATCTCACAGTTCATGAGATCGAGCCCCATGTAGGGCTCTGCACTGACAATGTGAAGCCTGCTTGGGATTTTCTCTCTCTCTCCCTCTCTCTGTCTCTCTACCACCTGTGTGCTCTCTCTCCCTTTCTCTCTCAAAATAAGCAATAGAAACAAAAGATTGGGAAAAATTATGTAAGGTAAATGGAATAAAAATATAAAACTTACTAGAAAAGACAGGCTAAGTTTTTATTAACTACCAGGGTACTGGAAACGATGAGGGAAAATGGAATAATAATTTAATTCTACTAGAGTTTGGTAACATGACATATTAAGAAAAGACAACAACAACTTGCCTTGGATCCTTTAAAAATCACAACAAATGTGATTTTTTAAAACAAATATGCTTTTTAAAAAATCTTATTCATATAAAAAACAGAGAATGTATTGGACGAAACAACTAGAAATGTGTAAGACCTATTTGAAATGAACCTTTAATATAGGCATAAAAATGGCCTCATAAAAGTAAAAAGGGTTACCGTGATTTTGAGTAACAAAGTTCAAAATTTCAATATTTTAATTTTCCCTAAATTAATTTTAAATTTGATATTCTCATTGAATATCAATGGAATTGCTTTCCTCATAACTGAACAAAATGATAAAAAGAATAAATTAAAAAGAATAGCTAGAGAAAGTTCCAAGACAAAGAACAGTGGGTGACTTTCTTTGCCAGCCATTCAAAATCTGTATAACAATTTAGTTATTATAGTTCTGGTAATGGAAGCAGAACAGGAAGATAGATGAAACAGAAGTAAAATTCCAAAAACAGACACACCTACCTCCCAGAATTTAGTTTAAGGTCAATGTGTCATTTTAGATCAGCGACTACAGGATGGAATATTCAGTAAGCTGTTCTCAGAGAAACAGGAAGCTGGATCTTCGTCTCAATTATCCTAAAATAATGTTGGACTAACTGAATAGTTAAAAGGAACTAGAAAGAAAAAAAAAAAACCTAGAAGACATTTTCAATAATTTGAGGGTATAAGGAATTTCTAAGCACAAAATGCTGAAACTAAATTTGAAAAGAATAGAAAACCATCTCCATAGGAATTTGAAATCACACAATTAAAAAACAAACATCTGCCTTAAAGAATATTAAAAGATAACTGAAACAGTGGGATGTTTGTAGCATCTGTGACTTGAAAAGGCAACACAATAAATATAAAAGAACTTTTATAACTTGAAAATAAAAAAGATAGCCAAACCAGTAAAATGCACAAGAGAAGATTACATGGTAGGCAATTTACTAAAGATAAAATAAAAACACTAACAGAACAAAAGTCACCATTGAATAATGTACAGCAAGTAATAAAATAACCATTTTTAATCTATCAAACTAGAGGAGATTAAAATATATCAAGAATGTGAGATATAGGGTGAGACACAAGCTCATAAACAGATGTTGGCATTTTAAATTGCATCAGAAATATTTAAATATCTGTAATCTTCAACCCATTAATCCAACTGTAGGTGATTCTCCTGAGAAAATTATTGTGGAGATATACTAATAATTCTTCAAAAGGACATTTACTGAGCATTGTTCAAAATAATGAACAAGTTGGAAACAAAGTTTTCAGGAGTAGAAGATTGGTGAAATACATACTACGACATTAATATTACCATTTTTAATGATATTGTTGAAGATAGAACTGGATAATGTTTATACAGACTTTGACATTTAAAACCAGGTTATAAATCAATATATATATATATACAGTTTGAATTATAAGAAACTGGTAACATTCAATTGTTCTGGCATACAAAGATGGCAATTTTATATGTTCTATTTAGTAATAAATTGTGTGTGTGTGTGTGTGTGTGTGTGTGTGTGTGTGTCCTGTAAATTGCACATGCATATACAGAAAATAAAGTATGAAGTTCTGGAAGGAAAGAATAATCAATAGTATATGTATCCAACTGGTTGGCATATGGAATTTCTGACTCAATTTTTTTTCCTATAGTTTATAATTTCCTTATAAGTTTTAATTTCATCTTAAAATATTTTTTAAAATAAGTAATAAAAAAAAGATAATACAAAAGTACCTCCAAGTTGTCTTTCTGTACCCAAATCCCTGGACTGAAATGAAGCTCTCATACCACTATCCTTTAAGTAGAGTGACACGTAGCCCAACTAATATCATAGGAAGTTGAAGGGAGGTTATTTTCTCAATTTGTGACATCAGTTCCAATCCGTTTAGCTTGTCTTTACATGGTAACAAGGCACAAGTAGCCAGTGGAATAGCGAGTTGTAAAAGCCAAAATTAGCTCCTACCCAAGTTTCTCATCACACAAAGGTTGCCAGTCTTAATCCTGAACGATGGAAAGCCTTATTGTTAAAGAGATTTAAACATGGCCTAATACAAAAACTTTCAAGAGAGGGCAATAACAGAAAATGCCAATCTGAAAGAATCAGGCACTATAGAGGCTTGCAGGAATCATCACTGAGGAGATAATAGGCAGGCAGTATTTTTTTTTTTTTGACAGCTAAGGCCAAAAGGAAGGTACACTGAGTTGTAGAATTGTCATTTTCTGACAGCATAAATTATAGAAATCCATCTACAGAGACTATTTTATTTTTTGTAGGATTAAACTAAAGTAAGAATTTACTATATAAATCTAGGTATGAAGGACAGGTAGTGATGTGGTGCCTCATTCTTCAAAGTACAGCCCACATAACAGTGTAGCATCACCTCGGAGCTTATCAGAAATGCAGGATATAGGGCCTCATCCCAGACCTCCTGAATCAGAATCTTCATTCTAATCATATTCCCAGGTGACTCAAATGTTTCAGAAGCACTGATACAGTAGACACAATGATTTCAACTCTTGTTTTACAATCATATGGGAACTCTGGTCAACTGTGAGTCAGAAGGATTCATTAACGGAGAAAAGCACCTATTCTTTTACAGTTTGAAACTGCAGGCCCTGGACCAGGGTTATTTCTTATGCGCAAAAGTTGAAGGCACAGATCTGGAGACAATAGTCAGATAACAATTCCAGAGAAAAGAAGTATTAGTTGGGGAAAGAAGGGATATGAGGAAATATTTAAACAGGCTTTTTACACGGAAAAAGTAAGAGCAGACTATCATTATGAAGGTTGTGCCTAACACTGATGGCTGGAAATTGAAAGGAAGAAGTTCTCTAAATGTAAGAGTTTTTAAACAAGTAGGTACTAAGGCCGTGGACTATCAGAAGGCCAATATTATTTCTACCACACCCACTACCATTTCTTTTTTTTTTTTTTTTTTTTTTTTTACAAATAGTTTATTGTCAAATTAGTTTCCACATAACACCCAGTGCTCATCCCCACAAGTGCCCTCCTCCATGCCCACCCCTCGTCCCCCCACATCCACCAGTCCTCAGTTTTTGTCAGCATTCAAGAGTCTCTCATGGTTTGCCTCTCTGCCTTTCCCCCACCATTTCCGCCCTTCTTCTCCCCCTTGGTCCTCTGTTAAGTTCCTCCTAATCCTCCTATACGTGCACACATATGATATTTGTCTTTCTCTGCCTGACTTATTTCGCTCAGCATAACACCCTCAAGGTCCATCTATGTTCCCACTCTCACCACTGCTGTTTAACATAGTGCTGGAAGTCCTAGCATCAGCCATCAGACACCAAAAGGAAATCAAAGGCATCAGAATTGGCAAAGAGGAAGTCAAACTTTCCCTCTTCGCAGATGACGTGATACTCTACATAGAAAACCCGACAGACTCCACCAGAAGTCTACTAGAACTGATCCAAGAATTCAGCCAAGTTGCAGGGTACAAAATCAACGTACAGAAATCGGTTGCATTTTTATACACCAACAATGAAGCAACAGAAAGAGAAATCAAGAAACTGATCCCATTCACAATTGCACAAAAAAACCATAAAATACCTGGAATAAACCTAACCAAGGATACAAGAGATCTGTATGATGAAAACTATAGAAAACTTATGAAGGAAATTGAAGAAGACACAAAGAAGTGGAAAAACATTCCATGCTCATGGATAGGAAGAATAAATATAGTTAAGATGTCATTACTACCTAAGGCACTCTACACATTCAATGCAATTCCAATCAAAATTGCACCAGCATACTTCTCAAAACTAGAACAAACTATCCAAAAATTTGTATGGAACCACAAAAGACCCCGAATAGCCAAAGTAATACTGAAAAACAAAACCAAAATGGGAGGGATCACCATCCCAGACTTTAGCCTCTACTACAAAGCTGTCATCATCAAGACAGTATGGTATTGGCACAAAAACAGACACATAGACCAATGGAACAGAATTGAGAACTCAGAAGTGGACCCAAAGTATACAGCCAACTAATCTTTGACAAAGCAGGAAAGAATATCCGATGGAAAAAAGACAGCCTTTTTAACAGATGGTGTTGGGAGAACTGGACAGCAACATGCAGAAGAATGAAACTAGATCATTTTCTCACACCATGCACAAAAATACACCCACTACCATTTCTTTCAGAAGAAACTATTAATTGCATTGATATTCTGTTTAGTTTTTTTTATTTTGTTTTAGGGTATTTCACCCTTACATTATTCATCTTTTTAACCTATTGTCAATTCAAACAGAATTCAGAGACGTTAAATGATTTGTCCAAGGTCACCCAATTAGCATGTGGCAGAATTAGCATTCAAACCAAAGCTACACTACTTCCATAATGATCCCTGAAGTGGGAGAAACAAAAGAGGGTCTTCAAAGCATCAGGAAAACTAGAAAAACAGTACTTCCCAAACTCCTTGCTGAGTATCAGAGCCATCCTACTGCTTTTACAGAAATCTAGGTTCTGAGCCTCATTCCTGAACCATTCCTTTTGGCTGGGGGATAGGAGGGGATTAGAAAATATGCATATTTTGAAAGGGTCCTTGACATCTGGGATAATCTATTATTATTCTGTGCTTCCCTCAGTCTAATTTACCACAAGTGAGAGACCTGGGAATGGGATGTATTACATAACCATTACTTCTCCCCATATCCATCCCTGGTCATCATTAGAAGAAAGCACATCCAAGGATGAGCTGTGGATTTTCCACAATCTCAAAATACAATAGTGAAACACCAAAGGACCCCCCAGATTCTAGAATTTCTAAGAAATTAGCCATCCGACCCAGGAAAACTAGTCAATAGCTCTGTGCTTCTTTATCTGAAAAAATGGGAATAATTATACCTCACTGTTCCCCAGCAATATTACTAGGCACTTTAAAAAAATGAAACACTTTTTTATCTTCTTGTAGAAAAGCAGGGGGTGTTTTGAATAATAATGACAACAAAAATAAAAATAAAAATAAACACACAGAACCAAACATTTTCTCAAAGAAACCATGTTGTTAAATGCTTTAGCTGTCCAAAAGGAGACAAAGAGAGTTGCTTCCATTTGTTTAGTTTTCTTTATTCTCAAAAATCTCATTAGCTAGTGATTATGCAACAAATACACATAGAAAAATAGCTGTAGTCTTTGAATTTTGTCTGACTGCTGAGATGTCTCAATACACTAATGAAAAAAAAAGAAAATTCATACAAACTTGAAAATATAGTCAGTTTGAAGCCATAAGTACACAAGTCAGTTTAGTGTATTATGCTGAAATGCTTCCTGAATGGAGAAATAATATAGTAACACCTAATGTATTTTTTAGATGAACAGTGATTTAATAGTCTAAATAATCATCACCTGTGACTAGTTTCATTTTCTTCCAAAAGGAAGATTGTATTTGTCTAGATAAATGTTACCTTTTTTAATCTCAGTGGTCCAACATTATCAACATCACCACCTTGAGTAATTGCTTATTGAAAATAGGTATAGTGGAAAGAATATCAACATTTTAGAAAGATAGTCCCTCTTTTTATTCTCAGTTCCATCACCTATTAACTATTAAACTAGGACAATTTCCTTAACTTCTCTGGGAGATGAGTGTAATAGTTCTTCCTCAAGTAAATGGTCTGAACTTCACAGATAACTTATGTAAGTACTTGGCACAGCCCTTGGCACATTATAACTGCTCAGCAAATGTCATTTTCTGGCATTGGTAGGAAAACCGGAGAAAATCTCTCATGCAGGGGACTGGAAGCTCCAAATTGACACTCCTTTGTAAAGTGATTGCTACCTTAGGCCAGCTAGTCCTTGAATTATAGGCAAGATAGTACATTTGAGAGTTTAAATTTAGGTGAAAATGCCCTTTGAATTTAAAAATGTTTTGGTTTTTAATGCTTGGGGAGAATTGCAAAGTACTTATACTGGAAGATCTAAAGTGCCTGACTTCTCTGGACAAGCATTATAAGCATATCTTTGAGCCCCTTTAGAAGGTGAGTTTTGGCCCTCCAGCATCCTGATAGAGAGGTATGTAATTCAGTCTGTGCTAGGGCACCATACGAACTTGTGGTTACAACTGCTGTTTTTGCCATGACTGGATGAGGTGGCCCAGTGCTGCAGGTCTGTGTTATGTGGGATGATGCCTACCCTTCCCCATCTCCTGCTCTCTGTACAAACCACTCTGCCTGGATTGGTAAGGCCATGACCCTTACCCTCCCCTGAGCTCAAGACCCTCTCTTCCTCCTCTACCTACTAGGTCTGGAACTGGCAGGAATTGTCATTAAGTTTTATTTTTTTCAATTCTCATCTGGAGAATATTGTATTCCATATGAAGGGCCCATTCAGTTACAGGAAGAGTTAGTTTTTGGTTTCAAAACTGAAACTACATCTGAAATGCCACCTGAAATATCAGCAAAGGGAATCTATTAGTCCCTGTGAAGCAAAAACATCAAATGGACCCCAGAAGCAGCCTTTGCCCCACCTTCTCCCACATGTGCTCAGCCCTGCCCACGTGGGAAAGAACTTGGCCTCCAGCAAGCCTTGTTTGTTCCTTCAAACAGAGAAAAGGCACTTTTTCTTCTCTGAGATTTTACACTGAGGTGCCTGGACCAGATGTTTCTCGGGGGCCCTTTCACACCTATTATGTACCAATGATTCCACTTCTTTAAATTTCCGTCTGTTAAAGTTTTGGAAGCACTTGGGTGTCATTTCATTGGTCACCATCTCATCACCTTTTCTTCCACTAAACTCAGCTTTATGAACCAGTGAATCACCAAGTCCATCACTTTTTTGCTCATCTCCAAGTCAGCTTGAGCACCATCAGGTAAATAAATTCAAGGACAGACTCCAGATGCCTCTGGGCATAGAAGAAAACATGCTCCTTCCCCAGCACATAGGGTTGGAGCTGAGCACCCACTCCCACATCCCCTGCACATGGATCATAATCCCTTGCACAATATATGCAGGAGCCTGTTGAAGAGTAGCAGAAACACACGTGCAGGTGAGTCTCCACCACCACCATTACCTTCCTCATTCTCTGTAAAACCCTGACCTATCAACACCACTTAGGAACTGTTCTTATATATTAAAACTTGAAAGTTAATGAGGAAGGCTACAATTTTCAAAGCATTTGATAATCTCTTTTGCTAATATTGCATGCTTCTTAACTGACCTGAGAATTGTCATAGCTAGAATCAATTTCAGTTACTCAGAAAACATATTGATTATGGAGTGAGCCAAACACTGGGCAAGACATTTTGCATGTATTACTCTGATTAATATTCTTAGAAACTTTTGTAGGAATTATTGTCGTTTTCACTTAATAATGAAACCAACATTCAGAAGTTTAAGGGACTTGCACGTGTTTGCACAGCTAGTGAGTGGCAGATCAGGAATTCAAACGCAAAGGCTGTGGTTTTTCAAGGTTACCAAATTGCTCTGCTAGAAATCTTATTTCCTGGAACTAGATGCAAAAGTTACTCTTAATTAATTACAAAACTCCTAGGTTCCTCCTGATACATAGGGTATATTTTTTTGTTTGTTTAGGATGGTGAGAGAATTTTGGAAAGAGGAAAAAAACATACACAAGTCATCAGGGAAGGAAATGCAGAAGGCATGACTCTGTCACAGTGAGTACCTCAGGTAAGACTACTCCCAGAATATGTGAATAGAGGGCTTTCCTTTGTGGATGACACATGTTTACTGTGAGAAGCAGAGGAAGAAGAAGTAAAAGAATCAGAGAGAAAGGAGAGCATGAGACTCAACAACCGCTGTTTGGTGGAAGGTGGAAGGATGGCGGGGTCAAGCTGTCATTTTTTTTTCCGGCTAGTTTTACGACTTTATTTTTGTAAGTTCATTATGGTATATCTATGCATTTATTTTTTTAATAGCTTTAGATTTGCTAGTATTCTTAATCTGTAATTTGATGTTTTATATGGCCTACATGTATTATTCAAGCCATTACTTTTTCTAATGTTGCCCTGGTCCCATTTACTCCCTTCAGGGAAACTCCAGGAAAACTTCCAGCAGATTTCTCCTTCTGTGTTCCATAGCTCTTGACAATCAGTTACAATATTATTTTGTGTTTCTCTGCTGCATCCTGGATAATTCCTTCGCATCCACGTAACATTAATTGTCTTTTCAACTGCATCTAATCAGCTGCTAATCTCATCCCCTGGATTTTAAATTTCAGGTGTAGTTTCTATTTTTGCATTTTTTTAATTTAAAAAATCTGCAATAGCACTAAGGTTTCTTCTCTTTTTTTTAATGTTTTTTTAAAAAATTTATTTATGAGAGAGAGAGAGAGAGAAAGCAGGGGAGGGTCAGAGAGAGAGAGAGAGGGAGACAGAATCTTAAGCAGGCTCTAGCTTCCAAGCTAACTGTCAGCACAGAGCCCAATGAGGGGCTGGAACCCACAAACTGTGAGATCATGACCTGAGCCGAAGTCAGACGATTAACCACTGAGCCACCTAGGCGCTCCTCTTTTCTTTTTTATAAGTTTATTTTGAGAGGGAGAGGGAGAATGTACATGAAAATAGGGAAGGATAGAGAGGGAGAGTGAGAGACGAAGAGGGGAAGGTGGGGAGAGAGAGCCCAATGTGGGGCTCAAACTCATGAACTACGGATCATGACCTGAGCCAAAATCAAGAGTTGGTTGCTTAACCAACTGAGCCATCCAGGTGCCCCTCTTCTTCCTTTTAGACACTTTAAGGTTGCCTTTTTTATTTATTAAATACTAAGCCCACTTGCTTTGTAAACTGTATTGATAGCTTTACTCTCTGAAGTCATGGGAACTCAGACTCTACAGCTATTGCTTCTACCAGCTTCTACTCTTGGCTGCTTATTGTTGGGGTGTTTATCTGGTACTGTGGGCTGGTTATTGGCTTTGAAAATTATTTTTCAGGGATTTCTTAGGATCCAGAATGAGGAAACATTCTGTCAGAGAGAGTTTTAATTTCACTTTCTCTGAAACCTGGATACTGATTGTATGAAACTACTTTAAACTAAATACAAGGTTTAAGGGATTTTGGAATCATATTTATAATGCAATTGAACTGAATTTTCACTAGAAGGCCAGAGATGGGTTCTCTTCCTTCTCACATTCATCCTGAATCTGCTTGTCCAAGCAATGGTCACCCCAGCTCCAGGGGTGAGAGTGAAGAATGGTGTACTCTGGTTTGCTGTCATGTACATTCATGTGCAAGTAGTATTTATCAGACTACCCACCTTGGACTTGTTTTGAGTTTCCACCTGCTTGCCCCCAGAAATATCAACAATGGAGCTATAAATCATTCAATGATGGTTAGAGAAGATTTTTCTCCATCTCACTCAACAAGAAACACAGGTATTGAGAAGAATAACCATGTTAAGCATTTGTGCTGATATTCACTGCATTTTATGAATGAAGCACTCTTATAAATGAGGAGAACTTAAACTAAATTCCTGAGATCATCCTGCCAGTGAATAGTATAACCAGAGTGAAAACCCAGGCAGACTGTTCTTTAGGCCCACATTCTTAACAATGGTAAGATATGATATTTTGGAGCCCCCTTCAGACAGGGGTATGAAAATTTCTTTATTACACAGAATGTCTCCATATACCACTGTATTATCTCATCCAGATTTTTTTTAGTCTTATCGTTACAAATTTCCTTGGTAAGCCCTATATTTATAACATTATTCTCCTTTCAATGCTGTGGTTCCTTGAACTGCTGCCTGCCTTAGTTTCTTCTTTTTTAATTTTTTTTTTTACATTTATTTATTTTTGAGAGAGTGAGAGAGAGCATGGCGGGGGGTGGGGGGCAGAGAGAGGAGGAGACACAGAATCCAAAACAGGCTCCAGGCTCTGAGCAAGCATTCAGCACAGAGCCTGACATGGGGCTCAAGCCCACAAACTGTGAGATTATGACCTGAACCAAAGTCAGACACTCAACCAACTGTGCCACTCAGGCGCCCCTACCTTAGTTTCTTCTAATTGCACTTATATCCCACTCACTTCGGCATATCCAAATTTTCTCATTCTTTAAGTACCAGTATAAATACCACCTCCCTAAGCCTTCCAGTGTGTGAAGCACCAGACACTTGACTCACGTCCTCCATAATGTCAATGTAATTATTTTCCAGTGAGGAAACTGATGCTCTGATGAGTTAAACAAGTTATTAATGCCCAACCGGTATCTGGTCCAGGCAGGATTTGATTCCTAATCTGGCTCCAAAGCCTGTATTCATAACCACTATCCTACATTTCATCTCTTATCTCTGAATATAAATGTACCTTGCATATATTTCCTGAGGATCTTTTCACTTTCTATCCTATAGGAGCATTGCTTTAGGATATGTAACCCGCTATGTAATAAACACCTTGGGAAATAAGATTACTTCCCATACAGTAAGACTAGTGTGGTATTTATACATAGTAAGTGCACAATCTGTCTTCTGATGGCTACATAGACTTGAACACAAAGGGGATGATTTTCTCAAGGACTAAAATTTGGCCTTTTTGAGAATTTTTATCAGTGTTTAATATCTTCTATGCTTAAGTGCTTTCTGTACTTCATTACTCTTGGTGAGATGTTCCATATTAGCTCGATGCCAACTGATTTCTGAACGGACCTTCAGGGGTATTTTAATTACTGATTGTGAGATAAGTTCTGATTAGTGAATAATTATCTAGAAATTGCAAAGACATTGCCACTGATTATTGGGCCCTTGGAAAGAGCCCATGACACTTACAAGAACATTGTTGGTGTTTAATGAATGATAGAAAAACAATTTAAGGTCAGCCTTTCAGTTACAAATTAGTTGCCCACTTTAAGGCTTTAAAAAAATGTTTAGTAACTGGCAAATCACTTAGTTTTGTGATGATGGAGTGCTGTAAGAAGACACATAGCTAACCAGCAAATAAAGAATAGAAGTCAGAACAGAGACTGGGAGAATTGCAAAATAATGATTATGATCTGTTGCTACACTTGTTATATTGTATACATCATTACATTAATCCTGCTGGTAGTTTTCATTATAAACAAGTCAGACTACTCAGTAGGGAGACATAGAGTACTGGCCTCTAAACTTGTTTATAAAACCTTATGAGGTATCCTTTAAAACAGGAACTTGGTCTATAATTAACACATGAGAACAATGCATCTATTAAATTGGAAATATAGCCATTTGGAGAGACATTTAGATTAACACACTGCTTCTTATCTTGGATGTAAAGGTAACTACCACTTCTAATTTTTAAATTGTCCTGTGAGACTCTGGAGGATTATAGCATTTTGCATGTTCTCCAGGGACGCACTGCAGGGTCATAGGGCCCTGGTAATGTGCCCCAACAGCTGAGCTGCACTGCTCATTCATTCTTCTGCAGATCGGGGGACTCAGAGATTTCTTCTCCATTCTCGGACTTAGTTTCCTCATCTATAAAAAGAATTTGAACCTGATAATCTCTAAGGCTCATTCCAGCTCTTAAGTTTGTGACAAGATTTTTCGTGGCACATTTTCATTGACAGGCTGTTCTTCTGTTACTTTTCTTTAAAAGAATTTTTTTAATGTTTTATTTATTTCTAGGAGAGAGAGAGAGAGAGAGAGAGAGAGAGAGCAGGGGAGGATCAGAGAGAGAGGGAGACACAGAATCTGAAGCAGGCTCCAGGCTCTGAGCTGGCAGTTAGCACAGAGCTCGTCTTCTGTTATTTTTCTTAAGATAAACTCTTCATATATAATAAACTTCAGACCCCTTTTGTGACTAAGCAAACGGCCTTGAGGCAGAGCTGAAAATGTGAACAGAATAATGTATATGTGCAATCTGTACTATGAAATGGCAAACTTTAAATTTTTTCAAATGATTTTATTTATTTTTGAGAGAGAGAGAGAGACAGCATGAGCAGGGGAGGGTCAGAGGGAGAGGGAGATACAGAATCTGAGACAGGCTCCAGGCTCCGAGCTGACAGTCAACACAGAGTCTGAAGCCAGGCTCGAACCCACTAACCGTGAGATCATGACCTAAGCTAAAGTCGGATGCTTAACCTACTGAACCACCGAGGCACCCCTGAAATGGTAGACTCTTGAGGATTGTGATGAAATTAGGAGTGATATGCTTGGGGTATAAATGATGACAATGGCGGTGTAGATGATGATGAAGATGACTGACATTTGCTCAGTATTTGTTTACTATGTTCCAGGCACAGCTGTCAGCTTTTTGGAGATACTATTTTAATTAATTTCCCAGAAAAATCTTAGGAGTATCCTAGCACTGTAAGGAGGGAACTGAAGCACAGAGAAGAAATATAATATTCTTAAAACCACAAAGCAGCAGAATGGCAGAGCTTGGATTTGAATCCAGGGAAGTTGGCTTCAAATACTGTTCTCTTCACCAGGCTGATTTTTGCCTCTTCAGAGGTAGGTGGTGTTTGAAACAATGTGTGGGTTTTGATGGTATTAGGAGGATATATGGAGCACAGCTGCCACTCCCACAAAGTCTCAAAAGTAGAAAAAGGCACAGGGACATCAGTAAACATAAAACAAATATCCCTTTGCTGTTTACTGATCTTGGAAATCTAATCATGAGGCAAAGTAGCTCTGATGACTGGGGATGGAACACATACACTGAAATGGAGCTTTAAGGACCTCTGCCTACTCTTAAACTATACCCTGCAGACCTACCACCTCAGATCCACAACTACAATACTTGCAAGGAAAGGCTCAAGACAACAGAAAAGGGATCCTGAGAAACCGGCTGTGTCATTTCTAAGAGGACAGACTCCAATTCCATCCATCACTCTTGCTCAAGAATAAAACAAAGTGTAGAGAGAGGGGGACATCTAGACACCTGCCTTTGGAAGTAAAATGATTCCATTCTCAGCAAAAATTGTCCAATAAATAATCTAGAATTTGGCCATTTTGTGTGTGTGTACACACATATAAATATACCTACACACACAAACACACACACACACACACACACTATATATATGTATATATATATTTTTTTCCCCTGTGAGGATTGGGTACAGGATAGATGAATGGGGTGAGGAGAAAAAGGATTTCCTTTTTTTCCCTAAAGGCTTGTAGATCCCAGTGCATTGGGAAAATCCAGAAAGGCTTCTTGGTGGAGACAAAATTTAACGTGAGCCCAGGATTTGTATAGGTTGAGATAAGACATGTGTCTTCCAGACAGGAAATTCGACATGCAGACAAAGAACCTGGAGGGCAAATAAAAAGAATCAAGTGTACATATAGGGTAGTATTACAAGAAAGGAAGGCAAACAGAACAGAACCTCTTTAGAGAGAGTGGGATGAAGAATGACTACATAAGATTTGTCTCTAGAAATCCAAGGGGAAGTGTGTGAAAAGCAGAGAGCCTGAGATTTGGAGGGCAACAGGGTTGTTAAAACTTCCCTATTTAATTCTATATGACCAGCTGCTGTAGGAATTATCATAACCAACTTGACTGTTTCAAGGCAGCCCTTTGGCTGATTCTAAATGTTGTGCTCTGGTCCCCTGCTACTCCTCCTTGCTCTCTGCTCTTTGTCATGGTGAAAGGACATTCCCAAGAGGTCAAGGAGCGTTTGCTTCCCTCTCTTGCCTTCCCTGATCATAAACCACTTTATTAAAAAGCTATTCTTTGAGTGCTTGCCTCTTTTCTTTAGGACTGAATAAGCAGTTGTTGCCTCAAGGTGGTTGAGAGAGCAGTCCCCAAAGCACCAAACATTTATCATCTCCTTCCCTAGCAAATAAGAGCAAGGAAAAAAACCCAAAGACTTGTTATTCCCCATTCTAATGAGCAGCAGGAACAGCCTAGTGTTTCCACAGGAGGGAGCAATTAAACAGAATGAGTGGCAAGAAGACATTGTAAAAGTCAGATGGAAAACTCAGAGGGTTTCCATTATCAGTCAGTGGACAGCAATTAGGGAGAGGCTGGAATTCCCAACTAAGGCAAAGCAATTGTCCGGTGGGCGAGCGACAGGAACCAGAAATGGGTGCTATTTCCTCTGATTAGCTTTCCTTACTGCAAACCTCCAGATGATCTTTCAAATGGGTAAGGGGGGCGAGAGGTAAAAGACACAGGTTTTGGTTCCTTCAACCCGAGAGAGTTATAGAGCTCAATAAATGTCTGACATTACACCAGGTGTCATAGAAGGAGTCCAGGAACCAGAGCCAAGACTCTTGGGCTAGAATTCAGAATCCACAACTTAGCAAAAATTTCAGAGGACTCAAATTGGAACCTTATGGAACAAATGCAACCCCAAAGCTACCTTGGTTAAATCACATAATGTTTTCAAAAGACTGTTTGCCTTCAAAAGACTGACCAGGTGCCAACATTTAAATCCTGAGAAATGCCACATATGAATCTAGTTTTCCAGCTTCTCTTGGTAACAATTATCTAGAGCTGAGTATAGTCTACCAGGTCCTCTTGTCCTTTCCGTGGGTCTATTACACCTATTGTTCTCCAAGCATATGTCAAGGTTATTTGCACATATGGTGCTTGCACTGGGCTTTTTTTTTAACTTCAGAGTTCAGAAATGTTCTTTCTCTTCTTACTTTTAATACAATATGGGGAAATCAAAGATAGACCAAAAAAGAGCTTCATTTTTTATACCTGACTCATTTGCACTCTGTGGCTCCTATAGGCATTAGAGTTTATGTACCCGTACAGTAATAGCTTGCATTGTTAACACTGTGTATGTGGCGGGGATCTTTCTAGTCTCTACATATTAACTCACTGGACAAAGAACTGTCCAGTACTATTGTGATCTCCATTTTATAGATAAAAAAAACCCAAGGTGCTAAGACTGTAAGTAATGACCAAGGTCATTGTGAGCCAGGGCTCAAACTCAGGTGCTTGGGCTACAGAATCTAACCAGAACCTCACTCATATACTGTTTCTATCACAGTAATTCAACTGGAACATGATGAAACCATCATAAGACATATCCAACTCTTCCTCACCATGGGACATTTAGGCACCTAGCATGATTTAAAAGTTTATGAAGGGGGCACCTGGGTGGCTTAGTCGGTTAAGCGTCCGACTTTCGCTCAGGTCATGATCTCGCGGTTCGTGGGTTCGAGCCCTGCGTCGGGCTCTGTGCTGACTGCCAGCTCAGAGCCCGGAGCCTGTTACAGTCTATGACTCCCTCTCTCTCTGACCCTCCCCTGCTCACGCTGTTTCTCTCTCTTTCTCCTAGAAATTAAAAAAAGTAAAATAAAAATAAAAGTTTATGAGGAACAAGGTGTTCTCAGCATAAACAAATGATAGAAAAACATACAGCTCATCAAGTACATTTTTCAGAAGTCTAAAGTTATAGCTGTTCTATTATTAATTCTATATTATTTATTTGTATTCTATTATTTATGCTCACTTTTCCATGTTTTGTATAATGAACTTTTGTTATCATCAGAAAAAATAAGAAGTTACATCCAAGAAAATACTGTTGCTGCTGTATCTCAGAAGATTAACTCTCCATCATGAGTGAGCTGTAGATGGACTAGTAAATGTGATGAAAGCACTTACCTACAGGCTTCTGCAAAAGTTGTTGAGATCCCAGGATCTTTCTTTTTTCCTTTTGGAGGAAAATGGTTTATAAGAGGACGAACTGCAAGTAAGACTTATTTTAGTAATAGAAAATGCTAAAACCCAGAATTGTGATAATGATTACCAGAATTATGGTAATGATTGCCTAAAACATTCATATATCTATGGGTATCTAATTACCCTGGTCTCCCTCTCCAGCACAAATAATTGTAACCACTCAGTCTATAAGTGAATAAAGAGAAGAACCTTTCTCTAGATATTTGGGAGCTAGTACCTGTTTGCAGATCTGCTTCCTGGGAAATGACCTCTCTACCCAGAACACAGCCTGATAGAGGCCCCATTCTCAGAAGTTTCTCAAGCAACCCAGAAATGGCCATGCTATTTTTTCCATAGTATACCCTTTGCTTCACCTCCTCCCTCCCCATGATAATATACTTTATGTTGAAAGTCTGATTCCTTCGTATCAAGCCTTGTATCTATTAAATACAAAATAAATACATATATGTGGAAGACAAAAACAGGAATCGGTTGACTGTGCTTTGCACGATGAGAAAACTTTCTCTTTTGGTCTTTTTCCTTAATGAAGCTGATCATGTAATTTTGGGGTACAAATGAAAAAAGAGGCTAGAAGATCCTGGGTTCTAATATAGCTACAAATCTCAATGTTTACTGAAAATGTTTGGAATTAATACTTACTATTGTAGATGAAGTCATGTCACCTCAAGGGAGGTTATAATAGAAATATAAACCAGAATGGTAAAATAGAAGACATGGACATACCTAATTCTGAATTGGGGCAAATTAAGAAATATTATTTCAGATAATTGTAAAAAAAAAAGAGGAAGAAAGAAATGAGTCAGAAGGAATCTGAATACATTTATACTGGTAAAAAATGTATAGGCAAATAAAAACAGAGGTAAGAAAACCACACTCCCACCTTTGGAGACCTACAACATTTGACTTGCAACTTCCTCCATGAAGCCTCCCCAGACCACACATTTAGATTTTATCTGTCTTCTGCACTCTCAGAGAACTTCTGTAACTGCTATAGTGACTCTTTTATGTGCACTTATCCCTCTTTACCATTAGCTTGTAAGCTGTATGATACTACTGTACAATTTTTATCTTCAAAAGTGAACATATGCCACAAACTGAGAGATTAAAAATGATTGAAGATCTAAGCTACTGCTTTTGAGAACTTCTGGGTTAAAGGATACAACAAAATTATCTATGTAGTCCAGATGTCCAAGCAGCTCTTAAATGCTCACTTGGCAGCATCATGTAGGGGGGTAACCATGCACAGGAAGAGGGCTGCTTTGGAGGATGTTGGTCTTCTAAGTGTGCATCATCTCTCTAACAGCTCTATCTTGCTCTGCTAGCAGGACACTTATTTTCAGAAGGCTACTGACTATTACTCCAACCTTATGCACTGTTTTCCTCCTCGTGTATTCCATTCCAGGAGCCTAGCCTTTCATCTGCCTTTGGAAGTGTCCTTCCCTTTGTCTGGAGAGCACGTTCCCAGATCATTGCAGATGAGGCTTTGTTTCTAATTCACATTTCAACCTCAGTGTCATTTTATCCAAGAGAACACACCTTACCATTCTACAAAATTAGCACTCTCTCCAAAGTAGCCAGCCTTACCTCACTGTTCTTATCTTTATAGCATTCATCACTGCCAGAAAATACCTCTTTTATTTGTTTATTCATTACTGTTTTTTGTTTTGTTTTGTTTTTTCTGTTTCCCCACTGAATGTAAGCTTCAAGCGCACTTGTTCTATTCCTGGCCATTGTTCATGCTAGTGTCTGGAACACAGAAGGCACTCAGTAAAGTTCTATGAATAATGAGCACTGTACTGAGTGCTTTCAAAGACAACGTCTCTTTTGCTCTTTGCCATAAGTTTTGAAGGAGGCATTGCTAATCCCGGATTTTCAAGTAGAAAAAGTCTCAGAGAGATGGAGTAAATTGTCTGAAGTTATGCAGCAAGAGGGAGAAAAAAATATAAGAATGTAGCATGTCTACCAAGTCAATATAGTCCCAAAGCCTGTATTGTTCCATATCATTCAATTTTAATGTGTATCAACTTTTTCAACAAGGTAAGCAGTATATTCTGTGACTTCCGAGTCTGACCTTTTGAAAGCATCTTGCTGACAGTTGGAACCAATCTTTTTGTGCGTCAAGCTGTATTTTTTGCCACCAATGTGACATACTATTCCCATGTAACTCTGCCTCCTTTGATCCAAGCCAAAGACTGCCATCTTCCATTGGAGAGAGAACAGAATTCAGAATGAAGATTGTTACCATTAATTCCCCACTGCAGTCAGGAGTCTTGCCATCTAGATTTGGAGGACTGATGCCTTCAATTGGAATTTTTTAAAAATGCAAAAAAGCAGCTCCCTTCCTTCGGGCAATTTGACATTTCCAAAGTCTTTTCATGATCATGTCAGTCAGATGATATTCTGTTACATTCTGGATGAAATCCTAAATTGCCTCATATGGTTTATAAGGTCCAATGTGATCTGTTTGCTGCACACCTATCCACCCTCAACTCCTACCAGTGCCCCTTGCCTTGTGTGTCTAACAGTGCATTCCTAGTTTGTGTTCAGTTAGTGCTCCTTAATCTCTAACATCTTCCTGTTTTGGCTTTCTGTCAAAATACCCCCCCAAATATTACTTAACCACCCCCCAAGTATTCCCTGATCATCCACATTCTCTTGGCTGACTTTGCTATCTCTTGATCTGTGATTACAGTGTACCTTGTAATAACTCCATAATAACTACACTGTATTTTAGTTAATGCCTGTATTTTTTTACCAGTAATTTGAGGCAGTGTCTTATGATAGAAGTAACAACAGAGTTGACATTCACATAGTGCATACAAATTGCTAGGCATTGTATCAGACACTTTATATATCTCTTTTAATATAAGCAATAATGGTGTTAGTATATACTGAACATATTATTTCCTCAGCTAACTATATTATTTTGAACACTTAACATTGAATTCTCACAAAACTATGTGATATGTATCATTATTCCCATTCCACAGGTGAAGAACCAAAGATTAGAGATGATAAACTCAAGGCCCAGAACTAACAATTAGCAGAGCAAAAATCCAAACCCAGAGGGAAGGCTCATTCTATGTTAGGCTAAGTACCGATGGAAATATTATGTGTTGTTTATGTCAGTGTCTGTTGAACCAGTGAATTTATTTCTATTTACTGAGCCTGAAATTTGAGGTCATCCATTAGCCAGTGTTATCACCTACTCAGTTCATCTATCCAAGGATTCTTCCAGCAAGCCAAAATAACCTTTATACTCTCTCACTTATCCTGTTCACCCCTTTACATCTGGCACACCAAATTTGAAAAATTGGCACTTATCTTGCTTGCCTGTAGAAAGAGCCCCCCCCAAATCCAAAGTTTACATTATAAAACCCCCAAGTTGGAGAACTCTAGACAACTTCTTCTGAGTTTGATACGATTATCTGTCTGGTAAATCTTGGTACATCTTTAGCAAGCAGTCAAACAACTGATTGTGTAGAAAGAAATTAGTGGCCTACACTTAAGCTTTAGAGCCCAACTGCCTTAGTTCAAACCAGGTATACTCCTTAATGGTTGTATAACTTAGGGCCAGTATTCCTCAGTCCTCAGTTTCCTTATTTATAACATGAGGATAACAACAGTACCTAACCTCACAGACCAGCTATAAGAATTAAATCAGAGAATTCTGATTTCTATTATTAGCATAGTTTCTGCTTCATTTTGAGGACTCAGTATATGGCACTTCATATTATTATGTAATTAGATAAGAGATTATCAATACTAAAAGGAACTAAGTTCATGTGTAAACGTAGAGAAAGAGACCTGAAATGGTAGAGCTACTGATTCAAAATCATACGGTTTAACTAAGAATCACATCCAAGTCTTCATGACTTCCGACCTCAAGCAACTGTGTTCATAGCTGTTTGTATACAACAAGTATGTGTAACTTCAAGATATGAACACTTAATCTTCTTCTGTATTCCTCACTGTTCCTAACCAAGTGTCAGTAAAAATTCTCCAAGTAATGGACTGCACAGTTTCTAGAAGAGCATCATTTTTAGCTAAGCCTTATTATGCAGTGGTAGTCTTTTTCTGCTATTGCATCAGCTTCTTGAGCTTGAGATCGAGACTAGAGCAACATAGTTGCAGCAGTATATTCAGAAGGGAGGAGAAAGAAAGGAGGAGGAAATGAGGAAAGAGAGGCCCATTATGAATAATCCTAGAAATAGAATCACCAGGCTTGCAAATTCCAAGCATCTGGGGAAAGAATCAGACTTGTTTAGGAAATGGCTATTTACTGAGAGATGAAGGGACTTTGTTTCCCTAATCCAGAGCTTGCTACGCCTACTGTTTCTAGGTTTCAAAGAAAATGCAAATTGAGGAGAGAACAAAATCATTTATTTTTGTCAAAATATCTCATCTAACCCAAGACAAAGTTTCCCAAGACTTACAGACCATTGTGGACAGTTCCCTCTCTAAAGTCCAATGATACAGGGTCTGATGAATCTCCAAGAATTGCATAATCCAAATTTGTAATTCTTCTTTCATGGGACTACCATAATGAAAGTAGGAAGAAATGAACTTTGCTATCCTATACCTGTGTGTCATTTCTGCTTTCCTCCCATCTCTGGTATCCATTTGTCATCCCTACTAGGACTCTCAGGTCACATGCCTCCCTATAAATGGCCAGAGTCTTCATAAGAAGACAGTATTGCATCCCAGCCACTTTGCCAGAGCCCAACATTCACTATTTTCCCTCAGAATTCTGATTCTCCTAATATGAAAACCATAACCCTACTGTAAAATTCTTGACAATAAGACCTTGTCTTATGCATATGTTTCTCCTAGATTAGCAAGAAGAATGAAAGTCAATGCATATTTGGTAGGTGTGTAGATGGATCGAAAAATGAAGAAATTCACTAAATGTGGGGAAGGAAGAATCTATACAGAAGATGTTATGGCCAAGAGAGTAACTCTTCATTGCTCCTTACATTTTAGTAGTTTTTTTCCCCCCTAAATGCAGTATTACTAGAGAAGATATGTGAGTCAAGTATCTTTTTCTCATTTCTTCTACAAATACTCTGTAGGCAGCCACATAGTTCACATATTTTGCAAGGACTGGATGTGTGGTCTGTAAGTATCTGACTGTTGCCTTCTAATATGTAAATTGTGAGTGGTTATTGGGATCCTGTCTAATTCTGATGAGCTCAAGCTATCCCTGCCACTCCCAATGCATACATCAAGACAGAAAATAGATAATAATATAAGTTCAAATGTTAATTATTGTGGACAAAAGCTTATATGAGAAAGAGAACTTGAGTTCAAAATATCTGATAACAGGCTTTTCTAGAGCCAACTGGGTAAGCTCATTTTAGGAGAAAATAGAATTGAAAACTTTGTTGGGGGGTGAAGCTAAGATATTTCAGTCTTAAAAGGATTGTGTTGAGAAGTTGCAGGCTGATAGAAAAGAGATTTGTATCATAAATGTGAAGACTTGAATATGAATTCTGTTCTAACAAATAATTGCTCTAAGACACTGGGATATTCATTTCATCACTCTAAATCATTTACCTCATCTACAAAATGAGGAAGTCAACTGCAAAGTGCTGGAATTGTTCATTTTAATGGGAAGGAAGCCACATTCCCACTAAGGAAACATGATCACTAAAGATGATACTCAGAAACCTGTGTGAACAGCCCTTCTCTTTCCTCTGTCCCCACAGAAGAAAGGACCAGGGGCCCAGAGGAAACTCCTTCCTTGCAGCTCAAGCTAAGCTTTCTTTCATCAATTCTCTGCTGCCTTTGGGATTTTTCAATGCCCAAAGTTTTGAGGAGACCAGTGATTCACCCTTTTTCTACAGCCAGCCAACAGATCACACAGTGACCGTGGCTTTGAGGTGACATGAGCAGCTGTTCAAAGTCAGAGCTATTTCAATTTATCTCTTCCTTTTCAATTTAAGCTTCTTTCCAAAGGGGCTATAAACTATTCTGGTTGAAGCTATTTCCTTTCATCAAGCCTCCCTCAGATGAAAGACAAGGCAAACATCAGCCAGTATGACAATGGGTATTTGGGTACTTTGCTTGCTTTCTTGTTGCAAAAGAATGATGAAATTCTGACCTGAAGACCATCTGACAGGACTCTTCAGGTTGGCCTCTTACAGTCTTGATATTTACCTTGTAAAAATATCTACAGTAGCACTCTCCAATAGAAATATAACATAAGTTACAAAAGTGAGCCTCATGTTATTTTTAATTTTCTAATGCCCACAATATAAGAGTAAAAAAAGGTAAAATTAATTAGCCTATTTCATTTAGTCTAATATCTACACAATACAATCAATACAATCAAAATGCAATCAATACAAAATTACTTGTGAGATTTTTTTCCTACATCTACAAAGTCACTGTGTAGTTCTTAAAGCAAATGTCAATTCAGATTAGCTAGTCTCCAAATGTTCAGTAGACACATGTGGCTAGTGGCTGATATTTGGAAAGTGCAGTTCTACACTGCCTTTATTTGTTCAACATCTATTTTATCTGTAGGATATACAGAGGCTTTTCCCAGCAGGCATAAAGAATTAACACAGAGTAGGCTATCAATAGATGCTACTTTAAAGACGAAAAAGCATGTCAATTACTTATTTTTAAAATATTATGGTTTCTTAAATTATTTTGAGGAGGTGTGTAAAATAGGACTAGAAAAGAAGATAGATGATAGTTATAAATGCGAATAATAATTTATTAAGTATATATAATCATGAGAAGACAAACAAAGATGAGAGTCCATAATAGAGATGATAGTTATAAATGCAAATAATAATTTCTTATGTATATATAATCTAATAGGGTAGGTAGGAAAAAATTTTTCAAAGATTTTTATGTCACTATGTAATTCCAAAATGAGATACAACAATTTAATATTTTATAGAAATTTGTTTCTCTCTCAGAGGTTTAAACATTGTAACAATTGCTAATATTCATGGTTGGAGGGAAGGGAAAAGAAGCCTACATTCCCATATGCTACTGGAGATAAAAGTGATTATTTATGAGGAAAATTTATCAAATATCCTTAAAAAAATATATCTTTCAATGCAACCATTTTAATTCCATATATTGAGGAAATTACTGTATAAAGAAATAAGAATGAACATAAAGGATGCCTACTTCACTCAGACTACTGAAAATTTGGGAACAACCTAAATAGCTATGAAGAAGGCAATAAAGTAAGCATGTTATAGATATGCACAGATAAACTGAATAGAATATTATGCATCCATTAAAAATGCCAATGTAATTTTATACTTACTGAAATACATAATATATATTATTATTTTAATATATGTGCATGTATGTTTATTAAATATGAAAATTCACATTTTGGAACAATATACAGAAGACATAATTTAAAACACACATAAGACAAGTAAGAATATTTAAATTCTGCTCTGTACTTTTTAGAAATAACATTATCTTAATGAGTATACCTTTTTTAATCATAACAAACAAATCAGTCTCTGTATTTTGAAAGAAAACTATACCCTGGAAACTTTCAGAGTAACAAAAAGGAAAAATAATAGTGTAAAAAAGGATTATTACAGGCTGTGGTGGTTAGGGAAAGCTTCTTCAAAGAGAAGAGCAATGACTTAAGAAGAAAATATAAGGAGAATATGCTTCTTCATCAAAAGTACATTTTTCTATAACTTGTTTATCTCTAAAGTGATTTAGCTGCAAGCCTTGATCTTCCTTAACTTGAAATGTAGGGGGGAAAAGCCACATCAAAAATGGGCTGTAAAATGAGTTCCTATTTGACAAGTTTAAAGATTACAACCTTCACCTGGCCATGCACTCAAGTTTACCTGAGGGAAGAATAAAAGTATTGAACTGGGAAATAAAATAATAGCAGAGCAATTAAAACATAAAAGCAGCTCAAAGAAAGGTCAACTGAGAAAGTGTCACAAAAAGAGTAAACATTGGCAGGCCCTTTCATTGGGGGAAAAACAGAGCACCAGGTAGCTCTTGGATCTCTGAGAAAGATCCAATCTTATCATACTTTGTGGCATGCATTGTGCCCCATCTACCCCCCTTTTTTCCCTTTTCACTTCATATGATCTGCTCCCACATGGACTACCTTGATAGTCTCACACCAGCTCTTGAATCTCTCCCAATCAGTCTCTTTTAGGTGCTGTCCTTCCCAAACTCCAAACTGTCAAACGCTCCCCAGGCTTTTTGGGTAACCTAGAGGCTACAAACATGCAGCCAGCAAGTCATACCCTTAAACATTTGGGATTTTGTCCTTGGTGTCTTGTTTCATACAGTGGTTAAGAAATGATTCATTGGTCACTCTTGAAATGTAGAATATTTCACTTAAAGCCACAGATCTTCTGTTTCTGAATGATTACATGATGAGCAACACTGAGTCCACATCCATGGAGCACAAAATACCCTAGAACTGAATTCCATCTGCCCATTATCAGTGGGAGCAGTGTCCTTGGTGATCTGTTTCTAGCTCACTTTCTCTTCCTTGCTTTCTCTTTTCCTCCTCAGTTTGCTTCACTCATTTATAGTACCTACTTTGTCACTGTAAGGAAAAAATCTACAAGCCTTCCATGGTGTAACTTGGGGTCCTTTCCAACATAACCTAACCTATTTTCCCAGAATTATTTCCCATTTCACTCCTTCAACCACTGGTCTGTTCTCTGGGTATTCTCAACATGTTTTTCTCTTTTCCAGACCCCATATACTGCCTTTCTATCTTGCAGACAATAATTTTCCATGTTGTCCTCTAACTTTTCCCACCCACCTGCAAAAGTCAACTCTTCCTCCTCTAATCTTGGCTAGAAATGAGCATTCACATCTTTCATTTGGCAACCATGAATTATTGTGTGCATGTATTCTGACATTCAGTAAGTCCTTTCCCCAATAACTCTGCATTTCCCAGAGAACCTACTTTAATGCTCAACATTTTTGTTGATTGATCAATATACAAATTGGTCAATTTGTCTGGTGGACTACTTCCAACCACATATTATTCACAAAGCAGAGAGCAGTCAAATATAGAAAACATGATCTTGGTGATGGATGGTTTGACAGGACATTTGCCAGAAAGTCACTCAAGTGACACCCAATGAACAGTTTCTTCCTGATGCAGGAAGGACTATTTTGATAATTGCCAAGGCCCTTTTCAAATAAACGAGTGCTGTGATTACACGAGTTTTGCTTATTACACTTTCCCATTGAACCTACAAAAAAGATCTTAGTTCTGGAGCCAATTTGTAATCTCAAGTTTTCTCTAGCTCCCTTGCTTGCTGACGAGCATTTCTCATAATTTGTGCTTTCAACAGAGACAGGCTCTTTCTCTGAGAAACAGACACATCAGTTTTATCTTGTACACATCAGCAGTAAGTAAAGCCTTTAGTAGATCTGATTTCTATCTCAGTGATCATGCATTACCCATTGACTTTCACCAAACTTCTCTGCTCGTTTACCCCTTAAGTAGGGTTTAAATATCTCATATCATGTTCATTCCTTGAGCAGTTCCTTGCTAGTCTCTAAGACCAGGAAAAAGAAGCCTAGGAGAGAGGTTAATTGATTAATTATCCTTGGTCACAATTAGCAAGAGGCAGCCCTAGGGCTAAAATTCATCCCCACCCTTATTTAAGAGTACTTTTACTTTGTTATGGGGAACATCTCCAGAATCTGGAGGTTTCTAAGCAAGCCACTCATACCAACTATAACTAGGTATTTTCTGAAATACCTCTTATTTGCATCAATTCCAGGAAAGCCTCATTCAGGAGTCTATAAACTAGAGCACATGGGTCAAATGTGGCCTTCCTCATGTTTTTATTTTTATTTTTTTTTATTTTTATTTTTTCTAGGAGAGAGAGAGAGAGAGACAGCGTGAGCAGGGGAGGGTCAGAGAGAGAGGGAGTCACAGACCGAAACAGGCTCCAGGCACTGAGCTGGCAGTCAGCACAGAGCCCGACGCGGGGCTCGAACCCACGAACCGCGAGATCATGACCTAAGCGAAAGTCGGACGCCTAACCGACTAAGCCACCCAGGCGCCCCGACTTCCTCCTGTTTTTAGAAGTAAAGTTTTATTGGTACCCAGCCACACTCATTTGTTTATATATTGTCTATAGCTGCCTTACATTGGAAAGTATTTGAATAGTTGTAACAGTAATTATATGGCTACATAGCCTAAAATATTTACTGTAAGGCAAATTTCCAAAAAAAATTTAGAGGTGCTTGCCATCTTTGTTAAATGAATGAATTGCAAATAATTCCAAAGGGAGATAATTAGCTTTACAAAACATCAATCCCACCTGATAAGTGAATGAATGAATGAATGAATGAATGAATGAGTAAATTAACTCTTTTGAGGATTAACTTGGAGTACATAGACCTGAAGCAGCTAATGCTGGTCTCACCAAGGTCAGAGAGATGGAAATAGAGCCAAGAGCCTCGAATTTTTGGTGGGGGCTTCTATTTTCTAGGCTAAACTCAGTTGCTGCTTTTGTGATTAAATGTGAAGCCTTTGGCATCCTATTTTATCAACTCATCTCTGGTCCTCTACAAGCCTTAATGGGAAAGTGTGACCAAGCACATGCCTGAGGACTTAGTGAGTCACATGGATCTGATGTCTATGCAGAAACATGGCCACATACCACTCAACAGAGACTATTTCTGGTGGTCCTTGCCCATTTTGGAGGCTTCTGCTCTTCTCACTGTCACTGAACTGACAGTAAGGGAGCAGTGAGAGAAAAAGCTGACAGCTCTCTGACCTTTAGTTAATTGAACAACAGATTCTGCAGCTTCCAGAAGCATCAGGAAAAGGAAGTGGAAGAGATGGATCACTGCAATAAACATTTTCTGATCTAACCATCAAGTAAGTTGTATATGTGATTATGGAATTATTTGGAGGTGAGGATAAAAGAAGTGGATAGATAGATACAGCCTCCAACAAAAGCAGTTTAAAATGTAATGTTTGTCCTAGAGAGGCACATAATAGTAAGGCTATTATGACTAACAGGCAGCCATGATATCTACTTTGGAAGTTCCAATACTGTGGTGTAAATTTATTTTATTTTTTTAATTTTTTATTTATTTCTGAGAGAGAGAGAGACAGACAGACAGACAGACAGCATGAACAGGGGAGGGTCAGAGAGAGAGGGAGACAGAATCTGAAACAGGCTCCAGGCTCTGAGCTGGCTGTCAGCACAGAGCCCAACGTGGGGCTCGAACTCACAAACCATGAGATCATGACCTGAGCCGAAGTTGGATGCTTAACTGACTGAGCCACCCAGGCACCCCTGTGGTATACATTTAAATTAGTATAGCACCTCATGCCAAGCAGGTATTTTATATGAATAATTACAATGCTAATTTTGAAGATTCCAAAAAGATGCTATCTACCCAAGCTACCACAAGAGTGCTAGTTGAGTCCATTTCAGCTGCATTAATTTTATTTTGCACAGGATATGGGGCAATCTGACTATAGCTCTTTATAGAGGAAATATTACATTCAAGAAAGATAATCTTTATTAAGCTTCTACTGACGCTACTCATCAATGTAGACTGTTTAAATAATTTCTCTCATATGAGGCATTTTTCCTGGTTGAAATTTTGTTTATCAAACATTTGTGACTTTCCCATGTAGGGATTTTGAATAACAAATGTGTTATAGGCCTAGTATGTGCAGTGTTATGATGAGAGTGAGACTGAGAACAACCTGGCCCCCACACTCAGAAAGTTCATAGTCCAGTGAAAGAAAAAGGACCTCAAGAGATGATCTGCTTCATTGGGACTTATTTCTTAGTATTCACACTGGCAAGGAATTTGGAGTGGTTGGAAGGAAGCAAGGCAAGGAGGCAACATGGTGAGGTGAGCCAGGTTACTAAATTACACAGGATTTCCCTTCAAATTACATCTCTTGCTTTGGAATTACCTGTTGTAAGCATATGTGAATGAGATTCCCTAGATTCACATCCAGGTCAGAGAAAAACAGCTTCTTTGGTGGGGCAGCCTAGAATCTGCATTTTAACAAATGCTCCAAGGGATCCTTGAGCACATTCAAGATTGAGGACTATCCTGAGTCCTCAGCCAGAAACCACAGGTCATCTTACAGGTATTCTCCACATCCCTTTAATCAGTGAACAGTAAACATTATGCATTTCAGAGTCAGCTTGTAGAGGTGGGAGGGGAATAGCTAAATGAAGACTCCTGGCCTCTGCTTCTGAGAGTCTGATTATGTTGCTTTAGTGCGGAGCTTCTAATGCAAGTAAATTCCCAATCACACATTGAGAAATACGCTATAAATTTAACTGTTCAGCAAGCCCTATTGCCTCTAGGTCCTTAATATCTATACTACTTCTTTAATCTTCTCTTCCTCCCCACATTGATAGCTTAAAACTACTCTTTTCATCTACTAGTATTTCGGAAAGAGCCTGCTAATTAGTCTCCCTGTCTTCAGTCTTATCTACCTCAAATCAGTTGTTTAAGCTTTTTTAAAAATGAAGTATCTCAAATATATACAATTAAGCATGCCTCTCCCTGGTTTACATTTCATCTATGATTCTCCATGCGTATAGAATAAAGTCCCTATTTCTTTGCCTGACATACAAGGCACTTCATGATCTGTCTTCTGGTTTCCATTTTTGTTTTATTGTATCCTGTTTGGTAATTGCCCTTTCCACATCACTCTACTCCAGGCATTACAAATTACGCATACTCACAGGAACCTCACTCATTGCTCTGTGTTTCCGTCTTCTCATATGAAATATTTAATTATGCTTTTATATGATTAGTTAATGAAGGTTGGTCTCTACACTACTCAGTAAGCCTCATGAGGGTAGGGCCACATGTCAGTGAATCTAGTGTCTAACACATTATCTCAGCTTATATCATCATTCTTAAAATTCTTGTTACATAATGAATTAACATATTTTTAGATATGGATCCTTAAAACAGGCAGTTTACACTGGATGAACGATCCATAATGCTTGGCAAGAAGTAAATAACCACGAAGGTAGTCATTCCACTTCTCATTCTTTTCCTAAGTATTAGTATTATCCATATCTAAAAAAATATTAATTCTCTTGCTTAGAATGGCTTCCTCTTTCTTTATCCCTTTGCCTTTTTCCCATCAAGTCATTCAAATGCTAGTTCAAATGTTTGGAGCATATTCCTTCCATGCTTACTTTCCATTTTTGGAGAAACTTCCCAGTGATATCATATGCCTTGATATGATTATTTCTACTGGTTAAACTCTTTACACACTTCTCTAACTGTACTTAGCCCATTTACACACTTCTCTAACTGTACTTAGCCCATTATGTTGCAATTATTAAATGAAATGTCTACCTCTGCTATGAAACAATGGCACATCAGAAAGCAGGGACTGTATTTCATTCAATTTTGAATTCCCAATACAAAGAATGGCACGTGGCATAGGAAAGATTGCTCAATAAATATTTATGAACAAATAATCATATAAAAGAGCAAGTCAGTGAAACAACAGGTGAATGAGTCTATAAATAAATTAGTGATCATAGGCTGGTGTAGCAAACTTCTATGCAAGCTCTCCTACTATCAGTATAGGTCAAAACCTCAGATGTTCAGTCAAACTGGAAAACATGCCAGTGTTTGGATTTCTCACACAGAGATTACTGGCACTAACCAGAAGCCCCACTGGGCTGGGAACACAAGCAGAGAAAGGTCAGAATTATTATCTTTCAGTCAGCATCTTCTCCAAACATAGATCAGAACACATCACAGCTGTCATCATAGACTTTCAATCACCTCCCGATACCCACAGGAAAATGTTCAAACATTTTAGCCTATTAAAGACTGCTTAATACCAAGGTCCAACTTATCTTTTAGCCTTTGACACCTATTCATTCCTCATACACTCATTGCTCCTATAAAGACCAAAAAGACTTCTCCTAGAAATACCTTTCCATATTTTAGCTTATGCTTCTCCTTCAGATGGCAGTCCTATATCATTTTGTCCAGACAAAATCCTGTTCATACTTCAACAACAACTCAAATATCACCTCTAATGAAGCATTTCTTGATTCTACATCAATATAAGTATGCTTTCATATAGTACAGCTGTGTGGCAAAGTATACATATTTCAGAGTCAGACACTTTGGAGTTGACTCAGTTCCATCATCCATTGTACAAACTGGACATTTTATTTATGCAATTCTAATCCTCAGTTTCTTCACCTGCAAATGGGGTCAATAAAAGCACCAACTTCATAAGACTTTTTGTAAGGTAGAGATAAGGGAGTTAATCCACTGGAGGCATTATCTGTAATAGTTGCCAAGAAGTAAGGTAGTCATTCTACTTCTCTTTTTCATCCTCATTATATTTCCATTATTGTTTGTCAACATGTTTTGAGTCTGTACATTATTTTCTTTGAAAACATTAAGTACTGTTGATCTGTCCAGAATGATTTTTGTTTTATTTTGTTTCATTCTGATACCTTTTCTAAGAAACTTTGACTACTTGGGGCACTTGGGTGGCTCAGGTGGTTGAGTATCTGACTCTTGATTTTAGCTCAGGTCATAATTCCAGGCTCATGGGATCCAGCCCTCTGTTGGGCTCCAGGCTGAGCATGGAGCTTGCTTGGAATCCTTTCTCTCTGTCTCTGTCTCTCTCTCTCTCCCCCCCTCCCCCACCAACCTTCTTCTCTGCTCTTCCTCTAAAATAAACATTTAAAATGTAATAAAATAAAAAATAATTTAAAAAGGAAAGAAATTTTGATTACTGAATTCTGTTCCATTGGAATATACTTATTTTTATTTGGGGTAGTCTCAGAGTTATTGGTGCCTGGTTACATTTTTCTTTTTTTAGTATAATTGACACACAATGTTACATTAGTTTCAGGTGACAAACTTAGAGATATGAGAAGGTTTTACCTCATTCTATGTTTATCACAAGCATAACAACCATCTGTCCCATTACATCATTATTACAATACCATTGATTCTATTTCCCTATGCTGTGGCTTTTATTCCCATGATCTGTTTATTCCATAACTGGAGTACCCTTCACTCATTTTGCCCATCCCCATACCCTCTTCTTTGGCAGCCATTAGATACTGTATGATTCCACTCATAAACGAAATCTGGCTAAACCTTTCTGACACAGAATTTCTTATGTAAGAAATGAGGTAATACCACTATATTACAAGGATGTGAGGATTTAAAGAAAAAAAAAGTGAGTGACAAATTTTAGTCACCTTCCCAGTATGCCTCATCCCAGGTAGTCACTTGGTCACTCATTAGATGTCACTGAGGACATGGAAATCACTCAAAAGAAGTTTTTGGGAGTAGACATTGTACCTCAGATCACGGAGTGTCAAAACTAGGAAGAAATTCAGAGTTAGTTTAAAGTGAGCCCTCACTTTAAAGATGTAGAAACTTGTAAACACATTTACCTCTCTGGGCCTGAAAATCCACAGAGTAAATAGATCTAGGCCTTCTGATTAGTAGCCCCTTGCTTTAATTTTATCTCGCCACCATGCCAGTTTCAATCTACTTTCCTTTCATTGGAGAGTGTCCCTTGATTTGTGGATCTCTGTGATCCATGTTTATGGCAGTTACTCTAAATATTTTTAAATTTTTATTTATTTTGAGAGAGAGAGAGAGAGAGAGAATGAATGTGTCCATCCATGTTCAAGGGAGGGACAGAGAGAGAATCACAAGCAGATTCCATGCAATTAGCACAGAGGCCCACATATAACTCTATCTCATGAACCATGAGATCATGACCTTTGCCGAAACCAAGAGTCAGACATTTAACTGAGCCACCCAGGTACCGCTAAATTATTTTTTGAAAGGATTAATAATTAAATACTTGATCCAGTTATAGACATTATATATTCCTTCCTTCATCATTCACTGCAAACTTGACATCACCATGTTCTTCCTGGCTACTTTCTTACAAAGGTAGAGTTGAGTTGTTTTTAGAAGGAAGTTTTCAAAACAAATTTAGGAGATGAAAGGAGATAATAAGGTTCTCCTTGGTCTCGTTTTTGTTTTCTTCCCCACTCCTTAAGCAACAAGCAAGAAGAAATTCTGATTATCCAGTAAACAGCACAGTAAACCTCTTATTCAAGATCACTGTTAATTTTTCCCTTGAGAAATAGGAGTAGTTTAAGTCATAGTAAAGGAAGCTCCCTTCCTTCCTTCCACAACTGAGAAGCACACAGTATGGACTACTGAGTTTTAAAGTACAAGCACTTCAGAAACTCAAAAGAGCCACAGATTGGTTCAAGAAAGCCTGAGTTCATGAAAGTAAAATACAGAAAATACAATAAAAAAATCAAAGATTTTTTAAATTACCTACTTACCAGGCACCAAGTGATACTTTTCCAAGTCTATTACAGTGACTGGGACAAATTGTGAGGGCTTGAGAAACTGTGAATCTTAAACTACTTCCTAGGAAGCCTAGAAGTCCACAAGGTTTCAGAGATGAGGATAGAATGGGGTGTCCCAACACAGTGGGACAGGAGTTTCCACTGACTTGGATGGTCCAGCTGACTTGGAACACAGTTTGAGGGACTTCTCACTCCCCTCTCCTGTCCCTCTTCCTGAATTGAGTTCTACTGAGGCCTGAGAACACTAATCATGTTATGTATGTCTGCATGAATGTGGGAACAACAAAACCAGAAAGGTTGTTTCAGAAAAATGACATCATGTGAGTGAGTTTTAACAGCAGTAGTTCCTGAAGTCAGTATACTAATGAAGTTTTCAGAGATGTGAAGTAATATATCCTTCCCCTTACTTTACTATGACTTTAATAAGTTTGAATCAAGTGTCTATCATTTGTCACTGGTGGATACATTTCTAATATAGGAAGGAAGAAGTTTCTAGACAAAAGTATGATGTTAGGTCATCATAAGTCAATTGTGTTATCACTCTCTAGATTTCTCAACTGAGGAAATAAAACAGGGAGTAGCAAAGGTAATATGACTGTAATGTGCCAGGGTTTCTGTGAGTCTTTATTCACATTACCCTTATTAAATACTTACAATTATTTTTAGGAGGTAGGTATTATCATTCTCATTTTACAGAAGAATGAAGCTTCAGTAGGTTCAGAAGACTTTCTTAAGGAGGTGACTTCTAGAATGGCAGAATAAGAACCTCTGAATAACTGCTCCTCCATAAACCAATGAAGACATTGGCAAAAACTGCCAAAATCAGCATATTCAGAATTCTGAAAATTAACTAAAGACATGCAATGATCTGAGGAGTAGTCATACAAGAAAAGGACAGAATATTGGTAAGAACAGCAAGCCTTGTGACATTTTAACTTACCCTAATCCCATCATATTTTCCCAGTACCATGGTATCTTAGAAAACCAACTAAAAACTATAGTAGCTATGAACACCAGCAACATAGAAGCCACTAGAGGAGCCAAAATTAACTTGAAGATCTCTAAAAGGCTCATCCCGAGAAAATTTTCCCTGTTTGACACGTCTGGCAGCTATTATACTGAAAAGCTCTATTCTCAGGTCTGATCTTTATTTCACCTCATTCAGAGCTCATTTTGTTTTTAACAAATACCCTATGGGTAAGGCTCTTAATACAAACAGTTACAATTCAACATTGCAACTGCCTGTGATGGCATTGTCAGTGTATATAACTAACAGACTGCCTAAAAAACTTGAAAGTAATGTTCTTAGAAGATTTTGTATAGCCCTGAAATACCCCTAGGAATCTAGAAGACCATGCAGGAGCCCAGAGGTATGGGCATGCTAAGGGAAGAACTGATAAAAGATCTTTATCTTGACTTTGAGGTACTTCCTAGCTGAATCTGAATGTTAAGGCTGAGTTGTAAACTGACTGCTGGAGGGTTTAACATAGACTCCAACAGACAAAATCCCTCAGCAAAGACCAGATAACTCATTTGTTTGAGGAGATTAAGGAAGTGTTTATCTATTAAGCAAAATGAGCAGACTTCAGTGACCACACATGACAAAGAGTACAGACATTAAAAAGTTAGTCCAGGGGTCACTAAACAAATAGCAATAATAACAAACCCTGAGGAAGGAAGTATTTAATTTCCAGAGTTACCATATCATATTATTTAAAATGTGTAGTTTTGAGCACAAAATTAAGAGACAAAACAAGAAACAGACAAGTGTAACTTATACATAAGAAATGTGAAAGCAGTCAACAGACAACTGCTCCAAAGGAAGCCCAAACATTGGATTTCTAGCCTAAGACTTTAAATTAGTTATTTTAGATGTATTCAAGGAGCTAAAGGAAATCATGCCAAAGGAATTAAAATAACTTATGCAAACAATGTCTCACAAAATAGAGAATATCAATGAATAAATAAGTTGTTAAAAAATTATGGAGTTGAAAAGAAAAATAAATGAAATTAAAAGTTCAGTAGATGATGGGGGTAGTGATGAGCACTGGGTGTTATATGAAAATAAACTGGACAATAAACGATTTAAACTATTTAAAAAATTTAAAAAATAATTATTGATAGGTAAGGCCTTAACAAATAAATTTGCTGAAAAAAATGTTCAATAGAGGTGCCCAACAACATATATGAAGTGATAGAAGGAAGAATCAGTAAAGTAGAAGACAGGCAATTTCAGATTATCCAGTCTGAGGAAAGAAAGAAAAAAGAACAAAGAAAAATGAAAGGAACCCGGCATAATGGTAGAACTAGAAGGGAAAAAGAGAGAGAAAAGAATGGAAAGAATTACTGAAAATATAATGGTCAAAAGTTTTCCAAATTTGATTTAAAAATATTAATGTACATTTTCTAAGAAATTTAATTAATTCCAGGAAGGATAATTCAAAGGAATCTGCATCCAGGGACATTATAGTCAAATTGATATAACTAAAAAACAAGGAGAATCTTAAAATCAGCAAGAGAAACATGACTCATCACCTACAAAGGATCCTTAATAAGATTAACAACTGACTTCTCATCAAAATCCATAAATTCCAGAGGGCAGTAAAATGACATATTCAAAGTGCTGAAATAAAAACATCACTAACCAAGAATTCTATATATGGCCCAACTATCCTTTAAAAGTAACAGGAATGTTATGATGTTTCTAGGAAAGACAAAATAGAGAATTTATTGCTAGTAGACCTTTTTTTCAACACATACTAAAAATGTCCTTCAGATTGAAATGTAAGGACATTAGACAGTTACTCGAATCCACATGAAATAATAGGCACCTGTAAGGGTAAATGTATAAGTAAATATAGAAGACAATGGAAATGTATTATTGTTGATTACTCTTTACTTTTTCTATTCATCTAAAACACAATTGTATGAAACAGTAATTATAAGACTGTTATCAGGCTTATTATATAAAGAGATGTAATTTGTATGACAAAAAATATTAAGGATGGAGAGGAAATGGAGCAGTTTTTCTGTACAATTGTAATTAATTTGGTATTAATTTAAACTAGATTGTTTGAAGATATTCATTGCTACATCACAGCCACTGAAAAATAATTAAAATATTTGCAGAATAAGAAACAATAGGGAAATTAAAATGGCATATTACAAAATATCCTTTTAACGCAGAAGGCAGTAATGAAGAAATAGAGGGGAAAAACATGTAACACCTATAGAAAACAAATATCAAAATGGCAGACATATTTACAACTACATTAAACTTCAATAGATTAAATAGTACTATTAAATATACATATTGGCAAGATGGATAAAAAATTATCTACTACTCTATGTTGTCTTTAAAAGATAACTTTAATTCAAAGATACAAATAAATTGAATTTTAAGTAAATTTAAATAAATAGAAAATGATTAAAAATTATACAATGTATTTTTTTAACTGTAATTTATTGAAATTTCAAATTGGTAACAAAAGGAAATTTGGTAAATTCAGAAGTCCATGAAAATTAAACAACAAACTTCTATTTTTTTAATTTTTTAACAACTGTGTATTTTTGAGAGAGTACAAATGGTGAGGGGCAAAAAAGGGGGGGGGGACATAAGATCTGAAGTGGTCTTTATTCTGACAACAGCAAACCCAGTGTGGGGCTTGAGCTCACAAGCATCATCAAGACAGTATGGTACTGGCACAAAAACAGACACTTAGATCAATGGGACAGAACAGAGAACCCAGGAATGGACCCACAAACATATAGCCAACTAATCTTTGACAAGCAGGAAAGAATATCCAGTGGAATAAAGACAGTCTTTTCAGCAAACGGTGTTGGGAAAACTAGACAGTGACATGCAGATGAACCTGGACCACTTTCTTACACCATACACAAAAGTAAACTCAAAATGGATGAAAGATCTAGACGTAAGACAGTAAAAATCCTACAGGAGAATGTAGGCAAAAACCTCTTTAACCTCAGCCGCAGCAAATTCTAACATGTCTCTGGATGCAATAGAAACAAAAGCAAAAATGAACTATTGGGACCTCATCAAGAAAAAACAAACACAAAAAACACCAACCAAAAAACAAAACGAACAAAAAAACATAAAACTCTTCTTCACAGCAAAGGAAATAATCAGCAAAATTAAAAGCCAACCAATGAAATGAAAGAAAATGTTTGCAAATGACATATCAGATAAAGGGTTGGTATTCAAAATCTATAAAGAACTTATCAAACTCAACACCCAAAAAAGAAAAAAAATCCAGTGAAGAAATGGACAAGAGACATAAATAGATACTTTTTCATAAGAAGACATCAGATGGATTGAGATCCTGACCTGAGCCAAAATTAGATGCTTAACCAACTGAGCCACTTAGGTGCCCCAAACAACAAATTTCTAAATAACCAATGTGTCAAAGAAGAAATCACAAACACACAAAATTAAATAACATTTTTAGGTGCATGAAAAGGTAAACATAACATGCCAGGACTTAGAAATGGGGCTAAAGCAGTGCTTAGAGAGGAATTTATAGCTAAAAATGCCTATTTAACAAAAAATCTTAACATTACTTTACAAATAACTTTAAGTAGGGCTGCCTTGGTGGCTCAGTCCATTAAGTACCTGATTCCTGATTTTGGCTCAGGTCATGATCTCACAGTTCTGGGGATCAAGCCCTGTGATGGGCTCTGTGCTGACAGTGTGGAGCCTCTTTGGGATTCTCTCTCTCCCTCTCTCTCTGCCCCTACTCCATGTGTGCTTGCACACATGTACTCTCTCTCTCTCTCAAAACAGATAAATAAACTTAAAAAAACACTTTAAGTAAAAAGAAAAGGAAACTAAACTCTTAGCAAACAGAAGGAAGGAAATTAAAATTAAGGATAAAATAAATGAAATAGACAATAAGTAAAATAATGAATCTAAAAAGTTGTTTTTTTTTGGTTTTGAAGGTTTTCTTTGCACTTGCTATGATGAGCACTGGGTATTGTATGTAAGTGTTGAATCTCTAAGTTGCACACCTGAAACTAATATTACACTGCATGTTAAATAACTGGAATAAACACTTTAAAAATTAAAATTAAAAAAGATCTTTTTTAGAAAATCAACAAAATTGACCAATCTTTAGCTAGACTGATCAAAGAGGAGTGGGAGAGAGAAGGAAAGGAGATCCAGTTTGCTAAAATAGGGAATTGAACAGAGGATATCACTACCAACTTTTCAGACATTACAAATGTATATATAATGCAATAATATAAATATTGTATGCCAGCAAACTAAACAGCTTATACGAAAAGGACAACTTTCTAGAAAGACACAAACAACTGAAACTGAATCAATAGTTCAAAAATACAGGGGTGCCTGGGTGGCTCAGTTAGTTAGGCATCCAATTTTGGCTCAGGTCATGATCTTGCAATTTGTGAGTTGAGCCTAACTTTGGACTCTTAGCTGACAGCTCAGAGCCTGGAGACTGCTTTGGATCCTGTGTATCCCTCTCTCTCTGCCCCTCCACTGCTTGTACTCTGTCTGCCTGTCTCTCTCTCTCCAAGATGAATAAAAATTAAAAATTTTAAAATTAGAATATATAAGTAGACCAATAACAAGAAATTGAATTAGTAAACAAAAAACTGCACACAAAGAAAAGTCCAGATGAATGGCTTCATTGATGACTTCTACAAGATGTTGAAAGAAGAATTAACACAAATTTTACACAAACTTTTCCAAAAATCAAGAGAGGACTGAAAAATCTCTACATCATTTCATTTTTTTTTTTAAATTAACTTTTATTTATTTTTTAGAAACAGAGAAAGACAAAGCATGAATGGAGGAGGAACAGAGAGAGAAGGAGATACAGAATCTGAAGCAGGCTCCAGGCTCTGAGCTGTCAGCAGAAAGCCCGATGTGGGGTTTGAACGCACAAACTGAGATCATGACCTAAGCCAAAGTCAGACGTTTAACCAACTGAGTCACCCAGGTGCCCCTCTACATCATTTCTTGAGACAGTATTGTTCTGATACCAAAACCAGACAAAGACATGATAAAAAAAAAAAAGAAAGAAAATTACAGACCAATATTCCTTATGAATATGGATGTTCAACATAATACACTTAAAGTGAATTCACCAACATATAGAAAGGATTATACAGTTTGACTTCGTGGGCTTTATCTTAGGAATGCAAAGGTTATTTTAACATACCAAAGTTAATAAAAATAAAAAAAGGCAATAAAATCACATAATCATTTCAATGTGGAAACAGCATTTGACAAAATCCAACTTTCTTTCATGATAAGAAATAAAATACTAATCTCAACAACTGTAGAACAGGAAGGCATTTCCTCAGTCTACTAAAGGGCATTGTAGTGGGTTGAATGATGGCACTTGAAATGATATTTCTACATCACAATTTCAGAACCTGACTAATTTACCTTACATGGCCAAAGAATGAATATTACCTTATATTACAAAATATGTAATTAAGTTAGGATCTCAAGATGAGAAGCTTATCCTGGATTATCCAGTTGGCCCTACTGCAATCATGCTTATCCTTGTAAGATACTGACCTACAGCAAAAAAAAAAAAAGAAACAAGAAAAAAGAAAAAAAAATATATATGAACACAGATGCAGAGATAAAAGCTAAGTGGCCATAGTCCAAGAATGCCAGGGAAATCACCAGAAGCTAGAAAATTCAAGGAATTGATTTTCCATTTGAGCCCCTGAAGGAGTGTAGCTTTACCAGATTTCGAACTTCCAGTTTACAGATGAATGAGAGAATATCCTTCCCTTGTTTAAGCTACCTCATTTTTGGTAACAGTAGCCTCCAGAAACACAGACAGCTGCAAAATTCCACAGCTAAAATCATATTTAATGGTGAGAGATTAACAATTCTCCATATAAGATCAGGAACAAGACAAGAATATCCATTTGTACCATTACGTTTCAAATTGTAATGGAGGTTCTTAACAGAGAATTTGAGTAAAAAATATAATAGGATCTAGTTTAGAAAAAGGAAGTAAAGGGGCGCCTGGGTGGCTTAGTCGGTTAAGCGTCCGACTTTCGCTTGGGTCATGATCTCGCGGTTCGTGGGTTCGAGCCCCGCGTCAGGCTCTGTGCTGACTGCCAGCTCAGAGCCTGGAGCCTGTTTCAGTCTGTGACTCCCTCTCTCTCTGACCCTCCCCTGCTCACGCTGTCTCTCTTTCTCTCCTAGAAATAAATTTAAAAAAATTTTTTGAAAAAAAAAAAAGAAAAAGGAAGTAAAACTATATATTTGCAAATAATATGATTTCGCAGATAAAAAATTCTAAGGAATCAACAAAAAATATAATTGCTGATACACATATTTGGCTAGGTTTCAGGATACAATAGGGATCTACAATAATCAATTGTATCTCTTTACAAAAATAATGAATAACCTAAAAATTAAACTGAAAAAGAAATCAATTTCATTATAATATCACACAAAAATACAACATTCAGGAACACATTTAACAAAATAAGTATAAGATTTTTACACTAAAACTGTAGACACCATTGAATAAAAATTTTAAACATCTAAATAACTTGAAAGTCATCTCAGGCCCATGGATGAAAAGACTCAATACCATTAACATGGCAATACTCCACAAATTGATCTATATCTCAATGAAATCATTATGAAAATCTCAACCACCTTTTTTTCCTCCAGAAATTGACCAGATGACTCTAAAACGCATATTGAGATACAAGAGACCCTGAGTACCCAAAACAGTCTGCCAAAATTTACTACAAAACCACAGTAATCAAGACAGTGTGGTACTGGCATAAGAACTGACATGTAGGTCAACAGAAGAGAGAGTTCAGAAATAAAATCTTGCATTATGGTCAATTGATTTTTGACAAAAATGCCAAGACAATTCAATGGTAAGAGGGTAGGTTTGAACCAATAATTCTGACACATCTGGATAACATATAGGAAAAAAATTGAGGTTTCTCATCCCAGACACAAAAATTAACTCAAAGTAAATCACAGACCTAAAACTGTAAAACTGGCATAAGAAAATAGAGGGCAAATCATCATGGTGTTGGATTAGACAACGGTTTCTGATACATAATAAAATAACACAACAAAAAGAAATATAAATTGGGCTTCACCAAAATTTTTTAGAAGTTTTTTTTTTGCTTTAACATATATCATCAATATGTTAGTTGCAAACTATATATAAAGTTAATTAATGTTCAAATTAATTCTTATAGGGTAAATACCCAGTAGTAGAATTATTGGATCATACGGTATTTTTATTTTTAACATTTTGAGGAACCTCCTTACTATTTTCCACAGTGGCTTCATCAAATTTACATTCTCACCAATAGTGCACAAAGATTCCTTTTTTTCCCACATCCTCTTCAATACTTATTTTTTATTTTGTTTTAAGGTTTCTTTTTGAGAGAGAGAGCACGCGCTCATGAGCAGGGTAGGGGCAGAGAGAGAGGGAGACAAGGAATCTGAAGCAGGCTCCAGTCTGTCACATAGAGCCTGACCCTGGGCTTGAACATACAAACCGCAAGATCATGACCTGAGCCGAAGTCTGATGCTTAACCAACTTTAGCCACCCAGTCATCCCTTCAATATTTGTTATTTGTTGTCTTTGATTCTAGCCATTCTGATTGGTGTAGAGTATTATCTTGTTGTGGTTTTGATTTGCATTTTCTTGATAATTAGTGATGGTAAGCATTTTTTCATGTTCATGTGTGTGTTGACCATGTGGATGTCTTCTGTGGAAAAATGTCTATTCAGGATCTCCCTCCATTTTAAATTGAATTATTTGGGGGGGTTTTGGTGCTGAATTATATAAGGTCTTTATACATTTTGGATATCAACGCCTTAGAGTATTATAGTTCTATGTTTATTGTGGCATTATTTGCAACAGCCAAGATATAAAAGCTACCCAAGTGTTCACTGATAGATGAACGGATAAAGATGTGTGTGTGTAGACACACACGCGTGCGCACGCACGCACACACACACACATAGTGGAATATTACTACCCATAAAAAAGAATGAAATCTTGCCATTAGCAACAACATGGATGGCCCTAGGATTTATTGTGTTAAGTAAAATAAAACAGAGAAAGACAAATACCATAAGATTTCACTTACATGTGGAATCTAAAAAAACAAAACAAATGAAGAATCAACAAAAACCAGACTCTCAAATACAGAGAACAAGTTGGGGGTTGATATGAGGAAGGTGAGAGGGAGGGTGCAATATGTGAAGGGTATTAAGAAGTATAACTTCCAGTTATAAAATAAATCAGGAGATGAGAAGTATAGCAGAGGGAAATATAGTCTAAAATATTGTAGTAACATTGTATGGTGACAGATGATGACTATACTTATTATGATAAGCACTGAAACAAATAATACTGTGTGTTGATCACAGTTCAATACAAAAGATTAAAGTATTAAAAAAAAAACACACAGAAAAGGAGGAAATGTCTGCAAATCATATTTGATGAAGGCCTTTTATATAGAATTTACAAAGAACCCTCACCACTTAATTACAAATGGGATTATCTTCTTAATTTCTTTTTCTGATAGTTTATTATTAAATAGAAACAACAGATTTTTGCATGTTAATTTTGTATTCTAATTCATTAGTTTTAACAGGTTTGGGGTTTTGTTTTTGTTTTGCTAGAGTCTTAAGAGTTGTCTATATATAGTATTATGCCACCCACAAAGAATTTTGCTTCTTTCTTTCAACTTTGGATGGTTTTATTTCTTTTCCTTGTCTAATTGGTATGTTTAGGACTACCAATACTGTGTTAAATAAAATTGGGGAGAGTGGGCATTCTTGTCTTGTTTCTTTGAGATGAAACTTTCAGCTTTTCATTACTGAGTATGGTATTAGCTGGGGCTTTTAATATATATCATTTATTATGATGAAGTATATTCTTTATATATGCACGTTGTTGAGAGTTTTTATCTTAAATAATGAATTTTGTCAAATGCTTTTTCTGCATCTGTTGAAGCAATCATATTTTTATCTTTCATTTGGTGAATGTTGTGTATCATGACATTGATTTGTGGATGTTAAACATCCTTGCATTCTTGGCATAAAAACTACTTGATCATTGCATATAATAATTTTAATATTTTGTTGAATTCAGTTTTCTGATATAGTTGTAGATTTTTGCATCTATGTTCATCAGAGATATTGGCATGTAATTTTCTTTTCTGTGTGTGCGGCATTTTTTTTTCTGGTTTGGGTATTAGAGCAATGCTGGCCTTGCAAAACGAGTTTGGAAATGTTCCCTCACATTTTGGGAGGAAGTTTTTTGAGGTAGAATTTGAAAAGGACTGGTACTAAATCTTGTTTGAATGTTTGGTCAAATTCGTCAGTGAAACCATCTGGTACTGAATATTTGTTTATTGAGAGGGTTCTGATTATTGATTCAATGTCCTTACTAGTATTTTGTCTATTCTGACTTTCTATTTCTTCATGATTCAGTTTTAGTAGGTTGTATGTTTCTAGGAGTATATCCATTTCTTCTAGATTGTCAAATTTTTGGTCTAAAATTGTTCATAGTAGTCTCTTTTGATTATATTTCTGTGTATCATTTGTAACTTCTCTTTCATTTCTGATTTTATTTGAGCCTTCTCCTTTTTACTTGGGCAATCTAGCTAAGGATTTGTCTATTCTGTCTTTTAAAGTACCAGCTTTTACTTTATTGATCTTTTCTAGTATCTTTTTATTCTCTATTTCATTTATTTCCTTTCAGATCTCTATTATTTCCTAGCTTCTACTAACACTGGGCTTTATTTACCCTTCTTTTTCTAGTTCCTTTAGGAGTAAAGTTAAATTGTTAGAGATTCTCTTGTTTTTTTGAGGTAGGCATGCAGTACTATGAACTTTCCTCTTGGAACCACTTTTGCTGCATCCCATAGATTTTGTTATATTTCTGTTTTCTTTTGTCTCTAGGCATTTGTTTCTCCTATGATTCAGGAGTTGTTCAGTAACATGTTGTTTAATCTCCACATACTGATAGTTTTCCAAGTTTTATTCTTGTAATTGACTTTTAGTTTTATACCATTGTGGTCAGAAAAGATGCTTGATATGATTTTAATCATCTTCAATTTATTGAGACTTGTTCTGTGGCCTCCATGTGATCCATCCTGGAGATGTTCCATTTGCACTTATGCCAAATGTGTATTATGCTGCTTTTTATATATTAAACCCATATGGTCTAAAGTGTTAAGGTCTATGTGTCCTTATAGATATTCTACCTGAGTGATCCATCCATTGATATAAGTATTGCATTCAAGTCTACTATTATTATATTTCTGTCAATTTCTCCCTTTATGTCTGTTAATATTTGCTTTTTAGATCTTGATATTCCCATGTTGGGTGCTTATATATTTATAAATTTTATATCTTCTTGGTATATTGATGTCTTTATCATTAGGTAGCACCCTCTTTGTCTATTATCAGAGTATTTTGTTAAAGTCTATTGTGTCTAATATGAGTATAGGCATGCCAGCTTTCTTTTCATATCCTTTTACATGGAAGATCTTTTTTTATTTCTTCACTTTCAGTCTGCATCTTAACTTCTAAAGTGGGTGTCCTATAGGCACTGTATATGTGTCATTTTTTAAAATCCATTTAATTACTCTAAATTTTTTTTATTTATTTTTGAGAGACAGAGCATGAGTGGGGAAGAAGTGGATAGAGAGGGAGACAAAAAATCTGAAGCAGGTTCCAGGCTCCAAGCTCTCAGCACAGAGCCTGGCTCAGGGCTCCAATTCACACATTGCAAGATCATGACCTGAGTCAAAGTCAGATGCTTAACTGACTGAGCCACCCAGGTGCCTGTATATAAGTCTATTTTAAGTTGATAACAACTTAAATTTGAATACACTTCAAAACTATATTTTTATTTCTACTGTTTCATGTTTTTGAGGCCACATTTTACATCTTTTTATTTTATGTAATTATTACAATTCTAGTTAATTTAACCTAGTTTTGTCTTTTAACTTATATAGTAGTTTAGTAAGTCAATAATCCACTACATATTTACTATATTTTTTACTTTTCTATATGTTACTATATATTAATCTTTTCCAGTGAGATTTTTACTTTCATGTTTTCTTAAACAAGTCTCTTTAAAAGCATAAAGAAGCCTCTTTAACATTTCTTATAAGGCCAATTTAGTATAGATAAAGTCTAGCTTTTGCTTGTATGGAAAACTCTTCATCTCTCCTTCAAATTTGAATGATAATCTTGTTGGGTAGATTACTCTCCATTGTAAGTTTTTCCTATTAGGGCTCTGAATATGTCATCTTACTCCTTTCTGGCCTGCAAATTTCCTGCTAAGAAATCTGCTAATTGCTTTTGAGGTTTTTCTTCCATATGGCAATTTGTTTTGTTTTTGCTGCCTTTAAGAATTTTCTTTAATTTGTGACATTTTAATTACTATGTGTCTTGTTATGGATCTCTGGGGGCTCATCTTATTTGAAAGTCTCCAGGATTTCTGGACCTGGATGCTTGTTGCTTTCCCTAAGTCAGGAAAGTTTTCAGCCATTATTTCTTCAGATATATTTTCTGCCCCTTTCTTCTCACTCTTCTCCTTCTAAGATCTTTCTAATGCAAAAGTTACGCTGCCTGACATTATCTCATGATTCTTTAAGTTTCCTTCATTAATTTTGTTTTGTTTTTGATCCTTTGTCTTGGTGGGTTCAATTGCTTTGTCTTCCATATCACTAATCCATGTTTTTCTGTTTCATTCAGTCTGCTATTGAATACTTCTAGGATATTTTCCATTTCAGTTATTATAATCTTCAGTTCTGTGGTTTCTGTTTGGTACTTTTTTAAAGTTTTTTTTTACTTATTTTGAGAGAGACTGAGACAGCATGAGTCGGGGGGGGGGGGAGGCAGAAAGTTAGGGAGATAGAATCCCAAGCAGGCTCCACAATCCTAAGCCTGATGTGGGGCTCAAACCCACAAAACAGTGAGATCATGACCTGAGCCAAAACCAAGAATTGGACACTTGACTGACTGAGGCACTCAGGAGCCTGTGTTTATCACTTTTAATCACTCTTGCTGAATTTCTATGTCCATCCATTCTTTACCTGAGTTCAGAAAGCATTTTTATGACCATTACTTTGAATTATTTACCAGGTAGATTATTATATTTGTACCAATAATGTTTTTTTTGGAAAATTTCTCTGTTTCTTCATTTTTGATGACTCTCTGTATTTGCTTCTATATATTAGGTAAAGCAACTACTTTTCTCAGTCTTGAAGAAATGGTCTTGTGTACGTAATTCACCTTCCCATTTAACCTTGCCCTACTTCTTGGTTGTCTCTAGAACCTTTGTAATTGCCCAAGTCACCTGTTTTCTTCTTGATGTCCACCTGTTGTTGAGGGTTTGCCAAAATATCAGAGTTCCAAGGGGAGGAATCTCCCTTAGGGCCTAGTCTTAGGCTGTTTGGAAGTCTGACCCTCAAGTGGCAGCTTTTAAAGTATGTAAACATATATCAGTCCTGGGTAACTATGGAATACAGTCCTATGGAACGCAAGACCAAGAGTTCTGGAGATATTCTGTGTGGAATAGTTGCAAATATCAGTACCTCCCCCTCCCCCCCCCCCACAGACAAGTGTATAAGTTCATTTCTGGGAGGTCTTGTCAAGCTCTAGTGAAGCCAAGTGAGTATATAAGGATGACGTCTCCCTGATTACATTCCCTAGCAATGCCTCCTTAGTCTTTAGATATATGGGATTATGAAGATCGTTGTTTAGACTGAAGCTCCAGGATTAGTTTTCACAGGGTGATTGGGCTTATGTTTCAGTGTATCTGTGCAACTCTCCATTTGTTACTTTCTCATGGAGATCAAGAAAACCAGTTTCCTTGGCCATCAGGGCCAGGTGATCAAAGGACATCCATGTTGACTGCATATGCCTGCTGCTTTAGCTAGTGGTGGAGTACATTCATGGACTTCAGAAAGGCAGCAAGAGAGTGTCTGGACTGGATGTGACTGTGGGTTTCAGAAATGAAGTGGGAGAGTGCTTTGTCTGTGCATGCATGTCGGCTTTAAGCTGGGAGCAAGAGAATGGCACAGATGCTCATTCTCACCATCCCCAGCCAGGGAGTGTGTGTGTGTATGTGTGTGTGGAATGCTATACCTACCACTCTCTCTAGCTTCAGCAAGGCAGCTGAGAGTGCTGCAACCACTTGCCCTACCTCCTAGTAAGGTAACAGAGGGTACTGCATCTGAGCTTGTGCAACCATGCTAGCTGGGTAGGTGAAGGGTACAAAATTGGCATCAGTACCTCCATCTCCAAAGAGAGTTTCAACTGTTTTCTGGCTCTCCAGCAGATGCTTTTAGATTAGCAAATGAATCTTGTTCAAGTATCATGTAGGTGCTTTTCAAACTGCTGGTTTTTCACTGGACCATGGGTGACTGACAGCACATGCAAGCACACTGAAAGAAGAATTCCAGTTTCCTATAGTGCTTAGGGTTCCATTGTCATCAACCCCATTGTTTCCTAAAACAGACATTTGGTGGGGGGAAGAGGGGAAAGGGCTTGTCTGTCCAGGGTACATTCCAGGGTCTGTGGTGCCTAATGTGAAACACCAACTTCCCACTTTCCTGGAAAAAGCACTGTACTGTTGAGATCCTTTTGTATTATGTGTGGACATACTAGGGGTGGAATTTGGGGTGATACTAGGTCTCTGCTTGTCATCCCCACCCTGATATGGTCTTTTTATCCTTTGTTTTGGTGAAGTAGTTCATCTAGTTTTCAGATATTTTTCTGAGGGAAATGATCCCCATATAGCTCTGTGTCTGTTGCGAGGAGGTAAGTTCAGGATCTTCCTACAATGCCATCTTACATAAGTCCCTTCTAAGTATCTTAAAGACCACTAAGCAGTACACTTTAAAAAATGAGCTTATGGTATATGAATTATATTTCAATTAAGCTGTTATTTAAGAATAAGAAGACTTTCTCAAGAACATACAACTAGTAGTGAAGATTAACCTTGGTTTTCAAATAAGTTTATATGATTCTAAATTCTGTGATTATTATACCATAGTACTTCCTAGGTTTTTGAACTTTGCCTAGGAGTCTTGAGTAGGATAAAGTATTTAATATGGCCATACTACACTTTATTTTCAGCCTCCATGCACTTCTAAAGAAAACGGTGCTTTATGGAAGACAGGAGCCTCAGAGAACTATAAAAATGCTCAGAAATCCTGGGTCATGACTCCCTGAAACACAAAGTAGAATAGAGAAGATATGGCTCACTCAAGGGTATACTTTCCAAGTCAAGAAACCTTGGAAAGGAGACCATAATCAGGCTTGGTTGTGTAAATCAAAGTTCAGAAAAATCAAGAAACAGCAGTAAGATGCTCTATTAAAGCACTGAAGGTCAAGTCATTCCTTTATACCATCACATGAAAAGGAGGGAAAAAAATGTAGCTTTAGGCTGAAAGCCAGGTGACTGGGGACAAAGTACCTGGGCGTTTCTTAGTTGCTTTCTTAAATTGGAGCTTTTTCATTGAAAAGGCAAGAGCATTAGCCACTCTTGATTTTTTTTTAAAAAGATAGGTGAGAAGTTTGACAGCTCAGGATAAAAAGAATAAGAGGTACAGGGAACTAGTAATTACTGCTATTCAGAGACAAAAGCATGTGCATGTGTGCACGCACAATTGTGTATTCACCACTCTCTGGATTCAGTTCATTATTTAAATTCTTCCTTCCTGCCAACAGAGGCAACTTTCTCCTAAGACTTGGCAAAGCCCAGTTACAAATCAGAAAAGACGTCAAAGTTCACTGTGGGGTGGAAATTTACCAACTACATAGAAGATCTAGTTTTCAAAGAAAAAAAATGACTTATTTTGCAGAAAAGTAGTATTCATATTATCCTAAGTACATAATTTGGGATTTTTTTTCCCTCCTTCAAATACATATTCCTCCTGTCTGCCATGTTCTCCCTTATAATCAATTAGTGTGTCTATAAATGTTTTAAACTATACATGTAATCCAGTTTTAGATGCACGGTCATGAATCAGACAAAAAGAAGAAGAAAACATCAAAGAAAAGCATGGGCAAATTGTCATTAAAATTAACAGAATTTTCTCACAGAAGACAAATTCACTCTGAGGTTTTTCTTATGCTCAGTATAGATACAATTATACCACATCTAGTAATAGTAGTTATGGGCAAGTGAAAGGAGTCATACAAGGAGACAAGGTGAAATTTCCCCCAACTCATGAGTCTTGTAGCATGGAGTCAGAATTTTATTTTTGTCATTTATTGGCTATATGGTCCTAGGAAAAGGTTTTTCAATGCTGAGGCTCAGTATTCTCAAATGTAAAGTGAAAATGACATTATTTTACCATCCTGTAAGAGTTTGTGAAATTAGAAATAATATATTTAAAAGGCCTTTGATAAATTGGAGAATGTAGAGATTTTCAACATATGAATAAATCATAGCCATTGCCTTTCTAATTCAGTAGCATTCACAGTTTTTAAAAGTTATAGAGTGCTTTCCATAAAAATATTCAAGATACACGAGATAAGCTAGAATAGACTGGCTAAAATATGGTGGAAGGGAATATGAAAAGTTAAAAGTCTCTTCACTGAGCCTCTACATCCTATCCAATGTGATCCCTGAAGAACCTGAAAACCATGCATAATCACATTCAGGGTCTTTTTTCAACTGAAAAACCCTGGCATGAGAAAAAGAAAGTAACTTCCCCAAAATTATACATCCCCAGTTCCTTTGTTGACAAGGCTATTAATAAAAGCCAGTTCTCCTAACTCTCAGTTCAGTCCCTTTCCCCTATACTGCAAACCTTCCTTGATCCTTTTCCCATTAATTTTCATAGCTAACAGGGGAACAAAAGTAACAGTTTAGAAGAGAAACCAGATTATTAGAAATAAATACCTAAAGTATAGAAATATATAACAGGACACAGTGAGAGAGGGGACAGAGAAACTTAAAAGATAAAAGAAATTAATCTGGATTGTGACTGATGGAAATTAAAGACAAATAGGCGTATTCAATTGGGCAGAGTACAAGAAGACATAGTTCTCATAATTCTTATCTCCAGGAACAGTTCAAAAGGTAAAAGTATAAATTTTATTATACAAAATTTATATTCAAAGTTGGGTAATTTTTTTTAAAGAATAGTCTTAAGAATCTAGAGGGCAAGCTTCAGTAATCTGGAAAGTTCACTTTTTATCAAACACTACATGCCTCAGTGATGTTAGATCTTTAGGGAGGCTTTTCTATTTGTGTAGTGTATTTATGAATATCTATCAAATAATTTCCACTTTTGGAAAGACAAAAGATGTTGTAAAGCAAATGTACAGAGTTACAAACAGAAAAACCTCTGTTAAAGGACAGATGTGGCAAGAAAAGGCTCTCAGTGCTTCTCATAATTGCTAAGTTTATATGTACAATATCTCCTGGTATCAGTGCCCTTTACCACCCCTCCATATCTAGACAAACAAAATAATCACCTCCTACACAGCATATTTTCTACTACCAACCAACACTGACTTTCTTTCTATTTTACTCATGTAGCATGTAAATGCTTTGTAACATTCCTTGAATTCTCTTGTATTATATCCAAATTATAAGTTTAATAGTTCATGAGGATGTATCTTACATACACATTCAAATTAAGATAATTTGAATACAGATTCAAAGTTTGATATTTCATTACATCAACTAGAATAAATAACACTCAGAAATGTGTTCAATCAATAAGTGAATAAATGTATGAATAAACAGATAATGAGTAAATTTAGAAACAGTGTTCAAAATATTGAGTGAAAGCAATCCTAGCCTGATGAATGATTTCAAATGTTTACATATCAATTAAATTAATTTCACCCCTTTCAATCATGAGATACTGGTTTGCTCAATGAGGTCTCTGCATGGTATAATTGTGGGGAAAAAAATCAAACTGAAGATAAATGTTGGGTTTCTAATCAAATAAACCACTGACTCAACTTTGAGTAGAACATATCACATCTGGGTTTAAGTTTCTCCATAAGTAAGCAAACTGGATTAGGATCTATAATGCCCCTTCCAATGTTGACCGAATTGATGTATCACATCATGAAAACTAAAGAGAAATGACTATTTTCTTGCCAGATAGGAGGAGGCCATAGTATGTTTGTTTTCCCTAGAAGCCACTGGTTATCAAACATGTTGGCCCTTCACAGTGACCCTTGGAATTTCTGAAACTAGAGATGTACATAATAGAGCTTACAATATTTTTATTCCATGCATATTCCACAATTTTAAAAGTACCATGGTTCTACTAGAAGCTCAGTGAATAAGGACTCTCATCTATGTTTTTTTCTTTTCTTTTTTTTTTCAAGTTTATTTATTTATTTTGAGAGAGAGATACAGAGAGTATGAGTGATGGAGGGAGGGACAGAGAGAGAGGGAGAGAGAATCCTCAGAAGGCTCTGTACTATCAGTGCAGAGCCTGGTGTGGGGCTCAAACTCACAGAACCATGAGGTCATGACCTAAACTGAAACCAAGAGTTGGACACTTAACCGAGTCACCTACATGCCCCACATTTGTTTTTTTCTTACACTTAACACAAAGACCAGCATAGAAAGTCCTGAAATAAAGTTCTCTGTAAACATGTAATACACAAATGGACACAGTACCTAACAATAAAATACATTAGATGAAAGTATGGAATTTGGTGACAAAAAAACTTGGTCTAGCAAGGAAAAAATTGCCAGGAAAATGCTGAAAGATGAGAGCAACAAGGTGGAATAGTCTTATAAAATTTTAAAAACCACCATAAAGACTCAATAATTAAAATTATATTTGTATACAAATAGAAAAACCCATTGAAAAGAGCATAAAATCCAGAATTACTCCTCAAACATCAAAGTTTAGTATATGCTAAAGGAGACATTTCTAATGGGTAAGGTCAACATGTACTCTTAAATGATACTAAGGAAAATGGATACCTTTTAGAAAAAAAAAAGACTAAGGTGGATCATCATTTCACATAATACACCAAGGAAAACTTCAAATGGATTAAAGATCACAATGCAAAGGAGAAAAGTAATCTGTATTAAGTATTTGAAGAAAACAGGGAGAATACTCCTTTAAAATCAGAGTGGATAAAGCCTTTGTAATAGAAATACAAAATACAAAATCTATATATAAAATTTTTGTAGGTTTTAATATAGTTAAAATAACTTTTTTGAAATTTTTAAAGTTTTATTTATTTAAGTAATTGTTACACCCCATGTAGGGCTAAAACTCATGACCCCGAGAACAAGTGTTGCACACTCTTCCAACTGGACCGACCAGGTACCCCTAAAATAACTTTATAACAAAGCATTTAATAACACAAAATTGTTTTAAAGGGAAAATATTTCCCACCAATGTTATAGATATAACATTAATCTTTAATGTATATAAAGAACAATCTTTAATATGTAAAGAACAGTCAAGAGAAAAAGACAAAGAATACAACAGAAAAAATGGCAAAGGAAATGAAGAATCTCCACATGAAATAGACTCACTCTGTATGGAATAGACACTTAACCTCAGTATTAAGAGAAACATAAAACAGTATGAAAGAGTTTTTGATGCCAGAAAGTGATAAGGAGTGTGTAGTGTGTGGTGGATTGGTACTCCTGCCAACAATTAACTAAACTAAATTAACTAAACACTGGACAATATATGAAGAGTGACTATTTGAAGGCACTAGAGTGCAAACAAGAGCAGGAAGAAGCTGAAAGAAATTCAACCTTGTAAAGATCTGCAATTATAGGATTTTTCCCTGAGAGCACTCACCTGTCTGTAGGGCAGGACGTAGATGGAACTCAATGACTTAGTCAAAGATTTTTATACTGATGTGTCATAGCATGGAGGTCAGTATTTGCAAAGCAGAGGGAAATCTCTGTGTGTGTGTTTGGGGTGGGGGATTATCAAGATATAAAGGAACATAGCCTAAGAAAATATAATGGTGATCTCTGCATAGTAGGGATATGTTGTCTTATTGTTTTATTTTAATTCTCTGTTTCTGTTCATATTTATTGCATTTGTAAAAATAAAAATGAACACTAAAAAAGAAACCTAGAACTTTTTTTTTAAAAAAAAGACCTGGATTTAAGATTCAGTTCTAATTACAGGTGTACCTGAAAACACTATTTTTTAAATTCTCATTTTTCTCAGCTGAGAACAATAATCATGAATCAAATATTATTCTTGTGAAGCTTAGTTGATAAGCTGTATTTAAACCTCTTAGCACAGTACCTGCCATTGGTGCTAAATGCTAGAGATTATCATCCTCATTCACATCATCATTATAGTTGTCTTGCTACCTTTGCCCTTGGAACAAATGAGTGCATCAATCAATAATCAAGATCCATCCACATAATCACAAGAGGAATTGGCCCAGCCGGCAGGGCATCCCTGCTCAGTCCTGGGAACAGCTGCTGAGGATATTCAGATGGAGAAGGCTATGGTAGGTTGACAAGTGACAGTGAGGGAAGACAGGCTGGTGAGCTCTGGAAAGCACAGCCACCACCACAGTGCCCTACCTCTGCTCCTCCACAGCAAGACAGCACACATCAGGGAGGCAAATTTGTTAGGAAAACTAAGGAAACCCAAATCAAGTGTTTGTCAAAAGCAGAGGGTTTAAAAGGTGTTTTGTATGATGAGTGACATGAGCAGATGGGAATTCAGCCCAGTGGGTTCTTATTAAAGCAATCTTATAAAGTGTCTTGTTCCCTACAAAATGATTCAGTTGAGTTAATGGGCATATGCTTAGTTTCTTGGATATACTGAAATAATAGTACATTTCCCATGAATTTAAAAGGGGGCAGGGATGAGAGAGGTGGGAGAGAGGAGGCATATATTTTAATACATTTTAATGGCAGAGAGAAGAGATTCCTTTTACAAATTTCATCTCAAGAGACTGATTTCCCCTCATTTATAACATATACTAGGGCATTTATTTGTTTAATAAAATTAATTGTTGTGTTTGTTGTAGTAGCAGTCTCATTAATGTGTGTGTAGTAGCTGTAATGACATAAACGTGTAGAACAGCTTTGAATACTTTCTCCATCTACTAGTACTCTGGATCCTCAAACAACTTCACACTTGCTCTTCTCCATACATTACAGAGGATAGAATTCACTGACCACACCACTGTCCAAACTCACACAACTGACCCATGATAGTCTGGGCTTAGAACTCAGGATGGCTGACTCCCAGCTTCTCCATACTTCCCTCTTATAACACAGTTTCTCTCGATCATGCCCTCCTCTGTCATCTTTTTCAAAAATACATCAGTAATGACATGGAGACGTGAAATACACATGAAACCCCCTAAAGCTGTCTCCTGAACTTTACCTTCATATCCAACTTCCCAATGCATAAATTCACTTGGATGTCTTAAATGCGTATCAAAATAAGTTTGTCCTAAAAATTTACTATCTTCTTCCCACAGAATGGCTCCTAGACCACTGTTTTCTACATTAATGAAGAGCATCATCATTTGATTCTTCTAGTTACTCATATCTTAACCTTGGGAGTCTTCTACACTTACTCACTAGTACTTAAACTACTCCTGCAATATTCAATCCATCGGTCAGCCCTATCACACTTACTTCCTGGTCAGGCCTCTTCTCTCCATCCTCACAACCACTTATCTCAGGCCACCCGTCTCTCACCCCTCCAGCCCTCAACCTTGAACCCCTCAAGTCTTTCCTCCACTGCTCCTCAGCAGTTCTCCCCTCTCTGTGTCAGTCATGAACCATCAGAATCACTGACACTATTGATTATGTTCTTCTTCTCAAAACCCTTTCTCTTTCTTCACTTGGCTCTGAGGTCACTTCTATTCAGTTTCCTCCAATATTCCTGAGCAGATTGTATCAGTTTATCTTTGCTTGTTCCTTTGATTTTCTTATATGTCTACTGATAGTCATTCCTTGGGGGGAAACTATTTCAGTCATATTAAATATTTTAAAATTAAGTATATTTATATGCTGATAACACCCACATTTGTATCTCCAATCTGGACCCCTCACATGAGCTCCAGAACCATACATTTATATGCTCTTCTATCATCTCTCTTAGGTGTTTAACAGGCATCTCAGATTTAACATGTTCAAAGTCAAAGTCCTGATTTCCCCTCCCTGACACAGTTGTTTTTCTCATAGCCAATGGAAAATTCATCCCTCTAGTTTTTCAGACTCTAGGAAAGTTCTAGCCAAACTTTTCTCCCCAGTTGTCTTCACACAGGTCAAGCATACCTGTGCCTTAAGGCCTGTGCACTTCCTGTTTCTTCTATCTGGGCCAATATTCCATTAGACCTCGCCTCACCCTCTTGCTTTCCTTAGTTCTCTGCTTCAACCTTCTCTTAGAAATTTTTTTTCTGGCTCTCTTATACAAAACTATAATCCTCACCATCATTCCCTATTCTCTACTTAATATTGTTTCCATGTAGTACTTATTACCACCTGGAAGTCTTTACTGCCTTGTTATTGATTCATTTTCTCTCTTCCTACTCTAGACTTTGGGCTCCATTAAAGTAGGAACCTTCTCTATTTTAATAGCTACCACACAAAGATTCTTAGAGGAAGATCTGATAAATAGTCAGCACTAAGTATTTGTTGAATGGATGGGTAACTAAATATCTCATATTTTCTATAGCAAACCAATTTACAAATCTGCCAGAATACTTACGCTGTGTTTTGGTTATCCTTCTCTCTCATCAAATTGCAGTCTTCTTAAGAACCGTGTCTTAATCATATCCATATTCCTGTGTCTAGAAAGTATTTTATGTATATTAAGTGCTATATGTTCATTTGTTTATTTGATTAAAATAAAGTAGGGGAAATAGTATATGATCTGGTCAGCACAGAGTAATAGATTTATCACCTCCTTTTATTTGGAAAATACCACACACTCCCATTCTTCTGCAGACTAAGATGACTTTAATTTTTAAATAACCAATTTAAAAAATGTATTCTCTCCAAGAGTCAGAAGTTTGCGAGGTCATGAATGAATATGCTGTGCAGCTCTAAAGACCAAGAATGACAGTCATAAGCCTTAGGTAGGGACAGGAACCATAATGAATTCTAAGTATACTGCCCACTCATCTTTTTGCAGTAAGTAATGGAAGCACATTCAGAGATCACAAAATATTTATAACAAAAGAGATCCTTGAATCCAATCTTCTACATTTACAGGTAAGTAAAATGAGACCAGAGAAGTCCTCCACTTTCCACAGAACAAGGGCAGAGTCAGAATTTGAAAATAATTCTCCTGAATCATTGTGTAGATTTATTTTACCCAACATTTCAAAGGCTATAATTCTTCCTCCATATCTTATACCTCATTAGTAAATGACTACAGTCTTTTTATTCATTGATATAACCCTATATATAATTAAATTAATGGGTGAAAAACCCATTCCCAAACCCATCAATCACTTAGAGTAGGAGTGGAGGGTGCTTGTTAGAAGCTCAATGTACTAACAAGGAAATGGAAAAGATTGAGCCATAAAGACACTAAGCTAGGAGTGCTGGGTGGCACAGTAGGTTAAGAGTATGACTCTTGATTGAGGATCAGGTCATGATTTCAGGTCATGATTTCACAGTTTATGAGACTGAGCCTCATATCCTGTTTGTGTGCTGAAAGCATGGAGCCTGGTTGGGATTCTCTTTCCCCCTCTTTCTCTGTCTCTCCCCCACTTGTGTACTCACTCATGCACTCTCTTTATCTCAAGATAAATACAAAACTAAAAAAAAAAAAAAAAGGTACTATGCTATAATGGAAATTAACACGGTCAGCACTAAAATATATAAATATAGCCAAATCATCCAGCTAATTGACTTTCCAGGGTTTTAGCATCCACATTTGCCTTTGACCATAATGTGAAAGATAATGATGACTTTGTGTTCAGCTTGCTAACATCTCCACCCAAAATCCAAGACCTGTGGCTGACAGACCAGCAGATCTCTTTAGATTTACACTCATGAATTATTAGAATATTGTTCTTACTCATCCACTCTAAAGGGAATCTACCTCTATGTTTCTGTGACAACGAGTCTTTGATTTCTTTTTTCTCTGAGCTATTCTTCTAATTCTCCTTTTCATGAACTTTGATGATGTAACACTTACAGTCCCATTCTTAGCTTCCCTCTTACCTTCCGTATTTTGCTTATATAAATGATCTCATTTATTTTTACAGTTGACATATCTTCTGCCTGCTAGTGACTATAAAATCTATGGTTTTAGAGCACCTTCTTGAATAGTTACCAGAATACTTCATTTCCCACCAAATATATCTACAGACAAGGTCTTGCAGGCAATTCAGTTTCAACATCTAAAGCTATTCATTAGGAACATTTGGATTGCTCAATCCTATAAGGTACTGTAATGTTAACAGTGTTCTCTGATGGTGGACAGAAATATCCACAACAGAGGTCCCAATATTAGTCATGCCTCCATAGGAGAACATAGCTGGAACTTTTATAGAAGGACACAGGAAAAATATGGAGGCAAACCATGAGAGACTCATGAATTCTGAAAACAAACTGAGGACTCATGGGTGTGGGGGGGAGGGGGGAGATGGGCATGGAGGAGGGCACTTGTGGGGATGAGCACCGGGTGTTATATGGAAACCAACTTGACAATAATCTGTAAAAAAAAAAAAAAAAAAAAAAAGTCTACCAAGGATAGTAAAAAAAAAAAAAAGAAAGAAAAATATGGTGGTTCTCTAAAAATAGTAGAAAAAAGGAATAAATAGAATACAGAATAAAGACTATGGAATACTTATTGTATATTAAATTTTACTACCAGTATTACTGGAAAGTTTACTATAGGCCTGAGTATGCTAAGTACTTTCATGCATTCCTCCATTTAATTTGTGTTATAACTTTACTAAAATCTGCATTTAAAGGATGAGAAAATTGGGGCCCAGAGAATTTAAGTAACTAACTCAGACACAAAACTTGTAAATAAAAGAACTGGGCTTGAATCTAGTTTCTCTAACATAAGACTCAAGTGCTCTTACTTCTCCCCAATTCTTCCTTCTTCATTCAGAATTCTCTGTATAGGGCACTCCCAACATAAACTCTCTCTGTTCTTTGGACAGTAAGTTCTTAGGATTCCCAGAAGGTGAAGGAGTTAAATCTATTTACATTTACATCTACTGCTCAGATGTGCCTGGACACCTCACAGATTTTGCTAGGGACTCCAGCATCACATCTGAGTACCACAACAGCTGTTAACTATGTGTGATGTATGAAATGTGTGGCCACAAAGTCAGAATTGGTTGATGGGAGGAAGGAAAGTAGTCCTGAATAGCCACCACACATTCCTGGACATCTTAGAAGAAATGCTGACTCCAGAAAGAGAGTTTCCTGGTGTTGTTGCTGTTTTGTGTTTTGTTTGTTTGTTTAGGGATGTGTTTGTTAGTGATGGTTCTCAGTGAGCTGAGGTGTGTAGCACCACAAAACCAGAACTTTCGCTGCCTCCCCACCAGACAAGCAAGGCTAGGCTTTGCCACTTCCCTTCCTATGATGGCAAAAAGCAAGTCTGTGACCAGAGGAGTTACTATATTTATAATGGAAAGGCATAGGGAACTCATGCTCCTGGGTCCATGTCAGGGAGTGAATGGAGAATAGCAATAATAAGTCATGTGAAATCACAGTTGATTATTGGTTGGCAGGACTGCTCAGCCCCCATGTTAACACACTAATCTTCTTGGGCCAAGGCAAAAGTAACTCAGCAGCCCTTATGTCCAGCCTAGTCTGGAACAATGTCCAAAGGTAAAGCTTTTCTGGAGCCAAATACTTTTGTTTAATTTTTTAAATTTTAAATCAGAATTACAGGAGTGTAAAAGAAGAACTGATGAGAGCAAAAGTCAAACGGATTGCCTGGTCCAATTTTGGAAGAAGAGACTGAGGTTTAAAAAAAGTACAGAACTCAGGCAAGGTCACTCAGGTAGTATGTTAAACTTCTACCATGATCTTATAGTTTCATTTTTTACCACTGTCCTAACTCACTATATTCAGTCTTTCAGTTTCTCTGATACAGGGCTTCTCAACCATTTTCATGGCACAGAGGAAATTTGTAAGACATACTAGGGGAAATACTCAAGGCTTCTTGTATCTAGAGGATGAGGGCTAGTGTCCCAGCCTATTTGTCCCCTCCTCCCCCAGCTATCAGAGTACCTAACCAGAACTTTCTGCTCTAGTGCACCAATCTCTTCCTGCTACATGCACATGCCTGGATTGCTCTTCACTTATTTATTTATGCTTACCTTTCAGTTACCAGCTCAAGAGACCTCTCATTCCAAAAGTCATCTCTGAACCACTGTACCACTAAGACTCTTTGACATATACTTCTAGAGAACTGAATTACATCCCCATAGAGCACTAATCAGTTTGTAAATATATATTCCTTTGTATGATTATATCTATCTACTGTTGGAGAGATGGGCTGTCAGATCATGAGAACAAGAGCCATTTCTCTTTTCTTCATGATTACACCTCTAGCTATTAGCATGATAGCTTATAGTAGATTCTCAGTAAATATCTACTGGCTAGAGGTCATATCCCAAGACTTCCAGATGAGTACCTTGACCAGCAAGGCCTCTTTTTAACCTTGTTTCTTAAACTTATTTAACCACCATGTCTTTTTCTCCATGTAAAATCCTATTAATATTTGCACAGTTAGTACTGTCCAGAGCACACTTTGGGAAAGGGCAGGGTATAGAAAAATCATGGGCTTAGGTGTCAGCAGATCTACATTCTAGTCCAAATTCTGTTAATTACTCTCTGTAATTCCTCAGGGAAGTCTCAGCTTCTTTCTGTCCCTCCATGGTCTCACCTTGTCAACAAGTTGGCTTCTTCCACCTCTACTATTCCATAATTTCAGTATCAGAATACGTTTAGTGACCTTTCCTCCAATTTTACAACTTTTCTTCCAGGCACACAGTATCTATATATTTCTTTCTGAATGTGCCCATTGGGCCTGTCTGTTACCAGCATTCCCAAGATTCCTCTCCTTTGTCCCTTTTACTTGGAGATTCTGATTTTTCCTACAGTTAGTCCATTTAACTCATTCACATTTAACTTAAGTGGCAGCTAGTAGCTGGGTAAGTTAGTCTGCAGGGGAAACATTATTTTAATAAGTGCTCTTGGATTCTTAACTCAAATTAGGATAGTTCAAGCACCACGAGTAGGGTCAATTGAAAAACATATTTTGGGCCAAGAAAGACCTTTCAGTGATTCAAGTGGTATTTCATGCAGACCTCTATCCATACATAGAGGTGATGCTGAGAAAAGGCACCATAGTAAATGAATTAATAAAATCCACTTGGTGTACAGCTCAGAGAGTCTTCATAGTCAGATTCAAACTGTGCTGTTTCCCCCAAGGGTAGCAAAGCACCCAGAGGGCAAACTTGCTGAGTCAAGAAAAAGATGGAGGGCTGGTGTGGATCTGGCAAAGCCTGCAAGGGCACTGCAGAGGGGAAGATAGATGCCAATCCAGTTCAGAACACACAGCAGGAACATCAGGAATACTGTAACAAAGAGGAGAGGAGGGATCCAAGCCAGATGCCTCACAGCTGGAAGTGAAATCTCTGCTCATTGCTTGAATGCCATAAAGCAAATGACACACAGCAGTGGAAATTCACCAGTTCCCAGATGGTAAGAAGTGTCCTTGTACCACCACTGAGCTTGTATTAGGTAATGTTAAATGAAAGCACTTTTGGGGTTCAGTGAACTGGAAAGCAGCTTCCTCAAACATCTCACCTGAAGCAAGTCCTTATAGGACCCAAGGAAACCGTCAGCCTCATGATAACTCCAGAGTTACCAAGGCTCCAGAGCCACCTAAGTGAACCCCTATTGGCCCTATCACTCATGACTACTTCTTCAGATTCCAGAACAGAATTGAGTCCAAGACTCACTCAGTGATTCATCGTCTATAGCCTGGGTTAGCAAACCTTTTCTGTGAAAGGCAGGAGAATAAATATATTAAGCTTTGTAAACCATATTCTCTCTGTTGCAACTATTCAACTCTACCATTATAGCATAAAAGCAGCCATATGCAATATGTAAATGAATGAGAATGGTTGTGTTCCAATAAAAAAAATTTTTTTTTTACAAAGGCAGGCAGTAAGCTAAATTTAATCCACAGGCTGCAGTTTATTAACTCCTGCTCTATAGCAGTACCAAAAAAAAAGTTAATACTTCTGCTTTTCTCATTTGCTGTAACCTGATACTCCAGTGGGAAAGATCTCTGAAATCCCTGATCCCATGGAACTGGACTGTCTCCCTTATGCTCATGAGTCCTTCACTTCCCCCATCACACCTAACCTTTTCTTCCCAGTGTAACTTCACTGCACCCAAATCCTTTGGGCTTTAGTCATTTAGAGTTCTAATTAGGATGTAAGATGCCAGGCATAATGGCAGAGGGGGGAAAAAGCACTACAGACTAACCAGCAGATTATCAATGGTTTGAATAGTTCTGTAATGATTACTACTGAGGAAATTGGACTCAAGACATAAAACTAAGGAGTAAGACTCCTATTATACTAGGGGCTAATGATCAAAGACAAGATGATTGTCACTAAGAGAATGACTGGCAGCCTTTTTTTGATTAAAAAATTTATAAATTAAAAAACAAAATACCTGAAAGAAAAAACAGAAGGAAGATACAATGCCTTGGACCAATGTCAGAAGGACAGAGGTTCAGGCATGGGTGTGACTAGTTGTCTGATGTCTTTACTTAGTGATTAAATTCCTCAGAGCAATTTTGTTATGATTAGTCTGAAACAACACTCTGTGATTCACCTTGTCAGCCCACTGAACAAAACCCTCTAAAGACCCTCCCTAAGCTTTAGTTAAAATCCAGACTCTGTGTTCACCTCTCTGGCCTCAACTCTTACCACTTTCCCCCTTTATATTCTATTTGCAGCCATGGGTGCAAGATAATCCCCTTTACTCACAGATCTTCACATAGTTTTTCCCCCCTAGGAGATAAACTCTTTCCTACTCCTACCCTCATTACTTCTTAATCTTATTTATCCTTCTAGTGTCTATTTTGACATCTGCCTTCTGGAACACCTTCTTGACACTCCAAGGCTGGACTAGATGTTCCTTTTTCATAATCCTATTACTCTATGACTATTCTCATCATGCATTACTAGGATTATTTATTCACCTTACTAGATAATGACTTATTTGAGCACAAGCCTTTTTTTCTTAGTCATCACTGTATCCCCAAAGTCCAGTACTCTTCCTGACATACAGCAGGAGCTCAATTTGGTGAACTATTAATAAGACAGTATACTTTAGGAGGGCTTTGAAGATACACAGAAGCGTCTATTTTTCAGAAAGTAAAATGTGAAAAAATTTCATCAAAATATTGCTTTGAAATGAATGTTTCTCTTCGATGAAAAGTTCATCCTTCACCCCAGAAGTTAAATCTATTCCCCAAATACATGTCCAAACAACATTTTGAAACTAGCACATTGCCTCAAAATAATCCAGTGGGGTAGGGACAAATGAATTGAGATAACTGAGAAAAGATTGGCTTTGCGCTAGTAACTTAACTGTTGAAGCTGAGTGATGGACATGTGGAAGTCTAGTATAATACAGACAGGCTTCTCTATATGCTTGAAATTTTCCATAAGAGAAAGTTTTACAAAAACAAGAAAGTCTAACAGGAAAAGTAAAAATATACAATGGCTTTATCCTTCACAACATTTCATCTAAAACAGCATTCCATAAAGACAATTACTTTGGATTGTAAAGAATATTGATTCTGATGTAGAATCAATTTAAAACTTACAACTCAGTACTAAAACTTAAAACTACATTTTAGGCTTTGCCTCACTGATTGTAATTCCTGAAATTATGTTATTGATCATTAATCATAATTATACAAACTAGAAAAAGAAAAATTCCATTGTAATTCTGGTAATTTTCATGAAAAAGTACAAAAGACATCACTCTTTCAAAAATAAAAACAACTACTGCCTTCAAAAAACTCTGCAGGGAGTAAAATGGGAAAAGAAGCCAACAGAACAACAGAACACTCACTGGCCTATGAATTTGAAATGTCTTTTCCATAATCAGTGGTCTGTTAAGTTGTTAGAAAGAATCATAAAAAGCCTTTGTATAAAAAGGAGTCTCAGTACTTCATCAAAATGGCATTGATCAGTTGGTGTTTACAGCCTGGCACTTCTTGGAGAGATCTCCATGGTGGTTCACAGATGAGCTACACTATTAATCACCCAATGCTAACTGAATAGGGCATTCAGGCAGATGGTTTATTCACCCAACAAAGCAAGTGCCAAGAAGAAAACCAAGGAGTTTTGTTTTCCTCAATTCTTCCTCTTAGTTTTGTTTTGTTTTGGGCATTTTTTGTTGTTATTAATTCATATATGCTAGAAATGTCATTGAAGAGCCAGAACCAGCTCTCAAATATGCTGTAAGGATGTGCACTAGAAAAAGTGTTAACAATGGACTTCTAAGTTTCAAGAATGAAGTCCAAGTCCTAGCTAGGACAGTCACTCTTTGCTCTGTTTTAGTCACCTGCAAAGCAGAGATAATATTGATGGTGCTAAGGCTTATTATGAGAAGATGTACAGTGGATTAGATGCCAATGATAACTATAACATACTACTGTAAACTTACTGGCTGAAAAGAACACAAATATACTATCTTATGACTCAGGAGATCAGAAGTTCAAAATGGATCTCACTGAGTTCTATTTCTGGCTGTTCAACTTAGTTTTTGAGCAGCTTTCAGCAAGTCACTTGTCTAGACTGTTTTCCTCTTATGGAAAGTGGGGATAATAATACTACCTCTCAGGATCAAATGAGTTAAAATTTAAGTTTTACAACACAGTCTGACATGTAGTAAAATGCTACATAATTTAAATAATTATGGATTTCTCTGGCCCCAACTGCCTAAAATCCTGGTGAACCGAACAAATTAATCATACATTAATTCTAACTTTGTTTCCCTGCTACTTCATGTCCATCATTCCTTCTTAAAACTGAAAGAAGCACTTATTTCTCCATTTTGCCTTTTCTGCTCCAAAATCATAGCGATTATCCCTACTACCCATACCCACATATATGCCCTAAGGAAATTCTCTTCAGCTGTTTCTCACTTGGTCTATACATCACTCAACATCTTGGTCACAAAAGTTATAGTTTATTAAGAGGACTCTGGATCTTGCCATTTGAAGAACACTCCAAAAATTAAAGCTCCTTGGGGTGCCTGGATGGCTCAGTCGGTTAATTGCCCGACTTTGGCTCAGGTATTGATCTTGCAGTTTGTGGGTTCAAGCCCGGCGTCGGGCTCTGAACTGACAGCTAGCTCAGAGCCTGGAGCCTGTTTCAGATTCTGTGTCTTCCTCTCTTTCTGACCTTCCCCTGTTCATGCTGTCTCTCTCAGAAATAAATGAAACATAAAATATTAAAAAAAAAAATTAAAGCTCCTCATCCCAAGGAACAGATGACTCAAAGTCTAGCAAGTAAACTTTTTACTCCTGACTATTCATCACCCAGCCCCCTTCAATTGAAAATACTCTCTCATTCTCTTTTGAAAACTTACCTCGCTTCACTATCAGTCTAGATAGTTCATGCAGGACTGACCCCCATCCATTAGCTCTGGGAATGGAGTGGACACATGACCTGGTCAATCAGGGTACTGAACCCCTTTTGTTTCATTGATTGGTTTAAGAATGGACCCACATACACAGTCATTTCCACAGTTTGGGGGCTTTCCTTGATCTTTTATGAAAGAAATGCAAAAAAAAAAAAAACAATCCTGTCTGGCTATAAAGCCAACACAGAGGAAAGACAGGCAAATAGGATGGAGACACGTTAACAATAATAGAACCCTGAGTTCACTTGTACCTAAAGCTGATCATTGTGGGACTTTTCATGTACCTAGGCCAACACATTTCAAATTTTGTAAGCCAATTTGAACTGGGATTCTGTTATTTTTAAGCAACTTAGTTGACTAACTTGGTGAACATGAAAAGGGCTTTTATAGGCATAGAGTAACAGCATAATTTAACTGAATTCATTAACTGGAAAAATATGTATTTCATGCCCATGCTATGCCACAGTCTTAGAGTTTCTAATGAACTCTGGTTGTGACAGATGACTAATTCATAAGTTGACCCTGACCTACATAATAAAGGAATATTTTATTTAGCCAACACTTGAAAGGATATTCTTTAAGGCGATGGGATTAAGGCAGAGACAATCCCTTCTACTCATATAAATATTTACTGTCATCCATTTTTTATTTTTTCCAGTAAGATAGTCGCTATAAAAATTTTATCTCCTTATGATGATTTAAAAAGTGGTGCTTAGGAAAGGGGAAAAGGACTTGCTCAAGAAACTTATGAGTACAGGAAATCAAAGAGAGAGAGAGAGAGAGAATGAGAGGGAGAGAGAGAATGAGATAGAGAGATGATGGAGTATAAGGACAGGCCCAGAAATTAGACTGATTAGATTTTAAATCCTGGTCTTGCCACTTATTAGCTGTGCTTTCTTGAATAATTTACTTAACTCCTTTGGTTTCAGGTTGTTCAATTGTAAATTATCAGCAATTGTCACAACTCAGAATATTGTGAGGATTAAATGAGATATAGAGAATTTACATGCTTTCTGACACAGATTATTACTGATGTCATCTCCAATAAATCAGGTACAAATCTAAGCCTATCTGTCCCCTCCAAAACAAGGCTAGGCTTGATATGATTTGTTTTCCACATTATATTCTACCTTAAATTGTGTTTCTTCTCCCTGAGGTATTTAAAAATGATGTGCCTACTCACTGTCTTATGTGGTTTAAATGGCAGTTAGAGTTTTAGCCAATAACCTTTGTAATCCTAAAAACCTGTTATCAAAAATATAAATGAATGACAGTTCCCTAACAGATGAGAGAAAATCATCCATGTGATGGTTAATTTTTTGTGCTTACTTGACTGAAGGTGAGTAACTAGATGTGAAGTATTCAGATATTTGGCTAAACGTTACTCCTGTGTGTGTGTCTGTGGGGGTGTTTCTAGGAAAAATTGGCATTTGAATCAGTGGGCTCAGTAAAATCGTTTGCCTTCCCCAATATGAGTGGTCATCATCCACCTGGAAAGGACCAGAATAGAATAAAAAGGCAGAGAAAGGAAGAATTTGGCTCTTCCTACCTGACTGATCTGAGATACGAATCTTCTACCCTCTGCAGTCCTGGCTCTGAGGTCTTCAGATCCAAATTGAAATATCTATCACTGGCTCTGTTAGTTCTCAGGCACAACCTCAGATCTGGATTGAATTACAGCACCAAACTTCCTGGGTCTCTAGTTTGGAAATAGTAGATCAAAGAACTTCTCAGCATTCATAATTTTGTGATCCAATTTCTTATAATCAATCAGTTTATCTATGGGGGAAAGGGCCTCTGTAACAAACACCCAGCAATATGGAAGTGGATTTAGAACTAGGTAATAGAGGCAGGGTTTAGTTTTGAGGTGCCTGCTTAGAGAAAGTCTAAACGGGGGTGCCTGGGTGGCTCGTCGGTAGAGTGTCCGACTTAGGCTAAGATCATGATCTCATGGTGAGTTTGAGACCTGCATGGGGCTCTATGCTGACAGCTCAGAGCCTGGAACCAGTTTTGGATTCTGTCTCCCTCTCTCTCTGCCCCTCACTCACTCATGCTGTCTTGATTTCTCTCTCTCAAAAGTAAATTTTTTAAAAAGCCTAAACTTCTGTGAACATTTAAAAATGATTCTGGTGATAACTTGAAGAAAGCAGGAAAGCTGCAGAGAAAACCTCAATATTCTTAGAGAATGCCTAAGCAATCTTGAACAGAATGCTGGTAGAAACATGGGCAGTAAAGTCCACTCTGATGAGGTCTCAGAATGCAATGAGAAACAAGTTGTTGGAAACAGGAGGAAAGGGAATCTTTGTTATAAAGTGGCAAAGGATTTGGCCAAACTGTGCTTGTGTTCCAGTATTTTGTGGAAGGTATAATTTGCAAGTGATGAAATTGGATATTTAACTCAGGAAATTTCTAAGTCATGTGTTGAAGGTACCATGTGGCTCCTTCTAACTGCTTATAGTAAAAGGCAAAAAGAGAGAAATGACTTAAAAGTGAAACTGTTAATCAAAAAGGAAATAGAACTTAAAGATCTGAAAACTCTCAGTCTATCCATACTGGATAAAAAGGAACTAATGGTTTGGCCAAGCAACCCTTTAATAAGGATATTAGTACATGTCAGCCATCTCAACAGAAGTCAGATGCTAGTCCTCAAGACAAAGGAAGAATGATACTGAAGATGATTCAGAGAACCCCAATCCTACCACAGGCTCAGAGTACAAGAGACTGAGGGTAGAGGTTTCAAAGGGTGAGAGCATCTCTGTAGTTCAGGCGGGCCAGCATACCCCAGTCCAGTGCCTTGCTATGGGCCCTTACTGAAGATTGCAACATAGGCTGTGGCTAGTGGAGATATTAGGCCGGGCCCACTCAGAAGGGCCAAGGGCCAAGGACCTCAGCCTGGAAGAGCTGCTCTAGCAGCTGGTATGGGGCCCTAGCAGAGAATTATGGTGGAGATGGGGCTTAGGCAGAGATTTGCTGCTGTGGAACAGTCCCAGAAAGTCATGGAGATGACACTGCCACACAAGGGCACGTGGGAAACAGAATGTCAAGTCAAGAAAGATTATTCTTGTGCTTAAGGTCTCATGGAATCTGTGTCACTTGGTTTTTAACTTACTCGGGATCTTGTCACTCGTTTCTTCTTTCATGTTTACCCTTGGGAAAAGGAATGTCTATCTTATGCTTGTTCCACCACTGTACTTTGGAAGCACATAACTTGTTTGGTTTCATGGTACACAGGGAGTAGGGTGGAGGGAAATTTGCCCCTATATAAATCATATCTGAGTATCAATCATCTTTTCTTTTAAGTTTATTTATATTTATTTTGAGAGAGAGAGAGAGAGAGAGCAGATAAGGGGTGGAGAGAGAGGAAGAGAGTGAGAATGCCCAGCAGGGTTTGCAGTGTCAGCACAGAGCCTGACATGGGGCTCGAATTCAAACCATGAGATCATGATCTAAGCTGAAACCAATAGTCTGATGCTCAACCAACTGAACCATTCCAGGTGCCCTGACTCTCACCCATATCTGATTGAGATGATGTTCACATGAGACTTTGGATTAGGTTTTAAAGCTGATACTGGAAAAAGTTGAGATTTTGGGGGCGCTTGAGATGAAAGAAAGTATTTTTCATTAGAGGACATGAATTTTGGGGGGGCAGGTATAGGATTCTATGGATTGAATATCTATGTTCTCTCAAATTTGTATGCTGAAACCTATTCCCAAATATGATGGTATTTGAAGGTGGGACCTTGGGAAGGTTATTAGGTCATGAGTGTGGAGCCCTCATGAATGAGACTGGTGTCCTTATAAAAGAGACCCCTCAGAGCTCCCTTGCATTTTGCCATGTGAGAACACAGCAAAAAGACAGCCATCTGTGAAGCAGGAAGCAGGCTTTTACCAGACACTGACTGTGCTAGTACCTTGATCTTGGAATTACCAGATTCCAAAACTATGAGAAATACATGTTAGTCGTTTAAGCCACCCAACCTATGGTATTTTGCTTTAGCAGCCCAAATAGACTAAGCCAATCCAATTAGAAATATTTTTGTAATGCAGACAGGTGTTAAAAGACATTTCCATTAACTATTTATCCTAGGACCTCTCAAACCAGCAAAAGAGGTGACCACTTCTCTGACTGGAAGTAAACAATCAAAAGCTAGGGACAACTTCTGACATGTCCATGTTTGTAGATGCAGGAGAATTAATCTGTATAACAAACCAATTTATCACATTTATCAGAAAAGTGGCCTTTCCCAGGAAAATGACTCACCGTACAACTTCTGAAGTACTTAACCAAAGATACCACAATAAATCTCAGATCTATGAGCATCACCAAAAATGAGTAGGATTATAGGTGTAGGGTTTCTTTTTGGGATAATAAAGAGGTTCCAAAATTGGTAGTAGCAATGGTTGCACATACCTGTGAATTTTATACTTTAAATAGGTAAACTGTAGAATATGTTAATTATTTGTCAATAAAGCTGTTAAGCAGAAAACAAAGTACAATGTCTGGCCCACATCCATATAAGTATTGTACAACCATGGACAGGACAACAGTGAGACACCACACTAATTTATGCTTGAATTGATAACTTACTATATGCCACATAGTTTGATAAGTATTTTATAGTTTTTTTAATTATGATGAATTAATAGGCATTATTATTTTTATTCCCATTTGTCAGAGAAAGAAAACAGAGCCCAGAGTGATGTAATTTTTCACTAGTTGCCCACCAGTTTGTAAGTGGTTAGTTAGTTATTTGACATAGTTATCAAAAATATGATTAGTCTAAATCTATGAAATCAAATAAAGATATACATATTGGTCTCTACTTCCAGTTTCCTGACAGGGAGTTCCTCAATCCCTTGGAATTTCCTCAGTGATGGAGGCATCTTTTGTTCTAATGAGGTGACCCTTGGTGAGCTCTTGAATAGCTGCATGATAGAGGCTGGTCACCAGAAAAACCAAGCCATGATAAGAGCTTGGAACTTTCAATCCCCTCCCCCCCTTGCTCCGCATGCCCCCCGCATCATCCCATAAAGGGAAGGGACTCAAAGCTGAATTAATAACTGATCATACCTATGAGGAATTTTCCATTAGTAGGGCATTCAGAGAGTTTCTAGGTGGATGAATATAGCCACACATCTAAGGGGATAGAAGCTCTTTCACTGGGGACCTTCCAGACTTTACTGTAAGTATCTCTTTGTCTGGCTGTTCATCTGTGTCCTTTATCATATACTTTTATAATAAAACTGATAAATGTGAATGCTTCCCGGAGTTCTGTAAGCTATCTAGCAAATAATCAAATCCAAGGTAGTGTCGTCATGGGAACCTCTGATCTCTAGCCAATTCAGACAGAAATTGTGGGTAATCTGGGATCTACTACTTGTAATTGGAACCCGAAGTGGGTGACAGGTTCATGGGACCAATAACTCCAAGTTATTGTTGTAATTGAATTGAATTGTAGGACACCCAGCTGGTGTCACCAATAATTGCTTGGTATGGCGGGGGGGGGGGGGTGGGGGGGTGGGGAGCAAACAAACAAATCCATGCATCCAGTTTAAGACATGTGAGTGTGGTAGCAGTGTGAAATAAAGGAGAAACATAGCAGGAAGAGTGAGTTGTTGTTGTTTTATTTGACTCAGCCTCATACCCATAATCTTTACTACCAGTTAGACACCATTCCCCTACATTGCACCCACACTTTTGTCAGCTTCATATACTTCAATAAAACTATTAACAATATGCATAGATCAGGAACCTAGGATGGGCAACACCTTAGTCTGGGACTAGGAAGTGCTGGATCCCACTGTTGAAAAGACAATGAACACAAAAACACTACATATACCTGATCTTTTGAGTTAGGAAACAGAATTTTAATACTTACAAAAAATAAAAATATTTTAATTTAGCTTATTTGGTTTTGATTATCTTAACTGTATGAAATTAACTTAAAACTCCCATAATTGTTTTGAATTTAATCAAGTTTATTTTATTCAACAAATTCTATTTCATACAACCAGTTTAGCTATTCTGCCACTTTAAGGCAACTTATTCTATTCACTTATTTGGAAATGCATCCAAATCCAATGTTAATGAATTGATTTGTGTATGTCCATACAGCTGTTTATAAAGAATGAAAGAATACCCCTGATCTAGAAAAATACTAAACCTAAATGAACAACCTGAAATGATTTAGTCCAATATGTTCTACTTCTAGGTGACAAAAACTACAGCCAGGGAGGCAAAGACATTTTTGAGCCTACGGCTTAAAAGGACATACCAAAAAGCTAGCTTTATCTAACTCTAAGAGAATAACAAGCTTTGGCAATGCTATGTAAAAGCAATTGCTCTGATTTCTCACTTTTCGTGTTTTAAGTGTAAATGTTTGGCATGTTCTTATTATTATGTTCTCCAACATTTTCATCACCAGAGACTTCATATATCCTCTCACCGCAGTCTTCATTTCTCATGTTGTCTACAACTGACTTTAAAATATTTCAAACTAGACGAGGGATTTATATATGCATGTGTGAATTAGTTTTTGTATATATCCTGAGAATAGCTAGTAAATGTTTTCAGTATCTTAATTGAGAATACTCCCTCCAGGGCTATAAGCTCACATAGGGTTTAGGTACTTTTATCACTAATCAAGATCAAAGGCTTTGGTTATTAGTGCAAGATACTAGAAATACCCTTGTATGACAATACATAGGAATCTGGCAAGCCTAGAGACACCCTTCAGAATGGTGCCTGGGATCAGCATTTAAAATACTGATGTGGAAGATTCATGTCATTTTTCAATAGGAAGATTAGATATTCCCATGACTCAGGTAGCCTTATCTCTAGTGAACTTTTCATATGGTCAGGACTTGGCTGCTTACTTATATTTGTAGCAGATACTACTCTGTGAATTGCTTTTCTATAGAATAGCTCAGTTGCAATGTGATGGAGGAAAAAACTTCTGAGACTTTGCCCCTAAATAGAGACCACTGATATTAACAAAAAGTGCCCAATAATCATAAATGACTAAGTTAGCTCAGGCAGTTTACCAGAACACTCTGAAATATTTTGTTGTTTAAACAGGGACTATTTGAGCACTATCAAGATAGTTCGGGGCTAGATTTAAGATCAGATTATAGAATAGATTCTATTCCAATGGTCCCTGAGTCTATCTAGTCTGGACTCACCTAAAGAAGCTTTAAAAACATAGGCAACAATCTAGCTCCAAACTTGCTAAGTCAGAATCTGCAAGGATGAGACCTAGATATCTCTATTTTTGATAGTCCACTAAGTGGTTCTCAAAAAGCCAACCTGATAAGAATTCATGAACCAGCTGGCCTTTAGGAATCAGAAAATTCCTTAAGAGCAAAATTACCCTTTTCATTTCTTCTGTAATTCTATATCTCTCTTTATGATGCCTGGCTAAAGAAGCCTTTGTAAGATCATTTGAAATATCCATAGTAGAGAAGACAAGACAGAGAGATGGGAAGAGAAACAAATGATGGATCATGGAAAGAAAAGGTGGGTATTGGGGGATGGGGAGATGCTACAAGAATTCTAATTAACAATCTCCTTATTAGGGCCACTACATAGACAACATTTTTCACTTGGAACTGAGAAATCAATCATAAGCTAACAGCTTACCTTTGCCAACTCTCAGTTAAATCCCTGGCTAGAGTGTCTCAAGCAAATGAATTCTAGTTATTCCTCCTAACTCTTGTTGGCAGAACACAAGACATTTACCATCTGCTCAGCTTTGCACTGGCAATAGGTAAACATTGCCTATTTCCCCAAGGCAATGAGCAGAAAGAGGTAACAAATCACAGAAGAGTTCAGGGTGGGGGCTCCAATTCTCTAGCTGTGTGATTCCACTGAGAAGGATTTCTGCAGCTAGAGAAAGCCTACTTAGCTAGCTGGAGGCTAGAACCTAACACCTAGGCATGTACTAATACAATTAGAGAACTATATGTCTACTCCGAAATCTTTCTTACATATTTTTTTTATCCTTTAGACTTTTCCCAAGCTTTTGCATTTTAAATCTGAGATTTACTGGGATGCCTCCTTTATCGAGGACCAAGGATTTGAGCTCTCATGAAGCTTACAGTTTAGCATGGAAAACAATTGATTAGGTAAGTAACAGTGCTCTGTGTATTATGACAGGAATAACAGGTGTTCTGCAGATATCTAGGAACTACTTTTTAGTAGGACTGGTGGTGTTGTAGGGAAAGGATGCTCTACAAAGTTTTTTTTAAACCCAAAGAATGAGTTCAAGTTAGCTAATAGAAAGTAGTAACATTATCTGAGAAAGTCCAAATATACTCACCAATGCCAGTATACTTGAAGCATACAGACAAAGATGGACAGTGGCAAGAGTTGAGGCTAAAAAAGATACTCAAGGTTTGGTTTTTTTTTGTAAGTAACCTATTCAATTTTGTATAACTCAGTATGTCCTCTGAAATACTCTCTGTTGTAAGCAACAGAAACCTCAACTCAAATTTATTATTTTATTTTATTTTTTAATAGTTTATTGTTAACTTGGTTTCCATATAACACCCAGTGCTCATCCCCACAAGTGTCCTCCTCTATGCCCATCACCCCATTACCCTCCCCACCGCCCCCATGTGCCCTCAGCTTGTTCTTAGCAGTCAAGAGTCTCTCATGGTTTGCCTCTCTCTCTCTCCACCCATTTCCCCTCTTCTCCTCCCCCATGGTCCTCAGTTAAGTTCTTCCTAATCCTCCTATACGTGCAAACATATGGTATCTGTCCCACTCTGCCTGACTTATTTCACTCAGCCTAACACCCTCAAGGTCCATCCATGTTGCTACACATGGCTAGATTTCATTGTTTCTCATTGCCATGTAGTATTCCATGGTATAGATAAACCACATCTTCTTGATCCATTCATCCGTTGATGGACACTTAGGCTCTTTCCATGTTTTAGCTATTGTGGAGAGTGCTGCTATGAACGTTGGGGTACATGTGCTCCTATGCATCATCACTCCTGTATCCCTTGGGTAAATTCCTAGCAGTGCTATTGCTGGGTCATATGGGGAGTTCTATTATTAATTTCCTGAGGAACCTCCACACTGTTTTCCAGAGGGGCTGTACCCGTTTACATTCCCACCAACAGTGTAGGAGGGTGCCTGTTTCTCCACATCCTTGCCAGCATCTAGAGTCTCTGATTTGCTCATTTTAGCCACTCTGACTGGCGTGAGGTGGTATCTCAGTGTGGTTTTGATTTGTATTTCCCTGATGAGGAGGGATGCTGAGCATCGTTTCATATGTCTGTTGGCCATCTGGATGTCCTCTTTGGAGAAGTGTCTGTTCATATCTTCTGCCCATTTCTTCACTGGGTTGTTTGTTTTTCGGGTGTGGAGTTTGGGGAGTTCCTTATAGATTTTGGATACTAGTCCTTTATCTGATATGTCATTTGCACCTATCTTTTCCCATTCCATCGGTTGCCTATTAGTTTTATGGATTGTTTCCTTTGCTGTGCAGAAGCTTTTAATCTTGATGAAGTCCCAACAGTTTATTTTTGCTCTTCATTCTTTTGCTTTTGGGGATGTGTCAAGCAAGAAGTTGCTGCAGTGGAAGGTCAAGGAGGCTGTTTGCTGCTTTCTCCTCCAGGGTTTTGATGGTTTCCTGTCTCACATTCACGTCTTTTATCCATTTTGGGTTTTTTTTTGTGTGTATGGTATAGACAGTGATCTAGTTTCATTTTTTTGCATGTTGCTGCCCAGTTCTCCCAGCACCATCTGTTAAAGAGGCTGTCTTGGTTCCACTGGATACTATTTCCTGCTTTGTCAAAGATTAGTTGGCTGTACACTTTTGGGTCCAATTCTGAGTCCTCTATTCTATTCCATTTGTCTATGTGTCTGTTTTTGTGCCAATTCCATACTGTTTTGATGATGACAGCTTTGTAGTAGAGGCTAAAGTCTGGGATGGTGATACCTCCCGTTTTGGTTTTATTTTCCAATATTACTTTGGCTATTCGGGTCTTTTGTGGTTCCATACAAATTTTTGGATAGTTTGCTCTAGTTTTGAGAAGTATGCTGGTGCAATTTTGATTGGGATTGCATTGAATGTGTAGATTGCTTTGGGTGGTAATGACATTTTAACTATATTTATTCTTCCTATCCATGAGCATGGAATGTTTTTCCATTTCTTTGTCTTCTTCATTTTCCTTCATAACTTTTCTATAGTTTTCATCATATAGATCTCTGGTATCCTTGGTTAGGTTTCTTCCTAGGTACTTCATGGTTTTTTGTGCAATTGTGATGGGATCAGTTTCTTTATTTTCTCTTTCTGTTGCTTCATTATTGGTGTACAAAAATGCAACTGATTTCTGTACATTGTTTTTGGATCCTGCAACTTTGCTGGATTCTTGGATCAGCTCTAGTAGGCTTTTGGTGGAATCTGTCAGGTTTTCTATGTAGAGTATCATGTCATTTGCAAAAAGTGACAGTTTGACTTCTTCTTTGCCAAATCTGATGCCTTTGATTTCCTTTTGTTGTTTGATGGCTGATGCTAGGACTTCCAGCACTAGGTTAAACAACAGAGGTGAAAGTGGACATCCCTGTCATGTTCCTGATCTCAGGGGGAAAGCTCTCAGTTTTTCCCCATTGAGGATGAATGTTAGCTGAAGGCTTCTCATAGATGGTTTTTATGACGTTTAAGTAGGTTCCTTCTATCCTGACTTTCTCTAAGGTCTTTATTACGAAGGGATGCTGTATTTGTCAAATGCTTTTTCTGCATCTATTGACAGGATCATATGGTTATCTTTTCTTTTGTTGATGTGATGTATCACATTGATTGATTTGCAAATGTTGAACCAGCACTGTAACCCAGGAATGAATCCCACTTGATCTTGGTGGATTATTCTTTTTATGTATTGCTGGATTCAATTTGCAAGGATCTTGTTGAGGATTTTTGCATCTGTATTCATCAAGGATATTGGCCTGTAGTTCTCTTTTTTTTACTGGATCTCTGTCTGGCTCGGGAATCAGAGTAATGCTGGGTTCATAGAATAAGTCTGAGAGTTTTCCTTCGATTTCTATTTTTTGGAATAGCTTGAGAAGAATTGGCATTAATTCTGTTTTAAATGTCTGGTAGAATTCCCACGGGATGCCATCAGGTCCAGGGCTTTTATTTGTTGGGAGATTTTTGATCACTGATTCGATTTCCTCACTAGTTATGGGTCTGTTCAGATTTCCTATCTCTTCCCGTTTGAAATTTGGTAGTGGGTGTGCGTTTAGGAATTTGTCCATTTCTTCTAAGTTGTCCAATTTGTTGGCATATAATTTTTCATAGTATTCCCTGATAATTGCCTGTATTTCTGAGGGGTTGGTTGTAATCAGTCCATTTTCATTTATGATTTTGTCTATTTCGGTGCTCTCTCTTTTCTTTTTGAGAAGACTGGCTAGAGGTTTGTCAATTTTGTTTATTTTTTCAAAAAACCAACTCTTGGTTTCATTGATCTGTTCAATTGTTTCTTTGGTCTCTATGTTGTTTACTTCTGCTCTGATGTTTACTCTTTCCCTTCTTCTACTAGGTTTGTGGTGCTCTTGTTGCTCTGCTTCTAATTCCTTTAGGTGAACTGTTAGATTTTGGACTTGTGCTATTTCTAATTTCTTGAAATAGGCCTGGAGTGCAATGTACTTTCCTCTTAGGACTGCCTTTACCACATCCCACAGAGTTTGGATTGTTGTATTTTCATTTTGTTTCCATATTTTTTAAATTTCTTCTCTAATTGCCTGATTGGCCCATTCATTCTTTAATAGGATGTTCTTTAACCTCCATGTTTTTGGAGGTTTTCCAGACTTCTTCCTGTGATTGATTTCAAGTTTCAAAGCATTATGATCTGAAAGTGTGCATGGTACAATCTCAATTCTTTTATATTTATTGGGGGCTGGTTTATGTCCCAGTATGTGATCTATCTTGGAGAATGTGCCACGTGCACTTGGCCTCAGGATGTAGAGTTCTAAATATATCTGTTAAATCCACCTGGTCCAATGTGTCATTCATTCCATTGTGTTTTTAGTGCTTTTCTGTCTGGTTGATCTATCCATTGCTGTAAGCAGAGTATTAAAGTCCCCTACTATTAGCACATTCTTATCTATAAGAATGTTTCTGTTTGTGATTGTTTTAAATATTTAGGAGCTCCCATATTCGGTGTGTAGACCTTTATAATTGAGTGTTCTTCCTGATGGATGGACCCTGGTATTATTATATAATGCCCTTCTTCATCCCTTGTTATTATCTTTAATTCAAAGTCCCGTTTGTCTGATATAAGTATAGCTACTCCAGCTTTCTTTTGACTTCCAGTAGCCTGATATATATTTCTCCATCCTTTTACTTTTAATCTGAAGGTGTCTTCCAGTCTAAAATGCATTTCTTGTAGACAGCAAATAGATGGATTTTGTTTTTTTATCCATTCTGCTACCATATGTCTTTTGATTATAGCATTCAGCCCATTTACATTCAGTGTTATTATTGAAATATGTGGGTTTAGAGTCCTTGTGTCCTTTGTGGGATTCAAGCTTGTGGTGGTGTGTCTAGTATCTTGCGTTCCTTTCAACATTTCCCTCAGAGAGTCCCCCTCAGGATTTCTTGTAGGGCTGGCTTAGTGGTGACAAATTCTTTCAATTTCTGTTTATTTCGAAAGACTTTTATCTCTCCTTCTATTTTTTTTTTTTTTGGCACGTGTATTTTATTTATTTATTTTTTTTACATATAGTTTATTGTCAAATTAGTTTCCATATAACACCCAGTGCTCATCCCAAGTGTCCTCCTCCATGCCCATCCCTCCCTCCCCCCCACATCCATCAGTCCTCAGTTTTTGTCAGCATTCAAGAGTCTCTCATGGTTTGCCTCTCTCCCTTTCCCCCACCATTTCCCCCCTTCTATTTTGAATGACAGGGTTGCTGGATAGAGGATTCTTGGCTACATATTTTTTCTCTTCATCACATTGAAGATCTCCTGCCATTCCTTTCTGGCCTGCCAAGTTTCAATAGATAGGTCTGTCACCACTCTGATAGGTTTTCCTTTGTATGTTAGGGCCCTTTTCTCCCTAGCTGATTACAGAATTCTCTCTTTGTCCTTGTATTTTACCAGTTCACTATGATATGTTATGCAGAAGATTGATTCAAGTTATGTCTGAAGGGAGTTCTCTGCGCCTGTTGAATTTCAACTTCTACTTCCCTCCCCAGGTTGGGGAAGTTCTCTGCTATAATTTGTTCCAGGACTCCTCCAGCACCTTTCCCTCTCTCTTCCTCTTCTGGAATTCTTATGATACGGATATTGTTCCATTTGATTGTATAGCTCAGCTCTCGAACTCTTCTTTCATGTTCCTGGATCAGTTTATCTCATTTTTTCTCAGTTTCTTCCTTTTCTATAATAGTGTCTTCTAAATCACTTATTCTCTTTTCTGCCTCTTCGATCCATGCATTGAACGCCTCCAATTTATTATGTATCTCATTTATCGCATTTTTTAATTCACTATAACTATTTTAAAGCTCCATATTGTTTGTAGCCATAGTTTCTCTGATGTCCTCCATGCTTTTTTTCAAGACTGGCGATTAATTTTATGATTATTGCTCTAAATTATTGTTCAGTTATGTTGCTTATATCTGTTTTGAGCAGTTCTCTAGCTGTCATTTCTTCCTGGAGTTTCTTTGGAGGAGAGTCCTTCTGTTTCATCATTTTGGTTAGCTTTCTATCTCTTGTTACTTTTAAAAGCTTGTTGTACACTTGGCCCCTGCGAGTTCTGCTGTATTAGAGAGGGCTCTTTTGACTGTTCAGGGCCTGTCTGTTCAGGAAGTGTTCTTTGGATGGTGTCTCTTGGTTTCTCTTGTTGAGCTTTTGATTATTTTGTTTCCTTACTGGTAGTGGTACTGGGACTCCCCACCATGTGTAGTTTGGCTTATTTCTTGAGGCAGCCCTGGAAAAAGAAAACAGGCAAACACAGAGGGAACACAGGTACACAAACGCACAGACAAAACCAACAAACACGCAAACCCAGGCTCAGGTAAAAACAGCTATAACAACAACAAAACAGCTATCTGGAGGGGATGGGCATGGTTTGGTGTAGGCAGGTCTTGTCTCCACTGTGTCCACTGGCCTCCCTGAGGCCCCTCCTTGGTGGTTGTGGGGAGAAGAATGGTGTCGCCCCAGTCCCTTCTCAACCAAGCACTGCAAATCACTTCTTTGGGTCTGATCTCCCTATGCTGAGGATGTCGCCAAGGTGGGCTGAGTTCTATGCCCCATGCTCTGCCTCGTTTCCAGGTCTCAGTCTGTGGGCTTTGTTCTACCACCCTGAACAGTCCTGCTGATCGCTGCTTCTCTATTGCAGGGCGTTGAGTGGGGGGTAGGGGAAGTGTCGCAGCCTCAGATCCGCCCGGTTCAAGCAGTGATACAACCCAAGTGCGTTTGGGGAATATAGCAACTCCAGGTCCACAGAGTCTGAGTTGCCGCAGTGCACCACTGCCACTTCACCGGGCGCCGGGACCGCCTCCGCAGGTGTTGCTGCCAGTTCACTGGGCCGCCACCGTCATAGATGGTGCAAGGCGAGGTGCATGGCAGTTTAGTTTTTTCTGGCGCCTTCTGGGACTAGGGCACCTAGTTTAAAGTCAGCACCCCAGCCAAAGCTAAAAAACACGGTCTTTCCAAGCCAAGGTTCCCCCCCCTTCTTCTCCAGGGACGGTCCTATGGGCAGTCTCAGTTTTTCTTTCCTTTCCCATGGACTCGCGGCAGCTCACCACCACTAGCCAGTTAATCAATCACCACAGTTGTACGCAAGCCAGGCTCCCTCCCCTTCCTCTGTATCTCTGGGTCCCAACCCGCTTTTATCTTCCCCAGTAAGCACTCACACACTTATGAGGTTTCCTTCCCAGTGTACTTTGTCTCTTTCTCTTCCCAAACTCCTGTGGTTCAGTGTCCTACAACTTCAGGCCTTCTCTGTCTGACAGATGGGTGCAGGTGAAATGTACAGAGCTCCCTACTTCTCCACCATCTTGCCTCCAAACGAACCAAGATACTCAGGTTTTGGATGATAAAGTTCTTTTAGAATATGCTAAGAGTTGGCATTTTATCCTGATGATGGTAGGGAAACCGTGAAGGATCTTAAATATGAGAATAGTAATAGGAAACCCAACATTTGTCCAGTTTGCCACCCTAAATGTTTTCAGTCATTACTTATTCGAGAAAGATTAACAGTGCATTTGATAGCACTGTGATCTGCAGATAGGTATGGTGATGAAGAAAAAGAAAAGGCCCATATTCTCACAAAACAGGAAAAATAAACACAAAAATAATTTCTGATGGTAATATGTACTGTAAAGATATTAAAATGGAACAATGTGATAGAGATTGACTACCAGAGGCAGAGCATATGGGGTTGTTTCTACAGAAAAGTTGTAGAGTCAGAAAAGAGATATTTGAGATAAGATGGCTAAATGAAAATCTGAGTTAAGGATGTGGCAGACAAAAGAAACAGTAAGGGCAAAGAACCTGACTTAAAAAAGAACCTGGTGTGTTAAAGAAGGAATATGGGAATAGCATCAATGTAATGAGCAAGGTTAAGGGTATGAGGTCGGACTGGAGAGGCAGTTTTTTAAATTAGTTTTTAATTTTATTTATGATGCAGGTCTCTAACTCATGAACTGTGAGATCATGACCTGAGCCAAAACCAAGAGCCACTCAGGTGCCCCTAGAGAAGTAGTTTTGAGCACTTACTTCCGATAATTGCTAGGAAAGCAATATTGAACATAAAGAGAATCTTTTCCCTTTACATACTCCCCCTACTCTGCTCCCTTATCAGACTTTTCCTAGCATATCAAATCTTGTCTTATTTCTTTGTTCATCCTTCAGGATTCTGGTTCTTTCAACTTATTCTGGGTTTCCTGAGACATGACCATTTTTAACACTGAATGTCTTATATTCCAGGAATGCTTTAAGTTGTAGAATGGCAAAGACAGTGATCATCCTATTGAGGAAGACTACTTTGATCACCCTAGGACTATAGACACTTGATACATACTTCTTATACCAATGTTTCTTAAGAGATAGATTTGAAGAGGAAGTCAGAAGCCAAATCACCAGGACTTCAGGGATCATGGCAGAGTTTGGACTTCAGTTGAAGAACAGAATGATTTAGTCCTAAAACATCAGCAATGTTATATTAGTTATCTACTGCTATGTAACAAATCACCCCCAAAATTAGTACTTATGATAATAAGAATCACCTATTTGCTCTCAGAGTTTTTGTGGGCCAAGAATTCAAGAGTTCCTTATTTAGCAACTGTGGCTTGGGTGTCTCATGGGCTACAGTCAAATGTCAGCCAAGGATGCAGTCATCTGAAGGCTTCACTGGTCTGGAGGATTTATTTCCAAAGTGCTCACTCACAAGGCTATTAGATTGGTGCTGGCTGTTTGGAAGAACTCAGTTCCTTTCCATATGGACCTCTCCTCAGGGCTAGTTGAACATCCTCATGACAAAGTGGCTGACTTCCTCCAGATCAAGTGATCTAAGTGGTCAAAGTAGAGGCTCCATGCCTTAGGTCACTAGATTTGGAAATCACCCATTGTCACACAGTCCCCAAAGTGTTTTTTTTGGTCACAGCTTTGAACCAATGTGTGACATGAGCATGCAAGGACACATATAGCAGGAAGTGATGATTTGGTGGGACTTGGAGCCTGACTATCAGAGATAATCCTGGCTCATTAAACTTACTAAAGAATGTTCATGGTTATAGAGATAAACAGGTAGGTCAATATTGTAGCTTACTACAGGTCAATTTTCACTAATGGGACTACAACTTTAGAAGATATCTGTAAACTATATTCTACTGGTCCTATCTTTACAAGTGCTTAAGGGTATTATCACACTCAGGTTATGCTGTTCAATTAATTTTGCCTTCAAGAGTCATCAGATCTTGACTTGTGACACTAACTAAGTATATAATGTTAATCCACTTACTCATTCTACTAATTCTGTCTAGCAGATTTTTAGGGGACAGAGCCAAAAATGAAGAGTCACACTTAACTAAGACTTGGACTTTGATGCTGCTTAGCTCAGAACACCTGGGAGTGAACTTGGCATGTGTATCTCTTTACAAAAGACTCATGGAAGGCTTGGAGTCAAAAGATGAATGATATCTATGTTTCTATCTGAAATAACTCAAAGATAAGAGAAACCTAACAGCATCCAAAAAGTACAAAGCCCTCAAGGCAAACGTGTTTGAAAAAGCAGGAAGACAGGAAAGCTACATTGGAGTGAAGGGGGTTAGTAGAGGAGCTCAGAGACGTAGACAGGAGCCAGATCTGCAGGGCCAGTAACAGAGATGAGGACCCTGGATGTATTCTAGAGCAATGAAGACAGCAGAAAGTTCAAGCAAGGGAAACAATTTGACTGCTCTTAAAATGATCACTGTCTGTTCTTGTTCCTCTATGATGGCTAGAGAGTTCTCTGTCTGAAATGGTAGGTATTTATATCCCCCTTCTCACTTCAACAAGGTCTCATCAAATAGGAGCTCCCTAACTACTCTATCTAAAATAATAGTTCTAACCACCTCTCACTCTCTACTTCTTTACAGAGCATTATTTTAGTAGCACATATAATCTAATGTAACAATGTATTTTTATGTGTTTTTTGTTTATTTTTTAATGTTTTATTTATTTTTTGAAAGAGAGATAGAGGCAGCGTAAGCAGGAGAGGATCAGAGAAAGAGGGAGACACAGAATCCGAAGCAGGCTCCAGGCTCTGAGCTAGTTGTCAGCACAGAGCCCGACGCGGGGCTCAAACCCACAAACCATGAGATCATGACCTGAGCCGAAGTCGGACGCTTAACCAACTGAGCCACCCAGGCGCCCCATGCGTGTTTTAAAAATGATTATCTCTTCCTTCTCAAGAGCAGGCCCCTGCTTTAGGCATGGGCACGTTTCTAATACAGCATGGAACAGAGTCTCAATATTTGTTGAATGAATGAATGAATTTCAAATGACAACTGAGATTTTTTTTTTCATGTCCCCAAGGGGAAAATCTGTCTCCCTCTTCTCAAGCTCATTGGTCATAAATGACAGGCAGACATATTAGATAAAAACTGATCAATTGGCATGGCTATCTGGAAACCTTTGTGGAGAGAAATTCTTAGGCCATATTTGGGACCAGTAGGAAAGAGTGTCATGATTAATGAGCAATGTCTACCGTGTCTGTGGGAGGAGAGCATGTGATCTATTTGTTGCGAGTCTCCCATCTACAATGTAGGTATTTAATTTTAACTAAGCTAGAACTCTTATCTCCCACTGCTTTGTATTCTGATCATGTGTGGCCATGCTTCATCTCCCTTATTTGAAAGGCAGCCAGGAATCATGTGTCTGTGTCTTAGTTTCCTCATCTGCAAAACGGAATTGATAATGGAGTCTTCTTGTTGTAATAGGAGAATTACAGGAGAGGATGCACTCCCATCACAGAGAACAGCACCTGGTCCGCAGGGTGTGCTCAAAAATATCAGTGGCTTTTGTTACAGTAATAGCAATAATGATAATAATAATAACAGGGTTTTAACACCTAGAAGTAAATGGTAAGTCTTACACAAGTAGGTAAGAAAAATGCTTACAAAAGCAGATGAAAATTGTTCCTGAAGTCAGGAGCAGTGAATGACTTGCTATGAAATATAAACATTCGTTGTTTGTAGAGACACACAAACATTAAGCTTTTTTTTTTTTTGGCCAGTTTCATACGGTCTTAGAGAAAGATGGAACAGCACTTTGAAACATCTGTTGGACAGGGCACCTGCGTGGCTCAGTTGGTTGAGCATCCAACTTTGGCTCAAGTCATGATTTCACAGTCCGTGGGTTCGAGCCCCGTGTGGGGCTCTGTGCTGGCAGCTCGGAGCCTGGAGCCTGCATCGGATTCTGTGTCTCCCTCTCTCTCTGCCCCTCCACCCCCCCGTCTCTCGAAATAAAATAGTAAAAGACATAAAAAATTAAAAAAAAGAAAAGTTCTGTTGGAGGTCTCGTTCACATTGAATTGTATTTTTAAGCTTATGCCAAGTTAAGAAAGCACATAAGAACAAAAAAGGTGAATTATCACCTCACATGTCTCATATAGATGCTTAATGACAGAAAAAGGAAAAAACCCTCCAATGCCTTGCATTTATATTAGTGCTGTCCTCTTCCTTACCAGAAACTCACCAGAACACTGTAAGGATATGTCCAAAGTGTCCCCTGTTAGCTGAGAGCCTTGATTTGAAGAGTGGGACAGTGGGAACAGATCCAGTGACCTTCAGGGATAAGCACCAAATGTCCTTTTCTGTTTCAGAAGCAGCATACACACAAAAATACATCTGCCTTCACCATAGTAAGGAAGAGTACAAGCTGTTTCACCTCTCTTTACCAACCTGTCTTCAGCTGGTTTTAGCCCCAGGTTAATTAAACAGAAGGCCTCACTCCCTTCAAGCCCCTGAGGTACCACCTATAATTATTCTGCTATTTAGAGACGTCAGGTCCTTGTATTTAGGGTATTCAAAGTGCATTTAGTCCCTGAGGATGGAGATAATGGTGTTATAATAGAGCTATAAGCAACTCCATTTGGAGAAAGATAGAAATCCCTTGTGGCTCTTAAACACCTAGGAAAGAAATCCTTCAATGCCACTCAGGTAATGTGCAAAATAATGATATTAATTTTCCACTATGTGTCAAACACAATGCTATGCAATATGTGACCAGTAAAAAGAAGTGAGACATGGCCTTCCTTCAGGAATCTTATCCCCCATTGGGTAAATAAAACATATTCAGAAGCCAATGAGAAAGCAGGTGTTTTTGACCAAGAAAGGACCTTCCCTGGAAGAAGAATACAAGAGTGAATAATCTAGGCTTGGGATCTAGAGAAATCAGAGTTTGAATCTGGCTCAGCAGTATGACTTTGGGCAGTACTTCCCCTACCTGATCTTCAGTTTCTCCATCTGCCAATGGCAGGATATATTCCAGAGAGTTGTTATGAGGACTCAATGAGAAAAAATATATAATGCTTTAGTGTAGTGGCTGGCACAGTGTAGGCACCCAATGTATCCATTCCCTCAGCAAATGTTCAAGATGCACACTGTGCAAGTTGTTGATTCTGAGAACAAGACAGACACAGTCCCAGCTCTCACCCAGCTTACATTCTAGAAGAGTCGAATGATTTGAAAATAGTTAACAAACATCACCTGAGGTCTTACCATGTGCTTTGTAATAAAGTAAAATAAAGTAAGCAGATAAGCTCAATATTTTCCCCTTGATAAGATTTATGAAGAAAATTCAAAGAGCTGCACTGTTATGAATATGAAGGTCTGTTTGAGGAAGGGGATATCTGAACAGAGGTGCAAATAATTTGCAGAAGCTTGTCAGGTATGAAGCTTAACCCAAGCAGAGTTAAGTCAATAAATGCTGAATGCTACTATTAATAGTATAACTTGGTTCTCAATTTCATGGTACAGGTTATATGAGAGGGAGGAGTTTGGGAAAGTGATATGCCAGAGTAGATGGAGACAAGAGGGAAGTCTGAGCAGGGGAGCATTTCAGCTAGATGTTGAGTGAGTAGTGTTTAGCAAAGACCACCAACCTCACCCTCCCTCCACCCCCGCCCCCACACCAGTATGGCACGTTTACACAGAACTTCAAACTAGGGCTCAGAGGAAGTTAAAATCACTCCCAGTCCTCTACATGTTGTTTTACAACCCCCTTTGCATCACAATGGCAGAGGTGAATACTTAAAACAGAGACTGATCATCTATCCCACAACACCCAAAATATTTACCATCTGGCTCTCTACAGGTCTGGAGACCTGGTCTAGAGGTTATAAAGCACATTTGACTAATTAATACTGTGAGGGGATTCAAATAGATTTGGTGGGATTTATCCTACTGGAAAGCCTAATTACGGCGCAGGGGTCCATAAACATCCATTTTGGTCTATCTCCATGATCTAGAGTATAATTGAAGTCACCTACTTGGAACTCACTCAATATTGGTTTAATGTGAATGAATAAACATGATGTCCCAGGGAGATTTTTTTACATAAAATAATTAAGGTCTTTTTCCCTCTGAAAAACCTAGAGTAGGTAAAGGAAGAGCCAAGACTAGAACCAGGTGTCTCATAACTTCCCATCTGATGCTTTTCCCACCATGATGCCACAGACATAATAAAATCCAGAGTGCCCACCTGCCAACTTAAAGGATACACAACTTAAAAGATGAAGGACACTTTCTTTCCTTGCCATTAGTAGAGTCTCAGCTAAAACTCACATCTCCAGTCATTCTGACATCTGACCCTAATTAATCACCATATGGTACTACTTCTGCAGGATCACCTACTTGCATTCATCAACAACTCTGTTCAGTTCTGGGAAGACATGTGGGAAGGTTCCTGGATGTTTGTTAATGATCATCTTCAACCAGCAATCACTGGAAGCTACATGGTCAGACACAATGTTATGAACTCTAAAAAATGCCTCAGTGTATGCCTCTTCCACAAGGTCCATCACATGGAGGAAGGCAACAGTCTTACCAGTCAGGGGTTAATTGCTTCTTTGTGCATATCAGGACACTTTAGCAATGAAACAATATTCTCAAATCGTGCACCTATTGGAAACAAAATCTTGATCTATTATCTTTAACAGAAAACTAAGGGCCAAGAAGTCAGAGTTAGCCCTGGGATGCAGTGGCACAGATACATGAGAGTTTGTACTGTGAAGACACAGCTGAGTTCAAATTTGTGCCTCTGCCACTCACCTGCTGCATGACCTTGGACAAGTCATATGACTTGTCAGAACTATAGTTCTTTCACAAATATTTCATATTTCATACGATTCTCATGAGAATTAGATGAATGACAGCCTTTTATAAAGCACTTATGAGAACCCTTGTTAACAAAAAAACACTTGCTAATAAAAAAAAGAAGACAGTGATGTCAGTGTGATTGACTTGGCAGTGGTTCTGGCTCTGACTACTGTCAACTGGACAGCTCCATGCAAGGCAGTGAACCCCTCCGAACCTCAGCTTTTTTGTCTGTAAGGCAAGAACAATAATATTTCTCAGCTTATAGAGCTTTTGTGGGAACTACATGGCATAGAAAAGATAAAGTCCTTAGCAAAGATCCTGGCATTTATAATGAATTATTAAGCGTTGCCAAATGAAAACAAGTCAAATAAAAGATGTTAATACCTACCTGGCCAATTCACACAAATCTTAAAAATAAGGGGAAATAAAGATTATGAATATAAAAGTGCCTTCAATGTACTCAATCGCTCTGCATATATTGCGGGTTGTCAGGATTACTACCCAGCTGAGGAAGTCTGTCTAGTGTCTGTTTATTTGGCCTGTGATTTGCAGGTCATCCATTGGACTGGAATGCTTCAGTGGCCAGGTGCTATGTGAAGCTAGGGATTAATTAACCTGTGATCTATGACTTCTAATTATTGTTCTCAAGTCTTACCTAATATTTGCAACTGACACTTAAAAAGCCATATGGCCTAGCAAAAGCATTTGGGACTGCAACATATTGGCAGAGATACTCTTCTGTGTTATTCTACTCCCCTGATTAGGTTTATGGAGAGAGAAGACACTTGTTGAGCTGATGATTGGAAAATTTCCAGACTGAGAATGCAAAATGTAGACACCCGACCACAGTTGGCAATCCATAGAAGGTTATAGCTAGGTCAATACTGAGTTTTTAAATGAGCCCTGCTCTTTTTTATGTGATCCTGAACCATTTAGTTGAGTCTCAAAGTCATCATTTAAAAATGGGGCTAATATGGTATACCCCATGGATTCATTCTTCTAACCGGTGTTTATGGAGCACCTTTGTGGTAACAGGCATGGTGGTAATTACTGCCAACACAATAATAAGCATAAAAATAATGTCTTTTACCACATGGAGCTAAAGTTCAAGGAAATACAAGTATTAAGTATAAATATAGAATAACTGCTTACTATGGATATGGTAAGACATTGTCTAGAGACCCTAACAGCAGAACCTATTTTGGGTTGGGAAATCAGGGGAAGACTTTCAAAAGGAGTGACACTTACACTTTGATCTTAAAAATGAATAGAAGAAGCAAAGCAAAGAATGGCTTGAAGAATGTCAGATGGAGAGGACATGTATAAAGGCTCTGTTGAACAATTAATGGTGACAAAGTATCCTCTAGGCCTTGAGTATATAGCAATGAAAAGATAGATCATTTAAGACTGTAGGTTTCTTGGGGTGCCTGGGTGGCTCAATTGGTTAAGTGCACAACTTCAGCTCAGGTCATGATCTCCCAGTTCGTGGGTTTGAGCCCCGCATCGGGCTCTGTGCTGACAGCTAGCTCAGATCCTGGAGCCTCTCTTCGGATTCTGTGTCTCCCTCTCTCTCTGACCCTCCCCTGCTTGTACGGTCTCTCTCTCTCTCTCAAAAATAAATAAAAACATTAAAAATTTTAAAAAAGGCTGTATGTTTCTTATATTAGTGAAGAATAAGGAAGAAAATATGTTTAAATTACTGACCACAGGGCATGGCACAAAAGGCAACTCTCTACATATAAAAGACCACTAATTAAAATCACTACAGCAAGGATAATAAGTAAAAATAAATATCCCCAAGGAAAAATCAACTCTACCCATTCAGGGCAAAACAAAGGCAAATGTAACCATTTTTTTGGACATACTTGAAAAAAAATTCCACAACTTTCTGTTTTAGAAGAAGACTTCTAAAATTCTGTTGGAGTATAAAAAACCTTGTTACTGTTCAGTCTTCCCTTAGATTTGGGCATAAGTCTGTAAAGTGGCTATCTTGGTCTTTCATTCCATCCTCAAGTGGGAACAATGACAGAGTGGCCTACCTCCAAAAAGTCCTGAGTGTTCCTTTTATGGAAGATGCAATGACCACTTGGCAGAGTTATAGCTGAAAAGATATTCAGCCTTCCATTTAGTAACAGAGAACATGGTCTCTGAAAGTTAATGATATTGAGTGCTGGGGCCAGTATGAACACGAATAGATGAAATCCAGAGCAAGGGGTACCTGGGTGGCTCAGTTCAGTAAGTGTCTGACTCTTGATTTCAGTTCAGGTCATGATCTCACAAATCAATCTCTACATCAGGCTCTGTCCTGACAGAGTGGAGCCTGGGTAGGATTCTCTCTCCCCATCCTCTCTCTTTGCCCCTACCCTGATTGCTTGCATGCTCTCTCTCTTAATAAATATTAAAAAAAAAAAAAAAGAATGCAGAGGAAAGCCAAGGACTCTCCTTTCCCAGAGATGTGACATGTGAAAAAGTCTCTGGCCAAGTCTCTCTCTGCTACTGATACCTGAAATGCCACAACAGATAACCAGTTCTTTGCTTCAAGGAGAGCTATCTTGTAAACATCTGGCAATTGACATTAAGCAGTCTGTGATCATGTAGGCAAAGAAACATTATTTTTCTTTATTTTAAATTTAGAATCTTAAATGATTGATTCCAATTTGCCCCTTCCTTTGAAGCAATTCAGACTCTGAGAGAGGAAATGGCATGTCCAAAGTCACACATCCTGGCAGTGAGAGATCCAAGAATAGAACCCAGATCCACCATTATGACTTCTTCTCTTGGATCTTCTTTCTCTGAGTCCACATTCTACAAATCATATGGTTTCCCACCATTGCTATTTCTCCACCATTGGACAAATAGGTAACTGCTATAGTGTTAGTTTAGGAACTGAGAGTTGGGACAGAATAAAAGAGTAAGAGAGAAAAAGATATTTGGAATAATTAATAACCTTGTCTGGCATTGGCTCCTTCTAGGCAGGTTCTGCCAAGCCTCTGTAATCTCTTCTTTGGCATCAACAGCCAACTGATAACAAGTGGAAGAGTAGTGTCATCTTTGAGAGAGTGTCTGGGGTTCAGAATCATCAAGGCTTTGAATTTTTTTTTGATCCAGGTGCTTGCATTTTACAAATGCATTCCAGAACTTACCAGTGCCTCAGAAAATAGTTTCCTCTCCTCCTTTCTATGAAAATTATCACAGATTTCCCCTGAACCTTTCTATGCCCTCTAACAGACTAGAAAATGAAGCTCTTTGCTTTAGCAAGCAACCTCCAGGATATTCTGTTTTTGGAAAGTTCATACAGTAATAATGGCATCCTTTCTTTCAAGACACTTTTAAGAAGAAAGTGAGCCAACTTTTCATTAGGCTTAAAATAGTGCGTATATAATGTTAGCTAACAGTTTGCTACCCACGACTCTTGAACCTAAAGACTTCTTCCTAAATGGCACTATCTGGGACCTGGGTCCTAAACACTTCTCCACCTTTTTGATAGGGCAATGGAGAGAATGGAACATAGACTTTCTCTTCATGAGAGGCAATCACGAACTTTAGGAACCTATATTCTAATCCAGGTTCTGCCAACCTTCACTGACCTGGCCATCTTGGGCAAGTGCCTTCTCTCTGAGCCTCACAATTATATTCTATAAAATCTATTTTCTCTGACCTGTACAGTGTTGTTTGGCTTTTATTTGTTTCCAGCCTTATTTTTTTAATGTTTATTTATTTTGAGAGAGAGCGAGAGAGAGCAAACACACACTTGCATGAGTGGGGGGTAGAGGCAGAGAGAAGGAGGGAGAATCCCAAGCAGGCCTCACACTGTAAGTGCAGAGCTTGACATGGCTGTGTATCAGCAACTATGGGATCATGACCTGAACTTAAATTAAGAGTCAGATAATTAACTGACTGAGCCACCCAGGTGCCCCTAGTTTCCAACTTTAATTTTTTTTTACATTTATTTATTTTTGAGAGACAGGGTAAGACAGAGCACGAGCAGGGAAGGGGCCGAAAGAGAAGGAGACACAGAATCTGAAACAGGCTCCAGGCTCTGAGCACGGGTTCAACACAGAGCTTGACACGGGGCTTGAACCCACGAACCGTGAGATCATGTCCTGAGCTGAAGTCGGTGCTTAACCGACTGGGCCATCCAGGCGCCCCCCAACTTTAAAATGAATAACTTTCACATAAATATCCTGACCTCTCTAAAAACCAGAAGACCTAACCAACTGGATTAATAATCTCACCTGATGATTCGTGGACATCTATAGTGGCTGCCCAATGTAGAAAGGTTGTGTCCACTTCAGTTCACTCTAATCCCCAGCAGGTCTGTGTATCCTTCGGCTTGGTTAACTATGTGCACAATAAGTCTTTGAGTTTGTGACCCTGGGCTCAGTAGTAGGCAGCCACACCAGGCAAAGCATCCCCTGTTCCATCAGCACTGATGCATTCATAAAATACTGAATATGTTTGATGTGTGGACTCTTTCCTCAGCATCTCAAATTACAGCATCTTCAGAGCAATTCACGTATTCCACACCCTTTTACATTTTGATTAATGCTGCTTATATATGTGCACCTAGTATTTTTATTCCATTTTACCCTTTGTCCATATTAATCATCATGATTCTCTGTCTTGATCTCAATCTACGTGATCATTACCTAAAATTTGTTTAGTATTTTCCCGAAATTTCTCAGGCATTCTTACACAAGTTAAATATGCATTCTCCAAAACTTTTGGTTTAAAAGAGATTGTGTACTAAAAATGCATCGTTTGATCAAATAAATAGGCCTTTAGAAATGCATTAAATTCTTATGAGCAGTCATTTGTTTCATGTCGCCACTCATGCCAGTGGATAAAATAAGAATACTTTGGTCTAATCAGGGGGAGCTCGATCATCAATTTCACCATAAAAACCACCCAGCCAATCTTTGGAGACACCTACAGAAACACATATTAGTACAACCAAGGCAGATACTACTAGTGCTGCTTCCATCCTAGGAGGAATAATACATGGCCTCTCTCTCTTTTTTTTAATGTTTTAATTTATTTCTGAGAGAGAGAGGCAGCATGGGCAGGGGAGGGTCAGAGAGAGAGGGAGATACAGAATCTGAAACAGGCTCCACGCTCTGAGCTAGCTGCCAGCACAGAGCCCGACACGGGGCCCGAACCCATGAACTGCGAGATCATGACCTGAGCTGAGGTCGGACGCTCAACCGACTGAGCCACCCAGGCGGCCCTATGGCCTCTCTTTCACAGACCCTTTGGTAAGAGCTACTTTGCTACTAAAACATTGCCAGATTTTTGTTCAGCAAGGTTATACAAAAGGGTACCAAGGATATTTCTGAGGAAGATCCCAGGTCTGTCCTTTCAATATTCTGATGAAATAATAAAGTCTCTGGTTGAGGCATTTGGTTGGGACCAAGTCATGGACATTCAATAATTCAATCAAATGAATTTTCATTGCATTACTTGCTTATCTAAGTAGACTAGACAATTCAATTATTCTTTGGAGATCCATCATTTGGAGGTACAGAGCCACCTAAACTTGTACTTCATTTTGCTGTAGGTGAAGATTTTTTAATTGTCTGAATGCGTTTTTCATTAGAGCCAGTGATACTGGCATCCATTCTTGCTCCAATTCTTGCAGCAGGATCCTTCCTAAGGTCAACATTCCTTAGGAAGCACCATATCATACCTTAGTCTCTTCTCTTAAATCTCATTTTTCAAGGCCCAGTTAACATTCTACTATTTTTCCTTGACTATACAACTTAATAGTGACCTCTCCCCTCACTCTTCTGAACCCTTTTAGGATTTACCAATAACCCATGCATCAGGTAATTATCATTTGTAAAAAATTACTATCAGAGAAAAGAATATCTAAGAGGCTTCATTTAAACCTAAGAGTAGGGGTGTCTGGGTGGCTCAGTTGGTTAAGTGTCTGACTCTTGATTTTGTCCAAGATCATAATTTCATGGTCATGAGATCAAGCCCTATGCTGGGCATGGAGTCTGCTTAAGATTCTCTCTCTACCTCTCCCACTATCCCTCCCCTGCATGTGTATATTCTCTTTCTCTCAAACAAACAAAAAGACTGAAGTTTTGTAGTAAACTATAAACAAAAATATACTTATTTGTGACTTTATCTCAAAATCTAATTTTGGATATTTAACAGGATTTAGATTTTTATGGCTGTGCATTAATGTTTACTGTGAGGAATCCAGGCATCAAAGGTTAGGGACGAAAATGGTATAATTTTTCAGAAAAAAGAATACGCTAGCATGAAAACAACATCTTTTACTTCATGCTTACAGCCCTTTAATTAAACATGCCTTTTTGCAACATTTGTGAGTTTTATCAATTTTTCCAAGAGCCTCTGTTTTACCTTTGATACTCAAGTCATCCTTTCTCAAAGGCCATATTGTTTCATCATCTTTGGTGATTGGACCTTCTTCAACTGACTGGTCTCACTCTGTCAAAACCTTTATTTGTTGATGCATTTGCAAGATATTCCAGCATCACTTTTATAGACTTAACAAAATCCTGCATCTTTTGCAAAATCTGCAATATTGCTTTGCTAATTGTTAATGCACTTCTATGTATTGTCTTACAATGCAACAATTAGCAAGAGGCTGACCAGTACAATGCAAAGATATAGTAGCTCTTTTTAACACATGTGGATTGTGTGTTGAAATAAATTAGAAATTTACTCACAATTCACTAAATTCAGTGACTTTTTAAAAATCATTTTAAGCTTTTTTAGTCAAAAGATACTAAAAGTACAATAATCGTGATGATAAAGACAAGTTTGGAGCCCTGAACTTCTAGATGTTGAAACAAAAAAGAAGTCCTTTCATACATAAGAAAATTGAGAACATATGATTTAGTCCAGTGATTCTCAAAAAGAGGTCCCTGAACCAACAGTATCAGCATTACCTGGGACCTTGTTAGAACATGTCAAATGTCAGGAATGCAAATTCTCAGGTTACTGAGTCAGAAACTTTATGGGTAGAACCCAGAAATCCATAGTTTAACTGGCTTGTCAAGCAATTCTGATGCATGCCAAAGTGTGAGAACGATTGATTCAGACCAATCTTGTTTTACTGATGAAGAAATGAAAGCCCAGGGAAGAGAATGGGATGCTATTATTGAGCAGGAACAGGCAAGAGTCATGTTCTTTTGATTTATGCAGCATTTCTTCCATCTTTTATACAACCCCCAAAATATTATATTTACTTGGGGCACACAAAGTATGCTAAGTACTTAAGTATCACCATAGTTCTAAGATTTTTTTAAATTTCCATTTTACAGATCAGAACATCCTCAGAGGGAGTAGGGTATAAACCCTGTTTAGTAAGGGGTTGAGTCTAGAGTCAACTTTTTTCCAAACTTCAAATTCTGATTTCTTTTAACGAAACTACAGTACCTGATCTACAACAACTTCATAAATTTTTCAAGTCTGCAATATACCTTATTTATAAATTTTTTCATTGTCACATCATTTGAGTCATCATTATAGGGCTAACTTGCCTTTTGGTGGAGGAAGAAGCACAGTCTTTCAGAGAATGACTATTTCTGTCTCTAAACTTTGTAGCCACAGTTGATTAAATTCACTTTTCTAAACTTCAGCAATAGATGTAAAAATCAACTTATATCAGTTTGGCCAGATATTCTATTTTTATTCTTCATTGTTATGTATAAGATGTGTTTCATTGTTGTATGTTTGGGGACTGACTTTGGGATTTTAACTGGTGTTCATTTATTATATTTGAGGCTTCAGGCTATGTTAACAAGTGGTACAATTTTAGACATATGAAAAAATGTAAGTGCCATGTGTTAAGAGAATAATATGTTAAAATATAGATTCTCAATATAGAAGTACTGTTTTTCTTCTTAAAAAAAACTACTGATAATAATTATGACTGTCAATAACCACTAATACTTAGAAAGAGTTTACTATCTTCTAAGAACTAAACTAGGCACTTTTTATGCATTATCTATAATTCACACAATAATCTTATGATGTTAGTAATGTTACTATTTCCATTTTATAGATGAGGAAATCAACTTTTGGAGGTTAATTTGGCCAAAGTGGTAGAGTCTGTAAATTACACCTCCAAGACCCACTACTCCAGTGGCCGGATCAGCCCCACCCCCATCCCCCTGCACAAACACATCATGCTGCTGATCAAAGCAATGACTTCATCTGTCCTGCCCACACCATGATAGCTCCTCTTTGTAGTCCCAAATGTGTAAGCTGTTAAGCCAAGGTCCCACAATCTGACCACAACCGGTGATTTTCCAGATTTACTTCATGCTTATTCCTTTCATGTCACTGTTATACAAATCAACTATTTCCATATATATTAGTCATATCCCAACTCCAAGCAGTCCTGCTCCTCCTCTATCTCTAGTATAACCTTTTCCTCTTCCATCTCAGCCTATTGCAGTCCAATTCAATTCTATTTAGTTCACTGAGAGTTTTGAACCATGATAACAATAATAAAAATAATCACCCTGATCTGTGTTGCTGCAATGAGACTGTGAACACACTCCCAATAGTCTGAATTGTATCTATGAAATCCAACACTGGTGGCGTGGAGTTTGGCTACACTCTGATCCCTGATCTTGGTGCTGCTTTTATGTGCCCCAGAAGGTGAGACCTTCGTGGGATGGACATGACTGAGACAGTCATACATTGTAGTAATATTATGGCAATAAGGAGGCAGATCTAGGAAGAAGAAATGCATGCAAATCCAGATGACAAACTGCTGAAGCTTCTCCTGAATGTCCATGGTTCTGGTCTCTACCACTCAGCTGGCACTGATATTTTTTTTATCTTGTGTTGTTGACATTTTCCTCCATATTTATATTAGAACTCACTTTTTAAACTTTTAAAAAGTTTTTAAATGTGAGGGGGACAATACTTTAATGTAACAAAAAATCTCAGAAATCAGACAATTGGGCAAATAGGAAATGGATAATGGGGGTTCAAAGAGAGCCAAATAACATGGAAAGATGCCAAAATTCCATAGTATTCGAAGAAAAGAAAATTTTAAAAACGGACTAAAATTTTCTACCTATATAGTTGGTAAAATACTTTAAAATTTATAATACTCTTGGCAAAACTGTGAGACAATGGATATAAATACTCAGGAGTAGAGTATATTAGTACAATCCATAGGTAATATTAGTATCTTTTTGCATTTTACTCCATGTATTTTTATCTCAATATGAAATAAATTGACACAGGAGTACAGAGGGTAATTTGCCAATATTTGTCAAAATTTTTAATCCATGTATTCTTCAATCCAATGGTTATGGTGTTAGTAATTTTCCTATAGCTCTCCTCTCACAAAGAGGCTAAACATAAAAAGGAATGCTCAATGAAAAAGTGTTTCAATAGTTTAAACCTGGAAATAATCTACAAATTGATTCATACAAAACTGAATAAATACTAAGCATGTAACTAAGTCCCTCTTCCAGAAAGGACTATTAGAAAAGCTGTGGGGAAACTTGAGAGGAGAGGTAGCTTATCATCAGCTTCCTATTTGGAATTCCAGATGGAGCCTCCACATCTGGGTGGGCCACAGAAAAGTAAAAAGAAGGACTCTGAAAAGGTAAAGGATCCTTCAGCACTCCTGGTTTCTTCCACAACTACCTCAATAGCCACGGTGTTTTGTGGTCATTTGCAGACACAGAGCTACAAAAATTTGTATGGTCCATCATGCATGCTCTCAACTTATGTCAAACAAAAGGACATTCTGCCTTCTTGTTTCACTTCTCATACTGTAAACAATCTGAGAAGCCTGTCTTTTGCAGCCTATTTAGCGTCATGTTTCCAGTTTTGTGCTTTCAGTTGGTGATATGGCTGTTTAAAATAGTCCCCCTAAGCATAATCTGGAAGTGTTATCTGCAGTTCCCAAGCACAAGAAGGCTGTGATGACCCTTATGGAAAAAGTAAGTGCCCAAGATAAGCTTTATTCAGGCATGAGTTACAGTGCTGTTGGCTATGAATTCAATGTTAATAAATTTACAATATATATTAAATAAGATGTCTTTGAACAGAAACACACATAAAACAAGGTTATGTATTGATCAGTTGATGAAATGTGAGCAGCTCTTAGGAACTTAACCCTGTATTTCCCCTAAGAGTCATAGTTCCATCACTAAGTCAATGCTCCTGGCAACTTCACAGAACATAACCACTGCAAGTAATGAGAATTGACTGCAGCATAGACCAGAGCAACAAATCTCCACAAAACTTACAGGAATACAAAGGATCACTTAGCCCAGAGCCAGTCTGTCTTTTCCATGGGGTTTTGGGCTCTTCATGAGCTGAATAGACCCTATCACAGAGTCTTGGTTGTGGAGTTTGGGGGTGGAGGTGGGCACAGGTAACAAGCAGTAAAATTCAGGGGCTGGATGGAGAAATGTGTCCAGACTTAAAATCTATTGCACCAGCTAAGATGGAGATGCTCCAAGATGCAAGAATGTCTGACTGGTTCCTGTTACAGCTGGGTGAACCTCCTCTAATACCAGCACATGGTGCTCAGGAACCAGGCTAGCTGACCTCCACACAGTGTAACACATGAGAATCCAGAAGACGTCCTAAGGACCCCTCCCAGTTACTGCGAAGTCTTGACATCTTGTTAATACAAGAAAACTGTCCTGAGGAACAACAGGACGAAACTCTAAAAGACCAATTATCCACTCAATGAGATAGAGTTAATCAAAACATACATTTTAAAATTAAGAGAAATCATCTTCAATCAGGAAAGGACAGCTTATTAATGAGTTGAGAAGTATTTACATTTTCTCTTCTTTCCCCCAAACCCCACCACTCCACCCCCTGAGCACAGTTTGTGAAGGACTTACTGGAAAATAAGATGACTTGCTGGCTTTATTAAAAAAATATTCAATGTTACCACAATTCTATGAAATATTTAAAGGGAAGATCTATACATACTAACATAAAGATATATCAATATACTTTTTATTTTAAAAAGCCAGTTTCAGTGCATTATATGTAATGGATAAGAAATTAACTGCAGATTAAGAATAAATCTATATACATGTTCCCTATACATGCGTATCATATTTTTAGAAAGATGCACAGAAAAGATTTTTTAAAAATACTGTAGACTAAGTTTTAATAAGGCAAGGACTCTGTCTTATACCAATTGTTTACTGTGCTCAGTATGCTGCCTTGCATATATAATGTAATCTTTTATTTCTTGAAAATGAATAGGTAATTGAACAAAAATGAGAAGGGAGGAGTGTCAAGAGGCTTTTCTTTATATTTTTACATCTCTAGTGTCTGCACTTGTTAACATAGCACGTATTACATTTAGAATAATAATAAAACAATCTGAAATAATTATACCCACTTATCCTTCAAAGGCCATAAACTCCTGTCAACATTGCAGTGATAGTCTCCATTCCCTAGAAACTATCCTACCTCCTCACACCCCTTTCTCTCATGCACAGAAAAATGCAGAGTTATCTTTAAAATCTTGTTTGTAACTTGAAGCTAAACTTTGACTACAGCTTCTCTAACCAGAGGTAGCTATTTGACATGGCCTGATTTGATTCTCTCCTTTGTAAACGTGAACTTGTATGTGCCTGAGACATTACACATTACAGTCTCTGAATGGCTGGGATTAGAAATTGTGTATTTGGCATCCCCAAAAGCAAGGGAATTAAGAGCAAAAATAAACTGTTGGAACCTCCTCAAGATTAAAAGCTTCTGCACAGCCAAGGAAACAACCCAGAAAATTAATAGGCAACCAACGGAATGGGAAAAGATAGTTGCAAATGACATATCAGATAAAGGGTTGATATCCAGAATCTACAAGGAACTCACCAAACTCCACGCCCGAAAAACAAACAACCCAGTGAAGAAATGGGCAGAAGATATGAACAGACACTTCTCCAAAGAGGACATCCAGATGGCCAACAGACACATGAAACGATGTTCAGCATCGCTCCTCATCAGGGAAATACAAATCAAAACCACACTGAGATACCACCTCACGCCAGTCAGAGTGGCTAAAATGAGCCAATCAGAGAACTCTAGATGCTGGCGAGGATGTGGAGAAACGGGCACCCTCCTACACTGTTGGTGGGAATGTAAACTGGTACAGCCCCTCTGGAAAACAGTGTGGAGGTTCCTCAGGAAACTAACAATAGAACTCCCCTATGACCCAGCAATAGCACTGCTAGGAATTTACCCAAGGGATACAGAAATGCTGATGCATAGGAGCACATGTACCCCAATGTGCATAGCAGCACTCTCCACAATAGCTAAAACATGGAAAGAGCCTAAGTGTCCATCAACAGATGAATGGATCAAGAAGATGTGGTTTATCTATACCATGGAATACTACATGGCAATGAGAAACAATGAAATCTGGCCATGTGTAGCAACATGGATGGACCTTGAGGGTGTTATGCTGAGCGAAATAAGTCAGGCAGAGAAAGACAAATATCATATGTGTGCACGTATAGGAGGATTAGGAGGAACTTAACAGAGGACCAAGGGGGAGAAGAAGGGTGGAAATGGTGGGGGGAAGAGAGAGAGGCAAACCATGAGAGACTCTTGAATGCTGACAAAAACTGAGGACTGATGGATGTGGGGGGGGAGGAGGGGTGGGCATGGAGGAGGGCACTTGTGGGGATGAGCACTGGGTGTTATGTGGAAACTGATTTGACAATAAACTATTTAAAAAAAAAAAAAAAGAAATTGTGTATTTGGAAGTGGCAAAGCAAGCTAATCATTGGGAAGGAAGGAGGAAGCAGACAGAGAGAAGCCTAGGAGCATGACAGGCAGAGAGAGAGAATATATGAGTTCCTGACATTGTCCTATTTTTGTTCTTTTTTTTGAGGGTCAGTTTCATCCTTACTCTAAGCTTTGGTGAGATAGTCTTTTACAACAAAATAACCGTAAGATAAACCACCAGGAGCTGATATCTGTTAGTACTCACTTTAGAGCTCTAACACATTTCCTCATTGCCTCAACAATAAAGGCCAAGCATTATTGCCCATATACAAAGCCATATAGAAGATCTTTCAAGAGTTGCATCTCATCTATCTTGACAGCCTCCTCTTCTGCCTACTCCCTTGCCCTCTCCCTTCCTGAATTGACCTGAGATACCATTCCACCTTCTTCATTAGGCAAACACTGACCCAGTTCAGTATTCATTTCTCTGTAGAAGCTTCGTACGGCCATTGCAGCAACCACTACCATTCCATCATGTCTGAGTAAGGACCCCAGTGTGCTTCCATCTGTTAGAAGGGCACTCACCACACTGTAACACATTGATCTTCCATATGTTTGACACTTCTAGACTGCAGTTTCCTTGTGAATGGAGTTCTTCCCATTAGTTGCTTTACCATTAGTGTTTACTATGGTTAGTTCTTCTCATATTCAATAAATTCTGACTGAATGAATTACTTTTGTATCCATGCCACAGAATCTTAGATTTCCAAGCTCTTATTTTGTTGATTATAAAGCTTTAAGAAATGCCCAAACAACGAAAGATTGACCAACCTGATACTTTTATATGCCATGGAGTCCAAACTAAAAGACTAGAAGGTGGAGCTAATGGATGCAGGGACCACAGGCAGAGGTAGATAATTCAAGATACACCAAATTAGAGAATTCCAGAAATGAGATAATTATTTCAAACTGTTAGTATGATAACCAGACAGCAGACAATAAAAAACAATGCTCATAATTGCAAGCTTTTTATAGCTAATGGGAATCATATTGAATCAAAATATTAAAAAATGACAAAGAATCTCCCAAAATAATTTTCTCCTTGCTTTAATCAAATTTAATCTTTTTCATATACTGCTTTACATACAGTTTTCTCATTTACTCTACCTTCCTGGTTTTAGAGATGAAAAAATGCAGATTGGGATGGAAGTGATATGACCAACATCTGAGAGCCAATTACCAGCTGACCTGGGAATAGAACTCAGTGCTTTCAGCTTCTTTCTTCCATTGAAACATGTTTTCTTTGCCTTTAATAGAGTTGCAGCTCATTCTCAGCACCCTTACTGACCCCCCCCCCCGGCCCCTACCTGAGCCCACCTAGAATCTAATCTTGTAGGCTTGCTGAGCTCTAGCCCCCTGGATAGCAGAGATATGTAAAAGCCAAAAGAATTTTACTGGAAACTGATCTCACAGGCAGAAATCAAAATGACATCAGCTACAATAAATAACTGCAGTGTTGTCTTGAAGTAAAGGTTGGCTGCGTCTTGAGCGAGGTCAACTTTTGGCATCCACGTGAAATAAATATAAGGCAGCTTATCTTTTTGAAAGCAGGAGACTATAAAAACACAATTGCCAGAATGGGAGAAAATTGAAACTGATTTCCATGGCAACAAAAGAGTTATGCGGATGAAATAGAGGTCCATAAAAATCTATGTATTCCACACTAAAGGTAGAAAAATGAAAGTAAACAACAGAGGATTGATATTCATCAAAAATTCTCTGAAAGAGAAAGCTACCACCAAGACTCCTGGAGTCTAGGAGCCAGAAGGGAAAACCCTCAACTAGAAATCCCAGTTCTGGCTATTATAGTCTATAAATACCTCCATTGTTAAGGTCCTCCCATAGCAGTGTGGACTGGACTCATTTGTCACTTGGATATTTTCTGTGGCGAACTTTTAAGGACTCATTGAATCTCTAGGTGAAAGATTTGGGTTGAGGTCAATGGATGCCTTCATGATGTCAGAGACCTCCCCAAACTGTCATGCTTCTCTTTCCTACTACCCTTAGTTCTGTCTCTCCTACTGCTTCTTGCTCAGGGTCTCTCCCACTGTGTATGCTCTCTAGCACCCTTCTGGATTTGCTTTTCTAAAACCAATGTCCTTGTGGATCCACCTACAGCCTTTTCACAGATCTCCACTGCCACATTTCTTAGAAGGACACATCAACTCTTAGTATTTTAACCCTGGGCATGTTACCTATCTCCCATTATGTTCCCAGCACTCTGAATCTGCATTTCTCCACCATTTCATGCTTTCTTGGAACTCCAGACCTTTGTACATGCTACTTTCATGATCTATACCTTCTTTCTCTCTGTGGTTCTCCACCTAGCTTTCTCTCAGTTATAGTGGAAGCACCTCCTTCTGGAAGCCTCTGTTGACTGCTCCATCCCTCTCTCTGGGCCAAATGTCCCTGAGAAAACACTCTTTGCACACACTGATTACAAAGGCTTTTTATACCGTACTGCAATTGTCTGTTCACTTGCCAGTCTCCCCTGCTAGGTTGTAAGCTTGTTGTGATTTATCTGTCATTATAGCCCTAGTATCTGGCACACAGCACACATTCAATACATACTTACAGCCTGAAATGAACTAAAGATAAATATCTCCTATGAGTGTTTGCCCGGGTTCTTCTTGCATGCCTTTCCTAACTTGAAGCTCATTTTCTCTAATGAATTCCCAATCCACTCTTAAATAGTTCAAACATTTAGCCAGTTCTTACTCATTTTTACTTTTTAAGCTCAGGTATTGCAATCTTTATGTATCATTACTTTATGTTTCATTATTTAGAATGCCCACAACCTCTAGGAAAGCTCCTGATAGCCTCTTCCTATTTTCAGTTTCTCATGGAGGAAAATTTATAGCACAGAATGAAATATTCTGTGTATCCTTTTGGTACTTATCCTCTACCTGAGGCTGCCCCTTAGATTAGTCTAAATCTACAGAGAAGGGAGAAAAATGAGAAGACCAAGAGAAAAAAAAGCCTATGGCCACACAATGACATACAAAAATATTTACAGCAGCTTATTTGTAACTGCCAAAACTTGAAAGCAACTCAAATATCAAAGGCAGATGCATAAACAAATTGTAGTATATCCGTACTATAGAACACCACTGAGCAATAAAAAGGAAGAAACTAATACATGCAATAAATAGTCCTCAAGATAGTGTTGACTGAAAGAAACCAGGTAAAAATATGCATATTGTATGATTTCATTAATTTTAGATTCTAAAAAATATGTACTAATCTATAGCAATGGAAAGCAGTTCAGCAGTTATTGCCTGTTGTCAGGGAGTGGCAAATGAAGGGAAGGAGAGATTACAAAGGGCCAGGAGGCAACTTTTGGAGGTGATGGATATTTTAATTTTCTTGATTTGAAGATTTTGTAGGTATATGTATATCAAAACTCAACTGTGCCCTTTAAATATGTGCAATTTATTGTATGCCAGTTGTACCCGAAGGAAGGAAGGATGGAGGGAGGGAAGAGAAAATTATTTGAAATGACACTCTGCCAGCAACAACAAAAAAAAACTTCTCCAGGGATACAAATCCCAATGTATGGATAAAAAATGGAATCTAGTGGGATTTTTCTACCTTCTAATCATGCGAGAAGATATTGATAGGATCACAACATGATCCCCTAACTGATTGGAAGCAACAAACCATTATCTCCCTAGTTGTGTGTGTGTGTGTGTGTGTGTGTGTGTGTGTGTGTGTGTTGGCTAAACCCATTCACAAACCTCTGATGGCTCTCTATCATAAAAATCAAGCCTCCACCTAAGCAAGTATTTGAAAAAGCTTTAACACATGGGCCCAATATACTTTACAGTTTTATTTCACATTTTCCCTTCTTTACTATCTAATTGAAACACTCCACAACATGTTACCAGGCTTTTGGTTTCTTAATAATCTTTTCCTCCTTTTCAACTTCCAGACATGCAACTACACAGATTGCCATCCACTTTGCATACAAAAATGCTTGATTTATCAAGATAATTGAATTACTTAGAAAGCTCTACTCAACTCAGATTCCATCTCCTTCTAGAAAGTAATATCCCACGGTCTTCCCACTCCCCCAGGCTCTCATAAGCAATGGCGGGATCAATGGTAAAAATGGAATCACATGGAGCACCTGGGTGGCTTAGTAGGTTAAGCGTCCGACTTTCGCTTAGGTCATGATCTTGCGCTTCGTGGGTTCGAGCCCCGCATCGGGCTCTGTGCTGACTGCCAGCTCAGAGCCTGGAGCCTATTTCAGAGGCTGTATCTCCCTCTCTCTCTGACCCTCCCCTGCTCACGCGGTCTCTCTCTCTCTCTCCTAGAAATAAATTTAAAAAAAAAAATGGAATCACATGTGGCCTTACCTCTGTGCTATTTGCATACATATTTGTATTGGGCTTGGACTTCTATAGGGTAAAAATGCTATTTTTAACTTCCTGACTCCTCACATAGGCTGGCACATATTCTTTGGAAATGTTTCCTTCTTGGATAGTCAAAAGAAGATCCTTTTCCCTCAATAAAGGAGGTTAATTTTTGCTGTGCTATTATTGAACTAGCCGCTGTTCTGTTCACACTGTAAACTCAAGGTCTTATGTAGAGGTCCATGTAGGAGTGTCCCGGTAAGCGTCCAGAGAGTAAAATGTGGCCATGGTGTGGATCTCAATTAAAGTCATGTTGCTTACATAACCCACCATGCCTTCTCCATTCTGCCTTGCACTCCTTGAACCTCACAGTATTCCTGGGAGATTGGTAGAAAAGGCATTATAGTTTACAGATTAGGAAGCAAGGGTTTAAGGAATAGACCCATTCACAAGGCTTGTAATATCCAAGATAGCACTCACAATAGGCCTGCCTTCCTTCTTTTCCTCAAATATATATTAAAGTCTGTGCTAAGAGATGGAGATCACAGTGAACAAGGAGGGCACAGACCCTTCTTTTGTGGAATTTAAAGACATAGGGGAAGACCCAAAGCAAAATGGAGAGTTACAAAGTGGTACTGTTACTAGTTTCAAGATGTCCTAAGAAGGGAGGACAGGCCAAATAGCCCACAAAGGGGTAAGGAGTAAGGGAAGGTGGGGAGACAGGACACCTTTCCAGGAAGGATAAGGAGCTATGGCATGAAGGATGTGCAGGAATTGGCCCCTAGTTGAAGGGATGAAGGGGTTAATGTTCCAAGTAAAGTTCTAACATTTTCTTATATCATGTTTATATGAATTATTAAATTAAGGGTTTTTCCAAAATGTAGTTTCTGTTGGAAAAGTTTAACCATTTGCTACAAGCCTATGATTAGTCCTGACCATATTTCTGAGCCTCTCCCTGCATTCTCTTAAGTAACCTTTAATAGTATCTAAAACCTACTTCCCATTCTCAAAGTGAAACAGATCCAGTTACTCATCTGCTTGTGTATAGGAGAAATAAAATTTGCTAAGCAATTTTTTTTCTGAAGTAGACTGTGGTATATATAGATCTGCTGCAAGTTTTAGACCTACAAGTTAATTTCTATTATTTTGAGGCAAGTACAATATTATTAAAAAACAAAAGATGGGTCACTGGGGGGTTCTGTTGGTTAAGTATCTGACTCTTGATTCTGGCATAGATCATGATCTAACAGTTCATGAGATTGAGCCCCACATAGGCTCTGGGCTGAGAGCACAAAGCCTGCTTGGTATTATCTCTCTGCCCCTCCCCACCCAACAAAATAAATAAATAAATAAACTTAAAAAAAAGATATTTACCGTGTTTTAAAAACTACTCATCTGGCCCTTAGTATATGACACACCATGTACAAACATCTTCGATGTATTATCTCATTTAATCCTCCCAACAATCCACCAAAAAAGGACTATTATCATCCCACTATAAATATATAAATATTATTTAAGTGGTAGTCAAATATAAGTTGCCCAAAGTACAAAGCAACTAAATGCACAAGCCAAAATTTAAAGTTCAATCCATCTGTGCTAGTTTTCTATTGCTGCTGTAAAAACTTACTAAACACTTAGCAGCATAAAACAACACAAATTCATCTCACAGTTCTAGAGGTAAGAATTCTAGGGGCACCTGGGTGGCTCAGCTGGTTAAGTGTCTGACTTTGAGTCAGGTCATGATTTTACGATTAATGGGTTGGAGCCCTACATTAGGATCTGTGCTGACAGTTAAGAGCCTAGAGCTTGCTTCAGATTCTGTGTCTGTCTGTCTCTGTCTCTCTCAAAACTAAACATTTAAAAATTTAAGAAAAAACGAGAATTCTAACATGTGTCTCTCAAGGCTAAAATCAAATTGAAGGCAGTGCTGTATACCTTCGGTTTTTCTTCTGTTGGCTTTAGGGAAGAATCTGTCTTCTTGCCATTTCTGGCTACTAGAAGTAGCCTACATTCCTTGGCTCATGGGCCCCAGCCAACAATCTTATCACTTCAACCTCTACTTTTATTATAGCATATTCTTCTAGGAGTCTCTTGCCTCCTTTCACTTATATAATTATTACTACATTGGTCCCACATAGATAATCTAAAATAATCTCCCCATTTCAAGATCTTTACCTTAGTCACATCTTCAAAGTCTCTTTCCATGGGAGGTCACATAGTCACATGTTCCAATGATTAGACTATGAACATGTTCAGGGGTGAGGTGGGTGCACAGTCTTTGTCTACTATGTTACAGGGTATGATATTGATTGGAGATACAATGATATGGTTCTAATAATGAGGCCCATGACAAAAAAGTAACTTAATTTAGCCTTACTGCTAAAAATCATCTTTCTTTTACTGCCTTCTGGATCTCTGGGAGACATTTCAGGTATTTGGATCCATAAGGAGATTTCACTAATTTTATAATGGCTTCTCCCTTATAACGATCATGTTCACCTCCACATTTTGTTCTATCGCATCAGACATTTTTGTAATTCTCCTCCAGCTCAACTTACTCTGCTTCCATCACCATAACAACTAATGTCCCATGATAAATGAAGGAGGTATCAGCAAAACCCTATGAGAAGCACGACTCCAAACACTACATATCTAAGGAGCTTATCTTGCCTTAAGACCATTGCTCGGACTCCTAGGATGGCACATGTTAGATCGACTAGTTTCAGAGAAATCAATTTCATTCAGATAAAATTAAAAATATTGATGGAAGAACACTGCATCAAGAGTCAGTGACCTACATTCCAGTTCCAGAATCAAGTTTTGGCACGGTGCTTATTAGCTGGACAATTCACACAGCTGCTCTGAGCTTCAACATCCTCAGATGTGAAATGAGGTAAAGAGCCTCTTTCCTTCTTCCCTCGCTCCCTTTCAGGACTGGTGAAAAGACCAAAAGAGATCAACCCAAAAGTACTTTGCAAGCTGTAAAATATATAGTTAGATGAATAATTAGTGTAATAATTATTGGCAAAGACTTTGCAAACTACTGTGGGTAATACAAAGATACATTAAGCATAGTTTTGCTTCTAAAGGAATCTATAATTTGATAGAGGTGAAGTCGTGGACACCAATTCGCTTGTAATCCCTTCTTGATACTAAAGTTATTCTAAGCCCCCATCTAACAGGCAGCCTCAACATGGAATACTGCTCACCCAAGAGAGGACTAGGGGCTTTGTGTAACTTGAGAGATTTTGGTCATGGGTGTTTCAGTATACTTTTAAATCTCCTACTTTAACTCCAATAATAGCTAAGCCATTGAAAAATTCTGTTAGTGGTGAGTGTTTCTCCACTCTTAATATTCATTCCTTAGGATGGAATACCAACTAGTGTGACCACTGGCTTGTCTCCACTGCTTTGACTCACTTTGTCCCCGGAGGGTAGTGGAGAAATTTTTCTGACCAACAAATTTGACTAGAATAACTGAGAACATTCTATCCAGCTCTTCCTTTCCCTTCTTAAAGAGCGCAAATCCTTCTCTGCTTCTTCTATGCCATCCTTGGTACAGGGGACTCCATTGTGAAGGGGCCTGCCTTGGAGAAGCACTGTGGACCATGACTGTGGACCAAGTCTGAGCTTGCAAGTCCATTTGGAGATTGGACCTAAAGCCACATTATCCAATCTGGCTTATACCATAAATGAGATGGTATTTTGGTCTCTACTGTTTATTTCTCAACCTGATCAAAATTCTGTAGGAGATTGCTCCAGGACTCCATGACTAGTATGTTCTCGAGGCTATACTAAATATTTTCAATGAGTTATTTCATGTAATACATACAATAATCTCCAATGTATTATTATTTCACAAAACTAGGGAAATTGGGGTAGATGATATAAATTACCCAAGGTCTCCCAACTAGTAAGTGTCAGTGTTAGGAGTTAAACCAGTGTCTTTCTAAATCTGAAAACTGCCCCATGCCCCAGCTGAGCTGGATATACAGAAGATTCATTATGGAGGAAATTCTCTAGTTTCTACCAGGGATAATTTAGAGCCCACCAGAACTAAAGCAAAGAGCAAGATTTGGAAAATCTGTCTTCCTTCTTTTTTGTTCCTTGCCTGCTCTATGACCACCAGTTTTTATTTTCTTGTATGTAAAGTATCAATAATAGTAATACTGGGGCTACCTAGGGCATCTGATTGGTGTAATGAGCATGTGACAGTGTGAATGTATGGTCCTTTGAAAACTTGATGGTATCATACACCAATGAAGATAGTCAGGATCCTCACAAATACTTCCTTAAGATGTTTTAATAAGCATCTCCTACAGGCAAACTATCAGGAACTGAATATTGAAATTGTAATTTTGGTTCAGTACAAATTTCTGACCAAATTTTCAATCCAACAACCCTACCACTGTTGCGCCACTTTCCACTGGCTCCAGCCCCATCAGTACCCATTTTCCTCTGTAATAAGAGGAATGGTACATCAGAACCACATTCTTCAAGGCTGAGCTTAGGTACTGACAACTGCAATGTCAATTCACATTCAAAAACATGTCTTATGTGTGAACTATAGATTTTTCCATAACTCAGGAATTTCTTGGCATTCTCTGCAAGAATTACTATGTAATAAGCACAGGATTTTCAAGTCTGTATATGTTTGTTTTATAAAGATTCATAAACCCACAGTCCTCATCTCAATCATAATAATGAAGCCTGAAATTAGGTTCTGACACTGCAGATGGGTTATATGTCATGATTGAGGCTTCTCTAAGTCAGCAGAGAATTAAATACTCAATTGATTAGGGAGCAATAATATTCTACCAAAAAAATCCCAATATTAAAGCTAAATAGTCTTTTAATTTATTTAATTTTATTATCTTTGCTTTAAAAACCAAGTGGGAAAAAACTATACTCATGATGAAGACAAATTAATACTTAAACAGAGTAAAATGACTCAAGGCACATTTCAAGTAAGGTTCAAATTGGTATTTAATTTGAACAAGGAAAAATTTGTGAGGAAAAGTATAACCAGTATATTTGTTTTTATACTTCTTAAAGACTAAACCCATAACTTTTGGTAAACTGATTACTTGCCATCTGATATTATCTTACAGATCCCATGACATTTCCCATTGGCCACTCTACCCAACTAAACTTCAAACATTGGTTCTAGAGAGAATACCAAATATGTAGGAATGGAATTTATCACTGCCACAAGAGTAATAAACTCCAGTGTAGAATTAAACTGGTATGGTAGGTGTTTTCCTGGGGTGAAGCACACTTTCTTACAACTTTGACTTTGGGCTTGGACATGTGATTTGCCTGACTCCTGAAAAGTGGCCATGTGGCAGTTCCTGGTGGAACTGGCCTTAGACCAGACCCATGACTTCCTGCTTTCTGCCATGAGAACAGCATGTTCCACCAGTGGCTCCTCCTTCAGTCTGAGCCATACATGAGAAAAGAGGTAGAATCTGGCAGAACAGGCTGTATAATTTATATCTCATGAATTGAAAAATGAAAATCTATGGTCCCCTATTCACAAAGTAAGAATTTTAAGATAGTGGCAACAGAACATTTAATCAAAGATGGCATCTTTCTTAGCTTAAGACCCTATATGGCTGTGCAGATTGCACATCCTTGAAGCCAGCCCTGCTTGGCAGAGCTCCAGCTGATGCTGTCACTCCAGCTCCAGTTTTGATGCTGTCACTAACATTTTGGAGTTGCTTGCTGTAGCAGATGCTAATAGAGCAGCTACCTAAAATGAATAAGAGTACTTGTTAACTGTATGAAACTAGAGGTCTTGGCCCCATACAAGATAGGCAGCAGCTACCCAGTTCCTGCCAGTTGTTGCCCTGTGAATATGCACTGCTACCAGCACACATCTCTAGTGCCACCAATCTCCCTATTTTTCAATACTAGGTGGAAATCCACATTTTATGTGAAACAGGTCCATTTTTTTAAGCATAGGTAAGTTAACTTTTAAGATATTATACTGGGAAAATAAAATATATCTGTGGTCTAAATCTTGCTTTATCATTAAACAATGTGATTTATTTTCTTTTATTGTTTGTAAGTGTAAACAAAAGGTGATTTAAAATTAGAAAGAGTTGAACAGACCACTGTATTACACTGTCTGAGTTTACAGGTGGGCTCCTCAGAATCCAGAGAAGAGTCTCCAGGTAAAGGGGATTGTCATCTAAAATGCCACACATGGGGCGCCTGGGTGGCTTAGTGGTTAAGCGTCCGACTTTCGCTTAGGTCATGATCTCGCGGTTCATGGGTTTGAGCCCCGCTTCGGGCTCTATGCTGACTGCCAGCTCAGAGCCTGGAGCCTGTTTCAGAGTCTGTATCTCCCTCTCTCTCTGACCCTCCCCTGCTCACGCTGTCTCTCTCTCTCTCTCCTAGAAATAAGTAAAAATATTTAAAAAAAAATAAAATAAAATGCCACACAGGTTAGTAGTTCCATTCTCTGAACTCTAAACACAAGATGAAGGCCGCTTTCAAGGAGTTGAAGAAAGACTGGGAGTACATAATACAAGTTGTCTGTCAAATAAGAATAAAGTAAGAGAACTCACTATTCCAACAAGTAAGGTAAGTCTAGTACACTCACGTGCGTGTGCGCACACGTGCACGCACACACACACACACACACACACACACACACTCCGTTTAAAAGGATTCGAATGAAACTTGGCTTGAATTTTACTTTGGTCAAGATTCTTAATTTTATTTGCCAGTTTTTTTTAACAGGAAAAATGATGATTTTAAATAGACCCTATCCTATAGGATTAAGAATTAAAGTGATATCTATAAAATTTTTAGCATTGTATTTTCCACATAGTAAGCCTAGCTATTATTCTTATACTTATGACAGGGAAGCCATCTGTCTTTACTTACCATTGTACAATCTAATCCCTAGAACAGTGCTTATCATAGAGTAGTTAGTGAATATTTGTTGGATAAAAAATCTAGTTATTCCAATAAGCATTCATTGAGATCTCACCAACCCTTGTGAAAAATGCAGAGATAGCTAAGTTGAAGCTGTGGCAAATATTATTTCATCTACTGAATATAAATTCGATATATTCAAATATGCTTGATTCTCTTTAATAGAGCCATTTCCTCCCTGATTGCTAACAGAACTCCAATTTTATTCAGCAGTCAGGCAGATGGCAGTGTGCTCAGCAAAGATGAACCCCTCCCCCAACCCCAGGGGATACATTTTGACTGATCTAAACTTAAATTGATCTAAACCAATGGTGATAATCCCATTCCCCTTTGCCAGGCATTGATTTAGAGCAAGCATGTGAACCAGCTCTGGCTAATGAGACACAGAGGAATTCTAATGGAGAGCTTCTGGGAAATATTTTCTTCCTAGATAGAAACAGCCTTGTAGAAGGAAAAGACCTGTTTATTCCCTTCCTTCCTTCCTTCAAGATTGACCTCCTAGGAGGTGCTGTCTGCAGCTGTGGCAGCCATCTTAAGTCCATGAGGAGAAAACCAACAAAGTCACAGAAAAAAAATTCCACTCTCAGAATTGTTAAGCAGTTAAATTAAGCAATTCTGGAACTCTGTTAACTCAGAACTTCTGTTAAAAGAGATAAATATTTTACCATGTAAGTCAATTTTCGTTGGGTATTCTGGTATTTTTCCAAACTCAAAGCATACCAGTTATATAATAATCTCTACCTTGCTAAAGCTCAGACTCTAGAGAATGAAGATATGTACAAAAATTATTGAACTGGGTATGCAATGTTAATTGTCACAAGATGGAGAAAGTTTAAATGCTATGGAAGTTCAAGGGCAAGTACAGACACTTCCAGTGGTGGGGAAGGGCTAGAGGGACAAGGTCAAATGAAAGGATCAGGAAAGGCTTTGAGCCTGAGAGATAGCATCTGAAATGAAATCTGAATGAGTAAACTTTAAAAAAAAAAATTTAATGTTTTTTTATTTACTTCTGAGAGAGAGAGGGAGACAGCGTGAGCAAGGGAGGGTCAGAGAGAGAGGGAGATACAGAATCTGAAAGGCTTCACGCTCTGAGCTGGCAGTCAGCACAGAGCTGGCAGTCAGCACAGAGCCCGTCGCGGGGCTTGACCCCAAGAACTGTGCGATCATGACCTGAGCTGAAGTCGGACGCTTAACTGACTGAGCCACCCAGACACCCCTGAATGAGTAAAATGTTAATAGGCAAAAATGATGCACTTGTTGTAGGTAGATAATACTTCAGAAGATGTAAAGATAATAAAATGTAAGTCTTGTGAAATAAATTCATAGATGACAAAGGTGTAATGGATTACTAAGGAATTCAATAGTATTTTTTTTTTTAATGAACAGAAAATGCTTGTCCTAAGGGATAATTTACCTTGTCAAGTAGGAGGACAAGAGATATTCACATTGAAAAAGCATGACCTTCCTTCATAGATATGAGAATTCTTGCTCATCAGAATTAATTATAAAAACTTAGGAGCTCCACAACTCTGAGAGTGTTTTTAACATTTGGGGTTGATATCAACTGCTGTCCAGCAGTATCTCCACATA